>JARGCV010000239.1:0-600000 GCA_034064705.1 Bothrops alternatus
CATATCATAGACAAAAATACTGTATTGCTTAAGGAGCCTATCCCTCCAAACTAAGATTCATTTATATTCAAAATTTTATTTCTTTAACAATATTCAAACAAGTGCTTGATCTTTAAGTATTCCATCAAATGAGTTCCATCATCTGATTTCTTAATTCTGGCTTTAGCCCCTTTTTTGCCAAACATTTTTCCTAATCAGTATGTTCCATTGAACCCAAAAAGCTTCCCCTAATTTTATAAATATTGTTGTAGATACAAAAGATGAGTCAAGTAAAGTGTTTTTGTGGGAATATTCCTCAGAGATCTTCTTTTTTCTTTCTTACTCTCTTGATTTCTCCCATCACCTTTTTTCTCTCAAGTTTTTGAAATCTTGAAGTATAGATTATCTTTTCCATGTACAGTATTTCCTAGAAGCTTTTCTCCATCTGAATTAGATTACAACTCCTTCTGTTATTAAATTCCATCTCTAAGTTTCTTTCCACTAATTTATGTTTAATTATCTGTTTTATTTGATCTCTCTCTTTTTCATTTATTTGTTGTGACATTAAGTTGAGAATCTGTACCTTTAAGATTTCAAAGTTATTTTTAATTTCCTCATGGTTTGAAGTTAATGTCATTTGTATTTGTTGTAACATAACATAAATTTCCTCCTGGAAAGTATTTGTTTTTTCTTGATATATTCTTTCTGCAGGCCTCTGATGCTCCATAATAACCAAAAATCAAAGTTTACTTTTCTCTGCCAACTGCTTTAAAGTCACAGTTTAAAAAGTATTTATAATCCAGGAATCCTTTTTTTTTCAGTTCTCGCTTTGTAGATAGCTCACAATGTTTTGTTTTCTTTTATTACAGCTGTTCTTTGTTTAGTCAAAGCATTGAAGCATTGAAAGTAACAATAATAAGTTGTCTTTTTTCTAGGCTGTATATTTAGGAGATATTTTCATCCAAAACTAGATGTCAGCACTAGTTCATCTTTTGGTTTACAAGGCCAATAATTGCCATTTATTACCATCAATAATCCTTTACCAGGAGACTCTTAACAAATTCCACTGATTTCACAGTTTCCAGGTTTAAGTCTTATATTAATTTCATTTCTGTATATTTCTAATTCCCCATAAATTTAATTCGCTGCTTCCGTTTCAAGGAGGGTAGAGCAGAAATCTCCCCCCACACACACACTTTTGAAAGATTTTTACTTTTGGGGGTTGTTTCTTTTTTCAGGAAATCAATCAGATAGAAGAGAGAGAATCAGTATTCTTACCCAGTTCAATCATGCTGTTTACAATGAGGCTTAAGTTAGTGTTTTTTGGGTTTGGCTGCATCTAACTTATGTTAGACCAAGGAATGACACTAGCCTTTCTTCTGCTGGTTTCTGGAGAGCTTTCCACGGATGTCCAGATCGACCGCTGTCTCCCCAGGATCGGCGGGGCTTCTCTCATTCTTTGCCACCTCTTCGGGGTGGCTTTTGGCCCAGTTAGGATCCCCAACAGAAAGAAATCAGCCGTAGGGTGCGGAGCCCTGTAATCCCTCAGCTCTTGAGCTAACTGCGCAAAACCGGAAGCCTGCTTTATATCATTATTTATATTGTAAGCTGCCTAGAGTTGCTTGATAATCACATGGGTGGTATATAAATTTAATAAATAATAAATATATACATAAATAAATAAGTAAACTCTTTCAATTAAAGTAAGAAATAAATTACTAACTTGCAGGCACAATTGAGCCCAAAATTTCTGTTGCTAAATGAGACATTTGTTAAGTGAATTTTGACCCATTTTACGAACTTCCTTGCTACATTTGTTATGTGAATCACTTCACTTGTTAATTTAGTAACAGGGTTGTTAAGTGAATCTGGCTTCCTCTTTGATTTTGCTTGTCAGAAGGACAGAAAAGAGGATTATGTGATTCCAGGACATTACAATTATCATCAATATGAGTCAGTTGCCAAGCATCTGAATTTTGATCATATGACCATGGGAATGCTGCTGTCAATGCTGCTAACATTGGATGTTCTTGCTTTGACAACATATGAAGATGCAGCCTTTTTCTTTCTTATGCTTTACTCTTAGAGTTAGATGATGCTGTGGGAGGAGGGGGAATGTGGTGGGAGTTAGTTAGACATAACAATATTGTACTAGTGTGTGAATTCAGAGCTTGAAATAAGAGATGATAAGAATTGGTGGGTTAAAGAACAGGAGGGAAAGCCTTCAGTTCAAACTAATTGGAGAATGTGATTTATGACTGTTAATTGAAGGAGGGAATTGTATTTTGATACTATGTACTTAGGGGAGGGGAATTCAGATTTCAGCTTCGACCATGTATGTGCCA
This sequence comes from Bothrops alternatus, assembly GCA_034064705.1. NCBI lineage: Eukaryota > Metazoa > Chordata > Lepidosauria > Squamata > Viperidae > Bothrops > Bothrops alternatus. The sequence continues at coordinate 2,325 of JARGCV010000239.1, forward strand.
ATGCCATGCAACCTGAATAAAGATTCTTTAAGGTAAACAATGCCTAGAAGTTCTTTGAAAAGTTTCATCTGTCGGAACCATGACAGCCGCAATGGTCATAAGTGTGAAAAGCAGTCATAAATCACTTTTTCAGTACTGTTGTAACTTCGAACAGTCATTAAATGATTTTTTGTTAGTCAAGGGCTATCTGTAATGGATTTCAAAATGTTATGTCAAATTCATCTGTCTCCTTAATAGCAATAGCAATAGCACTCAGACTTATATACCGCTTCACAGTGCTTTACAGCCCTCTCTAAGCTGTTTACACAGTCAGCATTTTGCCCCCCAACAATAGGGGTCCTTGTTTTACTCACCTCGGAAGGATGGAAGGCTGAGTCAAGCTTGAGCCGGTGAGAATCGAACTGCCAAACTAATGGCAGCTGGGAGTCAGCAGAAGGAGCCTGCAGTACTGCATTCTAACCACTGCGCCACCAGGGCTCTTAATCCCTTTATAACTTTCCAGAATCAACATTCGAATTACCTTTTTGGTGTTTATTCCAAAATATATATTTAAAGACCTTATGTCAAGTTTCGAAGCACGGTTTTGCTGGTGTGATAAATATTGCTTCTCGGTTTGCCAAGGAACTTGGGGGGAGGGGAGAGGTTTGTAATGCAGGCTTCAAAAATTAAGAAGCCACACCATGAGACTAAAGGACATTACACCAGATATTGTTATATTTTCTCATAACAATATTTTTCTATTCGATTGGGCAATGTGACCTGACCTAGAGGCACGAGGGAGAATTCAGTGCTTTTACTATATGAGACTCATGTGAGGTGCTTGTATCATTGTGTGGATGGACGAGGTTGAGGGCAGTATTGTTGTGTTCTGGGGAAATACTGTTTTTTTCAACATGCTGCCGAATCAAATGAGTCTTGTTCAAAGAACAGATCAGTTTACCCCTAAATGTGATATGGGCTAAATGAGTCAAAATATACTCAATGGGTTAGTGAGGGGTCATCAGTTGTTTAAGCCTTTAGGTTTTTTGATTGGACTGAAGAATAAGAGAATAAAAGACTTGGAAGGGACCTTGGAGGTCTTTATACCATTCCGGACAAATGACTGCCCAACCTCTTCTTAACACCTCCAGTGATGAAGCACCCACAACTTCTCAGCCAAGCCATTGTTGTTCTGTCAGGAAGTTTCTCCTTAGTTCTAGGTTGGTCCTCTCCTTGATTAGTGTCCATCTGTTGCTTCTTGTTCTGCCTTCAGGTGCTTGGGAGAATAGGTCGACCCCATGTCCTTTCCTAGAGGTGCTGAACTATAATTCCCAGAATCCTCATTCAGAGTGATCAAGGCCATCTGGCCACAAACATAAAGCAAAACAAAGGGCAAGGCAAATATAGAATTGAACAATTTATTTAGAGAGTACCTTCTGCTTTTTTCTGTCAGTATATTGGACTTTGTTCAACGGTGAAACATTCTGGGGAAAGCAAATCTCATAATGAATAGAGGTGATGGGACTTTGGGGGTATTGTTGTCAAATGCTATGCTTTTTCTCTTTAAAAGAATAAAAAGGAAGAATTTGGACTTTGGGACTAATATAACTTTTCTTCAATTTCCTTCTCCTTCCTTGGCTGAACAAAAAGAGGGACAGGAAGATGTTAAGTGAGCATCAGAATCTGCATTTCTATAAGCAGAAAGGCACAAATCCAAAGCCCCTTTCTTATAACAACCATGGGTGATCACAACACTTGGCAAAGACTGTAATGTGTCAGGGTAAACACTTTTTGGATTCAACCTTTGAGTTCAGATTTGGATAATGGTTTTGCACTAACTGGGTGATTTCTCTATGCTCTCTAGTATGGCTGGACTACAGCTCGAAGTGAAGTACTTTTCCTGGACAACCTTCCACAGGGGTTGTGTGATGATCTGATATATCTTTGGAGAGTTCTTTTTTGACAAAAGCAACTAGGACTTTCGCCAAATGTTCATGAGACTCGTGTGAGGTGCTTGTATCATTGTGTGGATGGACGAGGTTGAGGGCAGTATTGTTGTGTTCTGGGGAAATACTGTCTTTTTCAACGTGCTGCTGAATCAAATGGGAGTGAGCGTGTCCCTCCTGGAAAAAAAACACACAAAACATGCAAGCACTGATGAGTCTTCTTCGGCCATTGAACCCGAAGCTTATCCTGCTTTGAACTTTCCAACGCATTAAGAACATAAGAACATAAGAAGAGCCATGCTGAATCAGGCCAAAGCCCATCGAGTCCAGCATTCTGTGTCACACAGTGGCCCACCAATTGTACATGGGGATCTTGAGCAGAAAGAGAAGGCAAAACCCTCCCTTTCCCTGGACCCCCAACAAATGGTACTCAAGGGAATCCTGCCTGCCTCAACCAACATAGAGGCGGCACATGGACATCCGTTTTAATAACCACCGATTATTATACACTTCGATCAAGTCACCCCTTAAACGCCGTCTTTCAAGGCTGAAGAGACCAAGGCGTTGCAATCTGGTTTCGTAAGGGAGGCGCTCCATTTCCTTGATCATTCTTGTTGCCCTTTTTTGCACTTTTTCCAGTTCCATTATATCCTTCTTGAGGTGCGGTGACCAGCATTAAAATCCAGCTTGACAAAAGTGAATCAAGAAAACCAACTGCTGTTAATATTTTCAATATAGATAGTCCTCAACTTATAATCATTCATTTAGTGACCCTTTGAAATTGCAACAGCGACCAAAAAAGCAGCCTATGACCGTTTTTCGCACTTACGACGCTTGTAGCATCTCCATGGTCACATGATCAAAATTCAAATGCTTTTCAGTCAGAATCTGTTTATGACGGTTGCCGTGACTCGGGGTCTTGTGATCCCCTTTTGCAGCCTTCTGACAAGCAAAGTCAATGGGGAAGCCGGATTCACTTAACAACCGTGTTACTAATTTAACTACGGCAGTGATTCACTTAACAACTGTGGGAAGAAAGGCTTTAAAATGGGGCAAAACTCACTTAACAACAGTCTCGCTTAGCAATAAAAAATGGGGTTGTGGTCTTAAATTGAGAACTTGCTGTAATTTGACAGTTGGTGAATGTTGGAATAGGAATCAAATGAATAAAATTGAAAAACAGCAATTAATCTTTCAGTTAACAGAACATAGAATAACAGAGATGGAAGGGACTTTGGCAGTCGTCTTCTTTACGCTATTGTAAGGCATATCACCAAGGCATAATATGTTATAACCACAGTTTGTTGCATAAATACCCTGTCAATTAAGGGGCCAGAGTTGGACTGGGGCGATCTAGATTCAAACCCTTCCTGGCTAGATAAATTTCTGGGTAGCTCTGAGCCAGTTATTCTGTCTCAGCCCAACCTACAATCCAAACTGGTGAGGATAAAATAATAATCTCAGAGAAAAGGAAGTATATAAATAAAACAATCTAGTGTTAACAAACCATAAAGGTTGCATTATGCTAAGCCAGGATCAAACAGATTTTATTATATATCAAAGCATCTACTCATGTGAGGGATGCAGGGGAATCGATAGTTGGAACAGGAAGTTAATTTTGAGCTGCTTGGATGGACAGAATGGATAAAGGAAACCAAGAGATAGGTGGACTTGAACTTCCAGAATTCCCCAGACAGCCTGTTGATGAGGTTGACAAACACTGCTGTGGAGAACGGGCAAAGAGGATGAACAAAATTGCATTTAACGTACATACCTTGACATCAAGGATGACACAGTCCGACTCAAACTGTTCATCTTTAGGTTTTTCCAGGCTAGCATGCGACCTGAAAACAGTTGCTCTGCAGAATCCAATATGCTGGAGAAAAGGAGGGAGAGAAAGAAGAACTAAGAACCCAAATAAATCTTCCACATACAGTATCAGAAACCTGAGATGGTCAAAGGAGTGCTATGCAGGGGAGAAGATAAAGCTACTACTGAATGAAAGAATCCGGTCAGGTTACAACTCAATTTCTTAAAGTAAATGAGCATCATATTCTTCTTCAAATGTTGGCAGGAGGTTTTGGGGAGGCCTTATTTCTGGACGAATTGTGAAGAAATTAAGGTCGTGCAGAGGTTAAAGTGTAACATTTGGGCTGTTGACAGCCAGATTCAAGTCTCAATTTCTTTCTGTGGAATATTTGGCCTTGCACACTTATTTGGAATGTGATCGGGATTTGCTAGGATAGATAAGAGAGAGAGAAAAATGGGAACTGCCCAGATAGGATTGGAGTTGACCTTTGCACTTACGTCTTCTCCTGCTGTATTAGGATGGCATTGATGATGGTCATCATGGGCTTCCTGAGCAGTGCAGTTAACCTCCACAATAGCAAACTTTGCTCGCTGAGCTTGGTTGCTTTCCTGCAGACATTTCACTACCCAAACTAGGTAGCATCATCCGTTCTAGTCAATCATCGGTCTAGCACTGAGGATGTTACCTAGTTTGGTTACTAAAATGTCTGCAAGAAACGACGAAGCTCAGAGAGCACAAAGGACCCCTCATTTCAATCCCGAGCAACAAATATTCTCCTTTGTGGGTATCTGGTTCTTTTCCTAGACATTTTGCAGAGCATAATTCCTCCTGTCTCCTCCTCCTTTCTCTTAGTTATATGAAGTATCAAAACATTAAACTGGAAGAGATCAACAGAATTCCTTTTTAACATTTGCACACTTACCTTGTGCTGCCCTCTTGAAATCTCAAGAACTTCGTAAACGTGGCCGGAAAGTTGTTCATTGTGTTTATTAAGCACATATTCAACAGAGTCTACCACCTGAGGGTGATTCGAAGGCAACAGAATTGGACATTTAGGACAATTTCGCCACACGTTTTCCACAGAATCTGGAAAGAAAAAGAAATGTCAAGAAGGGCGTTTAAAGCAGATGGCAGTCTTAGCTGAGAACTGCTGCAAAAGAGCAGGAGACCCTACACCATTTCAGCCAAACAGCCGTCCCATCTGTTCTTAAAAGCTTCCACAACTTCTGATTCATTATCCTAACGGTCAGGAAGTTTCAGGCAGCAGGTTAAAAAAAAGTTGGGCAGCAGGTTAAAGTTACGGCTTTTGCAATGGGAGAGCATAAGTACACCAAGTCCTTGACTTATGACCACAATTGAGCCCAAAATTTCTGTTGCTAAGCGGAACATTTGTTAAGTGAGTATCCCCATTTTACGAGATTTCCTGCCACAGTTGTTAAGTGAATCACTACCGTTCTTAAATTAGTCTCACTGTTGTTAAGTGAAACATTGAAAAAAGGGGACTTAATGGCTGTTTTTCACACTTATGGCCATTGCAGTCTCCCCATGGTTACGTGACAAAACTTCAGACACTTGACAACTGCCTCATATATAGGATGACTGCAGTGTCCTTGGATCAGGTGATCAGTTTTTGCGACCTTCTGACAAGCAGAATCCATGGGGAAGCCAGATTCATGCAGCAACCATGTTAGTAGCTTAACAACTGCAGTGATTCACTAAACAACTGTCAAGAAAGATTGTAAAATGGGACAAAATTTACTTAGCAACTGTCCTGCTTAGCAACAGATTGTTTGGGCTCAATTCTAGGGGTTAGGTTGAGGATTGTAGCTATGTCTTGGTAAGCTCCAGTCCATTCCCTAGCATCTAATTGATTTGAACTGTCAAGTTTGAGTCAAATCCATCATTTCAAAGGATTGAAAACAGCATTTTAATTTGTATTGCTAATCCTATTGAGAAAAAAGTGTTTTGTAGATGCAAAATAAACGGTTTGGAAGCATCCAATTCAGTAATCCACTCCATCTCATTAGATTGACTTGAATTGCCTTACAACTGAATTAAAGCAATGCATGCTTCGGATGAAACATCTCAGGATGCTGCTAAGATGCTGTTGAACTTTGAAGAAAGGCTGTGTGTGTAACTCACTGTCATAAAAAGTTAATAAAAAGGGATAGTAAAAGAGAATAAGCCAATGGTTAGCTCCGTGACACCTTAGTTTTTTGAACCCAGCCAAACTAAGATCCAAGAGGCACGATGATGATTTACCTGGAGTGGAGTGGCATTTTACAAAAACATCTTCTTTGAAAGTAGCAACATTAAACATTATCTTGACATCACAGTCCATTTCAACAGCCTGGAAATACAAAAGCACCAAATTAAACATGTTAAACTTTAACTTAACATAATTTAGCTAACCATTTCAGGTTGGTGTTTTAAAACTATTGCTTCTGGGGAATGTTAGCATCAGTAGGATTTATTTATGTCCATTACAACATATCTCATATTTTAACAGATAGGAGATTATTCAAATGAGCACTGTGCACTAGTAACTTGGGTAGACTAATTTTGAGGCAGCCATCATTATGGTAGCTAATGCACTGTGGTGGAATGTTGTCTGAATTCCCAGGAGGGAGGGGTTGCATTCCAGAGGAGCAAGAGACAGCAAAGTTTACATAGTTTGGTTGGGAAGAAGAGGATCAAGACAGCTCCTCCCTAGAATTTCTGTGTATAAATTTAAGCAGTTTGCTTTAGTTTGGCATGATTTCTGTCTATAGGTAAGGAACAATAAGGGGAAATTGCTTTGTTGTAACTTAGCAGGTCTTTCTTGGTTTTCAGCCTGACATGCCTACTTCCTTCCAAACCATCTTATTGGTGTCTTTGGAGAAACATTTCCACATGTTGTAATATGAGAACCTCTGCTTGGCCAGTTCAATATTGACAAAAATTGGGCAGTAACCTATAAACCTGAGATGACCAACCTTGGACATAGCTGGCTGGGGAATTCTGGGAGTTGAAGTCCACAGGTCTTCAAGTTGCTAAGGTTGGATCCCTCCTCTTTTAAACAGAGGAGCAATAAAGCACTTTTCATGGAGTCCAGGATGGAAAAAGTCAGCTTTGGACATCACGGGATGAACGTGAAAGAAGAATTGACTTCTTAATTCCTGAGTAATTCATTGCTCAGAGTTGAAATGAAATCCGGCTATGAAATGTGAACTCAAAATGAATGCCCATGGAATGTTAGCGACCCCTGAGGTTTCATTAATCCTTTGTACACCAGTATATCAGAAATTTACTCTTAGTGCAGTGGTAAGAAGCCACCTGTCCTCCCATGGAATTTTACATTTTCAACAATTCTCAGACACTTACATGATTATGCTGTGTCCTTATAGTACAATTCTTGACAGGAGTTGGATCCAACACGTGACATTCTGTCTCCAGAAGATTTAATTTAAGGAAGACTGCCACCCAATTGCGATCCTAAAACAAAAAAAAATCATCTTTATCTTTATCTTTATTTTGACTTATATGCCGCCCTTCTCCCCAGACTAAGGGTGGCTCACTACAGAAATACAGTACAAAAATATATAAGTCATTTAAAAAAAATACAATATAAAACTATAAAACTATACTCACTCATACAACATACACTCCCAACCAAAGGCCCAGGGGCAGAGTGCAGCTCACACGCCCCAAGCCTGTCTGCATAGATGTGTTTTTAAAAGTTTTCGGAAAGCTAGGAGGGAGGGAGCAGTACGAACCTCTGAGGGAACTTGGCTCTAGAGGGCTGGGGCAGCAACAGAGAAGGTCCTAGCCCTAGGTCCCGCCAGATGGCACTGTCTAACAGACGGGACCCGTAGGAGGCCAACCCTATGTGCCCTAACCGGTCGCTGGGATTCATGAGGCAGAAGACGGTCCCGCACGTATCCTGGCCCATTGCCATATAGGGCTTTATAGGTCATAACCAACACTTTGAATTCTGTTCGGAGACCAATTGGCAGCCAGTGCATCTCATGGAGGGCTGGAGTGATATGAGCATGTCTTGGGAGACCCAAGACGGCTCGCACGGCGGAATTCTGAACCACCTGCAGTCTCCGGACATTCTTCAAAGGTTGCCCAATGTAGAGTGCATTACAGTAGTCGAATCTCGAGGTGACAAGGGGATGGGTGACTGTGAGGAGTGACTCCCGGTCCAAATAGGGCCGCAACTGACGCACCAGGCGAACCTGGGCGAATGCCCCCCTCGCCACAGCCGAAAGATGGTATTCTAAACTTAGCTGTGAATCGAGGAGGACACCCAAGTTGCGAACCCTCTCCGACGGGGATAAAACTTCCCCACCCAGAGTAATGGATGGACAGATGGAATTGTCCTTGGGAGGCAGAACCCATAGCCACTCCATCTAGTTGGGATTGAGTCTGAGCCTGTTGGCACCCATCCAGACCCCAACAGCCTCCAGGCACCGGTTCATCACTTCCACTGCTCTGCTGTAATGACGCGGGATAGAGATGTAAAGCTGAGTATCATCAGTGTACTGATGAAAACTCACCACGTGTTGATGGAAGACTGCCACCCAATCGACACCCTAAAACAAAAAAAATTAGGATGAGAATGACTTTTCTCACTGCATTTTTCTGTCTCTGTTGCATCAGCTGTCCTTGGAAATGTTTGAATTTGAACCTAAGTTAAAGACCTCGTCCAGGTGTGCTTCTCAGTTATCAGCTGCTTTGCAGAAAATACACCCAGCAGGAAATTTCAATGCTGCCTTAAGTTAGACTCCTTTGGATGTTGCAAGGCAGACAAAACTGACATTTCCTGACATGAACATCTGATCTGCTCTGCCTGTGATATGAGGTTTTCTTGCAGATCTCAGTTAATTTCCCCGTTGTTGGTTTTGGCCAGGTGTGGGTAGAAAAAAATTGCCTCTTTCTGACATTGCATGGTTCACGTATGTGCATATTGTCTATTCAACCACCAGCATTTTGGCTCCGAAAAATGGCATCAGGTCATCCTGGCCAGTCTACCTACAAATACGTAGGACAACTGTTTGCGAGAGGGGTCTAATGAAGATTAGATGGTTGGGAGAGAGCTAACATTTTTCTCAGTTGGGGAGTTCACACAATGCTTAACCCAGTTGCAGAATTAACCATTTCTTGTATTTCTAATACACATCGAACCATTAAATAACCGAAGGGGCTTGGCTGACACACCGAATCTAACCAGTCCTCATACCAAATTCTGCATAACCAAATGAAATCACAAAAAACTTCTGTGAGCTGGTTAAGCATGTTGTCTGTATGGTGCAGATCACAAGCTGACCATCCTCTTTCTAAGCTGAAAAAGCAGCAGTCAGAAGTATAAGCATTCAATGGGATGCGGGCATTGTGTGTCACTATCGGCAAAATGGTGGAAGGAGCAACAGAATGCAAACCCTGCCTCTTTTGTGATGCATTGCGTGAGCAGGAAAAGGATGTGGCTTACAGTGTAACTCTCCATCCAGCATCTGAATAGTGCCAGAGCTGTCTATTATAAAGATGTGGGAACTTGTAGGACTGTCAGAAAGGAATTTATTGGTCCCAGCTCAACATAAGGATCCAGTTCCCTGCCAATCCTGGACCAGACACCCCATTCTGGGCTGCTGAAGGAACAATAGAATCAACAAAATATTATTAGTGGATGACTCTGGTGAAGAAACAACTGGATGGCCATGTCAAGTCTGTACCAGCCCTGGCCTAAGACATCTTTTTTAAATGGAAATCTAAAAATATTTCCTTTTAAATAACCCAAATAGAAAATTGGAGCCTTATCAGGACATCCATCTCCTCAGAGAACATGCTGCTGGTCTCACTAAAAATTGGAGAGGGAAGAATAAGAAAGAAGGAGACTGTACAAAACGGAATGGCTGGAGAAAAGAGAAGTTCAGTGTACAGGACAGTTGTCGGTTCCCAGTACGAGAAGGAGAAGAAAAATATTGTAGTTTCCTTGCAGACATTTCATTAACTGAATGAAGATAATGACCTAGGTAAGATCATTAGTGCACCAAGGATTTCAGAGTTGAATGCTGATATACCTGTATTCTCTTCTGCTAGAAAAAAAAGTCCAGAGATAACTTCCCTGAAAGAAGGGAAGTGAAGACCCAGAGAAGGAACATCTTCACCCAAGATGGAGGAGACCAGCTGTCTGCCGATAGTATCATCATGCAATACCCAAGAGGGTATGGAGGAGATCGTTGGTTATTGGAAAAGCCTTAGTCTTTGGGGAAGGACGGGGCAGAAGGCCCCGAGAAAGGTTCTCCCCCAGTAGAGAAGCAGTAGATGTTCTGCTGAGCAGATCCAGGCGAAAGTCAAACTGTGCTGAGTGCACTACTGTTAAAATCCAGCCCATTCCTTTCTTTTCACTCTCTCTGGACACGCTCAGAAGTGAGGGAAGGAGACAGAGGGAAAGGAGGAGGAAGCAGGAGAACTAAAGGGAAGAGGAAAACCTGACACCAGGTGAACACTGGGATTGCATTGTATGCTCCAGTTGTAATCCCAAAAGTGCTTTCCCAAAAGGCATCTGGACTGTCTTGGTTTTTTTTTTTTCCTTGAAAACATTTCACTTCTCATCCAGAAAACTGAAGAAGCTTCTTGGATGAAAAGTGAAATGTCAACGGGGAACCCCCCCCCCAAGAAAGTCCAGTTGCTTTTTGAAAACATTTTTGGAATAACAATGACCTGGATGATTGAGAATCTCCATAGACATCATTTCAGTTGTAAATACCTGTTGTGAATGACTTCATTGAAAATAGCATTAGCCTAAGTAAAAGGCTCTGCTCTCTTGTTTTCTATGCAAATGGCCATCCTTGCAAAGCAAAATACACCTCCAGTTCAAGGAGGACTCCTTCACACTGGGACGGTGGAGAAAACAGAGCTTCCTCTTTCCTGATAGCTTTTCCAGTCTGGTGCCATCCAGATGTGTTGGACTACCAATCCTATTATCCACACCCGTCCAGCAATTCAAATGAAATGGAAGCTATGAGATTACAGAACGTTGACTAGAAAGAGGCCGTGAATTGCCCAAATTTCAGCAGGAAGGCTACAGAAATTGTCTGGCATAACATCACAAAAGACCACCTAGCTGTTATTTACTTAGCAAATGAAACCAGGAATAATTTCCTCCCAGGGAAGTGACAACAATATTCTTAATTACATTGAGGGCGTATTTGTATCCATGTAGTTTATGCTCGTTGATGTAGCGCACACCTACATCTGTCCACTCTTTAGCGTCTTTGTCGTTGCATTCTAAATCACCCCTCACTTGAGAGCTAAGCGTAGATCTTATAATCTGACCCAGGAGCTCGAGAGCTACCAGGGAATTCATGGCTGGGTTCAGAGATAATGTACCAGATAATGCACTAGTTGGAAGGAAGGAAGACTCCACAGAACCTAACTTCAGGTGCTCCTTTTTATGGAGTGTTGCTGTTTGCTGTTCCCCACCACCTCCCACTTGCATTTGCTTAACTGCAATATTTGCAGAAAGCCCTGCAAACAAGAGGAAAAGAAAAATAAATATGTGGAGACCTTGAGTCAAAGTTTGATTAGATAAGGGGATAAATGCAGATTGTGCAAAAAGAGAAAACCAACTCTCCACGTCAGTCAGTCATATTAATCCCAGGATATCGCTGCAGTTAAGGATGATCTATCTGTCCCCAGCCTGGTCCTGGAGGCCATCCAACACGGCAAGTGTTACAGTTATAATCAAGTCCATCCATTTTGCTGCTTGCCATCCTCTTTATCCCTTCCATCTTTTTCGGCATTATGGATCCATTTGTTTGTTTCCTTGGCTACTCATAGTATTCTCTAGAGCAGGGATGTCCAACTTTGGCATCTTTAAGACTTGTGGACTTCAATTAAACTTCAAATCAACATTTAGAAAAAATTAGGAGGTCCACCCATTTGCACATGATGTCTAGAAACCAAGTAATGGCAAAGACATTTGGCCCCCAAGAGGAGACACGTACTTTGATTACCATAGGGGCAGCAGAGGCAGGATCTGACCAGACCATGGGGAGCCTGATACCCATCCAAACCCTGACTGGCAACCACTATGTTGGAGCTGGGTACAAGAAACTATGTATCTTTTCAGGGATACAACCAGTGCTACAGGAGGAGGAAGAATACGAAACCTGGATGGAGCAGGCAGTACAGGCTGTTGAAGAATGGAATGTATCAGATGCTCAAAAGAAACATGTGGGAGACATCAACTTGTTCGAGGGGCTAATCTAGGTAGACAATATCCTTGTCTTTGGTGAGACTTTTGAACAACACAAGGAGCGCTTGGAGAATGTTTTGACCAAGCTCCACGAAGATGGATTGAAACTGTCATTAGAGAAATGCCAATTTTACCAAACATTTTGTCACATATCTGGGTCAGGTTGTCTTTGCAGAAGGGATATCAATTGATCCCACGAAGCTTGAGGCTGTCACTTCTTGATCCAGACCCCAAAACGTGCCTGAACTGTGATCATTTTTAGGGTTCTGCTCATATTATCGGAAGTTTGTTGAAGGGTTTGCAAAGAGCGCCCGTCCTCTCAATGATCTCTTGAAGAAGGAAGAGGTAGAGGATGAGTCTGGTCATTCAAACCAGGTCCATCAGAATAAGGGACCCAGGAAGTCTGGAGAATCCATTGAGGCAGAGTGGACTGAGCAGTGTGAGCAGGCCTTTGACGAACTGAAGAAGAGACTAACAAATGCCCCCATCTTGGCCTATGCTGAATAAAGATTCTTTAAGGTAAACAATGCCTCAAAGTTCTTTGAAAAGTTTCATCTGTCAGAACCATGACAGCCGCAATGGTCATAAATGCAAAAAGCAGTCATAAATCACTTTTTCAGTCCTGTTGTAACTTTGAACAGTCACTAAATGAGTTTTTGTAAGTCAAGGGCTATCTGTAATGAATTTCAAAATGTTATGTTAAATTCATCTGTCTCCTTAATAGAAATAGCAATAGCACTTAGACTTTTATACCGCTTCACAGTGCTTTACAGCCCACTCTAAGCTGTTTACACAGTCAGCATTTTGGCCCCAACAATCGGGGTCCTCGTTGTACTGACCTCGGAAGGATGGAAGGCTGAGCCAGTGAGAATCGAACTGCCAAACTGCTGGGAGCTGCAGTACTTCATTCTAACCATATGCCACCAGGGCTCTTAATCCCTTTATAATTTTCCAGAATCAACATTCTAATTACCTTTTTGGTGTTTATTCCAAAATATATATTTAAAGTCCTTATGTCAAGTTTCGAAGCACGGTTTTGCTGGTGTGATAAATATTTCTTCTTGGTTTGCCAATGAACGTTGGGGGAAGGGAGAGGTTTGGAATGCAGGCTTCAGAGATTAAGAAGCGTCACCATGAGACTCAAGGACATTACACCAGATGTCTGGCCAGACCTAGAGATTCTTTCTCATAACAATATTTTTTTTACTTTATTGGGCACTGTGACCTGACCCAGAGGCACGATGGAGAATTCAGTACTTTTACTATATGGGTTTGGGAGGGGTCTTGCCAGAGGTGGTTTTGCTTTCATTAGTGCCGAAGTGATGTACTCAATAAAGTTTTACAATAAGAGATCAGCATGTCTCAAAGGTGTTTGCTTGGTTGTGTTCATCAGTCAGAACCTTGACAACTGAAACTTGCACAAACCTTTTTTTTAAAATAATCTTTATTAGATATTTACATATTTAGAAAAAAACAGAATAAACAATATACAAAACATACACATAAAACGTCAGACACACATTAACAAAATAAGTATCTTAAATTAATATTTATATTCTATAAACAATCAACACTTAACATTTATGTCAACTGTCTGTTGACTCTTATTTAAATACAGTCTCTTTCTTATATCCATATAAATATAATTACGTTGTATAGATTAAATTACTATATAATTCAATTGTTGTCCATACCTTGTATTTCCTTTTTCAATTATTTGGACAAAGTTATCACTTATATTTCTAGTTTGGGTGATATGTATCTTTACTTTTGGCAAATGTATGAATATATATAAATATATATTTGGGTCAGAGTATGAGTAAGGATATTATCTATTTCTTATTTATTGTTACTCTTTTAGTTTTATTTACTTTTTTAGAGTTCCATATATATTTTTTTCCCTAGCCATTCGTACCATTTGTTCCAGGTCTGGTAAAATAATGTATCTTCCTTGTCCTGTATTTTAAGAGTTAATTTGTTAATTTCAGTTACTTCATTTATTTTACTAATCAGATTTAAAGTTGATGGAGTCGTTTCCAGTTTCCAATTCTGAGCATAAATTAATCTGGCGGCTGTAGTCATATGTATTATTAAATATCTATCTTCCTTTGTAGTTTTATGTCTTATTATTCCCAGTAAAAATAACTCTGGTTTCATTGGGATAGTTTTAGCTATGATTTGTTCTAAATATTTTTTGACTTTGTTCCAAAACTTTTTAGCCGATGGACAAGTCCACCAGAGATGGTAATACGTTCCAATTTTACATTTACATTTCCAGCATTTGGAAGATGTATTAGAGAACATTTTAGCCAGTCGTGCTGGGGGGAGATGCCATCGATAAAACATTTTAAAGATGTTTTCCTTATAAGCAGATGAAATAGTTAATTTGTAGTTGAGATTCCAAATTTTTTCCCATTCTTCCAGATTAATTGTATTTCCTATATTTTGAGCCCATGCAATCATATTACCCTTAACTTCTTCTTCTACCATTTCATTTTGTAATAAAAGCTTGCATATTTTAGAGATGAATTTTTGATCTGTTCCAAATAATTTATAATATTATAATATATCCAAATTATAATATATTTATAATTTATAATATATCCAAATAATATCTTATCTAATTCATTTGCTTTTTGAAATCCATACTTATTTTGGTCTTCTATATATTTTGAATTAATTTGAAAGTATTGCATCCAATCTGATATAATTTCTTTTTCTTTTAAACTTTGAATGGAGAGTAATTGATTGTCTTCTGTTAGAATTTGATAATATGTTATTATTTTTTTCGGATTTAATACATTAGGATAAGTTATGGATTCATTGGGGGAGGACCATTTAGGTATTTTCATATAAAATTGTCTTTTGATTTGGAACCAAATCTCTAATAAATTTTTCCTTATATAATGTTGTTTAAAATGTGCATATGATTTGTTTTTTGTCCCAAATAAAAATGAATGCCAACCGAATTCAAGGTTGAAACCTTCCAAAAGTAGTGTTCTCCTGTCTCTAAGTTGCATCCAATCTTTTATCCAGGCTAATGCGGCTGCAGTGTAATAGAGTTTCCAATTTGGGAGTCCCATTCCTCCCCTTGATTTACGATCTTGTAGATGCTTAAGTTTAATTCTTGCTTTCCTTTTAACCCATATAAATTTATGTACAATTTTATTTAAGTTGTCAAAAAAAACCTTTGTTTAATTTAATTGGAGCGGTTTGAAATAGGTACAATAACTTTGGGAGCACATTCATTTTTATTATTGCAACCTTACCTAACAATGATATCTGAAGCTTGGACCATTTGTCCAAATCTGCACTTATCTTTTGTATTGCCATATCATAATTGTCTTTTTTAATCTTACTGCATTTAGCTGAGAGTATTAATCCTAAATATTTGGCTTTCTTTACCGTTTTTATTCCTAAAATATTTTCTAGTTCTTGGTTTGAATTGATATTCATATTTTTAGTTATTATTTTAGTTTTGTTTTTATTAATTTTTAAACCTGCCACACAACCAAATCTTTCAATTTCTTCTAATAAAATTATGCCTGTTTTTAGGGGGTCCTCTACTATAAAAGCCATGTCATCAGCGTATGCTTGTACCTTGTGTTCCTCTTTTTTTATCTTTAATCCTGTAATTTCTTCCTTTCTCCTTATATTTATTAATAAAGCTTCTAAAGCAAGAATGAGTATCAGTGGGGCTAAGGGGCATCCTTGCCGAACCCCTTTTTCTATTCTAATTTTATCTGTTAAATCTGAATTTATGATAATTTTAGCAAATTGTTGACTATATATTGCTTTAATTAGGGTTATAAATTTACTTCCAAATTCCATTTTATTTAATTGTGTGATAAAAAAAGGCCAATTTATTTTATCAAATGCTTTTTCTGCATCTACAAAGATAAGTGCAACTTGTTTCTCAATGTGTAAATCGTAGTATTCTATTGCATTTAAAATCGTTCTTGTATTGTTTTTGATATGTCTATGGGGTAGGAAACCATTTTGATCAGGGTGAATTAATATATTTAGTATTCTTTTAAGCCTCCCTGCCATAATTGCTGCCAGTATTTTATAATCTGTGTTTAGGAGTGAAATTGGACGGTAATTTTGAATTTGATGTTTATTGATTGTATCTTTGGGTATTAAACTAATATATGCTTCTTTCCATGATTCCAGTATTTTACTTTTATCTAACACATGGTTAAATAATTCGAAGATCATTGGTTCCAAGGAGTCTAATAAAACTTTATATAATTCCACTGGAATACCATCTGGGCCGGGAGATTTGTTATTTTTCTGAGTCTGTATCGCATTTTTTAGCTCTTCTGGAGTTATTTTTTTGTTTAACATTACTCTTTGTTCTTCTGTGATTTTTGGTAGATCAATTTGTTCTAAATATTCAATAATTTTTCTTTGTTCAATATCTTCTTTTTAATATAAATTTAAGTAAAAGTCAATTATTATATCTTTCTTTTTTTGAGCATTATTTTGCCTTTCACCCTTGTGGTCCGTTAAAATTTCTATATTTCTCTCTGTTTTTTGTTTTGCTATTTTATGAGCCAGCCATCTCTGGGTTAGTAAAGCCGCTAAAAACAGCGCTCATCAGCTGTTTGTCGCGGCGGAAAAACCCCTCTTTGGGCGAAGAAGAGGCGTAGAGCTGCAAGAGTAAGGTTGAGCCCTTCTAAGATCTCTGGAATTATTTTTCAGAGACGGAGAAGGTGTGCTCCCTAGGCACTTGGAACGCTCCTGCCCAGAAACGCTTCTGTCGGCTGACAGAAATAGACGTCGCGACCGCCTCTGCTTTTAAGAAACAAATAATAAGGACTTTATACAGACGGAGTGAATACAGGAGTTCTTTGAGCTACACAAGTATTCTGCTACTTTGTTTCTGCCTATGTACTTTTTACTTTTTCTAAATCAATATAATCCTTTCAAGATGGCGATAGTTTTTTGCTTTAGTGAAAGTGCTGGAAAGTGAAACTGAACTTTCTCTTCTCCTGCAGAAGTGAAGCTTGAGAAACCATTTTGACCTGAAATATCTACTAAATTATAACGTAATTGGAATTTAAAATAAATTAAGAAGGGAGGAAAATTTGGCAACTTAAGGAAAAAAAATTTTTTTTCTTTAAAATAAAAATGACGACAAGACAGAAGGCAGCTGTAGCGAAGGCGGCTATACCCTCCCCTGGGCAGCTAGCAAAATCACAATCTGCCCCTTTAGCCTCCATATCGCTGATTCCGACAGCACCTCAAGCTTCTATACAACCCCCCTCAGAGATGCTCACAATGAAAGATCTGCAGACCGCACTGGCTTCAGCATTATCCACAGCACTATCTACAGTAAATGATAAGCTGGATAAGCTGGAAAATGTAAATGACAAGCTGGATAAGCTGGAGGAAAAGATAGAAGAACAGAAAAATGATTTTAAAGTCATGATAGAAGCTTATAACACAGAGATAAGAGAAGATATTGTGGAAGTTGTTAAAGGTGTTTGGGATTATACTGTGGGGGGTTGAAGAAAAGTTGGAAGGTTTGGAGCAACAGATGGAAGAAAAATTAGAGGAAATTAGAAGTGATTTACAGGATCAATCTATTTTGATACAATATCAGCAGATGCAGATGGCTGTCAGAATCAGAGGGTTCAGAGAAATTTCAAAAGAAACTCAAGAAGATTTAAGAAAAACTTTTGTTGAAGCTTTAGCAATTTTTCTGGAGGACACGGTTGAAAATGTGGCTTGGCAGATTGAGCGTATATTCAGGATGAATTCACGTATAGCAGCGCAGAGAAATCTGCCTAGAGATATTGTGATATACTTCAATACAAGAAAATTTAGAAATTGGGTCCTCACTAAAGCATATAATAAACAATTAAGCATTGTTGGTCAAGAAGTACAGGTTTTGAAAGAGATACCTCCAAAAATGTTGAGATCAAGGAGAGATTATGCTTTTTTGATGGAGGAGCTTAAAAAAAGAGAGATACAATATAGGTGGGAGGTGCCAACTGGACTTTCTTTATTTTTTCAGAATAACAGATACCGCTTGACTTCAGTTGCTAAAGCGAAGGACTTTTTTGAGAACATACTGATAGGTGCTAAATTCGCTTCTCCAAGATCTAAGAGGGCAGCTCCCGAAAAAAACTACAGAATCATCTCAACTTTTGGATCTTCAATTAATTTCAATCTCAGATACTGACAAAGAAACAGCGGTGGATCAGCCAGCGCAGAATATTGATATTTTTCAACCGTTGGTTGTTGAGAGACCCAAGGAACAAAGGTTCACACGTGAGGCTATCAAGACTACAGATCAAGGAGAAATAGTACAACCAACTTACATACAAGCTACATCGACATCTTTGGAAGCCATGGGAGCAAGGCCTAAGAGGAGGGAGGAGGTTGCATCGGCTTTACAGAAGCTTTCACAAAAAGGTCATGTCAAATAAATATTTGACATGGAATGTGAATGGTTTAAATTCTCCACAAAAAAGGAAGAAGATATTTCACTATTTGAAGCAATGTAAAAATGATGTAATCTGTTTACAAGAAACTCATATTAGAATTTCTGATCAGAAATATTTGATAAATAATAGGTTGGGTACACATTTTGTGGCAGCATCTTTAGAAAAGAAAAATGGAATTGTTATTTATGTTAAAAATCATATAAGAGCTAAATTAATAGAAGCAGACAATCAAGGTAGATTTTTAGCTATTGAAATTTTTCTGGTTTTTTTTATTGTAAAAGGATGTATATGCAATTGAAAGCCCTCA
Source organism: Bothrops alternatus (assembly GCA_034064705.1). Classification (NCBI taxonomy): domain Eukaryota; kingdom Metazoa; phylum Chordata; class Lepidosauria; order Squamata; family Viperidae; genus Bothrops; species Bothrops alternatus. The sequence continues at coordinate 21,064 of JARGCV010000239.1, forward strand.
TATATATGCTTTCATAGTATCCCATAAATTTAATATTGTAGTGTTTTCATTATTATTTATCTCTAAAAAACTTTTAAGTTCTTTTTGCATCATTATAATGTAATTATATGATGACGTGGACAGGTTGCTGGGAGGTCTTAGAGCAACCACATGTTTATTGGACCCGTGTCCCTCCTGGTTGGTACTGGCCTCCAGTGAGGTGACGCGAGGCTGGCTCCAGGCAATTATCAATGCCTCGTTGAGTGAGGGTGTCTTCCCCGCCACCCTGAAAGAGGCGGTGGTGCGACCCCTCCTCAAGAAGCCTGCCTTGGACCCAGCTGTTCTATCTAATTACCGTCCTGTCTCCAACCTTCGCTTTGTTGCGAAGGTTGTTGAGAGTGTGGTTGCTCGACAGTTCCCTCAGCACCTGGAGGAATCGTCGTACCTGGACCCGTTCCAGTCGGGCTTCAGGCCGGGTTAAAGCACGGAAACAGCTTTGGTCGCATTGGTGGATGATCTCTGGCGGGCCCGGGACAGGGGTTGCTCCTCTATCCTGGTGCTATTGGACCTCTCAGCGGCTTTTGATACCATCTACCATGGTATCATGCTGTGCCGGCTGGCGGGGCTGGGTATAGGGGGCACCGTGCTTCGGTGGTTCTCTTCCTTCCTCTCTGGCCGGACGCAGTTTGTGTTGACAGGGGGTCAGAGGTCGACCCCGAGGCCCCTTGATTGTGGGGTACCTCAGGGGTTGGTCCTCTCGCCCTTGTTGTTCAACATTTATGTGAAGCCGCTGGGTGAGATCATCCGAGGTTTCGGGGTGGAATTCCATCAGTACGCTGATGATACTCAGCTGTACATTTCCACCCCAAACCACCCAAATGAAGCTCTTGACGTGCTGACCCAGTGCCTGGAGGCCGTGCGGATCTGGATGGGGAAGAACGGTCTCAAGCTCAACCCCTCCAAGATCGAGTGGCTGTGGTTACCGTCGTCCCGGTACAACCAGCTGACTCCATCGCTGTCTATTGGGGGCAAGTCAGTGGCCCCCACGGGAAGGGCTCGCAACTTGGGAGTCCTCCTAGATTCACGGCTGTCCCTTGAGGACCATCTGACGGCCGTGGCCGGGAGGATGTTTTACCAGATTCGTCTGGTACGCCAGTTGCGCCCCTTCCTAGATAAGGACGCGCTACGCACGGTCACCCATGCCTTCGTCACTTCCAGACTGGACTATTGTAATGCTCTCTACATGGGGCTCCCCTTGAAGTGCACGTGGAGGCTTCAACTGGTGCAGAATGCGGCCGCGCGGGTGGTAGTGGGGGCACCCTGGCGGGTACGAATGGCCCCTATCCTGCGCGAGCTGCACCAGTTGCCGGTGGCTTTCCGGGTGCACTTCAAGGTACTGGTTACCACTTTTAAAGCGCTCCATGGCATAGGACCCAGTTATTTACAAGACTGCCTTCTGCCAGAAAATACCTCCCATCGACCAGTTCGCTCCCACAGAGAGGGCCTCCTCAGGGTGCCATCGGCTAAGCAGTGTCGGCTGGTGGCGCCCAGGGGGAGAGCCTTTTCTGTGGGGGCACCAACGATGTGGAACGAGCTCCCCCCAGAACTCCGGACATGTCATGATCTCCGCACCTTCAGAAGAGAACTGAAGACTCATCTCTTCAATCAAGCTGGCCTGGCCTAGATCTCCTCGGGTTTTAAAATTTTTAAACAAGGCTGTTTGGGTTTTAGAATTGGGTTTTTAACAGGTTTTTAGCAACAGCCTTGTATTAATATTAATTTAATTTATTTTTAAATATTTATTGTTTTTATGTTTTTACTCTGTTGTGAACCGCCCCGAGTCCTACGGGAGAGGGGCGGTATAAAAATTTAATAAATAAATAAATAAATAATCTTTTTCTTTAATTATCATCTGATTGAGTGTCCATCTTTTATTAGTCTTTTTTATTTGTTCTTTCCATTTTATCAATAGCGGATTGTGGTCAGCCCATATATTCGGTAATATTTCTGATTCTGTTAAATTTTTCATAAATTCTGGGTTGGCCCAAGCCATATCTATTCTTGACCATGACTTAAATGGATGTGAAAAGAATGTATAGTATAAATTATCTGGATGTAGAGCTCTCCAAGTATCTTTTAATTGAAGCTCTTCTGCCATTTGCACAAAAGAGATAGGTAATGTTTTTCTTATTTTTTTCTTATTCATACTTTTATAATCTTTTTTCCTATCCACTACCGCATTATAATCACCAATAATTATTAATTTTTGGATTTCTATTTCTTGAATTTTTTATGAATTTTTATAAAAAATTTTACTTGTTGTATACTCGGGGCGTATATTGCTACTATCGTTGTGGGGTTATTCCCCTGGTCTATTTGAACAATTAAAATCCTCCCTTCTTCATCTGTATGTATCATTTTTGGATTTAACCATGGCTTTATATATAAAACAATTCCACGTTTTTTGACTGGAGCTAAGGATACGAATGTTTTACCTAATTTTGGACATTCCAATACATGTTGTTGACTTTTTTTAACATGTGTCTCTTGGAGACATATAATTTCTAAATTTTGTTTAATTAGATTATGAAATATTTTATTTCTTTTCTTAGGTGCATTTAATCTGTGGATGTTTATAGATAAGAATCTTACTTCATCCTCTGCCTTCTGTGATTGTTTGAGCTTTCTATTTTCTTCCCTTTGCACCTGCTTGCGCTCTTGTGGTTGCCCCTTCTCTTACCATGTTTGTTTTTCAATTTCAGATCAGGTAGGTTTTCCTCTGAAATTGTTTCTTCTCTATTGTTTTGTTCTCTTCCCCTATTTTCTTTGAGTTCTAATTCTTCTAATTCCTTAATATTCTGGTCATAAAAGTCCCTAGCTTCCTCTATACTATTTATTTTATATTTCTTTTCAAATAAAGTGATCAATAGGCCTTCTGGGATTAGCCATCTGAATGGGATCCTATGTTTATTTAATTTAGAAGATAAAAATTGAAAGGGTCTTCTTTTTTCCCTAATACGTCTTGGTATTTGTTTTAAAATTATAATATCTCTTCCTTTATATATATATATGTATTTTCTCTGGCTGTGTTGTAAACTTTGTCTCTTGTAGTTTTCTTTGTAAAACGTACATGGACCTCTTTTGGGAGCATATTTCGACGAGTATAGCTCGTATAGACTCGATATATTTCATCCAGCTCCTTAATAGCTTTTTGTGATGTAGTACCAGTGATGCCTGCTACAATCTCTGCCATCATCTGAGGAAGATTCTCATCTTTGGTCTCTTGTATATTCTGGAACCTCAGAAAGAAGGCTGCTAGGGCTTCCAGTGGCTCCGCCGGCGTCGCTAGAGTCTCCTCTGTGAGGCTCCGTTCCCTGGGTTTGTAAAGCCGCAAAAAACAGCGCATATCAGCTGTTTTTTTTGCGGTGAAAAATCCCCTCTTCGGGCAAAGAAGAGGTGTAGAGCATCAGGAGCAGGGTTGAGCCCCTCTTAAATCCCTGGAAAAAGTTTTCAGGGATCAAGAGTGATAGCTCCCTAAGCTCCTGAAGACGCTCCTGCCCAGAGACGCTTCTGTCATCAGACAGAGAAAGACGCCGCGACCGCTTCTGCTTATAAAAATAGAACACAAGAGAGACTGTAAGCAGACTGAGTGAATACAGGAGTTCTTATTGGATTGCAAGTATTTTTTTTATTGTTTTTCTGGCTATATATTTCTAACTTCTACAATCAACATAATGCTTTCAAAATGGCGTATAGCTTTCACTGCTTTCACTGTTAAAGGAAAGTGTTCGAAAGTGAAAGTGAATTCTCCATTTTTTTCTCTCTCCCTGTTCTCGTAAGCAAAGCTAGAGAGACGGCTGTAGGAATTGGATTAAAGCCAGAGTGATTGCTTTAAATTTAAAATGGAGTGGAATTTACATTCAAATGTTAAACCTATTATGGACCGTATTGATGAATTTCAAGAAGAAAGGCGTGCAATAGTGAAAGAGATTAAAGCAATACTGAAAGAGACTATTACAGAAATATTAACCAGATTCTTTCTTCCAAATGAAACTGATCTACAACCGACTGCTGAACATTTTATAATACAATCTAAACAAGAAGAAAAACAAGAACAAGAAGAAGACAGTACTGAGAATAAAGAGAATAAAGGGAAATGGATCTTGCTTGATAAACAGTTCATTTATGGAGTGGAGGAAGAGGATTTGTTTCAAGAAAGGAGGGGATGGCTATTCCTTTTAGATAAGCAGCAAGAAGAGGATTTAATTGAGAAAAAAGAGACATTGATTCAGTTTAAGAAGCAACTTACTTATGGGGCTGAGGATCAGGGAAAGCAAAGACAGAGATTTGAATTGTTACCTCAACAAAAGTTTATGGCTAAGAGTAACAGAGGACTAATGCAAAGGTTAAGATGGTTTATTTGGACTCAAATGATATTGCAAGTAAAGAAGAGAGACTTATTATTTGGAAGGGAGGCTTCGTTATGGAGGTTTACCTGGTTGAAGAAAAAACCTAGAATTCGACTGAAGGAGTGAAATTTAAAATTGTATGCAAGGAATTATGGGTAACTCAAAATTATGGACTGATTTAAGGACTAAGATTATGAGTAAGATGTAAGAGAAGATGATTAATGGAAGATATAATTAAATTGATGAAGAATGTATTTGCTCTGAAATGATCTAGGTTTGACATTAGATTGATTGGTTGATGGGATAGATAAGCATTATGTGATTTGATAAGGTTGAAGGAATGTAAGTTAGAAATGGAATTAATAGATTGTATTTGTTATGGAGGTTTATCTGACAGATGAGAAAGCCCAGAAGTCGATTGAAGAAGTGAAATTTAAAATTAAATGTAAGGAATTAAGGCTAATCTAAGATTATGGGCTGAATCAAAGATTAATTTTATAAGTAAGATGTAAGAGAGGATGTTTAATGGAAGATATATTAAATTGACTAAGAACATTTTTTTTGAATTGAGGGGTTTATTGATATTATTTGTTTATTTTTCTAAAAAGATGATTTTTTTATTTGATGTTCAATGGTTTGAAAGAGGTTGATTACTGGAAGATATATATAAAACTTGATTGTTTGGGTGATTTTATATAACCTCTCAATGGATTGAAGTGATTTAAGGTTTGACTTAGATTGATGGTTTAGATATGTAAATGAAAATTATTATTCTTAACAAGATGATTTGTTTGTTTTGTTTAATGGATTGAAATGATTTAGAGATTGTATATAGTATATAGTTTAAAATTCTTGTTAGGATTATATAATAATTTTGTTTGATGTAGTGGGTTTTCTTTTGTTTTACCCTGTACTCACTCTGGGAAGTCGGGGGGAGGGTTAGGGAGGGTTTATAATTTTATATATGATGTTTTCTCAACTGTAATTGGGGTTGATGTAAGAATATGTAATTACTGTCATTAAGGGGTCGCTCGGGTGGCCTCTGGGCACCACATCTGATGGAAAGAGGAAGGAGGAGTGAAGGCTGATGCAAGTGGAAGTTGATAAGAAGGGGGAAGAGTAGGACGGAGATAGAGAAGGAGGGAGGAAAGTAGAAAGAGAAAGAAAGTTGGTAAGAGGGGGGATGAGTAGGGATAGAGAAGTAGAGAAGGAGGGAGGAAAGTAGGTAGTTAGTTGGTAAGTGAGGGGGGAAGGTTAGGGTTAGGGGGATGTGGTGGTGGGGGTACCGAGCAGTAATGTTAATTGTTTGGTATGATTATTTTCAGTTGAGTTTTTAGTATTAGATGTATTGAATAATGTACTTATGTTTTGTCTATGGATGATTGTTTATTTTAACACTATGATTTGATTTGAGTAGTTTCTTTTTTCTGTAAAAATTAAAAAAACTAATAAAATATATTTATTAAAAAAAAAAAAGAAAGAAGGCTGCTTTTTCTAACTCAAGATTTAGTAAGGCATCTTGCATATCTTTTGTGATAACTAACATATGGGTCTCTGCTTCGTTAATTTTGCCTCAATTTTTTCATTTTTATCTTCTATATTTTTTATTCTTTGGTCATTTTTTATCAGGTTCTCTTGAATTTGTTCTATCTTTCCATCCATTTTACTCACTCTATTATCCACTTTTTTGATATCCTCTCTCATTATCTCCATATTCCCAGTCATTTTTTTCGTAATTGCGGTCTATTGATTCCTGGAGCTTTATCATCATCTCTTGTAGAGATATTAATGTTATTGAGGAAGACTGGGGATCTGTTGATTTTTCTGGTAACATACTTTCTATACTTTTAGCAGTTTGTGGGGTTGTTGGTTGTGGTGCTGTTGTAAGTTTTTTAGTAATTTTAGATTGATGCATTATTATTTTCTTAAATACCTTCTGAATATATTCCCAGTTAACCATATACCTCTCTAATAAATTTAATTAAATAAATTTGTCTAGGTTTTCAATAATATAATAATCAACAATATAATAGATCAATAATTCAATATATTGATAATGCAATAATTCAATAGGTCAATATACCCCCCTTTTACACAATCTTTTAAAACAATTTTATGATTAATTTATTCCTCTTTGTATTATTCTTAACTCACTCAGTCTTGATGCATAAAAGTTGTTAAATCAGTTTTCTAAGTCAATCAAGGTGATAACAGGAGAGTGTTCAAATGATAGTCCAATATTCAGACAATTCAGAGATAAGAGCCAAATAAGATCAAAAAGTCAGTTCAGAGCCAATTCGAGTTGAGTCTCACCAATGTAGGGGAAGTCTCTCAGTTTATATTATCCCAAAGTTCCTTCTATAACACAAATCTGTAACAAAAGAGGAGTCCTTTTTTCCCTCTGTCAAAGTTCTACACCGTAAGAATAATTTTAAAAGGTTCAATATGCCAGCTAGTACTGTTAATTCCTTAACTCTCCCGTACGTTCTTCTTCCGGTTTGCTTTTTGCCTTGTCACAGTCCGATCTGAAATCCGTCAAACTTCCACTTTTCTTCACACTTTCCAAGATTCTTCTTGCCCTTCCGCTGTTTCTTTCCAGACCAAATTTAACTATACTCTACTTTGATTTTATTTTTATCTTGTTGTCGAATTTTAAATCCAAATCAGTACAATTTAACCTTGAAAGCGTCTAGGGTCGATCTCCAATCTCCAATCTCCCGTCCGATGCTCTTCTTTTTCTCTTTCACCTGTTCTGCTCCGTTAAAAGTTTTGGCCGCTATGTTACTTTTGGAGCTTCCAATTTTATCAAAACAGGTATACAACGTGAAGGGCTTCACTCACCAAGTCTTTCTGCTGTCTGCAATGTCTCTCTCTCAAATCTTTCACCATCCACTCTTTTCTTACTGTTTCTGTGTGACTGTTCTTCTTGCTTCCATTATCTGCGTGAGGTCGTCATGTCTTCGGGCCGGCCATAGGCCGGCCTCTTTGGCTTCAGCTTAAGTTGTTTCCAGCTCTCTCCCGGGGGTTGCCTCACCTCCACAGATGCACCAGAAAGTCCTTTTTGAATTGCTAATTCCACCACGTAGCAATCGCTCTTAAGCAACTGAAAAAATAGCCGAAAGGCAGAGATCAGTCCCGGAGCTCCCCGGAGACAGTTCTGCAACAATGTGACGTCAAACCGGAAGCCTCCACAAACCTTATTTCTCAAAGATTGAAGGAAATTCACTTGGTGAATTGAAATTTGCCATTTGCAGGTTTTTAGTATCCATAAAATCATTAATCAATTTCTAGGAGTGATTAACAAAGGAAATATGCAAATCCTATTTCCATAAATGTGTCAATTACAGTATGGGCATAGAAGACATGGCAATTCCTTGATTCCTGCTGTTTTATGATCTCCTTGTGGGGAACTTCTTTCTGGAGCATGTGTGGGGGATCCCAAGGCCTCTCCTTATCCAGAGAGGAATTCTAAGAAGCTGATCCATAAATTTGCGATGGAAATTTATTGTGGCTTTTTATCTCTATTATATTGAAATTATATTGTTCTATATTGTAAGCAAACATTATTTAAGTTATGTTCATATTTGGTATTTTATTGTACCAAGAAATCATTCCCAGCCAGAACAAACTTGTGACAACATATGAAACAGGTTTGAATAAATTCAAATGTGTGAGTTTTCTGAATAATGAGCCTTAATGTGGCACCACAGTGTAGAGAATAATGGGGGTTGATCTTGACAGAAATATGTAAGAACCATTATCAAGCCAAAGAGGGCTGAAATGTTCTTTAAATCTGGGAAGCAAGATAATATTCAGAATCAGCTGAGGCAAACAAGTGCCTCATTCAGTTGTTTAGCAATAGGATCTTTGGTTTAATGTTGATCACATTAATATGGAACCAGATAAGAGAAACACCAATCAAACAAAGTGTAACAGGAGTATAGTTGAGGCTAGACGCGAGGAGTGGAAAAAGGCTTACTAATTCAGACGTTTTCAATGACTAATACTTAGTATTGTATATCAGGTGCCATGATGATTGCTGCACAATATGTTTTTATGTTCAATGTTGATTGTTTTAATAAAAGAATTTTATATATATATAAAAAAAAGAAGGAAGGGAGAATATATAATATGATCGGCAAGCTTGTTGTTATTGTTATTGTTGTTGTTATTGTTATTATTATTTGTTGTTGTTAGTTGCAAAGTCATGTCCGACCCATCATGACCCCATGATGGTCCTCCAGGCCTTCCTGTCCTCTACCATCTTCTGAAGCCCATTTAAGCTCACGCCTCCTGCTTTAGTGACTCCATCCAGCCACCTCATTCTCCCCTCGTCCCCTTCTTCTGTTGCCCTCCATCTTTCCCAACATGAGGCTCTACTCCAGTGAGTCCTTCCTTCTCATTAGGTGGCCAAAGTATTTGAGTTCTAACTTCAGGATCTGGCCTTCTAAAGAGCAATCAGGGTTACATAAGAACATAAGAAGAGCCATGCTGAATCAGGCCTAAGCCCATCAAGTCCAGCATTCTGTGTCACACAGTGGCCCACCAATTGTACATGGGGATCTTGAGCAGAAAGAGAAGGCAAAACCCTCCTTTCCCTTGACCCCCAACAAATGGTACTCAAGGGAATCCTGCCTGCCTCAACCAACATAGAGGCGGCACATGGACATCCGTTTTAATAACCACCGATACACTTGGCATCCATGAATCTGTCTAACCCTGCCTTGAAGCTGTCGAGGCTGACAACTGTTACAACCTCATCTGGAAGGGAATTCCATAAACCAACGACCCTCATGGTGAAGAAATATTTCCCTTTATTTGTCCTCACTTTCTTAGCTATGAGCTTTATGGAGTGCCCCCTTGCCTAGTATTGTGTGATAGAGAAAAGAATTTTTCTCTATCCACCTTTTCTATCCTATGCATGATTTTATACACTTCGATCAAGTCACCCCTTGAATGCCATCAAGGCGTTGCAATCTGGTTTCATAAGGGAGGTGCTCCATTTCCTTGATCATTCTTGTTGCCCTTTTTTGCACCTTTTCCAGTTCCATTATATCCTTCTTGAGGTGCGGTGACCAGAACTGTACACAGTACTCCAAGTGTGGTCTCACCATCAATTTGTACAGAGGCAATAAAACACTTGCTGACTTATTTTCGATTCCCTTCCTAATCATGCCAAGCATGGAATTTGCTTTTTTTTTTTACTGCTGCTGCGCATTGGGTTGACATCTTCATTGAGCTATCCACCAAAACCCCAAGATCCCTTTCTTGGGTTGTCTCAGAAAGTTTGGTCCCCATCAGTTGGTAAGTATAATTGGGGTTCTTTGCCCCGATGTGCATAACTTTGCACTTGTTTAGGTTAAAATGCATTTGCCACTTTGTTGCCCACTCACACAATTTCGAGAGATCCTTCTGGCGCTCCCGACAATCAGTTTCACTTTTCACTACCCGGAACAATTTAGTGTCATCAGCAAACTTTGCTACCTCACTATTTACTTCTACATCCAGATCATTGATGAATAAATTAAAAAGTAAAGGTCCCAAAACTGAACCTTGGGGTACACCACTTCTCACTTCATTCCATCCAGAGAATTGTCCATTTATTGCCACCCTTTGCTTCCTACAATTTAGCCAGTTACCAATCCAGGACAAGACCTGTCCTCTAATTCCGTGGCTGAAGAGCTTTTTTAGGAGCCTTTGGTGAGGGACTTTGTCAAAAAGTCTTTTGAAAGTCAAGATATACAATATCAACTGGGGGCCCTTTATCTATGTATTTATTTACACCCTCAAAGAATTCTAACAAGTTAGTAAGACATGATTTGCCTTTGCAGAAACCATGTTGATTTTCTTTCAGCAATGCCTGTTTTTCTATGTGCCCTGTAATTTTATCTTTAATAATGAGTTCATGAGATTCTAACTCCTCATTTATGTACAAGGCCACGCCACCACCATTTCTCCCTCTCCTGTCCATCCTATACAATTTGTAACCTGGAATCCTTGTGTCCCATTGGTTTTCATCTGTCCACCAGGTTTCTGTTATGCCAATAATATCAATATTATTTTCCTTCACCAAGCATTCCAATTCCCCTATTTTTGTTGAATGCGTCTAGCATTCGTGTACAGACATTTATATGTAATTTTCTGGTGCACTTTCAACTTTGACTGTAGATTTTGACTGTAGAATTTGATTGTAGAATTTGTAGATGGTCTACCATGTCCTTCTGCTTGACTATTACAATTTAGTTTTCCTGTTGACTCACCAATGTGTACATAACTTCCACCCTCCATATTTGGCAATGCGCCTTCTCGAACCGGAAGCTGCCCAGCTCCTGTTGACTTGCCCCTAAAAATCAGTTTAAAAGCTGCTCTGAAGCCTTTTTAATATTAATCACAGTAGTCTGGTTCCATTATGGTTCAAGTGTAACCCGTCCCTTCTGTACAGGTGTAGCTTGTCCCAAAATGTTTCCCAGTTCCTAATTAATCTAAACCCTTCCTCTCGACACCACTGCCTCATCCACGCATTGAAGCTCCTGAGGTCTGCCTATCTAGCTGGCCCTGCGCGTGGAACAGGTAGCATTTCTGAGAATGCAACCTTGGGGGTCCTGGACTTTAATCTTCTACCTAGCAACCTAAATTTGGCTTCCAGGACCTTCTGCTTAGCTTTCCCAATGTGATTGGTACCGACATGTACCACGAGTGTTGGCTCCACCCCAGCACTGTCTATCAGCCTGTCTAGATGCCTCGTGATGTCCGCAACCTTTGCACCCGGTAGGCAGTCAACACTTCCATCACAAACCCATCTCTCTATATTTCTAACAATCGAATCACCCACTACAAGAAGCCCCCCTCCCACCACCCGCGGAGAAGTATCCTCAGTGCAAGAAGATATGGGCACATCTTCCAAGGAAGGAGTCCCAACTAAGGGAGCCTGTCGCTCTTCCACAGATTGATGTCCTCCCTGCCCAAGATCTCCATTCTCCAAAGCAGCTGGAAAGCTGCTCAGCATGGAGTGGGACGCTCCTGCTGCATCCCTGAAGATCTTCTCCTGCCTCACTATCTCTCTCTGCTTCTCCAGGTCTGCTACCTTGGCTTCAAGGGAAAGAAAGGCTTCAATGTGTTATCATTAAAGCCATCGAATATGCTAGAAGATGAAGGAATAGGTTATACCTGGTTTTCATATGTACAATTGCAGTCCAGATGGCAAAAAGACTTGAAGAAGGGTTTATCCCAAACAGATGAGATTTTAATTAAACAAGTTAGAGAACAAAGGTCCATGCATATCAAAAGAGTGTACAATGTATTGATAGAAATGGACTCCAAAACTGAACTAGTCAAGGATTGTATGATAAAGTGGGGACAATACTTTAGGCAACCCATCATGATGGAAACGTGGGAGAGAATTTGCGTGAAAAATGTAAAAATTAAATTAAAATTAAATTAAATTAAATTAAAGCTTTTTGGAGAAAAATATGGTGAACACTTCAATCCATCATGAAAAAGCGTATTGAATTTCTACCTCAGTTGTTTTTGTTAGGGATCATAAAAGACTGTACCACCATTGAGACGAACTTAATTTTGAACTTGATCACAGCAGCGAGACTGTTGGTGGGACAATACTGGAAGAAACCAGAATTACCATCTATTGAAGAATGGACTTTGAAAGTCATAAATCTGGCAGAAATGGCTAAAATATCTGCATATTTGAAGGATCATTCCAATGAAAAATATATGTTGGACTGGAAAAAATGGATAGACTACATACAAGAGAAACATCAATCAAAGAAAATGTATCTTGCTTATAGTTAAATCTTGATATACCGAGTGAAGAATGTTTACAAGTCTAAAATGATTGTATTAAGTTGAGTAGCATTCAACTTGAATTTTTCCTTTGTTTACATTTACAAATATATACTTAATAGAAAATTTAAAAGCCAAAAAAAATGTATAATTTTTTGTTAATTTTAGATATGGAAAGTGAACAAGTGAAAGAAACAATGATAAGATGGGCAAAAAATTTTGGTTATAACATAGAATTAGAAAAATGGCAAATGTTATGGGAGAGAAACTATAAATTAACAATGTCAACTTCATACAAGGAAAATCTATATAAAATGTTTTATAGATGGCACCTTCCACCAGCAAGATTAGCAAAAATGTTTAAAAATATGTCAGATAGATGTTGGAAATGTAAACATAATATAGGCACTTATTATCATATTTGGTGGACATGTGGGAAGGCAAAGGCTTATTGGAAAAATATACATATGTGATTAGAAAAAATATTGGGTGAACAAGTGGATTTTAAACCTGAACTGTTTTTACTAGGTATTATGCCTGAAAAGACTAATAAGCAGAAATTATATTTAATCTTACACATCACCACAGCAGCGAGAATAATTTTTGCACAATATTGGAAGAATGAAGGATTGCCATCAGAGGAAGAAATAATCAGGAAGATTTTGGAATGTGCAGAGATGGACAGATTAACTATGAGGCTGAAAGACAAAGAAGATACAGACTATTATGAGATTTGGAATTTATTTTATTCTTGGTTAGAGAAAAGAAGGAAGGATTAGGAATTGAACATGTATTAGTTTAGCAAATTTCAGACAACTTGTTGATTGGAAAAATTAACATATATTGATGAAAAAAAATTAATAAAAAAGATTGGAAAAAGATAAAATAAAATTGATTGAGGACTCTGAAAAAAAAAACCCACTCATGTACCTGCTCAAAACAGCCAAACTCGATGCCACAGGTCATTGGTGGTTAGCTGCCCTCTCCAGGTTTAGGTTCAGCCTGAGGTGTGAGGAACAGGGATACAGATGGCCTGTCGAAGAGACCTCATGGTCCTAAGGCACATGTTGGAGAATGCATCCGATTGACCCCCAATGGTATTCAAGCTCTGTATCAGGGGTTGTACTGCAATCCCTTTCAAGTTAGAGGGGAGGGTATGCCTGTTTTGACTAAGAAAGACTTGAAAAGGGATCAGGAGGAAGTCATGTGCCCATGGATCTAATTTGCATCGACTTCCTCTGTCTGGAACCAGATACAAGTGGACAGGGGAATGTATTGGTTGTGACTGATCATTTCACTCACTATACACAAGCCTTTCCAACAAAGGATCAGTATGCCATTGCAGTAGTCAAGGTACTTGTAGAAAAGTTCTTTGTACACTATAGGCTACCTCAGTACATATATTCCGATCAAGGCAGAGATTTTGAAAGCAAGCTTATCAAACAACTGCTGGACATGCTAGGTATTTGGAAGTCATACACCACTCCCTTCCACCCACAAGGAGATCCACAGTTTGAGAGGTTCAATTGTACTCTTCTTGACATGTTAGGGATGCTGACCACAGAAAAGAAGCAACATTGCACACAACACATTTCTACCATTGTGCACAACACATTTCTACCATTAATAAATAATAATAATAATAACTTATAATAGCACGAAAAATGATGCTACAAGGTATTCTCCATATCGACTGGTGTTTGGCAGGGTGGCTCGACTGCTGGTAGATATAGCATTTGGCATCAAAATGGATGAAACCCCCTTCAATTCACACTGCAATTATGTGGACAGGTTGAGGAAGAATCTGAAGATGGCATAAGAGATTGCTCTAGAGCAGTGGTTCTCAACCTTTCTAATGCCGCGACCCCTTAATACAGTTCCTCATGTTGTGGTGACCCCCAACCATAAAATTATTTTCGTTGCTACTTCATAACTGTAATTTTGCTACTGTTTGGAATTGTAATGTAAATATCTGATATGCAGGGTGTATTTTCATTGTTACAAATTGAACATAATGAAAGCATAGTGATGAATTACAAAAACAATATAGCAATGTTCACTGGAGAAGCTTACTCTTCCTTGCTCACAAATGTTGGGAGGGAGGGAAGAGGAAGGAAGGAAGGAAGATTGAAGGGGAAAGGAAGGAGATGGAGAAGGAAGGAGATTGAAGGGGGAAGGAAAGAAGGAAGGAAGGAAGGAAGGAAGGAAGGAAGGAAGGAAGGAAGGAAGGAAGGAAGGAAGGAAGGAAGGAAGGAGAGGGAGATTGAAGGGGAAGGGATGGAGTTGGAGATGGAAGGAAGGAAGATTGAAGGAGAAAGGAAGGAGATGGAGAAGGAAGGATGAAGGGGGAAGGAAGGAAGGAAGGAGAGAGATTTAAGGGGAAGGGATGGAGATGGAAGGAAGATTGAAGGGGAAAGGAAGGAGAAGAAAAGGAAGGAGATTGAAGGAGGAAGGAAGGAAGGAAGGAAGGAAGATTGGAAGGAGATGGATGGAAGGAAGGAAGGAAGATTGAAGGGGAAAGGAAGGAGATGGAAAAGGAAGGAGATTGAAGGAGGAAGGAAGGAAGGAAGGAAGGAAGGAAGGAAGGAAGGAAGGAAGGAAGGAAGGAAGGAGAGATTGAAGGGGAAGGGAAGGAGATGGATGGAAGGAAGGAAGGAAGATTGAAGGGGAAAGAAAGGAGATGGAGAAGGAGAAAGAAGGAGATGGAAGGAAGGAAGGAAGGAAGGAAGGAAGGAAGGAAGGAAGGAAGGAAGGAAGGAAGGAAGGAAAAGGTGCTTTATAACGCCTGAAGGGGAAAGATATTTTAACCCCCGGTGGCTGATTGAGGAAGCCAGGTCCGTCAGACCAATTTCCAAATAAGCCTGATTGGGGAGGCGGGAGTGTAAATGATGTATCAAAGGATGCTTCCCGTTGCCCCTTCCCCTCCCTTTTTGGCTACCACTGGGTAAAATGCACAGGCGCATGCGCGCAGGGGTAAGAAAGCACAAACACCCGGATTGAAACTGGTGCCAACGTTTCAAAACGAAATGCTCCAAGCCGCTCGAACGATTTCTCTTCCCTTCCGGCCGTTTTTTTTCATCCCCCATATCTGAGCAGAGCCGCCACCGGCCTGCCCCCGTAACCAAGGGTCCCGGACCAGCGCCTTTCCAAACTCTGGCGCTGCTTGCGGCGGGGGTCGAGGTGTGGAAGAGGGATCCTTTCTTACAGCCCCGAAACAAGTTTTCTCCTTTGATTTCGGGGTCCCGTTGCCAGCTCGCGGGAGTGGATCACGGCTCTGTAATCTGCCTCGATCGATAGAAAGCCCGGAGGTGGAAGGAAGGAAGGAAGGAAGGAAGGAAGGAAGGAAGGAAGGAAGGAAGGAAGGAAGGAAGGAAGGAAGGAAGGAAGGAAGGAAGGAAGGATTGATCTTTGGAGAGTCATGAAGTCTCTTCCAGTTGAATCTGGTACACTGGCAATCCATGTAGCTTCTCACTGATAATGTATGGCTGAGAACTCCATCAGTTATGCCCCGCTAGCCTTACCTTGGCCACCTCCCGTTCGGGGCGGCGGCAGGCAGGCTCAGGCACTCCTGGGTGGCCAGGGCAAGCGGCAGCGATGGTGCAGGCCGACCAAGGGAGGTAAGCCACCCGCCAGGCCCCACGCACGCAAGCTACCCTCCCAGCGCCTGCCGCTGCCCCGCTAACCTTACTTTGGCCACCGCCTGTTCGAGGCAGCGGCAGGCAGGCCCAGGTGCAAGCAGCAGCGACGGCACAGGCCGACCACCGGCTGGGCCACCAGCTGGCCCAGCCCAAGGGAGGTAAGCTACCCGCTGGGCCCCACGCACGCAAGCTACCCTCCCAGCGCCTGCCGCTGCCCCGCTAACCTTACTTTGGCCACCGCCTGTTCGAGGCAGCGGCAGGCAGGCCCAGGTGCAAGCAGCAGCGACGGCACAGGCCGACCACCGGCTGGGCCACCAGCTGGCCCAGCCCAAGGGAGGTAAGCTACCCGCTGGGCCCCATGCACGCAAGCTACCCTCCCAGCGCCTACCGCTGCCCTGCTAGCCTTACTTTGGCCACTGCCTGTTCAGGGCAGCGGCAAGCAGGCCCAGGCGCTCCTGGGCGGCCGTGGCAAGCAGCAGCGATGGCACAGGCCGACCACTGGCTGGGCCACCAGCTGGCCCAGCCTAAGGGAGGTAAGCCACCTGCCGGGCCCCACGCATGCCAGCAACCCTCCCTGCACCCGCCGGCCTTCCACCTCCCACCCCTGGCCCTCTTTTACTTACATTTAGTAGTTTCTCAGCAGGGAGGGGTGGAAACTTCAAGAAAGCTCACCTTCGCTGCAGACAACTTGCAGCACCATTTGCAGACTGGGACTTTTGGTGGGCTCAGCAGGGCGGAGACAGCCTGGACAATTCCTATTGGCTTTTGAAAGCCAATAGAATTAGACTCTATTCAAGAGAGTCTATTCTATTGGCTTTCAAAAGCCAATAGAATAAGAGGGAAATGGTCGTTCGACCCCAAAAGGGAACACGACCCACAGGTTGAGAACCACTGCTCTCGAGTTTCAGAGGTTCAAAAACAGAGAAACCTGAATCAAGATGCTTTGTAATCCGAGGCCAGACAGATGACTCAATAAAGATAATTGTAAAACAGATATTTATTCAGGAATACTGCTGAGCTCACATTTCTTGGTAGTTTCATCTGAATGTTCCATATCTGTTCGTCTTTATAGGTAAAAATCAATAATTCCTTCACATCAATTTCTAGCATGGGTTCAGACTGTGTGTGACCTCCGGTGATCCCATGCTTATCTCAGACAAAGACATTCCAAACTGGCACGTAGCCAGGATATCCTGTGATGAACTTAGTAGCCCCTCCTACTGACCTGTTAACATGGGATTTACTGAATAGCTAAACTATATTACCCATAAGCCATCTCTTAAGGAGACAGCGCTTAACCTTATAAATGCCAAACATTCTAACATACAGACCTATCTAACTGGCTGATCCAGAACACCAGGTTTGTAGGTTACTGCCCAATTTTTGTCAATATTGAATTGGCCAAGTAGAAGTTCTCATATTACAACATGTGGAAATGTTTCTCCAAAGACACCAATAAAATGGTTTGGAAGGAAGTAGACATGTCAGGCTGAAAACGAAGAAAGACCTGCTAAGTTACAGCAAAGCAATTTTCCCTTATTGTTCCTTACCTATAGATAGAAATCATGCCAAACTAATGCAAACTGTGTGTGTCCTTAAATTTATACTCAGAACTTCTAGGAAGGAGCTGTCTTGATCCTCTTCTTCCCAACCAAACTATGTAAACATTGCTGTCTCTTGCTCCTCTGGAATGCAACCCCTCCCTCCTGGAATCCAGACAACATCACCACAGTGAATTAGCTACCATAATGATGGCTGCCTCAAAATTAGTCTACCCAAGTTACTAGTGCACAGTGCTCATTTGAATAATCATTTATCTGTTAAAAAATGAGATATGTTGTAATGGACATAAATAAATCCTACTGATGCTAACATTCCCCAGAATGTTTTAAAACACCAACCTAAAATGGTTAGCTGAATTATGTTAAGTTAAAGTTTAACCTGTTTAATTTGGTGCATTTGTATCTCCAGGCTGTTGAAATGGACTGTGATGTCAAGATAATCTTTAATTTTGAGTTTTTCAAAACAGAGGTTTTCGTGAAATGCAACTCCACTCCAGGTAATTCATCTTCGTGCCTCTTGGACTCTCAGTTGGGCTGGGTTCAAAAAACTAAGGTGTCACTGAGCTAACCATTGGCTTATTCTCTTTTCCTATTCTTTTTTTATTAACTTTTTGTGACAGTGATTTATGCACACAGCCTTTCTTCAAAATTCAGCAGCATTTTAGCAGCATCCTGAGATGTTTCATCCGCATTGCTTTAATTTAGTTGTAAGGCAATTCAAGTCAATCTAATGAGATGGAGTGGATTACTGAATTGGATGCTTCCAAACTGTTTATTTTGCATCTACAAAACTTTTTTTTCCTCAATCGGATTAGCAATAAAAATTAAAATGCTGTTTTCAATCCTTTGAAATTATGGATTTGAATCAAATCGACAGTTCAAATCAATTAGATGTTAGGGAATGGACTGGAGCTTACCAAGACATAGCTACAATCCTCAACCTAACCCCCAGAATTGAGCCCAAACAAGCTTTTAAGAAGAGATGGGACAGCCGTTTGTCTGAAATGGTGTAGGGTCTCCTGCTCTTTTGCAGCAGTTCTCAGCTAAGACTGCCATCTGCTTTAAACGCCCTTCTTGACATTTCATTTCTTTCCAGATTCTGTGGAAAACGTGCAGCGAAATTGTCCTAAATGTCCAATTCTGTTGCCTTCGAATAACCCTCAGGTGGTAGACTCTGTTGAATATGTGCTTAATAAACACAATGAAAAACTTTCCAGCCACATTTACGAAGTTCTTGAGATTTCAAGAGGGCAGCACAAAGTAAGTGTGCAGATGTTAAAAAGGAATTCTGTTGATCTCTTCCAGTTTAACGTTTTGATACTTCATATAACTAAGAGAAAGGAGGAGGAGACAGGAGGAATTATGCTCTGCAAAACATCTAGGAAAAGAACCAGATACCCACAAAGGAGAATATTTGTTGCTCGGGATTGAAATGAAGGGTCCTTCGTGCTCTCTGAGCTTCATTGCTTTCTTGCAGACATTTTAGTAACCAACTAGGTAACATCATCAGTGCTAGACTGATGATTTACTAGAACGGATGACGTTACCTAGTTTGGGTAGTGAAATGTCTGCAGGAAAGCAACCAAGCTCAGCGAGCACCAAGATCTCGCAAAGAACCAGCTGCTAAGAAAAAAAGGGAGAGGCAACTTTTCAAGAACCAGGGGCTGTAGCTGATTTTTTTCTCCCAGCTCTTCAATTTTATCATTTCTACCCACAACCCAGCTAAAATGTCTCTTGCTTTGATTTCAGTATGAGCCTGAAGCTTACTATGTGGAGTTTGCTATTATGGAGGTTAACTGCACTGCTCAGGAAGACCACAATGACCATCATCACTGCCATCCTAATACAGCAGGAGAAGATGTAAGTGCAAAGGTCAACTCCAATCCTATCTTGGCAATTGCCATTTTTCCCTCTCTCTTATCTATCCTAGCAAACCCCGACCAAATTCCAAGTAAGTGTGCAAGGCCAAATATTCCACAGAGAGAAATTGAGACTTGAATCTGACTCTCAACAACCCAAATCTTACACTTTAACCTCTGCACAACCTTAATTTCTTCACAATTCGTCCAGAAATAACGCCTCCCCAAAACTTCCTGCCAACATCTGAAGAAGAATATGATGCCCATTTACTTTAAGAAATTGGGTTGTAACCTGACCGGATTCTTTCATTCAGCAGTAGCTTTATCTTCTCCCCTGCATAGCAGTCCTTTGACCATTTCAGGTTTGCTGATATGTGGAGGATTTATTTGGGTTCTTAGTTCTTCTTTCTCTCCCTCCTTTTCTCCAGCATATTGCATTCTGCAGAGCAACTGTTTTCAGGTCGCATGCTAGCCTGGAAAAACCTAAAGATGAACAGTTTGAGTCGGACTGTGTCATCCTTGATGTCAAGGTATGTACGTTAAATCCAATTTTGTTCATCCTCTTTCCCCGTTCTCCACAGCAGTGTTTGTCAACCTCATCAACAGGCTGTCTGGGGAATTCTGGGAGTTGAAGTCCACCTATCTCTTGATTTCCTTTATCCATTCGGTCCATCCAAGCAGCTCAAAATTAACTTCCTGTTCCAGCTATCGATTCCCCTGCATCCCTTCACACGAGTATATGCTCTGATATATAATAAAGTCTGATATGTAAACACTAGATTATTTTATTTTTATACTTTCTTTTCCCTCAGATTATTATTTTACTCTCACCACTTTGGATTGTAGGTTGGGGTGAGACAGAATAACTGGCTCAGAGCTATCCAGAAATTTATATAACCAGGAAGGGTTTGAATCTAGATCGCCCCAGTCCAACTCCAGCCTTTTAATTGTCATGCTATTCATTCAACAAACTGTGGTTATAACACATTATGCCTTAGTAATATGCCTTACAATAATATAAAGAAGACAGCCTGCAAGGTCCCTTCCATCTCTGTTATTCTGTGTTCTGTTAACTGAAAGACTAATTGCTCTTTTTCAATTTTATTCATTTGATTTCTATTCCAACATTCACCAACTGCCAAATTACAGCAAGTCCTCAATTTAAGACCACAACCCCATTTTTTTATTGCTAAGCGAGACTGTTGTTAAGTGAGTTTTGCCCCATTTTAAAGCCTTTCTTCCCACAGTTGTTAAGTGAATCACTGCAGTTGTTAAATTAGTAACACGGTTGTTAAGTGAATCCGGCTTCCCCATTGACTTTGCTTGTCAGAAGGCTGCAAAAGGGGATCACAAGACCCCGGGACACGGCAAGCGTCATAAACAGATTCTGACTGAAAAGCATTTGAATTTTGATCATGTGGCCATGGGGATGCTACAAGGGTCGTAAGTGCGAAAAACGGTCATAGGCTGCTTTTTTCGGGGCTGTTGTAATTTCAAAGGGTCACTAAATGAATGATTGTAAGTCGAGGACTTCCTGTATTGACAATATTAACAGCAGTTGGTTTTCTTGATTCACTTTTGTCAAGCTGGATTTTAATGTGTTGGAAAGTTCAAAGCAGGATAAGCTTCGGGTTCAATGGCCGAAGAAGACTCATCAGTGCTTGCATGTTTTGTGTTTTTTTTCCAGGAGGGACACGCTCACTCCCATTTGATTCAGCAGCACGTTGAAAAATACAGTATTTCCCCAGGACACAACAATACTGTCCTCAACCTCGTCCATCCACACAATGATACAAGCACCTCACAGGAGTCTCATTCTGGTCAATGCCCAGTTGTTTTTCTCAAGAAAAAAGTCCCAACAGATATACCACATCACACACACCCTGTGGAAGGTTGTCCAGGAAAAGTACTTCACTTCCAGCTGTAGGCCAGCCATACTAGAGAGCATTGAGAAACCACCCAGTTAATGCAAAACCATTTTCCAAATCTGAACTCAAAGGTTGAATCCAAAAAGGGTTTACCCTGACACATTACAGTCTTTGCCAAGTGTTATGATCACGCATGGTTGTTATTGTCATGTGAATGCTTTACTCTATGATTAGTCAAGTGCCAAGTATTTAAAATGGTTTTATATCAGTACAAAAAAAAGGGGGGGCTTTGTATGTGTGCCTTTCTGCTTATAGAAATGCAGATTCTGATGCTCACTTAACATCTTCCTGTCCCTCTCTTTGTTCAGCCAAGGAAGGAGAAGGAAATTGAAGAAAAGTTATATTAGTCCCAAAGTCCAAATTCTTCCCTTTTTTTTCTTTTAAAGACAAAATGCATAGCATTTGACAACAATACCCCCAAAGTCCCATCACCTCTATTCCTTATGAGATTTGCTTTCCCCAGAATGTTTCACCAGCCTACATTATTTGACAGGGGCAACGTTGAACAAAGTCCAATATACTGACAGAAAAAAGCAGAGGGTACTCTCTAAATAAATTGTTCAATTCTATATTTGCCTTCCTCTTTGTTTTGCTTTACGTTTGTGACCAGATGGCCTTGATCACTCTGAATGAGGATTCTGGGAATTATAGTTCAGCACCTCTAGAAAGGACATGGGGTCGACCTATTCTCCCAAGCACCTGAAGGCAGAACAAGAAGCAACAGATGGAAACTAATCAAGGAGAGGACCAACCTAGAACTAAGGAGAAACTTCCTGACAGAACAATTAATCAGTGGAATGGCTTGGCTGAGAGGTTCCAGGTGCTTCATCACTGGAGGGGTTAAGAAGAGGTTGGGCAGTCATTTGTCCGGAATGGTATAAAGACCTCCAAGGTCCCTTCCAAGTCTTTTATTCTCTTATTCTTCAGTCCAATCACAAAACCTAAAGGCTTAAACAACTGATGACCCCTCACTAACCCACTGAGTATATTTTGACTCATTTAGCCCATATTACATTTAGGGGTAAACTGATCTGTTCTTTGAACACGACTCATTCCATTTCCTACTTCTCAGCTCCTCTGAGTAGACCATTATCAGCAAATGAACTCCACAGGAAGATTGGAGCTATACTTTATTGAGATAGGAAAGTGTTTCTCAACCTTGGTGTCGCCATAGTCTCCTTTGGAGGCTCCATTCTCTAGGGTTTGTTAAGCCGCAAGAACAGCGAACATCAGCTGTTTTTTGCGGTGAAAAATCCCCCCTTCGGGCGAAGAAGGGGTGAAGAGCATTGAGCGTGGGTTGAGCTCCTCTAAAAATCCCCTGGAAAAGTTTTCAGGGGTTTAGAGTGAGAGCTCCCTAGGCGCTTGAAACGCTCCTGCCCAGAGACGCTTCTGTCGGCAGACAGAGAAAGACGCCGCGACCACCCCTGCTTTAGAAAAAATTTCAAGAGAGACCTGCATGCAGGCGGAGTGATTACAGGAGTTCTTTATTGCAAGTATTTTTTTTTACTTCTGACCACGTATTTTTATAATCAACATAATGTATCCAAGATGGCGATTGTTCTCACTGTAAAGAGAAAGTGTTTGAAAGTGAAAGTGAACTTTTTTTTCTTTGAAGCAAAGCTAGAGTGACTATTTAGATTTGAGCTTTAAAATCTTATAAACTACAATTATTAAACTGTGATTTGAAAGAAGATAAGAACAAGGGGAAATTTTGGCAATATATCCGCAAGGATTTCATTTTTTTATTTTAAGAATTTTTTAAAAGTGGACTGACTTTAATATGGCCACTAGGCACACAAAAATCACTACTGCGAAGATGGCTGTATCTTCTCCGGCTCAGCCCTCTAAATTACAATCAAGTAGTCTTTCTGCTCCCCCAGCCTCTCTAACATCTACAGAATCTCAAGCCCCCTTGCCTACTCAATCTTCTCCAGAAATGCTTACCATGAAAGATTTACAGGATGCATTATCTACAATGACTGAAAAGCTGGAGAGAAAGATTGAGGAACAAGTTAAAGGATTAACTGATGAATTGGAGACAATAAAAGACACAATTGCGACTCACAATATTGTGATAAGGGAAGATATTGTGGATGCTATTAAGGGGGTTTGGGAGTACACACTGAGAGTTGAAGAGAAGGTGGAGGGTATTGAGCAGCAATTTGAGGAAAAACTTGATGAAGTTAAAAGTGATATTCAAGATCAAACAGTTATGGCTCAATATAACCAGATGTTGTTGGCTGTTAAAATCAGAGGGCTGAAGGAGATTGCAAATGAGAATCAGGAAGACTTAAGAAGAATTATTGAAGAATCTTTGGCAAAATTTCTAGAAGATGGAGTACAAAACGTATCTTGGCAGATTGATTGGATCTTTAGAGTTAATTCATGGATTGCAAGACAAAGAAATTTGCCTAGAGATATTGTGATTTATTTTGTTACAAGGAAATTCAGAAATTATGTTCTTACTACATCTTATAATAAACAATTAATTGTTGCCGGTCAAGAGGTTGTGGTTCTGAAGGAGATTCCCCCTAAGATGTTAAGAGCAAAGAAAGATTATGCATTTTTGGCGGATGAACTTAAAAAACGTGCTATACAATTTAGATGGGAGGCTCCAACTGGACTTTCACTATTTTTCCAGGGTAATAGACACCGCTTGATTTCGGTTGGTAAGGCGAAAGATTTCTTTGAGAATATTTTGAAGGCTGGTAAACCTCCATCTCCAAGACTAAAAAGGGCAGATTTTCCAAAGGAGAGAGATATGGAGTTAAAACAACCAATACAATCTTTGGAATCACAATCCCTGACAGCATCAGGAATTGATAAAGGAGCATTGGTGGAGCTGCCAGCGCAAGGTATTGATATTTTTCAGCCATTGGAGGTAGAGAAGTCTAAAGAGCAAAGGCAAACACTTGCAGCTACTAAACGCATGGAACAACGAGAAAAAGAACAATCAGTTCGTACAAAGCAAGTTGTACCCACATCTCCGGAAGCCATGGGAGCAAGACCAAAGAAGAAAATGGTTGAAGAAGTTAATTTGGCCTTGCAAAAGCTTTCTCAAATTGGTCATGTCAAATAAATATTTGACATGGAATGTCAATGGTTTAAATTCTCCACAGAAAAGGAAGAAGATATTTCACTATTTGAAGCAATGTAAAAATGATGTAATTTGTTTACAAGAAACACATATTAGAACTTCTGATCAGAAATATTTGATAAACAATAAATTAGGCACACATTTTGTTGCAGCGGCTGCTGAGAAGAAGAATGGAATTGTTATTTATGTTAAAAATCATATAAGAGCTAAATTAATAGAATCAGATATTCAAGGTAGATTTTTAGCTATTGAAATTTTAATAGATGGGAAGAAAGTTCTCCTGATGGGTATATATGCACCAAATCAACAACAAGGAATATTTTAAAAGTTATTACATAAAAAATTAATACAATTTGATTATAGGTCTTGTATTTTAATGGGAGATTGGAATGGTGTTATAGATACTGGTTTAGATAAGAAAAAGATTTTACATATTCCTCAAACACGTTCCATGTTGCCTAAATCCTTTTTTGATATTAAGGATGACTTTGACTTGATAGACATATGGAGAGAAAGACATGGCAAGGAGCAAGAGTTTACTTTTTTTCTGATAGACATCAATCATTTTCTAAAATTGACTTTATATTAACTACAAGCGATTTTATTTTTAGACTAAAGAAGGTGAAAATCCTACCCAATGTTTTGTTAGATCATAATCCGGTTTGGATGGAACTAATGGTTGGTCAGACTCCTAGAAGATCTTGGAGAATTAATGAAAATTTGTTTAAATATGATACAAATGTGAATGAATGTAAAAATATTATGAAGGAATTTTTATGTTAAATTTGCATAAGGATACAACAATAGAAATGGTGTGGGATGCTAGTAAAGTTTATGTGCGGGGGATTTTAATTGATATGAATAAAAGGTATAGACGTAAACAAGAGGAAAAAAGGAAGGAATTAGAAGAGGAAATAAGGAAGAAAGAGTTATTACTAATAAAGAGACCAGATGATAGAAAAATTAAAGAGGAGATTAAGATTTTACGGAAACAATTTGATTTGTTGATGACGGATCAAGTCGCCAGGAATATACAATATGCAAAACATAATACATTTTTTAATTCCAATAAACCTGGCAGATGGTTGGCTTACATATTAAGGAAAAAACAAAAATCCCGTATAATTGAGAAAATAGAATATAAGGGGAAGGAAGTGTTTCAGCAAGAAATTATTAAAAAAACTTTTTTAGAATTTTACTCCAAGTTGTATTCTGAAGAGAAGGTACAAGAGAATGAGATAGATACTTTTTTGCAAGATGAAAATGTATTGACAATTACTAAGGAACAAAGAGATAGATTAAATGCATTGATTACATCAGAAGAAATCATTTCAGTGATTAAACAATTGAAAGTGGGAAAATCTCCTGGGACTGATGGGTTAACGGCGACCTATTACAAGTATCTTCAAGAGGAGATGGTGCAACCTCTTAGAGAGTTATTTGTAAATATACAAGAGGGTGGTCAGGTTCCACCTTCATGGAAAACAGCCTATGTTTCTTTAATTCCCAAAGAGGGAAGAGATAACGTCCAGGTAGAAAATTTTAGACCTATCTCATTGTTAAATACGGATTATAAGATTTTTGCAAAAATTTTGGCTAATAGATTAATGACAGTTTTAAGACAAATAATTCATTCTGACCAAACTGGTTTTTTACAAGGGACACAGATGAAAACTAATGTTAGACAACTCATTAATATAATGGAATATTTGGATAAGCATATTCAGGTGCCTGCAGTTCTTATGTTTTTGGATGTGGAGAAAGCTTTTGATAGACTGAATTGGTTGTTTTTGAAAAAATTAATTGTTAGGATGGGAATGGGCGATCAATGTATTAATTCCATATTAGCAGTTTATCAGAAACAAAAAGGTCAGATTATTGTGAATGGGCATTTAACAGATTTATTTAATATAGAGAAAGGTACTAGACAGGGATGTCCTTTATCCCCCTTGTTGTTTGTTTTAACCTTAGAAGTTTTATTGAATAGGATTAGAGCTTCAGATGATTTAAAAGGTATACAGATTAGACAACATGATTATAGATTATGTGCTTTTGCTGATGATTTGCTGGTGACATTGACTCAACCAATACAGTCGGCCCAGAGTTTGATGGAGATAATTCAAAATTATGATAGGGTATCAGGTTTTAAATTAAATATATCTAAGACAAAGATGTTAGTTAAAAATTTAGATAATAATTCAAAACAAGATTTGGAAAGAATAACGGGTTGTGAGATAGTTAAGAAAGTTAAATATCTAGGAATTTATATTGAAGCTTCTAATGGGAAGCTATATAAGAATAATTATGAAGTTTTGTGGAATAAGACACAAATAGAATTAGATAAATGGAAAAAATTACAATTATCTATGTTGGGTAGGATAGCTGCAGTTAAAATGAATGTATTGCCAACATTTTTATTTCTGTTTCAAATGTTACCTATACTTAAAAAGGATGCGAAGTTGGAGGAGTGGCAGAAAGGTATTAATAGATTTGTTTGGAATGGCAAGAAACCAAGGGTTAAACTGAAAATTATTCAGGATACAAGGAAAAGAGGTGGTTTGAAAATGCCCAATTTCAAGTTATATTACTATGCTGCTGTCTTAGTAGCGATAAGTGACTGGGTTAATTTAACTAAGGATAGAATATTGAATATAGAAGGGTACGGTTTACTATATGGTTTCCATGCATATTTAGTTTATGATAAAAAGGTGGATAGGAGCTTCAAAGAGCACCTACTGAGAAGTGCTCTGCTGCGTGTCTGGAAAAAGTTTTACTACAAGTTAAACGAAAAGATTCCTCTTTGGACAGTTCCCAGGCACGCAATAGAGAGCATAAATAGACAACAAATTCAAGATGTGGTGTCTTATGAGAAACTCCTAATTAAAGAAGGGAATTTGTTATTATTGAAATCATTGAATATGTTAAAGGAAGAAGGAATAGCTCATACTTGGTTTCCATATTCCCAACTGCAGACTAGATGGCAAAAAGATCTTAAGATAGGCTTTTCTTCAACAGATGAAAATTTAATTAAACAAGTTAGAGATCAAAGGCCTATGCATATTAAAAGACTATATAATGCATTAATTGAAATTGATTCTGAAACTGAATTAGTTAAGGACTGTATGATTAAGTGGGAACATAATTTTGGACAACCAATTATGATGGAAACATGGGAGAGGATCTGGGTTAAAAATGTAAGATTTACACAAGCGCAACATTTAAGAGAAAATTTTTATAAAATGTTTTATAGATGGCATTTAGACCCGAAAAAATTATCATCTATGTACCCGGATATACAACCTAAGTGTTGGAGATGTGAATCTATGGATGCTACTTATTTTCATGTATGGTGGACTTGTAGAAAAATTAAGGCTTTTTGGATAAAAATATGGTGGATACTTCAAAACATATTGAAAAAGCGTATCGAATTTTTACCACAGTTGTTTTTGTTAGGTATTATAAAAGACTGTACCACCATAGAGATGAATTTAATTTTGAACTTGATTACAGCGGCAAGATTGTTGGTGGGACAATATTGGAAGACGCCAGAATTACCATCTATTGAAGAATGGACTTTAAAAGTTATTAACTTGGCAGAAATGGCTAAAATATCCGCAAATTTGAAGGATCATTCAAATGAAAAATATATGTTGGACTGGAAAAAATGGATAGATTATATACAAAGGAAATATCAATTTAAGAACATAAGAACATAAGAAGAGCCATGCTGAATCAGGCCAAAGCCCATCGAGTCCAGCATTCTGTGTCACACAGTGGCCCACCAATTGTACATGGGGATCTTGAGCAGAAAGAGAAGGCAAAACCCTCCCTTTCCCTTGACCCCCAACAAATGGTACTCAAGGGAATCCTGCCTGCCTCAACCAACATAGAGGCGGCACATGGACATCCGTTTTAATACCCACCAATACACTTGGCATCCATGAATCTATCTAGCCCTGCCTTGAAGCTGTCAAGGCTGACAGCTGTCACGACCCCTTCTGGAAGTGAATTCCATAAATCAACGACCCTCTGGGTGAAGAAATATTTCCCTTTATTTGTCCTCACTTTCTTAGCTATGAGCTTTAGGGAGTGCCCCCTTGTCCTGGTATTGTGTGATAGAGAAAAGAATTTTTCTCTATCCACCTTTTCTATCCCATGCATGATTTTATACACTTCGATCAAGTCACCCCTTAAACGCCGTCTTTCCCTGTATTCACTTTGGGAAGTTGGGGGTGGGGGGTGCTGGGGGTGGAGTGGTTTCTATAATCTTCTCAACTGTAACATGATATTTGATAAAGGATGGGTTGCTCGGCGGCACCTTGCACCACATCTGGAGGGGATGAGACTGAGGAGTGAAGGTTGAGGGAAGTAGGGAGGTGGCATGAGGGGGAGGAGAGAGTGGGGGTAGAGATGGTGGGTGGATAGAGGTAGAGGTAGGGAGAAAGGAGGAGGGGGATGTAGTGGGGGGTGCCGCAGAGCAATACCCATAGTTAACTTAACTATTTTAGTTAAGTTTTTATGTTTTGTTCTTGTGATTGAAAAAGTTGTAAACGTTTTTATTCAGTTGAGTTGTTTTAATGTGATTTTTTTCTTTTCTTTTGTTATTTATAATTATAAAAATCAATAAAAATTTTATTAAAAAAAGAGAAATATGTTTTGTGCAAGTTTAAGTTGTCATGGTTCTGACTGATGAATCCAACCAAGCAAACACCTCTGCTTGGCCTGAACACATGATGAGGTAATGCTCAGTCTCTCTCAGCAGGCAGATCATGTGATGGAAAAGTGTTCAAATAGCTGGTTAGCTCTTCTTCTTCTTCTTCTTCTTCTTCTTCTTCTTCTTCTTCTTCTTCTTCTTCTTCTTCTTCTTCTTCTTCTTCTTCTTCTTCTTCTTCTTCTTCTTCTTCTTCTTCTTCTTCTTCTTCTTCTTCTTCTTTCTCTCTCTCTCTCTCCCTCCCCCTCAGGCTTCCCTTATAGAAGCCTCTCCTATCCTATCCCCTTCTCTCCCTCAGGCTTGCCCCACAGAAGCCTCTCCTATCCTATCCCCTTCTCTCCCTCAGGCTTCCCTCACAGAAGCCTCTCCTATCCTATCCCCTTCTCTTCCTCAGGCTTGCCCCACAGAAGCCTCTCCTATCCTATCCCCTTCTCTCCCTTCCCTCATAGAAGCCTCTCCTATCCTATCCCCTTCTCCCTCAGACTTCCCTCACAGAAGCCTCTCCAATCCTATCCTCTTCCTCAGGCTTCCCTCATAGAAGCCTCTCCTATCCTATCCCCTTCTCTCCCTCAGGCTTGCCCCACAGAAGCCTCTCCTATCCTATCCCCTTCTCTCCCTCAGGCTTGCCCCACAGAAGCCTCTCCTATCCTATCCCCTTCTCTCCCTCAGGCTTGCCCCACAGAAGCCTCTCCTATCCTATCCCCTTCTCTCCCTCAGGCTTGCCCCACAGAAGCCTCTCCTATCCTATCCCCTTCTCTCCCTCAGGCTTGCCCCACAGAAGCCTCTCCTATCCTATCCCCTTCTCTCCCTCAGGCTTGCCCCACAGAAGCCTCTCCTATCCTATCCCCTTCTCTCCCTCAGGCTTGCCCCACAGAAGCCTCTCCTATCCTATCCCCTTCTCTCCCTTAGGCTTATCTTCTAAAAACCTGTCCCATTTCTCCCTATTGTCTCCTCTCCCCGGCTTATCTTCCCCAACCTAGGCCTCCGCAGACTCAACTCCTCGTCTCCTGACTCATCCTCCAGCATCTCCCCATACTGTCTCTTCAGCTCATGCTGCCCCCGCTACCCCAGCTACATATACGTGGCATAAATGCCTTGGCATACAGGTAATCTTCGATTTACGACTACAATTCAGCCCATCTCTGTTGCTAAGCAAGACTTTTGGTAAGTGGGTTTTGCCCCATTTTTATGATCTTTCTTGCCACATTTGGTAAGTGAATCACTACAGTTATTAAGTTACCAACATGGTTGTTACATGAATCTGGCTCCTCCGTTGACTTTGCTTGTCGGAAGGTTGCAAAAAGGAAATCACAAGATCCAGAGACACTGCAACCGTCACAGATATGAGTCAGTTGCCAAGCCTCTGAATTTGGATCACATGACCATGGAGATGTTCCAATGTTTGTGAGTGTGAAAAATGGCCATAAGTCACTTTTTTCAGTGCCGTTGTAACTTTGAGCAGTCACTAAATGAAATTGTAAGTCAAGAACTACCTATACAAAGTTCCAACATTACAATCTTTTTCTGCCCGACTCCCAACTGCACAGGGCCAATATATCATTTAAAGAGTCTCAAAGATTCTCAAAGAAATAGAGGATTGGTATTCTAAATTCAGAGAGGGAAATTTAAGCAAAGAAGAATTATTAAGAGCGGGGGAAGTGATTAAGGACCAGAGTGACTGTATTGTGCTCTGGGTTATACTCCCCAAAGTAACAGTTTCCACAAATGCAGAGAAGAACAATTTCCACAAATGCAGCATTAAAATATCGGGAGATTCATCCAGTGGTCTCCAGATATTCTCTCTCTTCATCGGTGAGTAACCAGCATCGCAATCTTTGTGGCCTTTTCGCAATACAGTTAGTCCTTGACTTACAGCCATTTGTGTAGCAATCATTCAAAGTTGTTACCACACAGGAAAAAAAGTGATTTATGGCATCCCCACTGTCAAGTGATCAGAGTTCAAGCGCTTGGCAACTGCCATGTATTTTACGAGAGTTACAGTGTTGGGTCCTTGGTGCTCTCCGAGCTTTTGTTTTCTTGCAGACGTTTCAGTACCCTAACTAGGTAACATGTGGCCACAGGATCACCATTTGCAGCCTTCCCAGCTGGCCACAACTGGGACCGTAATTTCCATTGTTGAGCAAGGCGGCTATTAAGCGACCTGTGCTCAGTTTTATGATGTTTTTTCGCTATGGTTGCCAAGCGAATCACTGCAGTTGTTAAGGGAATCATGCAGTCAAACAGTGACTCTGTCTTCACTGGGGGAAAGTCAATGGGGGACTTATTGACCGTATGATTCACTTAACAACTGCAGTGATTCACTTAACAACCAGGGCAAAAAAGGCCATAAAGTTAACTGCCTTGCTTAACCATGGAAATTCCGGTCCTAATTGTGGTGGTAAATTGAGGACCAACTATATAGAAAAGACATCAGTCTTGCATCGCAAAGGCCACCACAACTGCGCTTCTATTACTTGGTTTCTTGACATCATGTGCAAATGGGTTGGCCTCCTAAATTTTTCTGAATGTTGATTTGAAGTTTAATTGAAGTCCACAAGTCTTATAATTGCCAATGTTGGACACCCTTGCTCTAGAGCAGGCATGTCAAACTTGCAACGTCACGTGACATCACGCGATGTATCGGAGCTTTTTCTCCATTGCCGGCAATGGGGTGGGCACGGTTTTGGGATGATGTGTCCGGCCCGTGGGCCGGCAGTTTGACACCCCTGCTCTAGAGAATACTATGAGTAGCCAAGGAAACAAACAAATGAATCCATAATGCTGAAAAAGGTGGAAGGAATAAAGAGGATGGCCAGCAGCAAAATGGATGCACTTGATTATAACTGTAATGGTTGCCCTGTTAGGCACAGATAGATCATCCTAGAAGAGTCAACATCAATAGAATGGCACTTAATGTCTATTAGTTAGGTCAATAATTGAGCTCAGATTTGACAGAAAGTCTTCCATATGTATAACTCACACTATCTTTGTGCGTAGCTGCTATATAATTTTGTATTCTTAAAATATCCTTTACTGCAGCGGTATCCTTACGGGACCGTCTTCTGCCATATACTTCCCTTCGACCAGTGAGAGCGCACAGGGTAGGCCTCCTCCGGGTCCCGTCAGCGAAACAATGTCGTCTGGCGGGCCCTAGGAGGAGGGCCTTCTCTGTTGTGGCGCCCACCCTCTGGAACCAACTACCTCCTGAAGTCCACGTTTCTCCGACTCTCCCGGCCTTCCGAAAGAATTTAAAAACCTACCTCTGCCGGCAGGCCTGGGGATGATTGTTGATTGTGGTGTGACTGAGGAGTATGTGTGGGGTTTATTTTTAATGTTTTTTTCGGATTTATATTGAATTGTTTATTTGTATGTTGTGAGCCGCTCCGAGTCTGCGGAGAGGAGCGGCATACAAATCCGAAAAATAAATAAAAAAAAAATCCTGGGATTATTACTGACTGACTTGGAGAGTTGGTTTCTCTTTTTGCACAATCTGCATTTTTCCCTTATTTAATCAAATTTGATTAGATGTCCCCGCATATTTATTTTTCCTTTTCTCTTGTTTGCAGGACCTTCTGCAAATATTGCATCTTCCGAGGTAAGCAAATGGGTCATTCCATGTCAAGTGGTCTGGGGGTCTCTGCTCGACCATCACGGATTTTTATGAAATTTTGTGTGAACATGCACACATGTCCCCAATGAACATTGTTAAAGTGTTACATTTGTTGATGCAATACTTGCAGAGATATAGTCATTTGTTTGACCCCATATCACAGCCTTCTACAGTATGACTCTGAGATTCCAGCAACTTTGAGACATAATATTTCCGGCAATATTTTTTTGAGAGAAACAAAACTTGGCCATCTTGTACAACTTTTTGTGCTCTATTAAACAAAATAATAAACACATTCTCATGAGCGATCTCCATCTAGACAATTTGGAGCAAAGTTGGCCAAAAATATTGCGGCTCAAAAACAAGTTTAAAGTTTGGCTTTTTATATCTCTGGAAGGAAGGATATGATAAATGTGAAGCTTTGCACATAATAACTTAGCAACACACGGTTTTCAAATATAAAATTTCATTCTCCTACTGTTTTCCAATAGTTTACAGACTGAGTGTAAAGTTGACATTTTTTGTAAGAACGCCAAAAATAGAGTATTTTCAGCCTGCTTTTAGAAAAAAAGACCTTCTGGAAACTTTGTTAAATCATTCTCATTAGAAAGAGCAAGTTTCAACCCCCCTAAAAAAGTAGAGTTGTTTTTTCATCTCTGACATATAAAGCCCTAAAAATAGGGAGAAAGTTGAGGACATTGCCATGGCAACGTCACATGGATTCTATTATTTTTTCATCTTGTTTGTTTTATATAGACATAATTACTAATATTTTATTGCATTGGTCTATGGTAACATTCAAGCACTTGAACCAGCAACCCCATCGCCATAGGGGGCACGCCCAATAGCCGTGCAACACCAGACACGGGTGGGTTTCTTGGTTCAGGATCCCAAGCCTGTAGTTTGGTTTCTTCCTCAAGGTTCCAAAGCCTTGTGTGGGTATCTATCCGGTTCCCAAGCCGATGATTGGGCAGCTTATCCTAGGTTTCCAAGCCTCAAGTGGGTATCTTAACTGAAGGCGGTGGAAGAGGAGGTGGATGGGCAGCCGGGGATCTGGAGCTGCCTCAGTGGCTCACTAGCAGCTCAACGAGGCAGCGGATTCATGCACAAGCTATCCTTCCTGCTTCCCTGCAAGGTTGACCGGTTGGAGCAGCAGCAGCAGCCACCCCCGTCAGAGCTGTCGAGTCGATGGGCCCAGGCCAGGAAAGGGCTTCCTTCCGGCTGTCTCGGAGATGTTTCTGCCCATGCCGATGGGGCTCTGTGGCCAGTCTGCCATTATGCAGGACAACCAGCATGCTGTGGCTGCTGACGGACACTGTCGTCCCCCATGCACTCACTGGCCTCTGTGCAGTGGCCAATGGTGTCAGGCAGCAGATCCAGAAGCGAAGCTCTGCTGATCATCCTTGCACTGGTGGGGGTGACAGCGGCACCAGGGGAAGGCAGAATCTGGTATGTGGCCACCCTTTGCCGCTTCTGCCCCACATTGTCCCATGTGCGCCTCCAGGATGTGTGTACAGGACAATGTGGGGTGGCAGTGGCAAAGAGTGGCTGCATGCCAGATCCTGCCTTCCCCCACTGCTGCCTCCACCAGCGCGAGGATGGCGGCACAGCTTTGCTTCCAGATCTGCTGCCAGCCAGGCTTAGCAATGAAGGGATCACCGCCACCACCTCCTGCTTCCCTGTGTGGTTGGCCAGTTAAGGGGCTTGGAGCAGCAGCAGGAGCAGCAGCCACCGCCCCCGTCAGAGTCACCATGTAAGACAGAGCCCGCACCAGGTGAAGGCTCCTTTCTGGCCATCCTGGGGCTGTTTCCACCCACACAGATGGGGCTGCCATATGCAGGACAGCCAGCAGGTTATGGCTGCTGACAGACATCGTTGGCTCCCATGCGCTTGCTGGCCTTTGTGTGTGATGGCCGATGGTGTCAGGCAGGCACTGCTCCAGCCCCTGCCTCACCTTGCCTTGCCCTGTGGCAATTGGCAAACCCGCCCTTCTTCAGCTTCCTGGATGAGAAGTGAAATGTTTTCAAGGAAAAAAAAACAAGACAGTCCAGTTGTCTTTTGGAAAAGGACTTTTGGGATTACAACTGGAGCATACAATGCAATCCCAGTGTTCACCTGGTGTCAGGTTTTCCTCTTCCCTTTAGTTCTCCTGCTTCCTCCTCCTTTCACTCTGTCTCCTTCCCTCACTTCTGAGCGTGTCCAGAGAGAGTGAAAAGAAAGGAATGGGCTGGATTTTAACAGTAGTGCATTCAGCACAGTTTGACTTTCTCCTGGATCTGCTCAGCAGAACATCTACTGCTTCTCTACTGGGGGAGAACCTTTCTCGGGGCCTTCTGCCCCATCCTTCCCCAAAGACTAAGGCTTTTCCAATGACCAACGATCTCCTCCATACCTTCTTGGGTACTGCATGACGATACTATCTGCAGCCAGCTGGTCTCCTCCATCTTGGGTGAAGATGTTCCTTCTCTGGGTCTTCACTTCCCTTCTTTCAGGGAAGTTATCTCTGGACTTTTTTTTCTAGCAGAAGAGAATACAGGTAGATCAGCATTCAACTCTGAAATCCTTGGTGCACTGATGAATTTACCTAGATCATTATCTTCGTTCAGGTAATGAAACATCTGCAAGGAAA
The DNA here is from genome assembly GCA_034064705.1 of Bothrops alternatus. NCBI lineage: Eukaryota > Metazoa > Chordata > Lepidosauria > Squamata > Viperidae > Bothrops > Bothrops alternatus. Next base: position 56,283 of record JARGCV010000239.1, read on the forward strand.
CTACAATATTTTTCTTCTTCTTCCCCTACTGGGAACTGACAGCTGTTCTGTACACTGAACTTCTCTGTCCAACTTTTTTCTCCAGCCATTCCGTTTTATACAGTCTCCTTCTTTCTTATTCTTCCCTCTCCAATTTTTAGTGAGAACAGCAGCATGTTCTCTGAGGAGATGGATGTCCTGCTAAGGCTCCAATTTTCTATTTTGGTTATTTAAAAGGAAATATTTTTAGATTTCCATTTAAAAAACATGTCTTAGGCCAGGGCTGGTACAGATATGACATGGCCATCCACTTGTTCCTTCACCAGAGTCATCCAATGATTATATTTTGTTGATTCTATTGTTCCTTCAGCAGCCCAGAATGGGGTGCCTGGTCCAGGATTGGCAGGGAACTGGATCCTTATGTTACGCTAGGACCAAAAAAAATCCTTTTTGACAGTCCTACAAGTTCCCACGTCTTTGTAATAAACACTATTCAGATGCTGGATGGAGAGTTACAATGTAAGTAACATCCTTTTCCTGGTCAAGCAATGCATCACAAAAGAAGCAGGGTTTGCGTTTTGTTGCTCCTTCCACCATTTTGCTGATAGTGACACACAATGCCCCCAGGAAATGGTTAATTCTGCAACTGGGTTAAGCGTTGTATGAACTCCCCAATTGAGAAAAATGTTAGCTCTCTCCCAAACATCCAATCTTCATTAGACCCCTGTCCCAAACAGTTGTCCTACGTATCTATAGGTAGATGGGCCAGGACGACCTGATGCCATTTTTCAGAGCCAAAATGCTGGTGGTTGAATAGACAATATGCACATACGTGAACCATGCAATGTCAGAAAGGCAATTTTTTCTACCCACACCTGGCCAAAACCAACAACGGGGAAATTAACTGAGGTCTGCAAGAAAACCTCAAATCACAGGCAGAGCAGATCAGATGTTCATGTCAGGAAATGTCAGTTTTGTCTGCCTTGCAACATCCAAAGGAACTGTGTCTAACTTAAGGCAGCATTGAAATTTCCCGTTGGGTGTATTTTCTTTAAATCAGTTCATAACTGAGGAGCACAGCAAGATGAGGTGTTTAACTTAGGTGTCAATTCAAACATTTCCAAGGACAGCTGATGCAACAGAGACAGAAAAATGCAGTTAGAAAAGTCATTCTCATCCTATTTTTTATTTTAGAGACCCCATGGAGAAATAGTCTACCTTGAATTAGAATATCAAGGTTCCGACTAATGAAACACTTCAAAGAACTTCCAGGCATTGCTTATTCTAAAAAGTCTTTATTTCTGTGTAACAGAATGTCGGCATGCCATGAATGGGATGCCAAGATCTGAAATCTCCTCCCCTGAGCAGTTAATTTGGTAGCATTTTCCCTCCCTTATTTTGCTGTCATAAATCACGTTCTCCAATCAGCCTGGGGGGCAAAGGTTCACTTCCATTCTGAAGCCCGTGCAATTACTCTCTACACATATTCTTTCTCATCCCCTCCCAGCGTCATTTAAATTAACTCTAAAAATACCAGATAGTTCTGCAAATTTTGTCAAGGCAAGAATATCCAATATTAGCAGCGTTGACATAGAACCTCTGGAGACAAACTGTCATATGTTGGATCCAACTCCTGTCAACAATTGTACTGTAAGGCAACAGCATTACTATGCAAGTATCTGAGGGTTTTTGAAAATGTAAAATTTCGTGGGAGGACAGGTGGCTTTTTACCACTGCACTAAGAGTAAATTTCTGATATATTGGTGTACAAAGGATTCTTCTCTGCAGTCAGTGTCCCTAATATGTCAAGAAGAGAATGATTGAATCTCTTAGACTGTGGTCCCTTGTGGGTAGAAGGGAGTGGTACGTGACTTCCAAATACCCAGCATGTCCAGCAGTTGTTTGACAAGCTTGCTTTCGAAATCTCTGCCTTGATCGGAATGTATGCGCGGAGCTAGCCTATAGTGTACAAAGAACTTTTTTCTATAAGTACCTTGGCTACCGTAGTGGTATACTGATCCTTTGTTGGACAGGCTGGGCATAGTGAGTGAAATGATCAACCAACACATTCCCCTGTCCACTTGTATCTGGTTCTAGACAGAGGAAGTCAATGCAAACTAGATCCATGAACCCATGACTTGATAGGTGGCCCATTTGTGCGGCTGGATGGTAGGGTCTTTCTTTGGATACAGTGCAGGCAGGATGGAAAATCGTCTCCAACCTCCATCTTCATACAAGGCCAGTTGAACCGATCCCTCACTAACCTGAAGGTTTTCTCTAGCCTGAGATGTGCAGCGCAATCAGCACTGCTTCCTTATGTTTTTCTGGGAGCAACAGTTGCCACTTTTCCTTGGGCCCATTGGAGGGTCCTTCCGATAAACCACACCTCCCCAGAGTTGTAACCGGTCCCACTCTTTATACATCAACTGAGCTCCCCTTGGTGAGTCAGTTAGCAGGGCCTCTTGCTGACCAATTCTCAAGGCCTTTGCAGACAGGCCTCAAAGGGGGTCTTCCTTCTGATCCCTTTTCAAGTCTTTCTTAGTCAAAACAGGCATACCCTCCTCTCTAACTTGAATTGGGTTGCAGTACAGCTTAGAAACACCTGTAGTAGTGACTCGTACTGCTTCTGCCCCAATTCCTCCTTGAACTCGGTGTTCAACCCGATACAGAGTTTGAATACCATCAGGGGTCAATCGGATCCATTCTCCAACATGTGCCTTAGGACTGTGAGGTCTCTTCAACAGGCCATCTGTATCCCTCTTCCTCACACCCAGCCGGTACCTCAGGCTGAACCTAAATCCGGAGAGGGCAGCTAACCACTGATGCCCTGTGGCATCAATTGTCGCTGTTGTGAGCAGGTACATGAGTGGTTATTATCTGTCAACCTTAAACTCCAGGTAATCCTTTAACTTCTCTACTACTGGCCACTTAAGTCTACTTAAACTCCAGCTTGTGGGTGGGATAGTTCTTTTCAGCTGAAGTGAGGCCACTACTGATGTATGTGATGGGCTTCAGGTGTTTATAATGTTCCTGATACAATATCCCCACAACACCATCCCGACTAGCATCAAAATGAAGTTCATATGGGTGGTTAGGGTCTGTGTAGGCCAAGATGGGGGCATTTGTTAGTCTCCTCTTCAATTGGTCAAAGGCCTGCTCACACTACTCAGTCCACTCTGCCTCAATGGATTCTCAAGACTTCCTGGGTCCCTTATTCTGATGGACTTGGTTTGAACGATCAGATACATTCTCTAACTCTTCCTTCTTCAACAGATCATTGAGAGGACGGGCTATCTTTGCAAACCCTTCAACAAACCTCCGATAATATACTAGCGTTATATTTTCTCCCACTTGTTCTAGAAGACTCTATGCTTCTCATGGGGAAATTATTAGCATGCTGGATATCAGGTGCTTCAAGGAGCCAGTTGAATGTTTCCATGTAAATATAGGCATAGCTATAATCATTGCGGCAGGATTAACATCTGGCATGCCTGTTTTTGTTATTATGTTCTTGAGCTGTTTTTTAACTGTTGTTTGTCCAAATTTTAAATAGTTAACTTGTTTGATACCATTTTAAATTGATTTGTTAGATGTTGAATGGTGTGGGGGGGATTGAATGTTTGTGGAATGAATCGGGTTGAATGGATGGTTAGCTTATTGTTTTTAATTTGTTTAGTTTAAAGGGCGGGTTTTTGTGGGTGGGATAAATTAATGATATGGATGGAATTGTGGTTGAGTGGAATGAATGGGATGGACTGGCTAGCCTGCCTGGCGCGGCAGAGGCAGAGGGGGAGGGGGCGCTGGCCCTGGGGTGATAGAGGGCCAAAGTATACCGGTCTTGCTGGGGAGAGGCAGATATGGCGGGGGCCACAGGGTAGGCCATTCCCGGGGAACAATAGCTTGCTGTTTAAAAGCGATCCCTTGCTCCGACCCTGTGAGTTCAGCCCGAAGTACTGGTGATGGGGGAAATCTGGACCCTGGACTCAGGCTGCTGCTGCTCAATGCCAGGTCGGTTGTAAATAAAGCTCCCCTCATCCATGATCTTCTCCTGGATGAGGAGGCCGACCTCGCATGTGTGACCGAGACCTGGCTGGGCCCGGAGGGTGGAGTTCTTCTCTCTGAGATGTGTCCAGCCGGGTTTCAGGTATGGCATCAGCCACGACCTCAGGGAAGGGGGGAGGAGTGGCTATTATACCCAAGAAGACCTTTAGCCTATGCAGGCTTGCTGTTTCTGAGATTGCGGGTTGTGAGTTGCTCCTTGTGAAGTTGGACCTAGGGGTTCAGGTGGGCTTGTTGCTCGCGTACCTGCCTCCCTGCTGCGTGTCAACAGTCCTGCCTGCGCTACTTGAGGAGGTTGCTGGGCTGGCGGTTGAGTTCCCCAGGCTTATTGTCTTGGGGGACTTAAATCTTCCGTCGATCGGCGAATCCTCTGGGTTGGCACAGGAGTTCATGGCCACCATGGCAACCATGAACCTGACTCAGGTAGTTCAGGGTCCGACTCACGAGAGGGGACACACTCCCGACATGGTATTCCTCTCAGAACAGTTGAGCAATGATCTGAATTTAAGGGGCTTAGATATTTTGCCTATGTCATGGTCAGATCATTTTCTGCTACGGCTTGTTTTTAAGGCTCCAATCCTGCCCAACGACTAGGTGGTTCCGCCCCAGACGCCTGATGGATCCAGAGAGTTTTCAGAGGATGCTTGGGGAAATACCGGATTCTCTCATTCACAGTTCGGCAGAGTCCCTGGTTACGGCCTGGAATATGGCTGCGAAGGTGGCTCTTGACCGGATTGCGCCGCTGCGACCTCTCTGTGGTAGCAGACCCAGGAGATCTCCTTGGTTTACTGAGGAACTCAGGGGGATGAAGCGCCAGAAGAGACGCCTAGAGAAGCGATGGAGGAAAAGTAAATCCGTATCTGACCGAACACTTTTAAGATCTTATATCAAGACTTATCAGGTGGCGCTCAAGGCGGCAAGATGCGCGTATCATTCCGCCTTGATTGCATCTGTGGAATCCCGCCCATCCGCCCTGTTCAGGGTAACTCGCTCCCTCCTTAATCGGGGGGGGGTTGATGCACCCTTGCAGGGTAGTGCTGAGGACTTTAATAAGTTTTTCGCGGATAAAATTGCCCAGATTCGGATGGACCTTGACTCCAATTGGAATGCAGTATCGGCTGATAATGATTCAGTCGAGATGACAGGGACTCGTCTTGATCCTGCTGTGTGGGAGGAGTTTGACCCGGTAGCACCTGATGAAGTCGACAAGGCCATTGGAGCTGTGAGCTCCGCCACCTGTTTATTGGACCCGTGCCCCTCCTGGCTGGTTTCGGCCAGCAGAGAGGTGACGCGGGGCTGGGTTCAGGAGATTGTCAACGCTTCTTTGAGGGAGGGGTCCTTTCCGGCTCCCTGCAAGGAGGCAATTGTGCGCCCCCTCCTCAAGAAGCCTTCCCTGAACCCAGCTGTCTTAAACAACTACCGTCCTGTCTCCAATCTTCCCTTTATAGGGAAGGTTGTTGAGAAGGTGGTGTCACTCCAGCTCCAACGGTCCTTGGATGAGGCCGATTATCTGGGCCCTCAACAGTCAGGATTCAGGCTCGGCTACTCCACGGAAACTGCTTTGGTCGCGCTGACGGATGATCTCTGGTGGGCCCGGGATAAGGGATTATCCACTATCCTGGTGCTACTTGACCTCTCAGCGGCTTTCGATACCATTGACCATGGTATCCTTCTGCACCGACTGGAGGGGTTGGGGGTTGGGGGCACTGTTTTGCGGTGGTTCACCTCCTACCTCACTGGTCGGTCGCAGTCGGTGTTGGCGGGGGTCAGAGGTCGACCCCTAGGTTCCTCCCTTGTGGGGTCCCTCAGGGATCAGTCCTCTCCCCTCTGCTGTTTAATATCTACATGAAACCGCTGGGTGAGATCATCCGACAACACGGGGTGAGATATCATCAGTATGCTGATGATACCCAGCTTTACATCTCCACCCCGTGTCATTTCAGTGAAGCAGCGGAAGTGATGTGCCGATGTCTGGAGGCTGTTAGGGTTTGGATGGGTGCCAACAGGCTCAAACTCAACCCCAACAAGACGGAGTGGCTATGGGTTCTGCCTCCCAAGGATAATTCAATCTATCCATCCATCAGCCTGGGGGGGAGCTTTTGACCCCCTCGGAGAAGGTCCGCAACTTGGGCATCCTCCTTGATCCACAGCTAAATTTGGAACATCATTTTTCGGCTGTGGCGAGGAGGACATTTGCTCAGGTTCGCCTGGTGCACCAGTTGCGGCCCTATTTGGACCGGGAGTCTCTTCTCACAGTCACTCATGCCCTTATCACCTCGAGGCTCGACTACTGCAATGCTCTCTACATGGGGCTACCTTTGAAAAATGTTCGGAGACTTCAGGTAATGCAGAATGCAGCCGCGCGAGCAGTGTTGGGCTTGCCCAGAAATGCCCACATTTCGGCATCACTCCACGAGCTGCATTGGCTGCCAATTGGTCTCCGAACCCAATTCAAAATGTTGGTTATGACCTATAAAGCCCTACATGGCATCGGACCAGGTTACTTATGGGACCGTCTGCTGCCTCATGAATCCCAGCGGCCGGTTAGGGCTCACAGAGTCGGCCTTCTCCAGGTCCCATCAGCCAGACAGTGTCGCCTGGCGGGGTCTAGGGGAAGAGCCTTCTCTGTTGCTCTGTTGATCCGTGTCGCCCCCACCCTCTCCGCCTTTCGTAAATTGCTTAAAACATACCTTTGCCGGCAGGCCTGGGGCAGCTAACACCTTGCCCCTAGCCAGTGTATGTTTGTGTGTATGTTTGTGGAATGATTGGTTTTTCTTTTTTAACTTAGGGGTTTTTATATTTATGTATTTTATTGTGATTTCTATCATGTTGTGAGCCGCCCTGAGTTCTCCGGAATAGGGCGGCATAGAAATTAAATTAATAATAATAATAATAATAATAATAATAATAATAATAATAATAATAATAATAATAATAATAATAATAATAATAATAATAATAATATGAGCAGAACCCTAGAAATGATCACAATTCAGCCACATTTTGGGGTCTGGGCCAAGAAGTGACAGCCTCAAGCTTTGTGGGATCAGTTGATATCCCTTCTGCAAAGAAGACATGACCCAGATATGTGACAAAAGGTTTGGTAAAATTGGCATTTCTCTAATGACAGTTTCAATCCTTCTTCATGGAGCCTGGTCAAAACGTTCTCCAAGCGCTCCTTGTGTTCTTCAAAAGTCTCACCAAAGACAAGGATATTGTCTACATAGATTAGCCCCTCTCTCAAGTTCATGTCTCCCACATGTTTCTTTTGAGCATCTGATACATCCCATTCTTCAACAGCCTGTACTGCCTGCTCCATCCAGGTTTCGTATTCTTCCTCCACCTGTGGCACTGGTTGTATCCCTGAAAAGATACATAGTTTCTTGTACCCAGCCCCAGCTTAGTAATTGCCAGTCAGGGTTTGGATGGGTATCAGGATCCCCATGGTCTGGGCAGATCCTGCCTCTGCTGCCCCTATGGTAATCAAAGTACGTGTCTCCTCTTGGGGGTCCAATGTCTTTGCCATTACTTGGTTTCTAGACATCATGTGCAAATGGGTGGACCTCCTAATTTTTCTGAATGTTGATTTGAAGTTTAATTTAAATCCACAAGTCTTAAAGATGCCAAAGTTGGACATCCCTGCTCTAGAGAATACTATGAGTAGCCAAGGAAACAAACAAATGGATCCATAATGCTGAAAAAGATGGAAGAGATAAAGAGGATGGCCAGCAGCAAAATGAATGGACTTGATTGTAACTGTAACGGGTGCCATGTTGGATGGCCTGTAGGACAAGGCTGGGGCAGATAGATCAACCTAGAAGAGTCAACATCAATAGGACAGCACTTAATCTCTATTAGTTAGGTCAATAATGGAGCTGAGATTTGACGGAAAGTCTTCCATATGTATAACTCATCTTTGTGCATATCTTTGCGCATAGCTGCTATATAATTTTATGTTCTTAAAATAGCCTTTACTGCAGCAGTATCCTGGGATTAATATGACTGACTGACTTGGAGAGTTGGTTTTCTCTTTTTTCACAATCTGCATTTTTCCCCTTATTTAATCAAGCTTTGACTCGATGTCTCCACCTATCTATTTTTCGTTTCCTCTTGTTTGAACAACCTTCTGCAAATATTGCATCTTCTCAGATAAGCAAATGCAAGTGGCAGGTGGTGTGGAACAGCGAACAGAAACACTCCATAAAAAGGAGCACCTGAAGTTAGGTTCTCTGGAGTCTTCCTTCCTTCCAACTAGTGCCTGCTACATTATCTCTGAACCCAGCCATGAATTCCCTGGTAGCTCTTGTGCTCCTGGGTCAGATTATAGGATCTACACATAGCTACATGGTGAAGGAGGAGGATTTGAATTGCAACACAAAGCCGCTAAATACCGGGCAGATCAAGCTGTGCACTACATCAACGAGCATAAACTACATGGATACAAACAAGCCCTCAATGTAATCAAGATTATCCATCTCCTTCCCCCGGTAAGTACAATGGGAGGAAAATTTTCCTAGTTTCATTTACTAAGTGAATAACAGCTAGGTGGTCTTTTCTGATGTTATGCCAGACAATTTCTGTAGCCTTCCTGATGAAATTTGGGCAATTCACAGCCTGTTTCTAGTCAACGTTCTGTAATCTCATAGCTTCTATTTCAGTTGAATTGCTGGACGGGTGTGGATAATAGGATTGGTAGTCCAACACATCTGGATGGCACCAGACTGGAAAAGCTATCAGGAAAGAGGAAGCTCTGTCTTCTCCACTGTCCCAGTGTGAAGGAGTCCTCCTTGAACTGGAGGTGTATTTTGCTTTGCAAGGATGGCCATTTGCATAGAAAACAAGACAGCAGAGCCTTTTACTTATGCTAATGCTATTTTCTTTTTTTCTTTTTTTTGAAAAATATTTTATTGGTTTTATAATTTTAACAATAAGTACTTAAAGCACACCGTGGTGATTGGGTAAACAAAGATTCCAAAATAAAAACACACATAAACAGTTCAACTTAGTACATTCACTTTCATCTTTCTATTTCCCTCAAAAGAAACATATAAATTTAATATATTCTGTTTCTATCATAAATTTCTTTTACTACTAAACCTATTTTAAAACTTTATCAATTTCAATTACCATAGTCAAATATTATTTTGTATCAACAGATTAACATTTCAAATATCTCTTCCACGTTTATTCAAACTCTTGCCCTCTCTCAACCCTCTTTTTGTCATCAATCTTAATTATTTCTTCTACTAATAAATAACTTATAATTATATAATTATATAGCCATATATGTAAAATATATTTTTCCCTTAATAAAGCCCATTTTTATTGCTTATGAAGATCTTTGAGTTAATTCATTTCAATTCGTTACACAAAGTCCAAATTCCATCCAATTAATTATCATAGTTTATCAAATCATATTACTATACACAAAATCTCTTAATTAGTTAAGTTTCACTCTAAATTTAAATTTCATATTTCCATATCAGACCAGTTTCGAAAAAACAATGAAAAATCATCAAACTAAATTGAACATACATGTCGATAATTGCCATTTTCATACTTCTAAGTCTAAATCATTATCCTTAAAACAATCCGTGTATCCAACATAGCCTAAATTTCTATTACTACTAATCCTGTTTTAAGAGTTTATCCATATGTATATATTTCTATATATGTTTTTAAAATTGTTAACAAAGAATAAGGGATTTCTGATATAGCTATTTCGAGTTATTTAACTCTCTTCAGTCAGAACTCACCCTTCCGGGATTCGAACCTGGGCAGTCTGCATGCTATATTCCTCCCATATTTGGGTTTACAGGGTGCAATCTAAAAAAGAAACACTATATACATTTCTATATGTGTGTGTGTGTGTGTGTGTGTGTGTGTGTGTGTGTGTGTATATATATATATATATATATATATATATATTTCTCCTTAATATAATTCATAAAACCCATTTTATTAGTTATGATGATCTTTGACTTAATTCATTTCAATTCATTACACAGACTCCAAACTCCTTCCAGTTAATTATCATGCCTTATCAAATCATATTACTATAGACAAAAATCTCTTAATTAATTAAGTTTCACTCCGAATTTAACTTTCATATTTCCATATCAGACAAATTTCCATATAACAATGAAAAATCATCAAATTAAATTAAACACACATTATCCTTATCCTTAAACCACTCCAAGGTGTATTGCCTTTTAATCCATTAAACAATTCTGAGTCAATTTTCATAGTTCTAAAGCTAAATCATTATCCTTAAAACAATCCATAAAACCAGTACTGCCTTTTAATCCATTAAACAATTTTAGATTTCTTTTTCAATCTAATTCTGGGTTTTCTTCTATAGTAAACAGGCTTCCATAGTAGCGCTTCCTTTTCAACCAGTATATCCATTTTTGTTAGTTGTAGAATTCTTTGAAAGAATATAGATCTTTCCCTCTGCAATAGAAACCTTTCTGTGTTCTTCTTGGAGTGTTGTTGCTTTATAGTTTGAGATCTTAGTCTTTGCTTCCTCTAATTCTCTAAGTTGCAAATGAAAGGGTTGTCAAGCAAGATAGGTTCCTCTTCTGTCTCTGTAAATTCCTCTTCTGATATATTTGAATCTATATCATAGTCAGATGTAGCCTGGGCATCAGTATGCAGAGGTGTAGTAGACTCTCTAACACAGTGTTTCTCAACCTTGACAATTTTAAGGCATGTGGACTTCAACTCCCAGAATTCCACAGCCAGCAATGCTGGCTGTGGAATTTTGGGAGTTGAAGTCCACATGCCTTAAAATTGTCAAGGTTGAGAAACACTACTCTAAATCTTGATTCTAAAGTACAGCTTTTTATTGTAGCACAAATGTCAGCAGTGGCCTCATAGATCTTTTCCAGCATGAGTACATAGTTCAATTGTACCTGAGTCTCCATTTTAAATGATAATACTTAAAGTACAGTCTCTTTTGTGAAGGCTATATTTAACATAAACAACATCTACCTCCACAGCTTCCACAGCTGCACAGCTTATCGTTCCAAAAATATTTAAAGTTCAGTGTTCCATCTTTGACTTACAGTCTCAAATTTTTGCCACTAGATGTCCTCAATGAGTTAAAATTAATGAGTTAAAGTTAAAAAGGAAAAAAAACAATCCATTCCTTTTTTTTTTTTTGTCCTTTGAAATGTAATATATAGGGAAAAAAAGAAATACAGTTCTTACCTGGAGAGAGGAAAGAAAAAAAAAACCTTTTCCAACTTTTTCCCCTTTTTTTTGTGTGTATCCAAAAAAGATAAATGTAGAAATAAAGTATAGTCTATTTCAATATTTTAAAAAACGCCTTTTTCCCAAACATAGCAGAAGCCATCTTTCCAAGCCAGGGAAGTAATTCCAAAAGCTCTTGTAGGTGTTCAAATAAACAAAAGATAGAAAGGAAAGTTGCAAAGTTCTCACCCGAGCTCACCACGAGGGCATTAACAGCTTAGATGTTGTTTGACTTACGGTCTGAAGCGGCTATGCGATCGGCCATTTTACTGGCCGATCTTCTTCTCCGTCGGCCCTTTGGAGTTTCATCCAAGCAGCTGGAGGAGCCGCCGCTCCTCTGTTGTTGGATCGCAGCCTCCTCGTCGGAGGTCGCACTTTGGACCCGTATAAGGGTCCACCAACGGAGGGATATCTAGTCAGCGAGGAGAGAAGTCTTCCTGCCCAACTAGCTATGCCGCGAACCGGAACTGGAAGTTGCTAATGCTATTTTCAGTGAAGTTATTTATAACAGGTATTTACAACTGGAATGAGCAGATCAGATGTTCATGTCAGGAAATGTCAGTTTTGTCTGTCTTGTAACATCCAAAGGAACTGTGTCTAACTTAAGGCAGCATTGAAATTTCCTGTTGAGTGTATTTTCTTTAAATCAGTTCATAACTGAGAAGCACACCTGGATGAGGTCATTAACTTAGGTGTCAATTCAAACATTTCCAAGGACAGCTGATGCAAAAGAGACAGAAAAATGCAGTGAGAAAAGTCATTCTCATCCTATTTTTTTTTGTTTTAGGATGGCGATTGGGTGGCAGTCTTCCTTAAATTAAATCTTCTGGAGACAGAATGTCACGTGTTGGATCCAACTCCTGTCGAGAATTGTAATGTAAGGACACAGCATAATCATGTAAGTGTCTGAGAATTGTTGAAAATTTAAAATTCCGTGGGAGGACAGGTGGCCTCTTACCACTGCACTAAGAGTAAATTGAATTTCTGATATATCGGTGTACAAAGGATTAACGAAACCTCAGGGGTCGCTCACGTTCCATAGGCATTCATTTTGAGTTCACATTTCATAGCCGGATTTTATTTCAACTCTGAGCAGTGAATTAGTCAGGAATTAAGAAGTCAATTCTTCTTTCACATTCATCCCGTGATGTCCCAAGCTGACTTGTTCCCATCCTGGAATCATAGAATCATAGAATCATAGAATCATAGAATCGTAGAGTTGGAGGGGACCTCCCGGGTCATCGAGTCCAACCCCCTGCTCGAGGCAGGATTCCCTAAACCATCCCAGACAGATGGCCGTCCAGTCTCTGCTTTAAGACCTCCATCGAAGGGGAGCTCACCACCTCCTGTGGCAACCTGTTCCACTGGTCGATCACCCTTACTGTTAGAAATTTTTTTCTAACATCCAATCTGAATCTTTTCCCCTGCAGTTTCATCCCATTGTTTCTAGTCCTTCCTTGGGCAAGTGAGAACAGGGCTGATCCCTCTGCACTGTGACAGCCCTTCAGGTATTTGCAGACAGCTATCATGTCTCCTCTCAGTCTTCTTTTCTGTAGACTAAACATTCCTAATTCCTTTAACCGTTCCTCATAGGACATGGTTTGTAGACCGTTCACCATCTTGGTAGCTCTCCTTTGAACCTGCTCCAGTTTGTCAGTGTCTTCCTTGAACTGGGGTGACCAGAACTGGACACAGTACTCCAGGTGAGGTCGGACCAAGGCAGAGTAGAGGGGAATAATAACTTCACGTGATCTGGACTCTATGCTTCTCTTGATACACCCCAGGATTGTGTTTGCCTTTTTTGCAGCTGCTTCACACTGTTGCCTCATGTTCAATCGATGATCCACTAGGACACCGAGGTCCTTTTCACATGTACTGCTGCTCAGCTGGATTCCTCCCATACTATATGCGCTTTTTTCATTTTTCTTACCCAGATGTAGTACCTTGCATTTTTCCTTGTTAAATACCATTTTATTAGTTGCAGCCCATTGTTCGAGTTTCTCTAAATCTTTTTGAATCCTTTCTCTCTCTGCTCTGGTGTTTGCAATCCCTCCTAGCTTTGTGTCATCTGCAAAATTTTTCCATGAATCCATGAAAAGTGCCTTATTGCTCCTTGGTTTAAAAGAGGAGGGATCCAACCTTAGCAACCTGAAGACCCGTGGACTTCAACTTCCAGAATTCCCCAGCCAGCTATGTCCAAGGTTGGTCGTCCCAGGTTTATAGGTTACTGCCCAATTTTTGTCAATATTGAAATGGCCAAGTAGAAGTTCTCATATTACAACATGTGGAAATGTTTCTCCAAAGACACCAATAAGTTGGTTTGGAAGGAAGTAGGCATGTCAGGCTGAAAACCAAGAAAGACCTGCTAAATTAGAGTAAAGCAATTTCCCTTTATTGTTCCTTACCTGTAGACAGAAATCATGCCAAACTAAAGCAAACTGCTTAAATTTACACTGAGAACTTCCAGGGAGGGGCTGTCTTGATTCTTTTCTTCCCAACCAAACTATGTAAACTTTGCTGTCTCTTGCTCCTCTGGAATGCAACCCCTCCCTCCTGGGAATTCAGACAACATTTCACCACAGTGAATTAGCTACCATAATGATGGATGCCTCAAAATTAGTCCACCCAAGTTACTAGTGCACAGTGCTCATTTGAATAATCTCCTATCTGTTAAAACATGAGATATGTTGTAATAGACATAAATAAATCCTACTGATGCTAACATTCCCCAGAAGCACTAGTTTAAAACACCAACCTGAAATGATTAGCTAAATTATGTTAAGTTAAAGTTTAACATGTTTAATTTGGTGCTTTTGTATTTCCAGGCTGTTGAAACAGACTGTGATGTCACGATAATCTACAATATTAAGACTTTCAAAGATGAGTTTCTTGTGAAATGCCATTCCGCTCCAGGTAATTCATCCTCGTGCCTCTTGGACTCTTAGTTTGGCTGGGTTCAAGAAACTAAGGTGTCACGGAGCTAACCATTGGCTTATTCTCTTTTCCTATCCCTTTTTATTAACTATTTATGACAGTGATTTATGCACACAGCCTTTCTTCAAAGTTCAGCAGCATTTTAGCAGCATCCTGAGATGTTTCATCCAAAGCACGCATTGCTTTAATTCAGTTGTAAGGCAATTCAAGTCAATCTAATGAGATGGAGTGGATTACTGAATTGGATGCTTCCAAACAATTTATTTTGCATCTACAAAACTTTTTTTCTCAATCTGATTAGCAATACAAATTAAAATACTGTTTTCAATCCATCACCTCTATTCCTTATGAGATTTGTTTTCCCAGAATGTGTCACCAGGCTACATTATTTGACAGGGGCAATGTTGAACAAAGTCCAATATACTGACAGAAAAAAGCAGAGGGTACTTTCTAAATAAATTGTTCAATTCTAAAATTGCCTTGCCCTTTGTTTTGCTTTACATTTGTGGCCAGATGGCCTTGATCACTCTGAATGAGAAGTCTGGGAATTATAATTCAGCACCTCTAGGAAAGGACATGGGGTCGACCAAGCACCTGAAGGCAGAACAAGAAGCAACAGATGGAAACTAATCAAGGAGAGGACCAACCTAGAACTAAGGAGAAACTTCCTGACAGAACAATTAATCAGTGGAATGGCTTGGCTGAGAAGTGGTGCGAACTGGCTGAATCCCACTACTGTGGCTTGAACAACAACTATAATAATAATGATAAAGTTGGAAGGAACCTTGGAGGTCATCTAGTCCAACCCCCTGCTCAGGCAGGAAACCCTATACCATTTCGGACAAATGGCTGTCCAGTTTCTTCTTAAAAACTTCCAGTGTTGGAGCATTCACCGCTTCTGGAGGCAGGTTGTTCCACTGGTTAATTGTTCTCACTGTCAGGAAGTTTCTCCTTAGTTCTAGGTTGCTTCTCTCTTTGCTTAGATTCCATCTGTTGCTTCTTGTCCTGCCTTCAGGTGCTTTGGAGAATAGCTTGACTCCCTCTTCTTTGTGGCAGCCCCTGAAATATTGGAAGAGTGCTATCCTGTCCCCCCTCGTCCTTCTCTTTGTTAAACTAGACATACCCAATTCCAGCAACAGTTCCTTATATGTTTTAGCCTCCAGTCCCCTAATCATCTTTGTTGCTCTTCTCTGTGCTCTTTCTAGTGTCAACATCTTTTTTACATTGTGGTGACCAAAACAACTGAACAATTAAACCGTTTTGCTCTGTATTCATTCCTGCCTTATACTGCAGTTCATTATTGTGTCCTTCCATTTATCCTTTTCTACTTTAGGCACTGTTAACATTTCTTGATAATCACGGGGTTCATACCTTACAATATATGCTGTAACCCCACTTGCTGTGAATCGATCAGAAGGTACGCCTTTATCAGACCTCCTAGGGATCACCTGTTCCTGAGTTTCTGTTGCTTCTCTCTTTACCTCAGGTCTATCCTCATCTATCCCTACTATCTCAGACCTACTATCCTCTTCTTCCTTCATTTGGCTTTGTGTAGCCTCTCCTTCCTGAGAACTAACATGACTTGCTGGCATGAACACTTCAGTATTAGCATGCACCCTGTTCCAATAATTTTGCTCTGCAAAACTGGCAGACCTTGATATCACATCGTTCCTAGTTCCATCTGAAAAATCTATATTCCTTGGAGCCTGGCTCATATCCCGCAAACCTACGTTTCCTGGCCTTTTTCTGTCCTTTCCTTCTGGTGCCTTTGGGAATATGCACCCAGGTGTAACTGCCAAATGTCCTTCATGGTCTGCAACACACCATTTCTCTGTTCAGCCACTCCATTTTCTGCCGGTGTTTATGGGTTTGTACGTCTATGCTTTATGCCTACATTTCTCAGCCACCTTTGGAAATCATCAGACATGAACTGTGTTCCCCTGTCTGTTTGCAGCTGGCATACTTTGTGACCATACCTTCTCTCTACAAAGTTCACCCACTGCTTAAACTGTTGTAGAACTTCTGTTTTGCTTTTTTTTTTTTTTAATAGGTAACAGAACCCATCTACCAAGACTAGTACGTACCTAGTTCCTCCAAGAGAGGGTGCCATAGGACCAATTAAATCAGTGTGCACTAACTGCAAAACTCTGTTAGTTTGCTTCATGCTTTCCTTACTTACAGCATACACACTAGACTTCGACTCCTTGCAAATAGCACAATCCAAATATTTGTTGCATTGCTTAATTTTAAGTCCCTCAGCTAGATCTGTCATTCTCTGCAGCAATTTAAAACTTGCATGTCCTAACCTTCTGTGTAATAAATGAATATAGTTATCATGCTTGGGAGTCTTTGTGAGTGTTCGTGCACAACTTTCCTGCTCCTTCTTTAGTACATACAAATTATCCTGTTTAACACCCTGTGCACAAATCCTCCCACCTTTCTTTATGGTATATTGACCCTTTGGAAACAGTACTTCATACCCCATTTTATCTAAAATAGAAATACTTAATAAATTATGGTCTAACTCTGGCACATATAACACGTTATCCAAAGTTTCCCCAATACCAGATACATTAATTTTACCTTCCCCTTTTACAGTAGACTGTTGTCCATTTGCAATGAGGTAGTTGTCTCATTCAGCAGAGATACTACTAAATCTCCTCCCATTATGCAGATGGAAGCAGTGTAGCCTGCTTCTTTAAACCATCACAAATCACCACAAAGCACAAGCCTTAATCCTCTGATTCTGGGTCAAACGCTCACTGGGTTTCTCCTCACTCTGGGCCCATAGCCTGTCAGAGCATGCACAGTCTTATTGCCCAGAGGTAACCCAGGAGTAAATACAGTAAACAGTGCTTTGTCTTAAATGGTGACTTATATTACATTATATCTACAAATATACACTAGAAATAAAATACATACATGTGATGATTCAGCAAACTCCAATAAACAGAAATTACAGCAGTCAAACAGATGAGAGAGGAAGACTAGCAAAAAACTTCCCTTTTATACTCAGACTCTTAAAGGGGGATACACACACCTGCTGAGTCATTCCACTTATTGCATCTTTCACATTACAATACATCTTTACATAAGCTATTTAGGTATTAAATTATTATCCTGACACTCCTCCCATTTAAAGCTGAACAGCTGTTCAACCAAATACTTTTACATTGATGCCTGCTTGCATTTAAACACTTAGTCAACATTGGTTTGACAGTGGTGGGATTCAAATATGTGAATCCTGACATGTTTACTTATAATATATAACAATATAATTTCAATATAATAGAGATAAAAAGTCACAATAAATTTCCATCACAAATTTATGGACCAACTTCTTAGAATTCCACTCTGGAGAAGGAGAGGTCTTGGAATCACTCACACATGCTCCAGACAGAAGTTCCCCACAAGGAGATCATAAAACAGCAGAAGCCAAGGAATTGCCTTGGCTTCTATTCCCAAACTGTAATTAATGCATTTATGGAAATAGGATTTGCATATTTCCTTTGTTAATCACTCCTGGAAATTGCTTAATGATTTTATGGATACTAAAAACCTTCAAAATGGCAAATTTCAATTCATCAAGTAAATTTCCTCCAATCTTTGAGAATTAAGTTTTGTGCAAGTTTAAGTTGTTAAGGTTCTGACTGATGAACCCAACCAAGCAAACACCTTTGAGACATTCTGATCTCTTATTGTAAAACTTTATGGAGTACATCACTTCGACACTAATGAAAGCAAAACCAGCTCTGGAAAGACCCCTTTCAAACTCATATAGTAAAAGCACTTAATTCTCCCTCCTCCCTCTGGGTCAGGACACATTGTCCAATCAAGTAGAAAAATATTGTTATGAGAAAGCATCTCTAGGTCTGGCCAGACATCTGGTGTAATGTCCTTGAGTCTCATGGTGTGGCTTCTTAATCTTTGAAGTCTGCATTCCAAACCTCTCCACTCCCCTCCCCACCAGTTCGTTGGCAAACCGAGAAGGAATATTTGTCGTACCAGCAAAACCGTGCTTCGAAACTTGACATAAGGACTTTAAATATATATTTTGGAATAAACACCAAAAAGGTAATTAGAATGTTGATTCTGGAAAGTTATAAAGGGATTAAGAGCCCTGGTGGCGCAGTGGTTAGAATGAAGTACTGCAGGCTACTTCTGCTGACTCCCAGTTGCCAGCAGTTCTGCAGTTCGATTCTCACCGGCTCAAGTTTGACTCAGCCTTCCATCCTTCCGAGGTCGGTACAACAAGGACCCCGACTGTTGGGGCCAAAATGCTGACTGTGTAAACACCTTAGAGAGGGCTGTAAAGCACTGTGAAGGGGTATATAAGTCTAATTGCTATTGCTATTAAGGAGACAGATGAATTTGACATTTAAAATTCATTACAGATAGCCCTTGACTTACAAAAATTCATTTAGTGACTGTTCGAAGTTACAACAGTACTGAAAAAGTGACTTATGACTGCTTTTCACACTTATGACCATTGCGGCATTCCCATGGTCATATGATCAAAATTCAGACCCTTGGCAACTGACTCATATTGATGACAATTGCAATGTCCTGGAATCACGTAATCATCTTTTCTGTCCTTCTGACAAGCAAAATCAATGGGGAAACCAGATTCACATAACAACCCTGTTATTAAATTAACAAGTGAAGTGATTCACATAACAAATGTGGCAAGAAAGTTCGTAAAATGCGACAAAATTCATTTAACAAATGTCACATTTAGCAACAGAAACTTTGGGCTCAATTGTGGCCGCAAGTCAAGAATTTCCTGCATAAGAATTCTTCCTGTTGGTTGTTTAGAATTATAGAAATAAATATGTTTTGAAATAAAGCATAAGAAACCTTCCCATAGGAAAATGCTGTTGATCAGGGGAAAAAATGATACAATGGAACTTTGATGGTTGGATAGTAGAGGGAACCAAAAACAGCGGAAGATTATAATTAAAGAAGAGAGTCATTAATACAGAACAAAGCAAAATTGTGATTTTATATACCGCTTCACAGTGCTTTACAGCCCTCTCTAAGCTGTTTACAGAGTCAGCATTTTGCCCCAACAATCAGGGTCCTCGTTTTACCGACCTCGGAAGGATGAAAGGCTGAGTCAACCTTGAGCTGGTCAGGATCAAACTGTCGAACTGTTGGCAGCCGGCAGTCAGCAGAATTAGCTTGCAGTACTGCATTCTAACCACTGCGCCATCAGGGCTCTTAATCCCTTTACAAATTTCCAGATTGTGAGAATATTTGTATATTACTCCTAAGTTTGTCTTCAATTATTTTTAAAAAATGGATTTAAATGGGGAAAGGGGAATAGTAGTAATTTAATTCTTACCTTAACCCAAAGAGTTTACTTAATTACTTTATTTATTTATGTACATATTTATTATTTATTAAATTTATATACCGCCAATCTCATTATCAAGCAACTCTAGGCGAGCCTACAATATACATAATGATATAAAGCAATGGAAAAGTTTAAAAACATTAAAATGTTAGGCATTAAAAATTAACACATTAATATTAACAGCCAAACAAATGAAAGAACCAAAGCGTAGAAGAGGAGGCAGTGGGGGAATTTTAGGGTAAATAGCTTTTTTTAAAAAATCCCTGCATCACAGAAATTAATAAAAAAAAAGAATGCTTACTTAACTGGATGATGCCCTCACTATTAGTAGCAAAAAAAAAAAGGTTTTTTTCACAGGAAAAATGAGTTTAGCTAGCTTTCCTATCATGACTTTGCTGGAGATAATATCAGGAAGCTGGGGTATTGCAGAGGAATTACGGTGCCCAGAACTATATTCAGCAATTGTCCTGGGGTAGCTTATAATAAGTCTAGAGGAACATCAAGTCCTATCGAGTACATAAAAATATTTATGTTCCAAACTATTTTCTTAATTTAGAAAGCAAAACCAGCCATTGTGAGGAAAACTGTATATAACTTTAAGCAGTTGCTTTTAGAACTTAAGTGTTCTGGAACAAAGGGAAATTGTTTAGTCTAACTGTTGCTTTCTTGATTTTTGTAATTTGCACCAGGGAAATCTCATACAGGCTTAAGAATCGTGTACATGGATGGGAAGTACTGAAGGAGGGAATAAGGGAGTGTACAGGAATGATTGATGTCTTCTTTATGATGTAATGGCTCTGTTGTCTGATTTTCATTGGCTAATAAAGTTTATAAAGCAATGCTAACAACTTTCTAAGGCAGCGGTTCTCAACCTTTTCCGGGGCTCGACCCCGGCCCGCATCGCGCATGCGCGACGCGATGGGCGCATCGCGCATGTGCGACGCGACGGGCGCATCGCGCATGCGCGACGCGACGGGCGCATCGTGCATGCACGGCGCAACGGGTGCATCGCGCATGCACGGCGCAACGGCCCGCATCGCAAAGGGGAAAAAATGGCGGACCCAAAAAAAATGGCCGACCAAAAAGAAAAAAAATGGTGGGCCTGCATCGCGCATGCACGGCGCGACGGCCCACCTCGCAAAGGGGGAAAAAATGGCTGACCAAAAAAAAATGGCTGATCAAAAAAAATTGGCAGACTTCGGTGTTTGGCAACCCCCATGAAATGGTCGTTTGACCCCAAATGGGGTCGCGACCCACAGGTTGAGAACCGCTGTTCTAAGGTGTGGCACTTCTGGACGTAACTCTGCCAGTGTTCCAGATTGTCGGCCACCCAGCTGCTTAATTTGATCAAATAAAGTGCTGCTTGATCAAGAAGTCTCTGCTTGGGTTATCTGATTGGATTGATATGGTATCTCAAGTTTAAGTAAGGGACCTTAGAGAACCAAATTATAACCTAGTTTATCGTTCAAATACCCATCACCTTGTTTAAAACCAAAGGCCTTTTTGCACACCAACCTAAACTGCAGCAAACTGGAATCTCATGTCTCTCTCTCTTTTTCTTTTTAAGATAAAATTCAGAAATTCTAGGCCAGTTTGCTGCAGGTTAGCTGACTGACTGTTCTCTTGCAACAAATCTTATGCAATTCCCTTGTTTCTTCTTTTATTTCTTTTGTTATTTTTTTTTACTATTACCCTAATGATGCTGCACTGAACTGAGGCTGTGGGACCAATCCATTGTCCTTTCAAGTGTAAATAATTAATATACTTGTCAGAAAATCTGGCAGGTGTTTGTTCAAATGCAGCATTCCTATTTATGGGAGGGGGATTATAAATCACAGAACCAAGAGGAAATAGTGCATATAGTGAACAGGGGGTAACAGAGGAAGAGAAGCAAGCTTCACATAGTGTGTGGACAAACTGAACAGCTATCTGATATTCAGAAAGGGCTGAGTGTTACAGGAGCTTTGGCAGAGACTGAGAAATACTGTATGTAAACAGAGAGCAAACCTCAAACTCCCCTGCATTGATGATGTTACCTAGTTGGGTAATGAAATGTCTGCAGACAAACAGCCAAGCTCAGAGAGCCCCAAGGACTCTGCTGAGAAATCAGCATCAAGTTATTCTTGAATCGGTCACTAGATTTTAAAAAGTTATTTAAAATTTTGAACTAGCAAAATATATATAATTCCATGCACCTTGGCGTATAGCCATGCTGGCCACATGACCACGGAAAGCGTCTTCGGACAATGCTGGCTCTCTCAGCCAGGAAGCAGAGATAAGTCCCCTTGTGTCCAACATGACTGGAAAGCGGAAATCTTTATAGTTACCTTAAAGTATTTACATACAGAGAAAAGGGAGGAGAGAAGCCAGCATCCAAGCAACCCAGGAAGAAATGGATGTTTAGGGTGACAATTAACCTAGGGGAAAATACGTGGCAAGCCATGCAGCCAATCAAAGCTTAAGCAAGCTAGCTTGGGCAAAAAAATACTGTTTGAGGATCATAACCAAAAAAACAACAACAACCAACCGGCTGAGGACATGGGTACAATATTATCTGTTTCTGAACTTCAAAAGAGCTAGATGACCCATGCTGATTATGTCCTAAGCAGTGTACATAATTACAAGCCATCAAGTGATTTGTTTGAGGTTAACATGAATCAGTAATATAATTTTCTGAGCTGGGAACATATATATTTTTTAATATATTCAATTTTTGTAGCTGCTCATCTCAGTCAATGACTCCAGGCAGCTTACAATAAAAAAAAATACAATTAAAATACTAAATACATTTTAAAGCAATAAAAACACTAAAAACATCCGGATTAAATATAGACGGGAGCAAGATACGTAGCCATTAACAATACAGCCAGGAAATAGGGTCCTGAACACATTCACCATCAATATAATAATAATAATAATAATAATAATAATAATAATAATAACAATAACAATAACAATAACAATAACAATAACAATAACAATAACAATAACAATAACAATAACAACAATAATAATAATAATAATAAAGTTGGAAGGGACCTTGGAGGTCATCAAGTCCAACCCCCTACTAAGGCAGGAAACCCTACACCATTTTGGAATAGAAAGACTGTGGCAAAAGCAAGCAAGGATAGTACCAATACTAATAGGCGCCTTGGGTGCAATCCCAAAACAACTGGAGCACCACTTGCACACCATCATCGGCATTGACAAATTTGCCATTAGTCAATTGCAAAAGGCGGCCTTACTAGGAACTGCTTCCATCCTGCGACGAGATCTGTAATACCATCAAACATCCATATCTGCCTATCCCAGGTCCTGGATAAGGACTCGATAGGTAGACAAAATGCCAAATCCAGTCTGAATATCTGGCTGACTGTACGATGATCCATAATGATAATAAAGTTGGAAGGGACCTTGGAGGTCATTGAGTCCAACCCCCTGCTCAGGCAGGAAACCCTACACCATTTTGGACAAAAGGCTGTCCAGTCTCTTCTTAAAAACTTCCAGTGTTGGAGCATTCACCGCTTCTGGAGGCAGGTTGTTCCACTGGTTAATTGTTCTCACTGTCAGGAAGTTTCTCCTTAGTTCTAGGTTGCTTCTCTCCTTGATTGGTTTCCATCTGTTGCTTCTTGTCCTACCTTCAGGCGCCTTGGAGAATAGCTTGACTCCCTCTTCTTTGTGGCAGCCCCTAAGATATTGGAACACTGCTATCATGTCCCCCCTTGTCCTTTTCTTCATTAAACTAGACATACCTAATTCCAGCAACCGTTCCTTATATGTTTTAGCCTCCAGTCCCCTAATCATCTTTGTTGCTCTTCTCTGTACTCTTTCTAGAGGCTCAGCATATTTTTTACATCGTGATGACCAAAACTGGATGCAGTATTCAACAAGAGCAGAACCAAAGCTTGTAAGCAGTATTTTTTTATTATTTTGAGAAAACAGAGGTAGAAAGATGGAGGAAACAAAATGGGGGGGGGGAGGGAAGAGAATTTTTATTATACCTGGAATTTCTATGATCTAAAGTTAAGGGGGAAGTTTACTTTTACCAACTGCTTTACAGCCATGACGTTTGTCTACTTTCACCCACCAACAATTTTCTATTCACCCCAAATAAAGGTGAACCAAAATTTATGATAACCGATGGACTGCAAAAATAACAAAGAAGTCCTAGACCAAACCTCACCAAAAATATTACTTGAAGACACGATCACCAAAGGCTGTCATACTTTGGTCATGTCATGAAACTCACTCGAAAAGTCAATCGTGCAGGGGGTGATTAATGGAAAAAGGAGAAGGGGCCACCCTCGTACTCACTGGCTAGACACTATGACACTGGGATGACCATGGTGGATCTGAAGGAGGCGGTGCGAGACAGAGGGGCATGGAGAAGGCTGATCCAGACAGTGGCCAAGAGTTGGACACAACTAAATGACTGACGACAAGAGTTTATGACAATCCACTCAAACAGGAAGAGTAAACACAAAGAAGCCAGAGGCAGGCGACAAACTTGATAGAATTAAAAACCAAGAATTAAAATCAAGGCCTTTGACTTATAGATGGGCAGTGAAGTTACAACGAAGTGATAATTTTACACCCGGTAAGAAGAAGATACTTCCCTTGATGTTTCAGAAGAATTAAGTGCCCTGAGAGTCACGCAGATGGAAGTTGAGCCACCTGTGTCATACCAGGTCAAAGGAGAGGCAGCAGTGGTTATGTTTTAGCTAATTTAGCAATAGCAATAGCGTAACAGGTAGTCCTCAACCTGAAACAGTTCACTTAGTGACCAAGTCATCACAAGGCCATTGAAAAAAGGAACTGATGACCGTTTTTCAAACTTATGACCGTTGCATCATCCTCAGGATCACGTGATCAAAATTCAAACACTTGGCCACATATTTAGGACAGTTGCAGTTTCCCAGGATCCCCTTTTGCGACCTTCTGACAAGCACAATCAATGGAGAAGCCAGATTCCCTTAACAACCATGTCCCTAACTTAACAACTACAGTGATTCACATAACAACTGTTCCAAGAAAGATCATAAAATGGAGCAACTTAACAAATATTTCACTCAACAACCGAAATTTGGGGCTCAATTGAGGTCGTAAGTCGAGGACTACCTGTATACCATTTCACAGTGTTTCACTGCCCTCTCTAAGCAGTTTACAGAGTCAGCATATTGCCCCATAACAATCTGGGTCCTCATTTTTCCGACGTTGGAAGGATGGAAGGCTGAGTCAACCTGGAGCCAGTTTGTCCTGGCTTTGAGCAAAAAGTCAGAGAGAAGATGGTGCTGTTCAGGAATCTGACAAGGAACAGAATCCATTTGAGTTCACATGCTGTGAAACCCAATTTAGGAGGATGGAACACAAAGTAGTTCCTCTAGTCCCATAACTGTAGTTTAATTAGGCATGATTTAATAAATAAAACTGGAAAATAATCCTTGAACTGAGCTGTTAGATTCCCTGCATTTACCAGTATTATGTATACCTGTTGTGTTATTTCTCTAGTGATGGACAAATTTCTTAAAGCTAGCCTGAAAGCTTTGTCTCTTCCACCACTTCCTAATGGTCCTTTACATCTCTTCCATATTTTCATTAGAGTCAAACAGATGCTCACAGATTTTGGGAAAAGGTGGAAGTGACACAGTACCAGACTGGGCTGTATGGCAGGAGGGGTAAGATGGAGAGACCCAACTTCACAATTGCATTATTGTGTGGTAGCAACATTTTCTCACTGGGCTGACAAATTCTGCTTAATTTTTGTTTCAGAGTTTTGAGTGTTGCAACATGGGACTATGACCCGACAGTGGTGTCAGATTCCAGGAAATCTATGTGTCCCAACCAACTGTACCAATAAGTTCTGCCAAAAGCTAGATTTTTTTTCTTCACAACTGAAGCTTTGTGATACCACTCCATGGAGTCCATGTTTCGTCAGCCATCTGCGTACTGATAAGAACTCATTATAGGCTCCACAAGCCTTATCAACAAAATGTCTATGGCGATCATCCAGCTCATGGTTGTCCCAAAGGTGCTGTTCAAAAGGTAACTTGACTTCCTTGGTTTTTTTCCTTGAAAATGTTTTGCTTCCTGTCCAAGAACTGAGAGAACTGAAGAAGCTTCTTGAATTGAAACCAGAAACTTTTCTTTTGGGTTTAATGGAAAAAAGATTTTTTGGGGAAAAAAATTGGAACTCCGATCATGTATATCAGTGGTTCTCAACCTTTTTCAGGTTGAGACCTCACTTGCGCCGCCCATGCGCGGCGCGACCCCGACCCGCGCCGCGCACGCGCGTGCGACGGGCTGATCCGCGCATGCGCCACGCGACAGGCCAATCCGCGCATGTACGGCGCGTGCGACGGCCTGAACCGCACATGCGCGGCGCACGACGGGCAAAAAAAATGACAGACTGCAGTGTCCGGCGACCCCCGCGAAACGGTCATTCGACCCCAAATGGGGTCGCGACCCATAGGTTGAGAACCGCTGCTGTATATGTTGACGGCAGCAAGACTACTGTATACACAAAAATGGAAGGATATTTCGATTCCCAAAATTGACTGTTTTGATTAAAGAAAAGAATACAAGTATCTTCGTTTCTACCTGGAGACTGCTTTCTGAACTCTGTGCTTGAGGTGGGGAAAAAATGAAACTTCAATTCTGAGTTTCACTGATCAGATTGATTTGGTGTTACAGAAATGGCTAGTTTTTACTATTGTGAAAAAGTCAAAAGTTGAGGCTCGACGTTACTGCTTTATTCTACTGCAACAGGGGAAGTCAGAAGTCAATCTCTTTTCCTTTCCCTCCCTTTCTTCTCCCTGTTTTCTCCCCATTGTGTCCTATTATTTGCTTTGCATTTTATATTTTACTTTACAACTTCATAAAATGTTAAAAAAAGAAGCTTCTTGGATGAGAAGCGAAACATTTTCAAGGAAAAAAAAATCAAGAAAGTCCAGTTACCTTTTGAACAATACCTTTGGAACTTAGCAACAAATTATTTTCTTACAGAAACTTCCCACCAACTGAAGTGACACAACTAAAGCGGCTAAAGAACAGGTGACAGCGTCTCACATCTCACTACTACCATCTATTAGTAGCTACAAGTAGTCCTCAACTTATGATCATTCGCTTAGCAACTGTTTGAAATTATGACATCCCTCCATGACCCAATTTCCAACTTTGTGACTGCAGTGTCCCACAGTCGTGTGCCTGCAATTTTTGAAGCTTTCTTGCCACTTTCTGCTTTTCACTTCTGGTTTCTGGCAAAAAATAACCATTGGGTATGGATTTGCTTAATGACTGCAGCATTTGCTTAACAACCACAACAAAAAAGGACATAACATCAGATCTGGTCACATGGTGACCTCCTTAATAACTGCAAAGACATATGAGCATAATTCTAGACTCGTTTTTATTTGTAAGCTGATAACTACCTAAAATAACATTGGAGGCATCGTTTGTCATCATGCTTGATGTTGCATTTATATCCTATGTTTTTCCTCTGAGAATTCATAACTGTCTATAAGACCTCTTCTGACATTTACTCTAAATTTAAACAACTGTGATATAGGCTGAGCTGAGAAGTAACGGCAGGGCAGAGTTATCTATTGGCTCTTGGCAGTTCAGTACTGCTGCATGCTATTAGTTCATGATGAGCTGGTAATCTGGGAAAAAACAGAACTCGGGGAAAGAAAGTCACATTCCCAATTTGCCTTCTCATCAATGGATGTCTTATGATTAATCACATCCCCAACATCAGCCATTGTGTAGCTAATGACACACACAGAGAATCACAGATTGAAGTTTATAGGGGAGGGTGGTCATGTGGTAGAACAACAAATATTAGCTATTGATTTGAAAGTATATATAGAATGGCAAAGCTCTGTCAGAACCTTGCTCTCTTTAGCATAGCCCCAGTTGGTGTCTTCTCTGCTTCCGCAAAAATTTCCAAAATGCGTCTTTTAATTTCCTTCTTCATTGGGATACAGATGCTTCTCTCGATGGTTGCCTCTTGCCCTGTTCCCTTTGTTCACCCATCATGCAATTCTTTGGAGGTAAAGGCAGCTGCAGAAGCGGCCGTTGACAAACTCAATGCAGATCGGAAAGAAGGCTACATTCTTAGCCTCCAGCGCATTTTTGATGTCTGTGAACTAACCCAGGTAAGATCTACTCCTTTTTTCTTCTTCTTTTTTCTTTTTTCCTTTTACTCAGCACCAATCATTCTGTTGCTCAATCATGGTAGCACTAATGTATCTAGGCAAGGGGGGAAAAAAATCTGCAAAATCACTTGATAGCACTCAGAGGATACAAGAAGCTATCATGCTATCCTTGAGTCTACTGGTCATCCAGAATCCTGCTAGCTTAATCCTAATAAAATAAGGGTAAGGAGTGTGGGGGAAGCCACTGTTTCTCCTGAATACTAAGAGAATTAGGCAGAGCGAAGCAAATCTACTTGCTAAATATCTATGGAGATTCTCTGTCATCCAGGTCATGGCTGTCCCAAAGGTGCTTTTCAAAAGACAACAGGACTTTGTTCAAAACCAAAGAAGCTTCTTGGATGAGAAGTGAAACATTTTCAAGGAAAAACAAACTCCAGTCACCCTTTGAAAAAGCACTTTTGGACAACTATATTTGCTGGCAGATCTTGAAAACCCCTGGCCATTTGCTTTTTTTTTTTTTTTAGGGAACAGGATAATGCCTGTTCCAGACAATCTGTTAATCTTTGGAGATCAAGCTTGGTGATCAATAGATAATCACTTATTACTAGGATTAAAATAAATATTTTGCACCATGTGCCTTCTAAATGTCTTGGCATACCGGTAGTCTTCAATTTACGATCATAATGGAGCCCAAAATTTCTGCTGCTAGGTGAGACATTTGGTAACGTCTTGGGTTTTGCCCCATTTTTATGATCTTTCTTGCCACATTTGGTAAGGGAATCACTACAGTTGTTAAGTTACCAACATGGCTGTTACGTGAATCTGACTCCCCCGTTGATTTTGCTTGTCGGAAGGTTGCAAAAAAGGCGATCACAAGACCAAGAGACACTGCAACCATCACAGATATGAGTCAGTTGCCAAGCCTCTGAATGTTGATCGCATGACCATGGAGATGCTCCAATGGTTGTGAGTGTGAAAAATGGCCATAAGTCACTTTTTTCAGCGCCGTTATAACTTTGAGCAGTCACTAAATGAACTGTAGTAAGTCAAGGACTACCTGAACAAAGTTCCAACAGGATACAGTCTTTTTCTGCCCGACTCCCAACTGCACGGGGCCAGTAGAGTCTCAAAGATTTTCAAAGAAATAGAGGATTGGTATTCTAAATTCAGAGAGGGAAATTTAAGCAAAGAAGAATTAAGAGCGGGGGAAGTGATTAAGGACCAGAGTGACTGTATTGTGCTCTGGGTTATACTCCCCAAAGTAACAGTTTCCACAAATGCAGAGAAGAACAATTTCCACAAATGCAGCATTAAAATATCGGGAGATTCATCCAGTGGTCTCCAGATATTCTCTCTCTTCATCGGTGAGTAACCAGCATCGCAATCTTTGTGGCTTTTTCGCAATACAGTTAGACCTTGACTTACAGCCATTTGTGTAGCAATCATTCAAAGTTGTTTCCACACTGGGGAAAAAGTAATTTATGTCATCCCCACTGTCAAGTGATCAGAGTTCAAGAGCTTGGCAACTGGCATGTATTTTACGAGAGTTACAGCGTGGGGTCCTTGGTGCTCTCCGAGGTTGCTTGTTTTCTTGCAGATGTTTCAGTACCCTAACTAGGTAACATCATCACAGACTAACACTGATGATGTTCCCTACTTAGGGTAATGGAAGGCCTGCAAGAAAACAAGCCAGCTCGGAGAGCACCAAGGACCTCTCCTTCCAACCCCGAGCTACCCATATTCTCCTTCATGAGTTACAGGGTCCTGTGATCACCGGATCGCCATTTGCAGCCTTCCCAGCTGGCCACAACTGGGACTGGAATTTCCATTGCTGAGCAAGGCGGCTATTAAGTGAGCCCTGATCAGTTTTATGACATTTTTTCGCCGCTGTTGTCAAGTGAATCACTGCGCTTGTTAAGGGAATCATGCGGTCAATCAGTGACTCTGTCTTCACTGGGGGAAAGTCAGTGGGGGACTTATTGACCGTATGATTCACTTAACAACTGCAGTGATTCACTTAACAAACAGGGCAAACAAGGCCATAAAGCTGAGCACGGCTCACTTAATAACCGCCTTGCTTAGCAATGGAAATTCCAGTCCTAACTGTGGTGGTAAATCGAGGACCAACTATAAAGAAAAGACATCAGTCTTGCATCGCAAAGGCCACCACAACTGCGCTTCCATTACTTGGTTTCTTGACATCATGTGCAAATGGGTTGGCCTCCTAATTTTTTCTGAATGTTGGTTTGAAGTTTAATGTATTTCCATGTAAAGTGCTTTAAGGTGATGGATAGCCTGCCTTGACTTTTCAAAAGTTTTTCTTTGTTTGTCCCTAACAGGTTGATAGTTCTCTTTTCTACCTCACCTTGGATATGTTAGAAACCGACTGCCATGTCCTGACTAGGAAACCATGGAAAGAATGCAAGATTAGAAGTCTATACGAGAAAGTAAGTAACCAATCTATGTCAGTAAAAGAACTACCAACGAGGATTAGAAGGAAGTCACATCAGACTTTTGAATAGTTTGTCCCATGGCTCTTGCACTTGGGAAATTTAATTTAATTTAATTGTTTACACTTATATGCCGCTCCTCTCCGAAGACTTGGAGCGGCTTACAACATATACAAAAAATATTCATATCAGATCCAAATTAAAAGAACATTTAAAAAAAAACACCAACGCTCATTCATCATTCACACAACAGTCACAATCATCCCCAGGCCTGCCGGGAAAGATAGGTCTTAAGGTTCTTTCGGAAGGCTGGGAGAGTGGGAGAGGCGCGGACTTCAGGGGACAGTTGGTTCCAGAGGGTGGGCGCCACAACAGAGAAGGCCCTCCCCCTAGGACCAGCCAGATGACATTGTTTCACTGACGGGACCCGGAGGAGGCCGACCCTTTGCGCTCTCACCGGTCATAGGGAAGTATGTGGCAGAAGACGGTCCCGTAAGTATCCTGGTCCCATGCCATGAAGGGCTTTATAGGTAATAATCAACACTTTGAATTGCGCTCGGAGACCGATAGGCAACCAATGCAGCATGCGGAGAGTTGGCGAAATGTGGGCACGACGTGGAAGGCCCACAATTGCTCGCGCAGCTGCATTTTGCACTAATTGTAGTCTCTGAACACTCTTCAAGGGTAGCCTAGTAACAGGCTTCCTAATAACAAAATAACAGCATAGAAGGGACCTTAGAGGTCTAATCCCTGCTCAAGCAGTAGACCCTTTAGTATTCTGGGCCAATGGCTGTCCAATCTCTTTTTAAAAACTTCCAGTGATGGAGCACCCACAACTTTTAGAGGCAAGAATTAATTGTTCTATCAGGAAATTCCTCCTTCTTTTAGGCTGTATCTCTCTTGAATGGCCTTTTACCCATTACTGCTTGTTCTGCCTTTGGAGAATAAGTTGACCCTCTTGTGGCAGCCTCTCAAATATTGGAAGACTGCTGTCATGTCACCTTTTCATTAAACTAGACATACCCAATTCCTGCAGCCGTTCTTCATATGTTTTAGCCTTCAGTCCCCTAATCATCTTTGTTGCTCTGCTCTGCATTCTTCTTAAGAGTCTCAACATCTTTTTATATATATATATATATCGTGATGCCCAAAACTGGATGCAATATTCCAAGTGTGGTCTTACCAAAGCGTTATAAAGTGGTACTAATATTGCACTAATATTCAATCTGAATCTGCCCTTCTGAAACTTAAAGCAGTTCTTCCATGTCCTGCAGCCTGGAGAAAAAGAAGCCATTTTTGTTCTTCTTCTAAGCGACCTCCATTTTGGTACTAAAGGTAGTCCTTGCCCCTTCCCTTCCAGTCCTTTGTAAACAAAATATTCACATCTACCTCATGGTCTTCATTTCAGTCTTCTGAGCATTCTTCTTGCCTTTTTCTGACTCTTTCCCATTTTGTCTGACTCCTCCTAAAGATATGATAAAATTCCCAGATAATACTTTTTGGCCCTTTGGCCCTTAAAATTTGGTCTAAGGCTGGAAGAAGATCAGGTGGAATTGATATCATATCTGCTAGATCGATCATCTATGCTGCACGAATGAGTTCTTCCTAATAACTCCTAATACAGATATGTCAAACACAAGGCCCGCGGGCTGGATGAGGCCCGCGAAGTGGTTTCATGTGGCCCGTGAAGCCATCCTGGAAACAGTGAGGGAACGGCCCCCACTGCCTTGGCCCTGGCCCTGGCCCAGGCCAGCCGGGAGCCAATGTACAATTTTGTGGTGGCCATCTATGCTGAAACGTATTCAGTCTTAGCTTCACAAGGCTGTCTGAAAACAGCGAGGAACCAGCCCCTGCCGCGTCGGCCCCGCCCTCTGGGTGCATGCTGGGGAGGTGTCACCCTTTGTGAGGAATGAAGGAATGCACCATCGCCTGGAAGTGGCCAGCAAATGGCCCTCACCTACTTCACATATCTGGCTTGATGGGCTCTGGGGGAGGGGTTTCGGCAGGCAGTGGGGCACTCTCCTCACAGTGCCGAGAAGCTGAGCCGGGTGGCGCAAATCCAAAAAGAAGTGCAACACCGCCCAGCCCCCAGCCTGCCCGGTTTCGGTGTGGAAAATGTACAGCTTTTGATAATGTATCATGAGATCATTGGTAAAAAAAAAATGGGTGGCACTAACACAAACTACCTTTTCTTGTTCCAGGTCTATGGTCAATGCAAAGTAGTAATTGCTTACAACAAGACTACAGATCATTTGTACCTGTTCAGTTATCACTGTGCCTTACGCCCAGGTATGTATTTTCCATGTTTGCCTGCATGTAGATTTGCAAGAAAAATCTATCCCAGCACAGACACTTCCCAAATGCAGTTTTGCAGATTTCCTCACAGAAATTTTAGAAATAGGTGCAGAAGCCCCCAAATGAAGCCTTGTTTCATTCTTCAGGGTAGCTTAGGCTACTTCTGTAGTTTCAGCTTGTGCTATTTCTCAGCCACATGTGCTTTTTGGCCCAATTTCATTTCTATATATTTTTGTGACAGATTAGTGCATTTTTCAAACACTTTTTTTCTGTGGACACTTTCTGCCAGTACCTTTTTTCTTTAGTATAATATATTATTTTCTACAAAACACATTGATCTGATATACAATTGTAACACCTACATTTCTGAGCAAATTTTTGAATTGCAAACTACATCATAAAACTAAAAACAGAAAAGGAAAGGAAATTCAGATCCCCCCCCTCTTCCAGTCAAGTCCAAATGACATTTTCAGTCCCATTCATGGAAGGGAAGGGAGACTTTGCTGACCTCTAAACCAAGGGTCCCCAATCCCCGGTCCGTGCACCAGCACCAGGCCGCAGCATGCCAGAAACTGGTCCACGCAAACAAGCAAAGCCCCATCCACGGGACGCAGGCAGAACGCAAAACTACACCCCCTCCAGTACACGAAAAAAACCTTTCTCCACGGAACTGGCCCCTGGTGCCCAAAACGTTGGGGAACTCTGCTCTAAACCCCAGCCAGAGTTGTTGCTTAAAACTTAAAAGAGGTATATGAAATATAACACATTGTTTCTCACTGAAGATTACTTTGCTTTTTTATGTCGTATTATAACAGCGGTTCTCAACCTTTTCCGGGGCTCGACCCCGGCCCACATCGCGCATGCGTGGCGTGACGGGGCACATCACGCATGCGCGGCGCGACGGCCCGCATCGCAATAGGGAAAAAATGGCCGACCAAAAAAAAATGGCCGACCAAAATAAAAAAATGGCGGGCCCGCACCGTGCATGCGCGGCACGATGGGGCGCATCGCACATGCACGGCACGACGGCCCGCATCGCAATAGGGAAAAAATGGCCGACCCCCCAAAAAAATGGCCGACCAAAAAAAAATGGCCGACCAAAAAAAAAAAATATGGCGGACTGCGGTGCTTGGCGACCCCCGTGAAATGGTCGTTCGACCTCAAATGGGGTCACGACCCACAGGTTGAGAACCGCTGTATTATAACATCGTAGAAATAACCTCGCAGGATACAGTTATGAGTGCAGAAGTTTGCAAAAGAAGCATAAATTTTAAGAAAAGAGGTATAATTGCTAGACAATTGAAGTTGAATACTTTTATTGCTTAGTTAGAGCAAAACATGATGGCCATAATTGAACATGGTATTATGGACAAAAGTTATGGCAGTCATTAAGCGGGTCTCCATGTGCTCAGAGATGAAATAAAGTTAAAGATAAACTCCCAAACCTACTATCAGCCTTACTTACCTTGGCCATGTCTCTGAGCACTGAACACCTTGTACTTCTGGGCACTCCAGGTAGATTGCAGTTCTGGAATTGCAGTTCAGGCTGCATTAACAGAAGGATGGAATCAAGATCACGTGAAGTACTAATACCACTTTACAATGCCTTGGTAAGGCCACACTTGGAATACTGCATCCAGTTTTGGTCACCACGATGTAAAAAAGATGTTGAGATTCTAGAAAGAGTACAGAAAAGAGTAACAAAGATGATTAGGGGACTGGAGGCTAAAACATGTAAGGAACAGTTGCTGGAATTGGGTATGTCTAGTTTAACGAAGAGAAGGATGAGGGGGGACATGATAGCAGTGTTCCAATATCTCAGGGGCTGCCACAAAGAAGAGGGAGTCAAGCTATTCTCCAAGGCGCCTGAAGGCAGGACAAGGAGCAACAGATGGAAACTAATCAAGGAGAGAAGCAACCTAGAACTAAGGACAAACTTCCTGACAGTTAGAACAATTAACCAGTGGAACAACCTGCCTCCAGAAGTGGTGAATGCTCCAACACTGAAAGTTTTTAAGAAGAGACTGGACAGCCATTTGTCTGAAATGGTGTAGGGTTTCCTGCCTGAGCAGGGAGTTGGACTAGATGACCACCAAGGTCCCTTCCAACTTTATTATTAACATTAATATTAATATCACAGCATTGGAGGATAATGGGTTCCTGGGAGCTTCATGTTTGATTATTCTCAAATCTTTGGCAGTTAATATGCATCTTTTTTTCTCAACATGTTTCTTGTGACCCTGTTGACTATTTGCAACAAAATGTTTGATAGTTCTGTGATCACACCCCAATATCTTAGCAATTTCAAGAGCGCTGCATCCCTCTGAAATTTTTGACTTTCTAGAGTCAGTTAAATCTCTTTTTTGGCCCATTTTGCCCGAGGAAAAGAAGTTACCTAAAAATTATGCACATCTTAATATAGGGTATTGATCTCCTTAGGCCACACCCTGCCTCATTATACAAATACACATCACCTGATATGCTTATATCCACTAAGCCAGGGGTGTCAAACTGCTGGCCTGCCGGCCGGATGCATCATACCAAAGCTGTGCCCACCCCATTGCCGGCAATGAAGAAAAAGCTGTGATACATCGCGACATGTCACATGACATTGCGAGTTTGACACCCCTGCACTAAGCATTCAAGTTTATACAGCCTGGAGGTGGAAAATATGCATGAAAATGAAGATATGGTCAAAACACTCACTTGTTTAATAATTGTGCACACAGTGTAGGAAGGCAATTGGTTGATAATTCAAGCGTTATCAACATGGCTGATTATGCCAGCTAGAGAGTGAATTGTGTAAAATAGAAGTTGCTGCAAACACAATTTAAATAAAAGTTATTCAGTCTTGGTAGAGTCATTCAGTAGACATTACTACACTGTCAAATTTGATTCTATCGAAAAAGAAAACCAGATTGATAGCCAGTTTAGTATAGTCAGTAAGGCATCAGGCTAAAAACTGGGTGACTGTGAATTCTAGTCCCACCTTAGGCACAAAGATGGCAGTCGCTTTGGATCAGCCACTTTCTCTCAACCCTAGGAAGGAGCCACTTCTGAAAAAACATGCCAAGAAAATTACAGAGACTTGTCCAGGCAATCTCCAGGAGTCGGACATGATTAAGCAGAAAAGAAAAGAAAAAATCCAAATTGAGTTTATTTGGGGGTTTCAAGTCATGCTGGTTGGTACAAGGAGCTTAATTTTCAAGCTGATCCAAGCTTTCTGTATTTCAGTTCGTTTCAATGTACAAGCTCAAATTCAAATGTATTGTCTCACCTTATTAAATAACACTTCTTTGCTTTTCTGAAGTTTCTAGTTCAGTTATTGTAGATCTTTGCCCTGACTGTCCAATGTCTGGAAATACTTCTGAAGCCGTTTTTCAACAGACAGCATTGGAATCACTGGCCAAATTCAATGCTGAAAATGAACATAATCGTTATTTTGGCCTTGATAAGGTCATCAAAGCCAGTTTACAGGTAAAGTTGAAGTGGGGCATTTTTCAGCAAGAAAGTTGACGCTGTATCTTTGATTTATACGAAGATTGCTACAAAAGACGAGGCTTAGGCCAGTGATGGTGAATCTTTTAGAGCAGGGATTCTCAACCTTGGCAACTTTAAGACTTGTGGACTTCAACTCTCAGAATTCCTCAGCCAGCTTTGCTGGCTGAGGAATTCTGGGAGTTGAAGTCCACAAGTCTTAAAGTTGCCAAGGTTGAGAACCCCTGTTTTAGAGACTGAGTGCCCAAACTGCAACCCAAAACTCACTTATCCATTGTCGAGTGCTGGGTGGGTGTGGCCAATTGGGTGGCCATGGCCCATTGGGTGGGCGTGGCTGCGGTGGTAATGGCAAACTGGGTGGGACTAAAAAGTTCAATCAATCAATTCCAACTTTGCAAGATTTTTTTTTCCCGCGAGAAGTTGAAATTGACTGATTGAACTTTTTTTTTTTTGCACACGGTGGCAGAGGCCTAAAGCGAAAAAGATTTATAAAGCCCAGTTGAAGGCCTAGGACTGGGGCAATGGCACACGTGCCCACAGAGAGGGCTCTGAGTGCCGCCTCTGGCACCCGTGCCATAGGTTCGCCACCACTGGCTTAGGCTAAATTCAGAAATTAAAAACAATAATGGAAATAATCCCAGAAGAGGGCGATTGAATTCTGCATTATTGCCAAAGAAAGTGCCTAGACCGATTCACAAAGTCTGCAGAAATCTGATGTAAATATGATTTTAATTTTCATCTGCCAGAGGGCTTCCCAGGAGCATCCAGTTTCCCACACGGATGGGATTCTGATCTATGGACAATGTAACATTCAATGTGATTACTGAATATAAATATTCTGTTATTAATAGGAACATTTGACAACATCCTACCGGTTCTCCAGGGCCTAGTGCTGAGAATTATGGAAACTCTACTGGAGGGCATTAGGTTGATAAAGATTGACAGGGTACCTAAGATTAGGAGGGGCACTTCCTGCAGGCAATGTGACCCAGTCTAACTTCTTGTCTATGACTTTTTACAGTGGGTTGTTGGTCCTTCCCACTTTGTGGAATACACCATCCGTGAGACTTCCTGTCCCAAAAGTACGCCTGTGTCTGACGTCACTCAGTGCCCCTTCCTGCCAGTTGAAACTGCAGTAAGTATTCATAATCTTGCATAAAACTTGAATTGGCATCATGGCTCAATGCACTCTTTCTCAAGAACCAAATTTTCGACCGTTCATACAGAATCAGGTTCTTTATTTATTAATGTCTGCCAGCCTCAACGGCTGCATTTATACAACATTTAGACTGGCCTAACATGGGTTTGGATAGTCTGCGGGAACATAAGAGATGATCTTAGTTTCTTGTATAAATCAAGTCATCACATTATACCATGCTATAGTTTATTAGTTTGGCCACTGCATTGTGAAAGGCTGAATGCTTTTTCCGTCATATTACCAAGAGGTAGATTTATTGTACAAATAACACACCACTAATATGTTAAGCTATTATAAGCAAATTTATATACCAGTGGTGGCGAACCTATGGCACGGGTGCCAGAGGCGGCACTCAGAGCACTCTTTGTGGGCACACGTGCCGTTGCGCCAGCCTTGCCTCCCCCCGCGACTCCCTCTCCAGCAGCCCCCCTGAAGGAGACTCGTCCTCGAGTGTGGCCCACACAGAGCAGCGCAGCCAAGGACATGGCAGCCAGGTAACGTAGACAAGACTCTGCCCTCACACCCCATCATGCAGTTGATGCTGCAGGGCACGGGCAGAGGGTTTGGCTGGTATAGCGCTGCTGGGCTGCCTGGGCAATCTGTGACAGGCCCTGGAGGCAATGAGTGGTCCTGTGGGTAGGCGGGGTGGGGATGGGGGGCAGAGCAAGGGCGGGCAGCGGGATGGAGCAGGGGTGGGGCCAGTTTTTGGGCACTCAGTCTCTAAAAGGTTCGCCATCACTGTTATATACCATCTGTTATACTACAGTATATTTATAAGTGACAAGGATATCATTTACAGCCCTGCACATGGTTACAAATTCCAATGTTCCACTGTGTTCCTAATCACCCATGTTTCTTAACAGTAAACCCAGTAACACAGCATATTCTCTGACTTTAGGGACTGCAAATCCTATTTCTTTACCCAGGACTAAATTTTATTTCAAGCTACACTATATTTTTTCCTATCCACTCCTCCCAATACCCATAGGGTGCTACTGCAGGGTGTCATTGCTAGTGTTTGCTGTCTTATTCTCCTTTGTTTCTCAATCTCTCAGTCTTTCTCAGTTTGTAGGAGTGAGGGGGGAACAATTACTCACTACTGGATGGCTGTAGCTGGTCTGCATCTTTAGAAGGCTGTTAGTCTCTACCAAACCATTTATGTGCAGTTTTATGCACCACTGCGTTCTCCTTTAGTTCCCAACTCAACAACCTTTCTCTCTCCACCAACATTCACATCCTGCTTCTTCATAGTTTCTTTTTTTTAATCTCTCCACAACACAGTTGTGGACTCTTAAAAGTCCCAAGGGACACAAAACTAGAAGAAAGGAAAACTCACACAAAAGCTCTTTGGTTTGTACATAAATTCTTAAATGAACACAGGAACTGGGTTCTGTGAACCTGAGGTTAGGATTCTGAAGGAAACTACCTTTTCTGAATGAAGAACAGCTGGGAGGCAGATGCTAAAATTAGTTATAATACGGATAGTCCTTGACTTATGACCACAATTGACTGCAAAATTTACTCAACTGCGAAGCAAGACAATTGTTAGATGAGTTTTGACTCCTTTTATGGCCTGTCTTGTCACAGCTATTAAGTGAACCACTGCAGTTGTTAAGTTAGTAACACAGTTGTTAAAGGAATCTGATTTTGCTTGTCAGAAGGTCACAAAATATGATCACATGACCCTAGAGCAGGGGTGTCAAACTGCCAGCCCGCGGGCCAGTTGCATCATGCAGCGGCCGCGCCCAACCCAGCTCCGGCAATGCAAAAAAAGTCATGCTACTTCGCGACACGTCATGAGACGTGGCAAATTTAACATCTGTGCCATAGAGCATTGCAACCGTCAAAAATATGAACCAAGCCAAGGATCTGAATGTTGGTCAAATGACCATGGGGATCTGCAACAATCATAACTGTGAAAAGCAGCCATAAGTCATTTGTTTCAATGCCATAAGTTTGAATGGTCACTAAACAAATGGTTGGACTACCTGTAAATCTATTGAAAGACAAATAAAAGATTTTTAATGTTTTATATATATGTTTCTATTCTATTCTAAATTGCCAAAGTCATTGGAACACGAATAGAATAGAATTAGAATAGAATAGAATAGAATAGAATAGAATAGAATAGAATAGAATAGAATAGAATAGAATAGAATAGAATAGAATAGAATAGAATAGAATAGAATAGAATAGAAATACTTTATTTGGCCAAGTGCGATTAGACACATAAAGAAT
Organism: Bothrops alternatus; assembly: GCA_034064705.1. NCBI lineage: Eukaryota > Metazoa > Chordata > Lepidosauria > Squamata > Viperidae > Bothrops > Bothrops alternatus. The sequence goes on from JARGCV010000239.1 coordinate 95,697, forward strand.
TTGTCCCTGTTACATAAGCTACCGGTATCAGTGTACATGCAAAACAATAAAGTAATAATAAGCATAATAATGATACAGTGGGCAGTATATTGCATACATACATACATACATACATACATATATACATACATACCCGTGTTTCCCCGAGAATAAGACTGGGTCTTTTTTTTTTTTTGGCCTCCAAAAGAGGCAGCAGGTCTTATTTTCGGGGGATGTCTTTTATACTCACCTCCGGCACTGACAGCCCCATCCAGCAGGTCCACTTCTTCTGAGGCCGAAGGAGCAGGTTCATTTTGCAGCTGCATTCCGGCCTGCATTTCACAGTCAGGCCTTTCCAGAAGGTTTCTGCAGCTGAGTATCGAGTTATGGATTCAATCCATAGCTCGGTCCTCGGCTGCAGAGGTCTTGTAGAACCAAGCTATGGATTGAATCCATAGCTCAGGTTCTCGGCTTCAGTGACCTTCCAGAAAGATCTATGACTGAGAAATGCAGACCTGGCTGCAAAAGACGCTGGAGAAGAAGTGAGCCGGTGAGGAGTGCCTGGTTGCAGGGTAAGTGGGTGTGTGGCGCATGGGGCAGATCCACACCCCTACCCCCGCTGTAGCTTGATTTTTAAGTATGTGCTTCGCCCCCAAACTAGGGCTTATTTTGGGGTAGGGCTTACTTTTGGGAAAACATGATACATACATACATACAAGATAGATTTCACACAGAAATAGTAAAAGAGCTTAACATCTAAAGCTACTTTCAGATCTTGCTTTTATCATCCAACCTGATGACATATTTAATATGCATCCTTCCAGAGATGGGCAGGAAGCACATTTCGTGGTTTTCTAAGTCCAAACTAAAGTCTATTCTTAACAGGACTATTTTCATCTCAGAACATTGTCTGTGCAATATTTAACAACTCAAGGAGGATTGCTATTCCACTTAGTTTGTATCTGAATTCAAACTTAGGATTGTTGTTTTTTAATTTTTTAACCCAACCGGTGGACCATAAGATTAATTCAGTTTCAAAAGTTTGCAGAAGTCTCCAATGAATAAAAAGTAAATAACGATAGGAATATAATCATTAAAATAATAAAATTCTGATCTGGAATACCAAAATGCATTTCCTATTCTAGAAGATCTGCTTCCAGAAAATATCCATAAAATGGTTGGATCGCTGCAATCTGAAAGTAAAACAGAATATTCTGATCTTCCCTAGAATATTCTGTCTCCAGTTTTACACATGGATATGGAAACACTTTTGTTCAACATGTATATGGAATTGCTGGATGGGGTTTTTAGTTGTTTTGTGGTCCAGTGAAGTAGACGGGTGGTGTCTAAATTTACTAAGGAAGTACATACATAAATATAATATACCCATCTGTAACTTTCAACCCCAGGCCAGTCAAGCAAAGCTGTTGAGAGGTGCCTGAGGTAATGCAAGTCAGGATTGTAAGAAACTGACTCATACTGTGTTTCCTCAAAAATAAGACCAGGTCCTTTTTTTTTTTTTGCCTCCAAAAGAGGCACCAGGTCTTATTTTCGGGGTAGGCTTTACCTCACCTCCAGCACCAACAGCCCCACCCAGCCGGTCCACTTCTTCTGGGGCCAAAGTTCTGCAGCTGCATTCAGGCCTGCATTTTGCAGTCAGGCCTTTCCAGAAGGCCTAAGCAGCCATAGCTCGGTTCTTGGCTACACAGGCCTTCTGGAAAGCTGTGTGACTGAGAAATGCAGGCCTGGCTGCAGAAGAGGCCTCAGAAGAAGAAGTGGACCAGCGAGGAGAGGCCTGGCTGCAAGATAAGTGGGTGTGGGGCAGGTGAGGCAGCTCCACATTCCCACCCCTGCCCTAGCTTAATTTTTAGGTTTGTGCCTCGCCCCAAAACTAGGGCTTGTTTTTGGGATAGGGCTTATATTAGGCCTACCCCCAAAAATCAAGTTAGGGCTTATTGTTGGTGTAGGCCTTACTTTCAGGGAAACATGGTAGTAGGAAACCTGGGCAGGTTAATTATTATTATTTTTTTCTTGAACATTTTCTCTTTTGCTTCTCTTTTTAGAAAAGAGGTCTATGCAAAGGCTCTGTGATCATCAGTGACATAGAAAAAAAGAAATTTGTCACTGTAAAATGTGAACTCTTCCCACCTCTGGTAAGTTCCTCAGTCATCGATCGTCTGCAGAAAACATTCATTCATTCAATTGTTGTGGAACAATTTATTTTTTAAAACTCATTGACTGACTGGATTAAGCAGATAGAGGAAGATCTGCTTAACACGGTTATTGTCTATGGCAGCGGTTCTCAACCTTTTTCAGGCTGAGACCCCGACCTGCACCGCACATGCGCGGCGCGACGGCCTGCATCGCGCATGCGCAGCACAGCCCGAATCGCGCATGCGCGGCGCGACAGGCCCACATCGCACATGCGCAGTGCTGCCCCCTGCGTCGACCGAGGGGAAAAGGGGAAAAAATGGCGGACTGCGGTGTTTGGCGACCCCCGTGAAATGGTCATTCGACCCCAAATGGGGTCGCAACCCACAGGTTAAGAACCGCTGGTCTATGGAGATTCTCAGCCATCCAGGTTATGATTGTCCCAAAGGTGTTTTTTCAGGATGCAATTGGACTTTCTTGTTTTTCTTTGAAGACGTTTCGCTTCTCATCCAAGAAACATCTTCAGCTTGGACTGGATGGTGGGGAATGGAAGGATTTATATTCCTTGCAGACAGTTGGCCATTTGCATTCTTTTAGTGAGTTGTTGAGGCCACCTGGAGGTTTATCGTGTCCTCAGGGTCACCTGAGTAGTGCAAATGTGTGTGGACCCTTCTTGGCTGCAGGATGTTTTCTGCCCTGTGTCCCTTCACTGTTGACAGGCTGTTGGGGATGAGTCTGTGTTGTCTGCATCTCAAACTGAAGCACAAATGGTTCCTGTAGTCTGCAACATTTTCTGGAAATCCATTTGTACTCCCGCACCATTTGAAGGGTGTTCATCCCAAAGTGCATAGCTAAATGTCTGTGGAGATTCTTAGTCAACCAGGTTGTTCCAAAAGTGCTTTTTCAGGAGGCAACTGGACTTTTTTTGTTTTTCTTTGAAGACGTTTCGCTTCTCATCCAAGAGAAGCGGACCAGGTTACTTACGGGACCGTCTGCTGCCTCATGAATCCCAGTGGCCGGTTAGGGCCCACAGAGTCGGCCTTCTCCAGGTCCCGTCAGCCAGACAGTGTCGCCTGGCGGGGCCTAGGGGAAGAGCCTTCTCTGTTGCGGCCCCGGCCCTCTGGAACCAACTCCCCCCGGAGATCCGTATCGCCCCCACCCTCTCCGCCTTTCGTAAACTGCTTAAAACACACCTCTGCCGGCAGGCCTGGGGCAGTTAACATCTTGCCCCTAGCCAGTGTACGTTTGTTTGTGTGTATGTTTGTTGAATGATTGGTTTTCTTTTAACTTAGGGGTTTTTATATATATGTATTTTAACTGGTGATTTCTATTTATGTTGTGAGCCGCCCTGAGTTCTCCAGAATAGGGCGGCATAGAAGTCAAATCAAATCAAATCAAATCAAATAAATAAATAAATAAATAAATAAATAAGTTTCTTCAGCTCTGACTGAATGGTGGGGAATGGAAGGATTTATATTCCTTGCAGACAGCTAGTCTATAGTCCAGATATGACCAACCCCCTAAGCCACTTTTTTGTATCTTTTGTCTTATTAGCCACCATTTACAGATGACCAGACTCCACAATCCAAGGACAGACCTGGGCAGGAGGAACATCAGGATGATAGTGAAAGACACAGAGATCACCACGAACAGAGTGGACACCATCATCACCACTCCCAGCCCCACCACCACAAACAACACGAACAGAACCAAGAACAGCAGGAGCCACACCATCCTCACCCCTCAGCTGGCATCAAAGAAATACCACAAATGCCAAAGAAACCAGTGGGGCAGGTGCTCTACTATCCTCCTTCGAGCAAACTGGAAGTGCAGGAGCCCAACCCAGCCTCTAACCCCACACTCGCTTCTCCAGAACAGGATGCCAGTACTCACTCAGCCAGGCCAGCTGGGCCAACCATTCCTCCTTTCCCCAAAGAGTTTTCCCAATCAGCCCAATGTCCAGGAGACATTTTAATAGAGGTCCGTTTTTTTGAACTGCCTTCACAGCCACAGGCTGAAACCTCCTAAACAAAAAGTGATGTATAACACTGAAAGCTTAATTCAGAGGAAACAGAGCAAAACCTTCTGGATGAGCAGGAAAAGAAAGGAAGTAAAAGCTCTTTCATTACCAAAAACTATCTGGAAATGTGTGTGTAGACAGTACTAATATATGTAAGCATATTAGAAAATCTTTCTGATATGAAAATAAATAAAACTTGGCAATTAAGCTCCCTTAATTCCTGTGCTGCTTGGTTCAAGTTAGACATAACAGTGAAAGCCAAATGATTATTCATACATTTTGCTATAGCAAATTCCATCCTTGGCATGATTAGGAAGGGAATCGAAAATAAGTCAGTAAGTGTTGTATTGCCTCTGTACAAATCGATGGTGAGACCACACTTGGAGTACTGTGTACAGTTCTGGTCACCGCACCTCAAGAAGGATATAATAGAACTGGAAAAGGTGCAAAAAAGGGCAACAAGAATGATCAAGGAAATGGAGCGCCTCCCTTATGAAACCAGATTGCAACGCCTTGGTCTCTTCAGCCTTGAAAGACGGCGTTTAAGGGGTGACTTGATCGAAGTGTATAAAATCATGCATGGGATAGAAAAGGTGGATAGAGAAAAATTCTTTTCTCTATCACACAATACCAGGACAAGGGGGCACTCCCTAAAGCTCATAGCTAAGAAAGTGAGGACAAATAAAGGGAAATATTTCTTCACCCAGAGGGTCGTTGATTTATGGAATTCACTTCCAGAAGAGGTCGTGACAGCTGTCAGCCTTGACAGCTTCAAGGCAGGGTTAGATAGATTCATGGATGCCAAGTGTATCGGTGGTTATTAAAACGGATGTCCATGTGCCGCCTCTATGATGGTTGAGGCAGGCAGGATTCCCTTGAATACCATTTGTTGGGGGTCAAGGGAAAGGGAGGGTTTTGCCTTCTCTTTCTGCTCAAGATCCCCATGTACAATTGGTGGGCCACTGTGTGACACAAAATGCTGGACTCGATGGGCTTTGGCCTGATTCAGCATGGCTCTTCTTATGTTCTTATGTTCTATAATTATGGAATTGGATTTCAGAGAGAGAGAGAGACAAAGAGTTCAGAATCAATATTTATTATTTTTTTTTTAATCCGGACTCATTAAAACTGGAATTCTTCCTGAAGACCCATTCCTGTAGGTCTTTTTGCAGAGCAAATATTATATATTTTTTTCCATGGAAGTTGCACGATGGAAAGGAATAAGTGGCAGCAAACATTGCAATGGCACATCTGAAAGGCTTTTCAAACATTCCTGCAAAACATTTAAGCCGCTTTTGTGACATTTTGTGCATTTAAAAGGGATCACATATAAAGCTCAACAACTTTTGTGGCATTTATAGATCTTTATTGCCAACAGAAGACAATCTTCTCATTTGTCCAAAGACAATCATAATAAGGGCTTTCCTTCCTTCCTTCCTTCCTTCCTTCCTTCCTTCCTTCCTTCCTTCCTTCCTTCCCTCCTTCCCTCCTTCCTTCCTCGATCTATGAAAATTTAAACTTTGGGATCTTCTGCACCAATGCAATTTCATTCATTCATTCATTGAATATATATTGCTCTATCGTAGACATTCTCAAGATCTCATACAATAATATAAGAATACATAAGGAGAAAAAAATGCTTGCAATCCAAAACAGCATCCTGCATACACCTCCATGGATCCACTGAACTTCTCATAGGGGGCCATTTTCAAGGGCCATCCCGATGACCAAAAAACAAGGTCCTTGGGCTTCAGTGCGCCTGACCTCCCAAGAATATTCTCCTAGCTCAATCAAAGCAGTTGAGAGAAAGGCAGTCTGCAGCCAACCCATCCCAAGCCCAAAGCAGTTTCTCATGACAACCAGGTTGCGATGGAGGGGCGTTAAGGAAGGATGCCAGGCCCAAAGGCAACCAGTGGCTCTTCCCAGTTCAAGTCCAACACCACTAAGTGCACAATAGTATGCTCATGATGTGCTGCTAAGCTGGGAACAAAGAGAATGCAGAAGCAAAAGGCAGTGGGAAGACAAAGGCACCATCAAGGTCAGCTTCCCAAGAAGGCCCAAAAGGAAATAAAACCAGATCAGCTTATTCTTCTTCAATGTATGCTACATTAGAGAATCTTGAAAGTCTGAAAATACAAATCTCCCACCATCTATTTTTACCATTTGATAAGCTAGGACAGATCCTTTCTAAGTTTCTTTCTCTACCTGGTAGTCAGCTGGGGATTCCTCCCCTTTCATCTGATTCTTCCTTGGGCAACATTTCTTCCCTTCACCTCTTTTTTTTTTTTTTAAATATTTTTTATTGATTTTTTTCCAATTTTAACAGAAAAAAAAGCTAATCATATCAACTCTTAATATACAAATAAACAATCAACAACAAAACATAAATACAATTTCCAATACTTCTAATAATAATAACTCAACTGAAAATAAACATCTCAAACAATTAACCATCATTCTTCCCCCTTCTTGTCAACTTCCACTTAAATCAGCCTTCAATCCACCAAAGGCCACCCAAACAACCCATTAGTAACAATAATTAATTATTCTTCCACCAACCCCAAATACAGTTGAGAAAACGTCATACCTAAAATTATACGGCTTCCCAGAATGATTACAGGGTATAACAAAAGAAAGCCCCACTACATCAAACAAAATTATTATATGATCTTAACAAGAATTTTAAACTATAAAATATGTGCCTTCTCTAAATCAAATCAATCTCTTACACAAAACACACAAAAAAGGAAGAAGAAAAAAAAACCCATCTTATTAAAATTAAACAAATAATATTAACAATAACAATATCAATAAATCCCTCAATTCAAAATAATAATAATAATAATAATAATAATTATATTCTCATTCAATTTAATTTATCATAATATATCTTAATATATATCTTCATATAAACATCCTCTTCTAAACCTTACTTATAATATAAACAATCAACTCATCTTGTTAAGAATAATATTTATCATTAACATCTAAACCGTCAATCTAAGTCAAATCTACTAAATTTAATTTGTAGTAATATATCTTAAAATATCATTTAAACATCCTATCTTACAGCTTACTTATAATCTTAATCTTTAAATCAACCCATAATCTTAGATTAACCTTAATTCTCTCATTTAGTTATAAATTTCTTTTAATCAATCAACTTCTGGACTCTCTCACCTGACAAATAAACCTCCATAATAAAAACAAACTATTTATAGCATTTCTAACTTACATTCCAATCTAATGTCAAACCTAAAACACCAAAACAAGTACATCCTTCATCAATTTAATTATATCAACCTTTAGTCATCTTACTCGTAATCTTAGTCCTTAATTCAATCCATAATTTTTAAGTTACCCATAAATCCTTACATACAATTTTAAATTTCATTACTTCAAGCGAATTCTAGGTTTTTTTTTCAACCAAATAAAACGCCATAACAAGGCCACCCTTCCAAATAATAAGTCTCTCTTCTGTATTTCTTCAGCCCCGTAAATAAATTGCTTCTTGAATTGAGTCTTCCTTTCTTGAATCATATCCTCTTGCTTTCCATAAATAAACTGTTCATCAAGCAAGATCCATTTCGCTTTATAGTCTAATTGCTTCATAAAGTAAAACAATGTCTCTCTTTTGTCAAATAAATCCTCTTCTTGCTGCCCAACTAGACAGAATTCCCCTTCTTGAAACAAAACCTCTTGCTCTCCATAAACAAACTTTTCATCTAACAAAATCCAGTTATAATCTTCATTCTCAAAACCCTCCTCTTCTCTTCCCTGTTGATCTTCTAATTTCTCTTGTATTATGTAGTAATCAGCAGACAATTGTAAATCAGTTTCATTTGAGGAAAAAGTTTCAGTTAATTGATCTAACTCTTCTCCATGTTCAGATTGTGATATAAATTGTTCAGCAGTCGGTTGTACATCAACTTCATTTGGAGGAAGGAATTTAGCTAATTTAAAAAATACTTCTGTAAAAGCCTCTTTCAAAAATGCTTTAAACTCTTTAACCTCTTGCGCAAGAATCTTCTGTGTATCAGACCTTTTTTCATAAAGTTCATCAGTACAATCCAACTTAGATTTAGCGTTTGGCTGTAAATTCCACTCCATTTTAAATTTCAAATCACAGCCGTCTCTCTAGCTGCGCTTGAGAAAACAGGAAGAGAGAAAAAAGTAACAAATTCCACTTTCACTTTCCAGCACTTTCCCTAACAATGAAAACAGTGAAAGCTAAACGCCATTTTGAAACATTGTTGATTGTAGACGTTAGAAATGTATAACCAAAAAAAAAAAAACAACAATAAAAATACTTGCAAACCATTTAAAAATCCTGTAGTCATTCAGCCTGCTTACAGTCTCTCCAGTGTTGAATTTTAAAAAAGCAGAGGTGGTCGCGGCGTCTTTCTCTGCCCGAAGACAGAAGCGTCTCTGGATAGGAGCGTCCTCCGGAGCTATAGGGAGCTCACTCTTAATCCCTGAAAACTTATTTTCCAGGGATTTAAGAAGGCTCAACCTTACTCCCGATGCTCTTCACCTCTCCTTTGCCCGGAGAGGGGATTTTTCACCGCGAAAAAACAGCTGATGTGCGCTGTTTTTCGCGGCTTTACACATCCAGATGACGGAGTCTCACAAAGGAGACCCTGGCGGCGCCGGCGGAGCCACCGGAAGCCCCCTTCCCTTCACCTCTTAAAGTCATCCCCACATAATATTACATCCAGGTACTGTTTTCTGGCTCCCACTTGCAAGGTCTTCCCCTAGTATGGTTTGCACAGTGCAGACTTTGCTTCTCCACCGAAGTACCAGCTTCCCTGGCATTGGCTTCTTCTCCATGATGGCACCACACAAACCAGCACTACAGGGGAGAAGCAATGCCAATCCTGTGCCACCCTGGGCTAGTAAGACCACACTTGGAATACTGTATCTAGTTCTGGCCACCCACAATATAAAAAAGATGTTGAGACTAAGGAAAGAGTGCAAAAAAGAGCAACAAAGATGATTAGGGGGGCTAGAGCAGGGCTTTTCAACCAGTGGTATAGGTACATTGGCACATGACAGGTGGTACGCGACCATCCTAGAAAAGTGGTAGCAGGGGAGGGGAATGAGCTGAACCAGTGGCAGCACTGCACAAGAGATGGCTGAAGCTGCAGGGCTGTCAGGGCTCAGCGGAAGCACCAGCATCAGTGCCGCTTTCCAGCTGATCGGCGCTTCTTCGAGGCTGTCAGGGCTCAGTGGAAGTGCCAGGATCAGCGCCAGGCTCCAGATGGAGCTCGGTGCTGATCCTGGTGCTTCTGCTGAGCCCAGAAGAAGTGCCGATCAGCTGGAGTGTTGCAGCATCTCCAGGGTCTTGTGACTTACATTCAGATGCTTGGCAACTGATTTATATTTATGACAGTCACAGTGTCCCAGGGTCATGTCAAGTGACCAAAACCTGCTGCAACCACCCAGCAGACGGGGGGGGGGAATAAAAACCAAACACCCCCCACCCCCACTGCCAATCCTCAACAGAAATGCTCACAACAATGAAAACCTCGGACAGGAGGAAGAGCGCTGCAGGCAAGTGTCTTGCTCAGCTGTGCCTTGGGGGGGCACTTTTTCAGTACTATTGTAACTTCGAACAGTCACTAAGCGAACTGTTGTAAGTCAAGGACTACCTGTACTTTATCACTTTTTCCCTTTTTTTTTTTTTGGTCATCAAGTTTTTGACACCTTGCTAGGCGACTGGTGGTACACGGATGTTGCCATATCCTAAAAGTGGTACAGTGGGTGAAAAGATTGAAAAGCCCTGGGCTAGAGGATAAAAGTATGAAGAACAATTACAGGAATTGGGTACGTCTAGTCTAATGAAAGAACTAATGAAAGATGCTGAAGAACATCCTTGGAAGCTTTGCTCCAAGATATTATGCCTCAGCTGGAAAGCTGACAATCCGGGTTCAAGACCCCAGCTCCATGCAAAGGGGTAAGCTCCCATTACTTGCCTCAAGCTCCTGCCCACCTAGCAGCTTGAAAGCATGCAAATCCGAGTGGATTATAAGTAGTCCTCAACTTACAACAGTTTGTTTAATGGAGGGTGAGAGACAGGTACCTTGGCCTATACCTATACACTAAATCAGGGGTAGGCAACCTTGGCTCTTTTATGACTCGTGGACTTCAACTCCCAGAATTCCTAAGCCAGCCATGCTCAGGGGAAAGGGAGAGGTTTCCAAGCTGAGCCGTGCTGGATCAGGAATTCTGGGAGTTGAAGTCCACGAGTCATAAAAGAGCCAAGGTGGCCTACCCCTGCACTAAACGAATGACTCATTGGGACCCCCATATCAAAATAACTTACCTTATGTGTGGCCAGCATTTGAAAATTACATTTAACACAGCACAGTACCTGAGCAAAATGGTTTGGCTGAGATCGGCATATGTGAGACTGATTGGAGTAGGTTGTAGGGGTCATAGTGAAATATAATTGTATCATATTTTATCTATCTACATCTTAAATTGCCGTATTTGATTCTAATTTCATTTTTAAAATGTATTTTATCCCAATTTCATTTTAAATTGTATTTTGTTTCTATTTTATCCTAAATTATATTTTAACTAATTCCATTCTAAATTGTTTTTACTGCATTTTTAGTATAATGTGTGTTTGAAACTCTGCACCTTGATATGGCTCACAGGCTAATCAGTAAAGATTATTTATTTAAAACAGATTGTTTAGTGACTGTTCAAAGTTTACAACGGCACTGAAAAAAGTGATTTATGACCACTTTTCACACTTAAGACCATTGCAGTATCCCCAGGGTCAATATGAATAAAATTTGGAAGCTTGGCAACTGGTTCTTATTTATGACAGCTGCAGTGTCCTGTGACCACCCTTTGCAGCCTTCTGACAAGCAAAGTACGTCTAACTTAACAACCGCTTTGATTCACTTAACAAATGTGGCAAGGAAGGTCATAAAATGGGCAAAACCCATTTAACAAATGTCTCACTTCACAACAGAAATGGGTTCAACTTTGGTCGTAACTCAAGGACTAACTATAACAGGTGACACTTTGGTGGGAAGGTAACAGCGTTCTGTGTGCCTTTGGTCTATAGGAGGGGTGAGGAACCTTGGCTCTTTTATGACTCGTGGACTTCAACTCCCAGAATTCCTGAGCCAGCCATGCTGAGGGGAAAGGGAGAGGTTTCCATACTGAGCCATGCTGGCTCAGGAATTCTGGGAGTTGAAGTCCACAAGTCATAAAAGAGCCAAGGTTGCCTACCTCTGGCCTAGGCCTAGGCCTAGGCCACTTCATGACTCGTGGACTTCAACTCCCAGAATTCCTGAGCCAGCCATGCTGAGGGGAAAGGGAGAAGTTTCCAAGCTGAGCCATGCTGGCTCAGGAATTCTGGGAGTTGAAGTCCACAAGTCATAAAAGAGCCAAGGTTCCCCACCCCTGGTCTATAACCATGCTGGCCACATGATCATGGAAATTACCTTCAGACAGCGCTGGATCCCTCAGCCAAGAAACAGAGATGGGCACCACCCCCAAAGTTGGGCACGACTACGGACAGGAAAACTTTTACCTTTTACTGCGCCTATTCAGTATCTTGACCACAAGGGAGAGATATGCAATTAATCTAAAACTCCAAAATTTACAAAACTCTACAGTGCTAAAAAGAATTTCATAGTAGATTTCTTCAGATCAGTCCCTCCCCCCCTCAAAAAAATCCCATTAATCTGATTCCTTGATTTGATTCTCCAGATTCCACAGGAGCTGCACCACATTATTATTTTTTTTTGTCTTTCTGGTTAACTGATGGTATCTTCACTAAATGGTGAAGGAAGCCCTTCATTCACAACTGTACTTGAGCCCACAATTATGGTTGTAAGTCCTGACAGTCATTAAGCAAGTTATCACACCACACTTAATTTTATGAAGATATTTATTTTTTTTGCGGTAGTCATTAAGTGAACCCATTGTTCGCTACAGGTGGTTTTTTGCTGACAGACAGAAGCAATTTCCATAAAAATCACAGTCAGATGAGTGCAGGTTGCTACAAATGGCTGTGAATGCAGGCCGGTTGCTGAGCACCCATAATTGTGACTTAGCTTAATATATGAAACAGTCATCCCCCTACTCTGGTTTAATGCATCCACCTGATATTTGACTTCATTGTGTGATCAGTTCTAAGTATTTGTTTGGTTTTAGGTTTTGTTTTTTTAATGGCATTTTTTAAAAAAAGTATAAAACATTACAAATTAATTGGGCACACTCACAAATGTACTTAATTTATTTTAAAATGTGCTTGGCTTTAAAGCACTAACAGAAAAATAAGGCACTGTGGATAATGCAGTGCTAACCCTAACCTTTAACCTCTTCTTTTCCACTATGAGACAAAAATGAAAATGAAAACAAAAGCATCTTTTTAAAAAAAAAAATAGCTGGAGATGCATTGTGCTCTTTCTTGCTTCTAACATTCCACTATCATCCCAGTGTCCAAGAAACCCTCTATCAAGCAGCTGTATGACTACAGACTGGTTACTCTGACATCTATAGTTATGAAAATTTTTGAAAGGTTAGTGCTGGCCCACCTGAAAATCATCACGGATCCACTAATACAGAGGTCCCCAGCATTTTGGGCAGCAGGGACCAGTTCCCTAGAGAGATTTTTCCACGGACCGGAGGGTGTGTGGTTTCATATGCTGCCTGCATCCTGCAGATGGGGCTTTGCTTGTTCGCGTGGACCAGTTGCTGGCATGCTGCAGACTGGTGCTGGTCCACAGACCGGGTATTGGGGACCCCTGCACTAATAGAACTTCTTGCAATTTGTATCACAAATAGATACTGCTGATACTGTGCTGTTGAATATAGTAAGAGGTGGTAGAATAGAAGGGTTCCTGCTAAAGTCCACTCTCATCTCTACAGTTTTAAGCATGTTCAGCTCCAGATTGTTCCAGCTGCACCACAGGGCCAGTTGTTCAACCCCCCAGCCATATGCAGACTCGCCACCATCTCTAATGAAGCCAGTGACTGTTGCATCAATGACCGTTGTATGTTATAATCTTTTATAGGATTGGAGCAAAATTGGTTCCCTCCCCATTTTATTCTTCAGCTCTGCCATGCTCCCTAGTCCCATTACTCCCACAATGGCATGTAAGAATCAAATTAATTCACTTTAAAAATTTAGAGACCCTAATATGTTTTCCAAAAAAAATTGCATTTTCCTCAGAACCTCTTCCCCTTGCTGCAGCTTTTCAGAATATTACAGAATCCTCAAGAGGATTGTTGAGCAGGTGCACAGAATACCTTTCAGAAAGCAATAAAACAGTTGAAGACATCTTGTGATACGTCTCTTTCCTTCCTTCCTTCCTTCCTTCCTTCCTTCCTTCCTTCCTTCCTTCCTTCCTTCCTTCCTTCCTTCCTTCCTTCCTTCCTTCCTTCCTTCTGTTGGAAACGTGATTAAAATACCAACAAAATTGGATTGGTAAGAAAAAGAGTTTATTCTGCAGAAAATAGAAAAGCGGCTTGCAAAGCGCGGTGGATCCTGGTGAGAGACTTCAACAGGAAGTTCTAAACCCAGAGACCACACCAAAAATATTCAAACACATAACATTATATACATTCCTATCGCGACGCCCCCGTCCCCTCCCCTTAGGTCCCATTTGAGAGGACTTCCAGGGGGGGCACAATCTGTCCGATCCGCCTAGCCAGAATACATCATCCCTCCCCCTCGGTTACATTGTTTAGAACTTCCCTCTGCCATCCTTTTGTCTTGTTAAGTGTGTCTTCTAGCCAAGCCTCCTGGAATCTAGTGCCTACCTCCAGGGCTTGGCTAATCTTTCTATTGTTAATCAATTGTGACCATTTTATTTTTAAACTTCTTACTTTCTCACACTTCCTTCCTTCTTCCACATAGATGAGATTCAAACCTTTGGATTATGTTAGGTTCTGCTTCATTATTAAATCAGTTAGTCCTCAACCTATTGCTAATCATTATGACTTTTTGAATTTAGGTTGGATCTACCTGGGGGCAACCTATGAAAGTTCCGACAGTCAGGGCCCCCCCAGGTCAGCTTTGTGCATTTGGCAACAAGGCCACTTTTACAGCCATTTGCAGCATCCTGTGGTCATGTGATCATGTTTTACAATGATTTTATCCGAAAAACGGCATTTACTTCCAGTTTTCAGCAAAACCACACTGATAGGGAACCATTGGTTAGCTCAGTGACCTGATTCTGATTCCTCAAACATTTCAAAAATGTTTGCAAGCCAGCATTTAGAGAGAAAAAATAAAATTATATACAGGCAATAGCAAACTATTCCCATCCTCTTGTCGATGAAACTACATGGATATGTCTACAAGTTTGCCAACAGTTAAATTTGACTTTGCTTCCAAAAAAGATAAGATTCATAGCCACGCTTTCCTGATTTTAAGAATACTCTTATCTAAAATATTCTTTTTTCACCTTCCAGACTTTAAAGCCCTGTGGGTAAATTTAAAAACCTATTGTCTAAAATGTTGTTAATTGCTTAAGGTTAGGAGCTTATCATTAAACAAATGCTTTGCACTTATACCCTTCTGCTACCTCCTTCCCTAAAACAAACACAGATATTTCAATTTGTTGCATATAACAATAAAGTGTTCCCTAGAAGTGCTTCTCTAGAATACCTTATGATTACTTAAGGTGTTATCTTGATTAGTTGAATGTTGTTTACCAGAACTCTTAGCCGGGTTGACTAAGGGACATATCCTTCTGTAACTCAGCTATGACTTTTTCATGGTGGATTGTTGGGCCTTTCAACTTTGTGGATGACACTATCCAGAGGCCTCTTCTCCCAAAATCCAGGTGATGTCTGTCATCACTAAGTGTCTTCTGCTCCAATATCGCATTGAGTATTCAGGCATCTTATACAAATGTGTGTCATTTAAGTCTAGTACATTTTTCTCCAGAACCAACTAAAATGGAAATTAATAGTTTGGGCAAAGTCAGCTCTTATCTTACAATTATGTGAGCCAAGCCATCACCTTATGCCACAATAAAGCACAATAGTTTGGAATAACATCTTATATGAATGAAGGAATTGGTCTTTGTTAGCATAGGTTTAGGATTTAATACATTGTATGAAGCCAGCCATTTTAAATGATGGAAAATTACTGTATATGACTAATATAGCTCTAATAAACCTCTTTGAAAAGAAATGGAAGGAACAGTAATAATTCCACAATGAATCAGCAGAAGAGGTTAAATCTAAAATTACTTTCAGAACAGGCAACTAGATAGCAATAGTACTTAGACATATACTGCTTCATCGTGCTTGTACAGCACTCTCTAAGCAGTTTACAGAGTCAGCAAATTTGTCCACAACAATCTGGGTCCTCATTTTACCAATCTCAGAAGGATGGAAAACTTGAGCCGATGAGAATCAAACTGCTGGCAGTCGGCAGGATTAGCCTGCAATACTGCATTTTAACCACTGCATTACCACTGATCCTGATGATATCCTGACAATATTATCTATATCTCCATGTTGTAGAAGTGGACAGGAACCACACAGTGATAAAGCTGGAACCCTTTGCACAGCAATTCTCATATCATCCCAGAAGCCTGGTGCTCCAATCTTTGCTTGAGAACCTCCAAGAACGCAGAATGCAGGCTGTTCCAGCTAAATAAAAACCTATACAGTATAATTTAGCGTTTTCCAGGCCAACCTATAAATCATAAGATTAATTATAATTTTCCAAAATGCCACAGTGCATTTCTTCATGAATCAAAATTATATACCAATAGGAATACAATAATTAACATAATAAATTCACCCCTGGAACAACTGAAAATATCTCCTTCTTCCAGGAAACTATTCAACCATGTCTAGAACAGCTGCATCAGGGCAGCCTGAAAGAGAAAAAAGAATATTTGGTGCTCTGAAAGACAGCCGTTAGGAATTAACATCAATTTCTTTCATTTTTATAGATGCCAATGTGGTTGCCTCGAAGCGGTAATTTTGAAGAGCTGGTAAAGAAGAACTTTCCATGGTGTCCTAGAAGGATTAAATAACCTGAGAATTACCCAGATGGAAGTTGAGCTTAGTGACCATTCAAAATTACGATGGTGTCCAGCAAAGAATGCATAAGAGGTATAATGGGTTCACTTAAAGACTACAGCATTTGCTTAATGACTGTTGCAAAAAGGTTTAAAATCAGGCCTGGTCACATGGTGACTCACTTAATAACTGCGGTAACTTATGCAAGTAATTCCAGATATTATAATAATAATAATAATAATAATAATAATATTGTTGTTGTTATTATTATTATTATTATTATTATAAAAAGTTGGACGGTACCTTGGAGGTCATCTAGTCCAACCCCCTACTCAGGCAGGAAACTCTATATCATTTCGGACAAATGGCTGTCCAGTCTCTTCTTAAAAACTTCCAGTGTGGGAGCATTCACTACTTCTGGAGGCAGGTTGTTCCACTGATTCTCACTGTTCTCATTGTTCTCACTGTCAGGAAGTTTCTCCTTAGTTCCAGGTTGCTTCTCTCCTTGATTAGTTTCCACCCGTTGCTTCTTGTCCTGCCTTCAGGCGCTTTGGAGAATAGCTTGACTCCCTCTTCTTTGGGGCAGCCCCTGAGATATTGGAACACTGCTATCCTGTCCCCCCTCGTCCTTCTCTTCATTAAACTAGACATACCCAATTCCAGCAACTGTTCCTTATATGTTTTAGCCTACAGTCCCCTAATCATCTTTGTTGCTCTTCTCTGCACTCTTTCTAGAGTCTCAACATCTTTTTTACATCGTGGTGACCAAAACTGGATGCAGGATCCCAAGTGTGGCGTTACCAAGGCATTTTAAATTAGTATTAATACTTCACGTGGTCTTGATTTTATCCCTGTTAATGCAGCCCAGCACTGTGTTGGCCTTTTTGGCAGCCGCAGCACACGGCAGGCTCATATTTAAGTGATTGTCCACTAGGACTCTGAGATCCCTCTCACAGTTACTACTATTGAGCAAGGTGACCCCTATACTATACTTGTACATTTGTTTTTTCTTGCCTAAATGTAGAACCTTACTTTTTTCACCACTGAATTTCATTTTGTTAGATAGCGCCCAGTGTTCAAGTCTGTCCAGATCCTCCTGTATCTTAAGCCTGTCTTCTGGAGTGTTGGCTATTCCTGCCAGCTTGGTGTCCTGCATATTTGATGAGTTCCCCATCTATCCCCTCATCCAAATTGCTGATGAAAATGTTGAAGAACACTGGGCCCAGAACAGAGCCCTAGGGCACCCCACTACACACTTCCCTCCATGTAGATGCAGTTCCATTGAGGACCACACCCTGAGTACGGACGGTCAGCCAGCTACGAATCCATCTGATGGTGATGCTGTCTAACCCACATTTTTCTATATTGTCAAGTAGTAGGTTGTGATCTACTTTATCAAATGCCTTACTGAAGTCCAAGTAAATTATATCCACAGCATTCCTCTGATCCACTAATTTTGTCACTTGGTCAAAGAATGCAATAAGATTTGTCTGGCATGAACTGTTTTTGACAAACCCATGTTGGCTTTTAGTAATGACTTTATTTGCCTCTAGGTGTTTGCTGATTCGTTGTTTGATTATTTTTTCCAGAATCTTCCCAGGTATTGAGGTCAGGCTGATAGGTCTCTAATTTCCTGGATCCATTTTTTTTTCCTTTTTTGAAGATGGGAACTACACCAGCTCTTTTCAGTCCTCTGATAGTTCCCCAGTGCTCCAGGATCTTTGAAAAATATACTTCAGTGGTTCTGAGATCACATCTGCCAGTTCCTTGAGAACCTTGGGGTGTAATCCATCTGGTCCTGGTGATTTGAACTTGTCTAGGCTGGACAGGTGCTCACTTACTATTTTCTTGCCTATCTTAACTTGTGTTTTTTCTTGCCTATCTTAACTTGTGTTTTTTATGGCACTATTTTTGATAGATTGGTCTGTTTTTTCCCTTTGTGTAAAAACAGATGCAAAAAAACTGAGTTAAATAGTTCTGCTTTCTCCCTGTTGCTTGTCACCTTCTTGCCACTTTCACCCACTAACGGACCAATCGTTTCCTTCACTTTTTTCTTGTTTTTTACATGTTGAAAGAAGCTTGTTATTTTTGACTTTGGTTGCAAGCCTTAGTTCATTTTGAGCCTTAGCTTTCCTCACGTCATCTTTGTAGGCTCGGGGTATTTGCTGATATTCTGCCTTAGTTATGTGCCCCTCTTTCCACTTTCTATACTTGTCCTTTTTATCTTTCAATTTATCAGAGAGTTCTTTATGCAGCCATGCTGGTTTCTTTTGAGATCTGTTATTTTTCTTCTTTATTGGTATTGTGCTAGACTGGGCTTTTATTATCTCACTTTTCAAAATTTCTCAAGCTTCTTGAGTTGTTTTCCCCTTGAGGATTCTCATCCATGGAATCTTTCCCAAGCCCTCTCTAAGTTTATTGAAATTAGGTCTCTTAAAATCCAAGACTCTAGTTTGCTGTGTTCTATTGCTTGTGCTTTCATAATGTTGAATTCCAATATTGCATGATCACTTCCTCCCAAGGTTCCTATGGCTTCAACATCTTCTATCATTTCATCTCTGTTAGTGAGAATTAGATCCAAAATGGCTAATCCCCTAGTTCCCTTCTCTACTTTTTGGGAGACAAAGTTGTCTGCTAGATTTGTCAGGAATCTGTTGGATCTTCCACTTGGTGCAGAGTTTGTCTCCCAGTTGATGTCAGGGTAATTAAAGCCCCCCATTATTATTGTGATGTGCTTCCTATATGCCTTAGTTAGCTGACTAGCAAAAAGTTCATCTATTTCCTCTGTTTCCTATGACTGTCCATAAGCATCCTCCCCCTGAATTTCACCCTAAATTTAAACAACCTGAGATATAGACTGAGTTGAGAAATAATGGCAGGCCCAGAGTCATCCACTGCCTCTCAACAGTCCAGTAACACATACTGCATACTATTACTTTATAATGAGCTAGTAATCTGGGAAAATAGACAATGGGGAGGAGGAGGAGAGAGAGATTCCCAGTTTGTCTTCCCATCAATGGATATCTTGTGACTAGTCACACTCACAGTCTCAGGCATTTTGCAGTGAACATGTGAGCCATTTCCTGAGCAGTCACACCCATAAGGTTATTTTACCATCCACAATACTCACAATATCAATAATTATATGTTAGTTATACCCATACTTTTTAAGCATTCTTGAACTCTTCCAAGGAAAGAGGGAAGGGTTCTTTCTGCAGTGAAACTGGTTTGAATTCAAGAATGTGATCACAGATGAAAATTCCCCTGCCAAGATATACACTTCTAATCACAGGATGAAGTTTAAAGGTGTGGTCCACCGTATGGTAGGTAGAAGAACAAATATCAGCTATTCATTTCAAAGTGTATATATAGATGGGCAAGGCTCTTTCAAAACCTGGTTCTTCTCAGCATAGTTTCAGTTCCTGCCTTCTCTGATTCTACAAAAATATCCAAAAATGGTATTTTTTATTTCATTCTTAATTGGGATACAGATAGTTCATACATTGGCTGCCTCGACAGCTCCTTCCTTTGTTTACCCATCATGCAATTCTTTGGTGGTAAAGGCTGCAGCAGAAGTGGCCCTTAACAAAGTCAATTCAAATCGGAAACAAGGTTATCTTCTTGGCCTCCAGCGTATTTTTGATGTCCACGAACTACCCAAGGTAAGATCCTCTCCTTCTGCTGATTTTTTCTTTCTTCCCTTCCATTCAGCACCAGCCATTCTGCTGTCAAATCCTGGGAGCACATATGTATGTAGGTAGGAAAAAAACCTTGCAAAATCACTTGATAGCACCCAAGAGATATAGCCTAGATTTGGTAGCCCTAATAAATTGAGAATAAGTGGGAAGCTACTGTTTGTCCTACTAACTAGATATAGGGCAAGCTTTACAACTATACTGTGAGAACAACAACAAAGATGATTAGGTGACTGGAAGCTGAAACATATAAAGAACTGTTGCAGGAATTGGATATGTCTAGTCTAATGAAGAGAAGGACTAGGGATGACATAAAAGTAGTGTTCCAATATCTCATGGGTTGCCACAGAGAAGAGGGGATCAAGCTATTCTCCAAAGCACCTGAAGGCAGAACAAGAAGCAATGGATGGAAACTAATCAAGGAGAGAAACAACCTAGAACTAAGGAGAAATTTCCTGACAGTGAGAACAATTAATCAGTGGAATGACTTGCCTCCAGAAGTGGTGAATGCTTCAACTTTGGATATTTTAAAAAAGAGATTGGATAACCTTTTGTCTGAAATGGTATAGGGTTTCCTGCCTGAGCAGGGGGTTGGACTAGATGACCTCCAAGGTCGTTTCCAACTTTGCTATTCTATTCTATTCTATTCTATTCTATTCTATTCTATTCTATTCTATTCTATTCTATTCTATTCTATTCTAGAAACTCTCAAAGAGTTTACTGGTGTTGTAAATTCAGAGAGGGAAATTTTAACAAGGAAGAATTAAGAGAAAAAGCTTTAGAGTGACTAAGGACCAAAGCATCTACATTATACAACTGTCCTTTCCTCTCCAAAGTAACCAGTTTATATCTCATTGTAACATTAAACATTAAAACAATGGGAGATGCATCCTGAGGTCTAGAAGTTCTCTTCCCTTTCATCAAAGATTAAGTGGCAGCATTGCAGCATCCCAGCAGAACTGCAAACCTTTTTTGGCACGCGTGCAATATTGTTAAGTAAGTAAAAATAGACATTAGTCTTGGATCACAAGACCACCACAACTATGCCTGCATTATTTGAAAAGCAAGATGAACAGCATATAAATTGAATAAATAAATAATTAAAATCACTTGGACACACAGCACCCCCTTGCCCTTTCCAAGGAAGCTGCTGGATTCAGTGGAGAGCACAATTGGTTATTATTATTATTATTTATTTATTTAATTTCTATGCTGCCCTATTCCGGAGAACTCAGGGCGGCTCACAACACTTGACCTCAAGTGAAAAATTGGCTGATCTCCTGTCTTTTTTTTTTCTTCTAATGGTGATTTGAATGCTATTTCACCTCTAATGTGCTTAAGGGGGTTGACACCATGATTCGCCTTTTCAGGAGTTTTTCTTTGTCTGTCCGTAGAAAAATGGTGATTCTCTTTTCTACCTCATCTTGGACGTGTTAGAAACCAAATGCCATATCCAGAGCGGGAAAAAGTGGAAGGAGTGCGAGTTTAGAAATGAAGAGGGAGCAGTAAGTAACCAATCTACTTACTTAAAAAAAAAACAACTACCGAGGGGTTTGGAAGGAAGTCAACTCTCGGTTTTTGAACTGATTTGCAAGGGAGGCTGAAGGAGTCACGCTACCCACTTTCCATATTGCAACAAAACTGTCTCTTCAGAATAGCTTTCGCCACTTCTCCCGTCTTGCCATTGGTTCCTTGGCATTGTCTGTGTTGATGATAATTCTATGCACTGAAGTGCCATTTCAAATCAATGAAACATAGCACTGGGAGGGAGGGAGATTATTATTATTATTATTGTTATTGTTATTGTTATTGTTATTGTTATTGTTATTGTTATTATTTTGACTTATATGCCGCCCTTCTCCTCAGACTCAGGGCGGCTCACAGCAAATAATATAAAGCAGTTAAAATAATAGTATACAATATATAAAAAACTATAAAACTATACCCACTCATACAACATACAGTCCCAATCAAAGGCCCAGAGGCAGAGCACAGCTCACACACCCCAAGCCTGTCTGCATAGATGTGTTTTTAAAAGTTTTCGGAAAGCTAGGAGGGAGGGAGCAGTACGGACCTCTGAGGGAAGTTGATTCCAGAGGGCTGGGGCAGCAACAGAGAAGGCCCTAACCCTAGGTCCCGCCAAACCTCCACTCACTGCAGGAATTCAAGGGAAAGCCTTCCTGACAGGGGTATCTCAGAGCAACTGGCAAACCTATTCAGGGATAGAGAGATCTCCTATTTTCTCTTGGCTGTCCCACTGTCCCATGGCTCTTACACATGGGAAGATTGAATATTCAATCTGAATCTCACTCCTGCAACTTAAATGGGTTCTTCCATGTCTGCATCCTGGAAGGAGAGGAAGCAGTTCTTGGCCATCTTCTGAGTCCGGGATCCTCAACCTTGGCAACTTTAAGACTTGTGGACTTCAACTCTCAGAATTCCTCAGCCAAGGTTGAGGACCCCGTGTTCTAAGTGACCCTTTTTTTTTTGTATTGAAAGTGGTCTTTATTATTATTATTTATTTGACTTCTATGCCGCCCTATTCCGGAGAACTCAGGGCGGCTCACAACATAGTAGAAATCAACATATAAAAATACATGTATATAAAACCCCTTAATTTAAAAAAAATCCAATCATTCAACATACACACAGACATACACTGGCTTGGGGCAAGATATTAACTACCCCAGGCCTGCCGGCAGAGGTGTGTTTTAAGTAATTTACGAAATTACTTTGCCCCCTCCCCCGCAGTCCTTTGTCAAACAAAACATTCACATCTCCTTCAAAGTCTCAATTTCAGGTGTCTTTAGCATTGGTAAAATAATTGGGTGGCGCTAACACTAACTACTTTCTCTTGTTCCAGATCTTTGGTCAATGCAAAGCAATAATTCAGTTCAACAGTAATTCGAAGAGTTCGTTCCTGTACAAATATGGCTGCACTTTTCGCCCTTGTATGTATCTCCCATGTTTGCTGCATGTAGGTTTGCAAGAAATATCAATCTGAGCACATATATCTTCCAATCACAGTTTTACAGATTTCCCTACAGAAATCAGATCCATGCAAAAGCCCCAAAATTGTATTTTAAAGCCTTGTTTCATTCTTCCGGATATCTTAGACTACATCTGTAGCTTCATTTTGCTCTGTTTCTCAATCATAGCTGCTTTTTGGACCAATTTCCTTTTTTGCTGCATATATGTTTGTTGCAGGTTTATGCATTTTAGACAGTTTTTTATGAGTGCATTTTTTTATATTAAGATAGTATATTCTGCTAAATATATTGATCTTTGTTTGACAGGATAGCATTGAGAGTATTTGCCTATAAAGTCACCAAGAGTTGGACATAACTGAATAGTTAAAAACCACTACTATTTTGATCTGTTACACAATCTTAATGCCTACATTTCTGAGCAAACCTTTGAATTGCAACCTTCAGTATAAAATTTAAAAAAAAACAGAATTTAGATTTTTTTTTCCCTCCCAGTCAGGCCCAAATGACATATTCTGTTCAATTCATGATGCATTTGTGACAATCAGCATAGGGGTAGGGGTTAGCCCCTGCTGATCTCTAAAACCCAGCAAGCAGTGGTGGAATTCAAATATGTGAACAACCGGTTCTCTGTTTGGATGCCATTTCCGGAAGTCCATTCTGGGTCAGAGCAACAAAGAATTAGCTACCGGTTCTGCCGAAGTGGCGCGAACTGGCTGAATCCCACCACTGCCAGCAAGGGCTATTGTTGAAATGTATATTAGCTCTAATGCATTGTTTCTCACTGAAGATTATTTTGCTTTATTATGCCATATTGTAACCTCCTAAAACTGATCTTCCAGGATAAATTTATGAGTACAAAGGTTTGAAAGAAGCCTAAACTTTGAGAAACGAGGAAAAATTACTAAGCAACTACTACATGCTTTTGTTGCTAAGTTAGGTTACTAAGAACAGTTACTAGTTTGTGCCTCAGTCTGTTCTGCCAAACAGTCCATTTCACTTGTTTGCAGTTCAGTACATGAGAACCTTAAAGGCATTTAGTGAATGATTCAAGCTTTACCAACATGGCTGACTGTGCCAGCTGGAGAGTGAATGGTGTGAGCTGGAAGCTGTTGCAAATGCGGTTTGAACTTTGGATCAAGGGGCACCTCCCTCATCAGGTGTTAATGGACACAGAATAAAAGTTACTTCAGTCTTTACATATTCATTCATCAGATGTTACCACATTGTAGAATCTGATTCTGCTGTGAAAGAAAATGTAATCCAGATTAAGAGTCAGTTTGATATTGTGGATAAGGCATCAGGCTAGAAACTGGGAGACCGTGAGTTCTAGTCCCATTTTGGGCACAAACCGAGCAGTGACTGTGGGCAAGTCATTTTCCCTCAACCCTAGGAAGGAGGCAATGGCAAACCGCTTCTAAGAAATCTTCCCAAATAAATTGCATGGAATTGTCCAGTCTGTCTCCAAGAATCAAGCATGAATAAATGGAAGGGGGGGGAAATCCAAATTGAGTTTATATTTGAGGTTTCAAGTCTGATGCTGGTTGGTATAAGGCAGGGGTAGGCAACCTTGGCTCTTTTATGACTCGTGGACTTCAACTCCCAGAATTCCTCGCTGAAGGAAAAGGGAGAGGTTTCCAAGCTGAGCCATGCTGGCTCAGGAATTCTGGGAGTTGAAGTCCATGAGTCATAAAAGAACCAAGGTTGCCTACCCCTGGTATAAGGACTCAGAGACGGTCTTGGGTAACAAATATCTACACGCAAAATCACCAAGCTCAGAGAACACCAAGAATTCCACAGTTCAGCCCTGAGCTATAAAATATTCTCTCCTATTGGTTCCTGCTTTCAGATTTGTTCCCTCTCACAATGACAAACTTCACTGGTTCCCTGTTATTGAGCACTGTGACAGGTTGCTAAACAACTGTGACCCTCACTAGATAAACCAGGGGTCCTCAAACTTGGCCACTTTAAGACTTGTGGACTTCAACTCCCAGAGTTCCCCAGCCAGCCATGCTGGCTGGGGAATTCTGGGAGTTGAAGTCCACAAGTCTTAAAGTGGCCAAGTTTGAGGACCCCTGAGATAAAGGTTTGAGAGAGATGGTTTATTTTCAGGCTGATCCAAGGTTTCTGTATTTTGGTTCATTTAAATATGCAAGCTCAAATTCAAATGTATTGTCTCGCCTTTTTAAATAATAATTCTTTGCTTTTGTAAAGTTGTTAGTTCTGTCATTACACGTGGTTGCCCCGACTGTCCAAGGCCCGGAAACCCTTCTGACGACAATTTTCAGAAGGTAGCGAGAGAGACACTGGCCAAATTCAATGCTGAAAATGGCCGCGATCATTATTTTGCCCTTGTCAGTGTCACCAAAGGAAAGTCACAGGTAAAGTTGAACTGGATTATTTTTGAGCAAAAACCTAATGCTGTATCTTTGATTTGTATGGAAACTGCTACAAATGCCTGGGTTTACTGTCAAATGTAGAAAATTAAAAATGGTAATAGAAATAATCCCAGAAGAGGATAATTGATTTCTACATTATTGCCAACGAAAGTGCATAAACCAGGGGTCTTCTAATTTGGCCCTTTCATGACTTGGGGACTTCAACTCCCAGAATTCCTCAGCCAGCCAGGCACACTGGCTGATGAATTCTGGGAGTTGACGTCCACAAATCATAAAAGGGCCAAGTTTGAAGACCCCTGAAATAAATCTCAAAGTCTGCAGAAATCTGATTGAAAGATTTTAAATTTTATCTGCCAGAAGTCTTCTCAGGAACATCCAGTTTCTCATATGGATAGGAATTTGATCTTTGGACAATGTTACATTCAATTTGATTACTGAATATTTTAGTGTCTTCTTCTTGATTACGTTTGACCATATCCTACCAGTTCTCCAGTTCTCCTGGTGCTAAGAATTATGGGGACTCTCTGAAGGGCTTCAGGTTATTAAAGATTGATAAGGCACCCAAGATTATGAGGAATATTTCCTGCAGAGAATGTGACCTGCTCTAACAGTTTATGACTTTTTACAGTGGGATTTTGGTGCTTCATACTACGTAGAATACACCATCCAGGAGACTTCTTGTCCCAAAAATATACCTGTGTCTGACGTCACTCGGTGCCCTCTCCTCCCATATGGAGTTGCAGTAAGTATTCATAATCTTGCATTAAACTTGAATTGACATCATGGCTCAATGCATTCTTTCTCAAGAACCAAATTTTCAACTGCTCAAACAGAATCATGTTCTTTCTTCATTAATGTCTGCTGGCTCAGTGGCTGTATTTATATAACATTTAGATTGGCTTAATATACCTATATTAATAAATGACAAAGATATTATTCACAGTACTCAAGAAGGTTACAAATTTTCTTGTTGCATTGATTGCTTAACTATCCACCTTTCTTATCAGTAAAGATAGTAATAACACAGTAGCTCTGACTTTCTCTTTTAGGGAACGCAAATCCTATTTCTTTACCCAGGCCAAAATTTTCTTTCTTTCTTTCACTTGGTACATATTTTACCCACCCATTCCTCCCTAACAATAGGATGCTGCTCCAACATTCCACCACTAGGGTTTCAACAAAATGAAATTTAAGGTGGAGAAAAGCAAGGTTTTATACCTAGGCAGGAAAAACCAAAGGTACTAGTACAGATTAAACAGAACCTGGCTGAAAAACAATAACTGTGAGAGGGACCTTGGAATCCTAGTGGGTGATCACTTAAACATGAGCCAGCCGCATGCGGCAGCAGCCAAAAAAGCTAATACAATATTGATTGTGCAAACCGAGGCATAGAATCAAAATCACATTAAATATTAGTACCCTTTTATAATGCCTTAGTCAGACTACATCTGGAATACTGCATCTAGTTTGGTCACCACGTTACAAAAAAGATGTTGAGACTTTGGAAAAAGTGCAACTTCCTCAGCTCTCCAAATCAACACCCTTTCTCTCTTGACCAACATTCACAGTCTGCATCATCATAGTTTCTTCCCCCCCCTCCCCCGTATGACAGTTGTGGTCTCTAGGCTCTTAAAGTCCCAGGGGACACAAAATGATAAGAAAGGAAAACTCACACACAAAAGCTCATTAGTTTGGACATATGTTCTTAACTGAACACAGGAGCACAGTTTGCTGACCTGATTTTAGGATTCTGAAGGAAGCTGTTCTGTTTCAGGAAAAGAGGCATTGAGACGAAGCAACGAGTTCCAACAGTTCTCCTTTATTGCAAACACCACAGAACAGGTTTTAAAATGGTGCGGCCCCCTTTTATAGCCCCCTCTGCACAATACCTTGCTGGCCAGTCATTGCAAAGGATCTTTTCCCGTCGTGCGTGTGCACGCAAGGCTGGGAGCAGCCTTTCTTGTCCCGGGCATCCACATGGTCTGCCGGGCCAATCGCTGCAGCCTATGCCTGCCGGCCCAGGACATAACAGAAGCCATCTTTATAAACGAAGAACAGTTGGGAGAAAATGCTAATATTAGCTATAATGAATTGACATCAAAACCAATCGAAGTAATAAGAGGGTGATGGTGGTTGACTGAGTGAGAGACAAAAGTCCACTGCATACTGTTGTGTTTTTTTTGGTTTACCTTTTATTTCATTGCTGCTGATCTTGATTTTAAAGTTTTTAAAGTTTTATACTTATGTTTTTATTCTGTTTTAAGCTGCCAGATTTTCTCAGGTCTCTGAGATTCCACCCCAAAGCATCATAAGAGATGAACATCTAAATCTACTTATAAATCATAAAAGACCATGCTTTTCTAATTCAATCCGAGGACATATTCTACATGTGCATCTTCTAGAAATGGAGAAGAGGCATAGAATTAGATTGGAATGGTCTTTGATATTCTTCTAGTCAAAACCAAACTCCATTCCTAGCCGGAATCTTCTTATCATCTCAGAAAATTGCCTCTCCAAGTTTAAATGTTGGACCTCACTTAAGAACTGAAAGAAGGCTGTTCCAGTTAATTTGCATCTGAATTCAAACTTAGTAATTTATTATTTTCCAAACCAATTTATGAACCATAAAGTTAGTTATTAGTTTCCAAAATGTTGCAGGAGAATTCTCCAATGATCAGAGAGTATATAACTATAGGAATGTAATAATTAAAATAACAAAATTCATATCTGGAATGCCAAAATGCATTTCCTATTCTGGAAAATCTGCTTCAAAAAATCCATAGAATGGTTGAAAAGAGAGAATTTGAAATTCTAATGAATGAATGAACCTTTATTATCAAAGTACAACATGTATACAATGAGATTGGCTGAGCCTCCCTCCATGCCCCCCCCAACTCACAGTGACTAAAAACCACCAACTTATTACACTATGTGAGCTAATTGCACAGTGCGCCAGCCTCACAAGTCTATCATGCATAAAGTTATGTCCCATTCAAGGGCCTGACAGCCCATGGATAGAAGCTATTCTTCAGCCTGTTGGTACGGCTGGCTATGTTTCTATATCTCCTACCTGATGGTAGGAGAGTAAAGAGGTACCAATCAGGGTATGAGTCATCCCTGAGAATTTTCCTCACTCTTCCAAGGCAATGGGCCCTGGCGATGTCATCCAGTGGTGTCAGGGGACAGCCCACGATGTTTTGTGCTGTGCTCACCACCCTCTGTAATACCTTCCTATCCACGGATGTCAAGCCAGCATACCAAACCACGATACAGTGTGAGCGGACTTCTAAGAAGTATAGCACAAGAATTCTTTGTTCACTCTAGTGGGATCACAGAATTTTGAGGAAGAAGAAATGGCATGCCAACCACAGGAAGAACTCCCTTTGATACAGAACATCTGAACAACCACTGTTACCCCATTGCATATTCGAAATCTTGGCAGGTTAAATTTTTTGGGTTTTGTTGATGAAAACTTGAATCCCAGCGACCGGTTAGGGCACATAGGGTTGGCCTCCTACGAGTCCCATCTATTAGGCAATGCCATCTGGCAGGGCCTAGGGCAAGGGCCTTCTCTGTTGCTGCCCCAGCCCTCTGGAACCAGCTTCCCTCAGAGGTTCGCACTGCTTCCTCCCTCCTAGTTTTCCAGAAGCTGTTGAAGACTCATTTATGCCGACAGGCTTGGGGCGTATGAACTGCACTCTGCCCCTGGGCCTAGGAATGTCCCTCCATCAGTGACTGTATACTGATTGTGATTGTATGCTGTATGAATGTGTTTTGGACTGAATGAATGTGTTTTTTGGATAGGATGGTTGATTTTTATTATTGTAATTTAATTTTTTATTGTATTATTGTTGTAAGCCGCCCTGGGTCCCAGGAGAAGGGCAGCATAGAAATCTAATAAAGTTAAAGTTAAGTTAAAGTTAACTTTCTCTT
The DNA here is from genome assembly GCA_034064705.1 of Bothrops alternatus. Classification (NCBI taxonomy): domain Eukaryota; kingdom Metazoa; phylum Chordata; class Lepidosauria; order Squamata; family Viperidae; genus Bothrops; species Bothrops alternatus. The sequence goes on from JARGCV010000239.1 coordinate 124,873, forward strand.
TTGCTCTAGGAGAGAGGCCTATGCAAAGGCTCTGTGATAAACCGAGGGATAAAATTTCAGAAAACGGTCACTGTAAGCTGCAATTTCTTCCTGCGTCCGGTAAGCTCCTCAGACAGCAATCATCTGCAGCAAATATTCATTCCTGGGTTGTTGAACAAAGTTTACATTTTAAAACACATTGACCAAACTTCCTCCAACAAACCAACAGATTTTTCAAATGATAACAATAAGTCATTAGTGAAGACATGGTTTGATGAATCAGGCAGACGAAGTTCTGCCGAATAAGATTTTTTGTGAGTTACTATTATTTCAATAATGATCTTTTATTATATTACAATTTTAAATTCTGTCTAAAGCCCCTGGGGTGAGGCAGTTTATAACTCTTAAAATACAGTAATGAAATGAAGTGAAACTGAACAACATCCCCTCCCCCTAATTAAATAAGTAGAGAAAAATGTTCATAGGTAATCGTAATGGTATGTGGGAAAGACCTTGGGAGATGGGATGAAGAGATGCTTCCTAGAGAATGGTCAGATAACCAGCAGTTGCATAATGGATGAACAAGGAGACTCAGAAGAGACCCTCCCTAGTTTCTTGGACTGTAAAGGAGATGGGAGATTTGGGGAATATGTTCTTTCAGATTAGCACAATGGTGGCGAACCTATGGCACAGGTGCCAGAGGCGGCACTCAGAGCCCTCTCTGTGGGCATGCGCGTCATCACCCCAGTCCTAGGCCTTCAGCTGGGTTTTATAAAATCTTTTCGCTTTAGGCCTCCGCCGCCATGTGCAAAAAAAAAGGTTCAATCAATCAATTTCAACTTCTCGCGGGGAAAAAAAGTTCTTGCAAAGTTGGAATTGATTGATTGAACTTTTTAGTCCCACCCAGTTTGCCATTACCACCGCAGCCACGCCCACCCAATGGGCCACACCCAGCCAATGGGCCACACCCACCCAGCACTCGACGATGCATAAGTGGGTTTTGGGTTGCAGTTTAGGCACTCAGTCTCTAAAAGGTTCACCATCACTGGATTAGCACATTTCTCTTAATGTAGCCTTAGAGCAGTGGTTCTCAACCTTTTCCGGGGCTTGACCCTGGCCCGCATCACGCACGCGCGGCGCGATGGCCCGCAAAAAAAATGGCCGACCAAAAAAAAATGGCCGACCCAAAAAAATGGCGGGCCTGCACCGCATGCTCGGCGCGACAGCCCACATCGCGATAGGGAAAAAATGGCCAACCCAAAAAAATGGCCGACTAAAAAAAATGGCGGACTGCGGTGCTTGGCGACCCCCGTGAAATGGTTGTTCAACCCCAAATGGGGTCGCGACCCACAGGTTGAGAACCGCTGCCTTAGAGTAAAGCAGAATCAGCTCCTCTGGACGTGTTTCCTGCCCATCCACCTAGTAAGAAGACTGACAATAATTAAGATCTACCTATGAGGAAGTACAGTTGGAAAGGTCTCCCCCTGTTGCATCCAGAAGTTATGAACACCAGCTGTCTTGAACATTTCATGAAATAAGTAAGCATAATCTATATTCCAGATATGGCCAAGTGCCTAAGCAACTTTTCTGTATCTTTTGCTTTATTAGAAAGAGAGAGAGAGAAGGAGGTCTCCTTTCTCAATCAGGCAAATCATGCCAATCATTCCTCCCTTCCCCGAAGAGTTTTCTGGATCATCTGAATGCCCAGGAGATGTTGCAATAAATGTCTACGGCCTTCAACTACCCTCCCCGCCAAAAGCTAAAACCTCTTGAGCCAAGATTGTTGTATAACACTGAAAGCTTAATTCAGAGGAAGCCTCCCTCCCCCATCACAGATTACCAAGAACAGCAGCTACTTTTCTGCTCCAAGCAATATTTTAAAAATGTTCAATAAAAATAACTATGTAGCATGGCAGTCTTTGCAGTGGTTATTTCAGAAATCAGGTTTGCTTTTTCCACTTTCACTTTTGAAGCAGAAGCACAGCCCATGCACAGAATCCCGTGGCAATGATAGGCATTTTCCTATTGTAAGGAGCAGACAAATTAAGATCATCGGTAGCTATGAACATTTGAAAAAAATAATAATAATATATAAGTGGCTATGGACACATGATTTTTTTTTCCCAGAATGTTTCAATCTTAGAGCTTGGAGAAAATGCTCTTTGAAATTGACTAGTGAAAGTTATTTAACATAATATTTCAATGCTCCTCATACGATGCATACTTCTATTTTCTAGCTGCACATTGCACCATCTCTTTGTCTGCCAAAAAAAAAAATACAGCAAGAGCAAAGAACATTACAAAATTGTGTGTGACTATTTAAACCAGAATTTGCATACAGCAGCTAGGGAATTCGAAGCATTGAAGTCCACCTATCGTAATGTTACCAAGCTTGTAAAATACTGAGTTAGACCATGAGTTTCACTGCGAAATCCCATTTAATGCATCCTAGAAAAAGAGTCTCCTAAATTCCATCTGAATTCATGCAGTGAAGAGGACACAAGATCTCTCCAGGGCTAGGCAACCTTGGCTCCTTTATGACTCGTAGCTCAGGAATTCTGGGAATTGAAGTCCACGAGTCATAAAAGAGCCAAGGTTGCCTATCCCTGCTCTAGGCCAGACATGTCAAACACAAGGCCCGGGGGCCGGATGCGGCCCGCGAAGTGGTTTCATATGGCCTGCGAAGCCATCCTGGAAACAGTGAGGGAATGGCCCCCGCTGCCTTGGCCCTGGCCCAGGCCGGCTGGGAGCCAAGGTACAATTTTGTGGTGGCCATCTATGCTGAAACGCATTCAATCTTAGCTCCACAAGGCCATCTAGAAACAACGAGGAACCAGCCCCTGCTGTGTCGGCCCCACCCCCGGGTGCATACTGGGGAGGTCACTTTGTGAAGAATGAAGAAATGGACCATGCCTTGGCGCTTGCCCCAGTCCCACCCCCTTCTGCCAGAGACCCTCAGATCTGTCCCACTCCTGCCCAGGCCCCCACAGGCACCTTTGACGCGAACGATGTAGAGCTGGCCACGCCCACCCAGTAGGCCACTCCATCCACGCCCAACCAGTAGGCCGCACCCACCCTGGCCGCACCAACCTGGCCCCCCAAAGGCAACCACAATGCTGATGCGGCCCTCAATGAAATTGAGTTTGACACCCCTGGGCTAGACCATTGGTTCCCTAACTATGGCACAAGCACTCTCCATTAAGTATTATGTTGCAGACTGGAACTTTGTTTATTCAGAAAGGTTGACAATTTCCCAATTTCCTTGTCATCATTAAATGCTTACTACCGTGTTTCCCCTAAAGCAAGACAGGGTCACACTTTCCTTTTATCCCCAAAAGCCCACTATGTCTTACTTTCGGGGTACGGCTTATATTGATTGGAAAACAATTGTCAGTTTTATTTTAAGTATTTTAAGTATATTAAGTATTTTAAGTATTTTAAGTATTTAAGTATTTTAAGCAGGAGGCGGAAGTGGGCAGGAGTAATATGTCTTACTTTCGTGGTACGGCTTATATTAGCCGACCCCCTGAAAACCGGTGTCTTACTATCGGGGAAACACGGTAGTTACTAGTGTGTGCCTCAGTCTGTTCTACAAAACAGCCTGCTTGTTTGGTTTGCACGTGAGAATCTCAGTCAGCATTTAGTGCATGATTCAAGCTTTACCAACAGGGCTGACTATGCCAGCTAGAGAGTTATAAATGTGCTTTGAACTTTGGATCAAGAGGCATCTCCTTCATCAGGTGTTAATGGATGGAATAATGGGAAGCTTCTTCTGAAAAACCTTGACAAAAAATCGCCGGCACAGTCCCAGCAGAACAGAATTAAACAGAAGAAGAAAAAAATCCAAATTGAGTTAATTTTGGGGCGGGGCTCCAGTCTGATGCTGGTTGGTAGAAGAAGACATGCTCATATCACTCCAGCTCTCCGTGAGCTGCACTGGCTACCAATTGGTCTCTGAACACAATTCAAAGTGTTGGTTATGACCTATAAAGCCCTTTATGGCAACGGACCAAGATACTTGCGGGACCGTCTCCTGCCTCATGAATCCCAGCGACCGGTTAGGGCGCACAGGGTTGGCCTCCTATGAGTCCCGTCTGTTAGACAATGTCATCTGGCGGGGCCTAGGGCAAGGGCCTTCTCTGTTGCTGCCCCAGCCCTCTGGAACCAGCTTCCCTCAGAGGTTCGTACTGCTTCCTCCCTCCTAGCTTTCCGGAAAGGATTGAAGACACATCTATGCCGACAGGCTTGGGGCATGTGAGCTGCGCTCTGCCCCTCAGCCCTAAGAGTGTCCCGCCATCAGTGCATGTGAATTGATTGAGTTTGTGTGTGGTATGAATGTGTTAATTTTAAAATTATTGTAGTATTTTTTTTTTTTGTGAGCCGCCCCGGGTCTTTGGAGAGGGGCGGCATATAAATGTGATTAAAAGTAAAGTAAAGTAAAGTAAAGTAAATTCAGAGATGGACATGGGTAACAAAATATCTACACATCAAAATCACCAAGTTCAGAGAACATCAAGAAATACAGTCCAATCCAAAGGTGTTTTTTTAAGAGGCAACTGGACTTCCTTGTTTTTTCTTTGAAGCCATTTCACTTCTCATCCAAGAAGCTTCTTCAGCTCTGACTGGATGGTGGTCATTCTTTTATGGAGTCGTTGAGGCCACCTGGAGGTTTATCTGTGTCCTCAGGGTCACCGGAATAATGCAAATGGGCCTGGAGCCTTCTTGGGACTGCTGAAAGGACTGTGTTGTGAAGCTGTGCTTTCTGCAAGATGTTTTCAGCCCATTGGGAGTTTCTTAACTCAGATATTCTCTTTCTAGGATGACATGGCTACTAAGAAAAAGCATAGTTGGTAGGAAGGAATATAGGCCGAGCCATGGAAAAGAGGGAGAGAGGGACAAATCTTTAAAGGGGATTTATGGAAAAGATTGCACCACAAAGACGAAACATGACAAAATCCTGAAATAACCTGACCTTTTGTTAGGTATAAAGAACTGAAATAACCTGATATTTTGTTATACCTAAGATCTGAAAGGCATTTAAGATTCTGTTATTCCCCCTTTCAATAAAGAACAGCATTCCCGAATCCCTGGAGAATCTCTGCCGTCTCTGAAGGGATGACCGCCCCCCTTCAGATGGCCACTTCCATTAGTAATCCTAACAGGTAATCCCATCATTAGTCTAGAACCATGCATCCAAAAATATTGCAGATAGTACTTTTATGAATGTAATGCTGTCTGGATCCATCTACTATGGGAAATGATGTATTATTTAATTGTGAGGTATTGAATAAACAATTGACTATATGTACCTGTTGTGAGTGTCCCTAGACCAGCTTGGGAAGTGTCAGAGTATGAGGATGAGCAGCCAGGCTCCTCTGGGTGTTTTCCCCTCCCGGCAGCCGAGGAAGAGCAGCCAGGCCCTTCTGGGTATTTTCCCCTCCCGGCAGCTGAGCCAGACAGGGAGGAGATTTACAGGCAGTCTGGATCAGATTCACAAAGTGAGGGGTCAGATTTGGATCAAGAAGATAGATGGCTTGATCCGAGATTCCGAAGGTTTGATAAGCGACGGTGTCAGTTAAGTGGAAAAAGGAAGTAATGAGGGGAAGTGACGTATCGGACACTATATTAGAAGGGGACAGAGAGACTACGCCTTTGTCACGAGCAACGTTAATCAAGGAGTAGCCGTGCGTTTGACTTCAGTCTTCTGATGTTTTGGAAATCTACGGGAGAATAATGAGGCCTTGGACAATGTGATAAAGAAAGAGTGAGTTAATTGGAAGGTGTGGAAGGAGCATGTGTTAATCTAAATGTAAATACATGAGACTTGGCTGTTTCTGCCAGCAAAATGCCAGCAGCATGCTTTGAAGTGAATTCTTTTGAAATGTGTTAAATAAACCTTTTAAAGACATATTTATGTGGATTTTAATGAGCTGAGAGGGGCCAGACAGAACAGTACCCAGCAGGCAACCTCATGAAAAACCCCAGTGGCTAAACTAAGGAGATATCCTTATGGCTGAATCTGTTATATAGACCCTACCTCTGATGTCCCACCATAAAGCTTAAAAGAGGAGCTTTAGGTCAGTTATTGGCAAGATGACCTAAATTTTACCATGGAAAAAGAGATATGGAAACCTTTTCTTACTTTGGACTATCCCGTGGTTTGTTCAACCATCACGTGCTAAATAAACCAGCAACATCTGGGAGAAAAGTCAACATCTACAGGACAGCAGGTGCCAGGTGGCAGTCAAAGCCTACCATCCTGCAGACTTTGACCTTCCCCAGAAATCCTGATGGCAGTAGCCCACATGTAACTGGGCTCAATCAGCACATTAAAACATGAAGTATGTTCTCAAGATCAGTATGTGAATTCAGTCGTTCCTTTGGTGGTTTCATGTGTGAATTCACTTATGTGCAAATCTCCTGGGCCACTCCTCTGCAACTGAAAGGAATTTAGTCTGGTCTCTGCCCATTTGCAGCAGAGGTGAGAACCCTTCATTTCTTTTTAAAATGTCAGAACTCAGTGTACTGAGATCCACTCCTTACAATATCATTACCCTTTGCGATGCTGGAATTTCACCTTATTTTACCCCTTGATTCAGACATGAGCCCTTCATTTTGGATCCTCTTTCCCTCCTATTTAGTCCATTAAATTTTCTATTTATTTTTCTTAACCAGGGATCAAACACCTAGTTCAAGAACCTAGAAGCCAGACCTACAAAAAAACTTTGAACTTTTGGAATTTACTTTTTAATATCAGAGGATAATGCCCATTGCACAGCCTATGAAATTGCTAGTCAGCACTCTGTTTATTGTGACATGCCCCCCGCCACGGCATGCTATTCCCTGGAGATTGCAACAGTGCAAAAATAGAGACAGATGTGGTGGTGGTCCTCAATCTAATCAATAAATAAATAATTTATTTTGAAATGTGCTTAATTTTAAAGTACAAAAAAAAACATATGCCACTCTGAACACTGAGAAACCTAGAATCTCTCCTTTTCCACCCATCTGTGAGAAAAATAAAATAAAATTGATAATCTGGAAACAGAAACATGCAAAACAGAAGTAAGATAACCAAAAATTATCCTGTATCTTGGTCATCCAGGATATCTTCATTCACTTTTATTGCTGAACTATTCAGACTGAACAGTAATAATTTTAGCATGTGAGATTTCTGGGAATCCTTGATGCTCTGAGCATGGTTGTTTTCTTGCAGACATTTCCCTACCCAAGTAGGTAACTTCAGTGCTATGCACAAAGGATGTTACGTAGTTGGTTTATGAAACATCTGCAAGAAAATAACCAAGCTCTCGGAGCATCAAGAACTCCACTGTTCAACACTGAGATACATAAATTCTTTTCTCTTGAAACAAACTGGACTTGGCCAGTCTCCTTTACATAACCTCCCAGATTTCAGTCTCTCTATTCCTGCTGCTTGCAATCCTGGACTCTACTGCACAAGGATTTCTTCTGCGTTCTGCTGTGGTCCATGCTTCCCTTTATTCTCACAATGGCATATGAGATTCATTCCAAATTTTGAAGTCCCAGGTCTCTTTTCAAAAAAAAAAGTATGCCTTTTCCTCAGAACCTCTTCCTCTTACTGCAGCTATTCTGACTCTGAGTTAAAAATGCCTTCTTTTAAATCAAGTCAGATAGACAACTCAATAGAAATGATTTCATAACAAAAAATATATTTTTAATCAGAAAGATTACTTGCATTCATGCTGTGGTTGATACTTCTGGAAAATACATCTTTTGTCCATTCCTATAGGTAAAAGAATGATGCTCTCTTCCATACCATCTTTATAATGGCGCAGGCTCATTGTGGTGACATCTGATGGCCCATGCTGCTTTCAGACAAAGACAAATCTGGCTTGTGTCCAGGAAGTCTCCCAATGCCCTTTAGAAACTCCTTCCACTGACCCATCAACATACCCAGCATTTAACCCAATAACTGCCAGATACTCTAACCTACTGATACATGCTCTCTAGTTTAGGGTTACATAGAGCTATACGAGGTTACATAGAGCTATACGGTTCAGAATAGCAGCCGTTCAGGATATTATACGGTTCCCAAGAGGGGTGTTGTTTTTTCCTCATAAACCACTCTGAAATGAAAGGTCATTTAGAAATAAAATATTTTCAGGCTTCTACTTATGGCGTCGCAGCGAAGCAGATGCTGGAAGACAAGCTCTGTCTTCTGCATTTGATTTCGTCCCGCTGTGGGACCCTGAAAAAGGTCAAAAGCCACCCCGTAGAGGCGGTATGATTGTTTGATCATGGGGTGGCGGCAGACCCCCATTTGATCCGAAGAAGCCCTCCAAACCAGAGGGGAAAGACTGGCTACATTCAGAAGACACCAAGTACTACCAAGCAGGTTTATAGCAATGTGGATGAAACCTGGTAAGATCTAAGCCTCTCTTTATGAGTTTAAAACCTTTTCCTGAATATCTGCCCAAAGCACTCCCCCCAAAGACAAGGAAAAGGGAATTTCCACCCCATTCCCTCAGGAAAGCGGCAAATCAATTACCTGAGGAAAAGGAGAAACCTATAAGACTAACTTGGAACTAATACATACATATGACTTGGAAATTTGGAGACTAAAAGTGATTTTAAGACTTTTTTTAAAAAAGGCTGGAAAAGCTTATAAGTTTTGGTTTTAAGAACTGAAAAATGGCATTGATGACATCTAGTGGTGAATGTATGGCACTACAATTTATTTTTGCCGAAAAGCAACTTGGCTTGAAGCCCAGAGTGAGATAAGACTTTGACTGGCCTTGAAGCTCTGACTTTTGAGATTTGCAGCTGAGAAAATGGTACAGGCTTGGGACTGCTTATCTGTGTGGCAGAGACAATAATATCATTTTAAAATTGGCCTGTCTGAGCTATGAACAAAAATACCGACTTTTAAAACTGTATTGTGGATCTGTCTTCCAGAAGAAGACATATATACTATTGCCGGATATGATGGAACACTTTGGACTATAAATCTTGATTATTAAACAACTTGTAATGGTTCTTTTTTTTCTCCCTGGACAGAAAGGATATCTTTCTCATTGGACAGAAAAATTTGAACTTTATTTATATCTGCTTAGGGGAGGTTTAAGAACAGTTAGTTGGTTGGATAAACTCATAAAGACTACTTACAAAAAATAAAATGGATGCTTCCTACTTAACTTTAAATGGTGAAAAACCATCTTTAACACAGGTCTCCAGAAGCCTCAGTTTGCCATATTATCAAGAAAATACTGATGAATCACAGAAAGAAATTTTTTTATCATGTTGAAATCAATACAAGAAACAATCGCTTTAGCTCGTGGTGAGTTTAAAAGAAATACAAAGGAGATAAAAGAACTTTTTTTTTTAATTTTAATCTACAAACCCAGAAAATAAATACAGAGAAGGAACCAGCAACTCAGAAAACAGAAGAAAAAGTAGAAAATGCTGACACAAATATTGAGGATCTGAAGGAAGAAAATTGTGACCAGACTCAGATAAATGAAGTCTTAGAAGACACAACGAGAATATTGGAAATGGAGTAGACATTCTACAAATCAAGGTCTCAGAACTTACTGGAGGACAACGAAGGAAAGCTGATGGAATGGAAGAGAAAGCTATCAATAGAACAGTGGGAATTGGAGCAGGAGGGAAGTTGTTTAATGAATATCAATGGGCCAGTTCTTTCAAAAATACCTTAACTAAATTGATTCTCTTGACTCAAATAATATATATAAAAATAGAGGAAGAATTATTTGATGATCCAATGTATTGACTTGGAAAGTTAGTTGGCAAAGGAAGAAAGCAAGAGTAAGACTGAAAGCTTTGAACTGTTAGAGGGGATGTTACATTATCAATTAGAGATATGAATATGGTTAAGAATAGATTGTTAGAAATAGAAGTATTATTATAATTAGATAGATAGGATTTGTAATCAGAATATCATATCTTGGTATAAACATGGAAAGAAGAATATGTTAAGAATTTTGAATAGGGGGAAACGTTTGGTTACCCAAAGATAACTTGTTTTGAAATTATAAATAATTGGGATATTTTGAACATGGATGGGGAATTAAAATTGTAAAAAGCAAAAATAGGATCTAGACTGAATAAATGGGTATTGAATGCAAATGCAATTAAGATGTGTTTTGGTTAGAAAAGATATTTTAAACTGATATTATTGACATTTTTAGAAAAATATAGCAAATATCGATTGGCAATTCTTTATTTACTTACAATAATAAGGATTGTATTTGCTTAGTGTGGAATAATGTTTATTACTAGAAGGGAATTAGAACTGAAAAAAGTGAAAATAGAATACAGATTGAATAGAATTTGAGCAAAACTGGTTCTTTACCACTTTATTCTTCAGCAAAACCCACTTTATTTGATCCTCTATCTATGCCCATGTTGGCCCTATTAATGATTACAACTAGGTCACATCACATTAATGATTACAACTAGGTAACACATGGGAATCGAAAAAACTAAGATACATTTTAGTGATAATCAATTGTACTGGGCCCTATGTCTATCAAAATTAAATAGGAGGGGAGGGGGGAGAAGGGATGAAGGAAAGCATAGCAAAAGTTGTTTAAATTCAAGGGCATGACTATAGCAAGAATCCCTCTTCCAAGTTATACATTTCTAATCATTGCTTCACAGGTTGAAATTTAAAAGTGCAATAGAAGAGCAAATATTAGCTACTGATTTCAAAGTATATATAAAGAAAGACAAAGCTCTGTCACAACCTTGCTCTCTCTGCATAGCTCCATTTGCTGTCTTCTCTGATTCTGCAAACATTTCCAAAATGCCCCTTTTAATTTCATTCTTAATTGGGATACAGCTGTTTCATGCAGTGGCTACCGTTCCACTTCCTCACTTTCTTTCCCCATCATGCAATTCTTTGGGGGTAAACATTGCTGCAGAAGAGGCCCTTAACAAACACAACAAATATCGGACAGAAGGCTACGTTCTTGGCCTCCAGCGCATTTTTGACGTCCAAGAAGTATCCAAGGTAAGATCCCCTCCTTCTATTGATTTTTTTTTCTTTCTTGCCACTCAGCACCAGCATTCTGGTGTCCAATCATGGTAGCACTAATGTATTTGAGCAGGAAAAAACCTATAAAATCACTTGATGGCACCCAAGAAATATAGCCTAGATTTGGTAGCCCTAATAAAAAGACATACTCAAAGTAGGGCCAACTTTCTAATGAGACAGAGTCAAGCCACTAATATAAAAGACAGGGTAATATCTGAAGGTAGAGGTTTGTTCTCCGAGCTTGTGGGCTGGTTTCTGAACTTTCGTTACCAGGCTAGGTAACATCTTCAGTGGAATTAAGGGGATGTCCATGTTGGTGTTCTTCTGCTAATAAAGGCTTCATTGAGTCAGTAGGTCTTGTGATGGGAGGGTCACATCAGAACAGAACAGAATAGAATATGGAATGGAATAAGAATGGAGTGGAGTGGAGTGGAATAGAATGGAATAGGATAGGATAGGATAGAATAGAATAGAATAGAATAGAATAGAATAGAATAGAATAGAATAGGATAGGATAGGATAGAATAGAATAGAATAGAATAGAATAGAATAGAATAGAATAGAATAGAATAGAATAGAATAGAATAGAATAGAATAGAATAGAATAGAATAGAATAGAATAGAATAGAATGGAATGGAATGGAATGGAATAAGGAATGGAATGGAATAGAGTGGAGTGGAGTGGAGTGGAGTGGAATGGAATGGAATGGAATAGAATAGAATAGAATAGAATAGAATAGAATAGAATAGAATAGAATAGAATAGAATAGAATAGAATAGAATAGAATAGAATAGAATAGAATAGAACTGGAAGGGACCTTAGAGGTCTTCTTTAGTCCAGGAGAACATATATCATCTCAGACAAGTGACTGCCTAGTGGTTTCTTCTTAAAAACCTCCAGTGATGGAGCGCCCACAATTTCTGGGGGTAACTGTTCTACTGGTTAATTGTCCTCACTGTCAGGAAGCTTCCCCTTAATTCCAAGTTGCTTCTCTCTTTGGTCAATTTCCAACCATTATTTCTTGTCTTGCCCTCTGGTGCTTTGGAGAATAGTTTGATCCCCTCTTCTCACATCAGGTGAGGGTCTTGTGATGAGTCTTATGATAAGGAGGTCATTGCACGTGAGGATCATTGGGAGGCGAAGTGCTGGCTGGAGGGGGTTGCATGGGTTGGTTGAGTGTTAGTTGGCTGTGCAGTTGATTTGAATTTTCAGGAGTTCATAGGCTGGTCGATGTGTTTGTTGATGGAATTGCTTGTGGAGTGCCAGGCAATTGTGGAGTGCCACAAGCAATTCCATCAACTGACAAATTGACCTACAACCAGCCTATGAACCTCTGATAATTCAGATCAGCCACATAGGCAACCAGAGACAACAACAACCTTCAACCAACCTATGCAACCCTCTCCAACCAGCACTTCACCTCCCAATGACCCTAACCTCATGTGATCTCTCCATCACAAGACCCATCACAAGACCCTCACCTGATGTGACCCTCACCTGATGTGAACCCCCATCACAAGATCTATTGACCACACGAAGCCCTTATAAGCAGAACATTAATACTGACATCCCCTAATTTCTGCTGAAGATCTTATCCAGCCTGTTAATGAAACGTTCAGAAACCAACCCACAAGCACGGAGAATGAATCTCTACCCTCATCCTACACCCGAGCTACAGATATTTGCCACCAGGATAATATCTGTCCAAGATATTCTAAGTTAATCATTTGGCATCAGGTTTCATGATTATAGATGTTCACCCTTGGTAGGATTAAAATAAATGTTTTGCCGCATGTAACAAACCATCTGGAGTAAACCGTGATTCTATAGACACAGATTCCCTCTAAACTTCTTGGCATACAAAGTTCCAATATGCTACAGACTTTTGTGCCCAACTCTCAAAAGAACAGGGTTTATGTCATTTAAGTTTCTCAAAGAAGCAGGTGATTGCTGTTCCAAATACAGGGAAGGAAAATTAAACAAGGGAGAAAAGAATTGAAACTGATTAAGGACCAGCCTGCCCTATGCTCTCCCAAGTAACCAGTTTCCATAGTTGCATTGAAGATACAGTGATTCATTACAACATTAAAATACTGAGAGATTCATGTAGTGGTCTACAGGTTCTCTTCCAACATCATCGGAGACTAAGGTGCAGCACTACAGTATCCCACCAGAACTGCAAACATTTTTGGAATGTGCACAATATTGTCAAGTGGGTAAAAAAAATGTCTTGCATCACAAGGCCACCACAACTATGCTTGCATTACTTCAAAAGCGAGACAGACAGCATATATATTTAATAAGTAATTAAAATTAATTGGACATCCTTGCCCCATTCAAGGAAGCTGCTGGATTTATCTGAGAGTGCAGTTGATTTCTTGATATCAAGTGAAAATCAGATGATCTCTTGTCTTTTTCTGAATGTTGATTTGAAGGTTAATTTATTTTCATCCAATGTGCTCCAATTGATTAACACCTTGTCTTGCCTTTTTAAGAGTTTTCCTTTCTCTATAACAGAATGGTGAGTCTATTTATAACCTCATTTTGGATGTGCTAGAAACCGATTGCCATGTCCGGAGCAGGAAATCGTGGAAAGAGTGCAAGTTTAGACATCCACATGAGACAGTAAGTAATCGATCTGCTTGTTTAAAGAACTACCGATGGGGTTTAGAAAGAAGTCAAATCTGGGTTTTGAATTGGTTTGCAAAGGAGGCTGAGGGTGTCACTCAATCCACTTGCCATGTGGTAGCAAACTTTTTTCTTCAGAATAGCATTCCCCACTTCTCCCACGTAGCCACTGATTGCTTGGCATCTGTGTGTTCACAATAATTCCCTGCACTGTAGTGCCATTTCCACTCAGTGGCATTGTACACATGAATCATAGCATTGGAAGGGAGGGAGATGAGCAGGTCAAACCCCCATTCAGTGGAGGAACTCAAGAGAAAGCCTTCCTGGCAGAGGGCTCTTGAGTCATCTGTAAATGTATTTAGTGACAGGGATAGCTCATTATTTCTCTTGGCAAAATATTCCCACCGTCCCACAGCTCTTACACTTGAGAAGGGTTTCCTAATATTCAATCCAAATGTCAATGCTGCAACTCCCACTCCTACAACTTAAACTGGTTCTTCCATGTCTGCAATTTTACGAGAGAATACTTCTGGCCTTTGGCCTTTTAAGTTTGGTTTAGAGCGGGTCACATCTCTAAGATCACATCTCCTGGATCGATCATGTTTGCTGCACGAATGAGCACTTCCTAGTCCTAATACATTTTCAGTGCAAAAAAAAAAAAAAAAGACAGTGGGGTTATATAAAATCACAGGAAGAAATGTAGGAGCTGTAGAGATGTGGAAAGTATTATAATCTTGGTATTACGGGACCGTCTTCTGCCACATACTTCCCTACGACCGGTGAGAGCACACAGGGTCGGCCTCCTCTGGGTCCCGTCAGTGAAACAATGTCGGCTGGCGGGCCCTAGGGGGAGGGCTTTCTCTGTTGTGGTGCCCGCCCTCCGGAACCAACTGCCTCCTGAAGTCCCCATTTCTCCCACGCTCCTGGCCTTCCGTAAAAACCTTAAAACTTACCTCTACCGGCAGGCCTGGGGATGATTGTGGATTGAATGGTGAATATGAGTGAGTGTTAGTTTGTTTTTTAGGTTTTTTTATTTGGACTTGTATTGAAATTTGATGTTTTATATACATGTTGTTAGCCGCTCCGAGTCTCCGGAGAAGAGCGGCATACAAGACCGAATAAAATAAATAAATAAATAAATTATGAAAGGAAAGTAAACCTGGGTCTAAGGTGTGGAAAATATCCAGCTTTTCATTATGTGTCATGGAATCATTGGTAAAAGAAATCGGTAGCGCTAACACACTACTTTCTTTTGTTCCAGGTCTTTGGCCATTGTGAAATAATAATTAGATTAAACAGGAATACAAATGATTCATTCTTGCACAGAAATGACTGCATTTTACGCCCTCGTATGTATTTTCCATGTTTACTCCATGTAGGTTTGGCAAAAATGTCTATCCAAGCACATATATCTCACCATTTCAGTTTTACAGATATCTCCAAAGAGATTTAAAAAGTAGATGCAGAAGCACCAAAATTAAATTTTAAAGCCTTCTTCCAGGTATCTTAGGTTTCATCTGTAATTTCAGTTTGCTCTATTACTCAACCACAGGTGTAGTTTGGCCCAATTTCCTTTTCCGTATATTTTTGTTGCAAATTTATACATTTTTCACACACTTGTTTCTCCGTTCATTTTCTGTCAGCATTTTTATTAGTATAAGGTGTTATTTTCTACTAACTACGCCTGCATTTCTGAGGAAATTTTTAATTAAATTAAATTAAAAAATGGAATTCAGATTTTTTTTTTTTTGCTGCCACTCAGACCCAAATGATGCTTTCCAACCAATTCATGATGCACTGTGGCCACTCTTGTTGCTTAGTTAGGTTAAAAAACAGTTACTGGTTTCTGCCTCGGTCTGTTCTGCAAAACGGCCCACTTGATTTGTTTGTCGTTCAGTACATGAGAACCTCGACAGGCATTTAGTGGATGATTCAAGCTTTACCAAAATGGCTGACTATGCAGTTAGAGTGAATTGTGTGAGCTGGAAGTTGTTGCAAATGTGGTTTGAACTTTGGATAAGGAGGCATCTCTTTCATGAGGTATTAACGGGTGATGGAACAAAAGTTACTTCAGCCTTGGCATATGCATTCATCAGATGTTACTACATTGTAGAATCTGATTCTATCATGGAAGAAAAAGTAATCCAGATTAAGAGCCAGTTTGATATAGTGGATAAGGCATCAGGCTAGAAATTGGGAGATTATGAGTTCTAGTTCCAATTTCGGGCACGAACCCAGGGAAAGAGGCAATAGCAAAGTGCTTCTGAAAAATCTTCCCAAATAAATTGCATGGAGTTATCTCGGCTGTCTCCAAGAATCAGACACGAACGTATGGAAGAAAAAAAAATCTAAATTGAGTTTATATTTGGGGATTCCAGTCTGATGCTAGTTGACACAGGGAGGTAGAGGAGGTTTTCAGTAATGAATCATCTACAAGCCAAACCACCAAGCTGAGGGAGCACCTGAAACTCCACAGTCCAACCCTGAGATATAGATATTTTTCAGAATTGTACCCCTCAGAATGACAGGCTTCAGTGGTTCCCTGCTATTGAGTGTTGTGCCAGGTCGCTAAACAACTATGACCCTGATGAGATACCAGTTTGATAGAGAAGCTTAATTTTCAAGCTGATCGAAGCTTTTCGATTTAAATGTACAAGCTCATATTCAATCACCTTGTCTCACCTTTTCAAATGATGCTTTTTTTCCCCTTAAAGTTTCTACTCCTCCTTGCCCTGGCTGTCCAGTGCACAGGAACCCTTCTGAAGACAGTCTTCACGAAGCAGCAAAAGAGAGCCTGGCCAAATTTAATGCTGAAAACAATCACAATCATTATTTTGCCCTTGTCGAGGTCACCAAAGCAAGTTCACAGGTAAAGCTGAGATGGAGTGTTTTCAAGCAAGAAAGTTAATACTGTCCCTCTTAGGCCTGGTACTCTTCAATATCTTCATAAATGAGATGAGGGAATAGAAGAGGAACATTAAATCTGCAGATGACACTAAGCTGGCAGGAATAGCCAACACCCAAGAAAACAAGTTCAGGATCCAAAAAGATCTTGACACACTTGAACAATGGGCCTTACCCAACAAAATAAAATTTAATGTAGCGAAAAGCAAGGTTTTACACTTAGGTAGGAAAAACCAAAGATCCAGGTACAGATTAAGTGAAAAACCTGGCTCAGAAACAGTAATGTGAGAGTGACCTTGGAGTCCCAGTGGACAATCGCTTAAACATGAGCCAGCAGTGTGCTGTAGTAGCCCCAAAAGCTAATACAATCCTTGTTTGCATAAACAGAGGCATAAGAATCAAAATCACATGAAGTATTAGTATTGTTTTATAAAGCCTTAATAAGACCACATCTGGAATACTGCATCCAGTTTTGGCCACCACATTACAAAAAAGATGTTAAGACTGTGGGAAAAGTGCAAAGAGGAGCAGCTAGGATGATTTAAGGCCTTGAGACTAAAACATATGACTAAAATATATGAAAACACATGCAGGATTTGTGTATGGCTAGTCTAGAGAAAAGAAGGAGTAGGGGGGAGACATGATAGTAGTATTCCAGTGTTTGAGAGGCTGCCCCAAAGAGGAGGTGGTCAACTTGTTTCCAAAGCACCAGAGGGCAGGACAAGAAACAATGAAAACTAATCAAGGAAAGAAGCAACCTGGAATTAAGGAGAAACTTCCTAACAATGTGGACAATTAAAGAGCTTGCCATCAGAAGTTGTGGATGCTTCATCATTGGAGGGTTTTTAAACAGAGACTAGACAGTCACTTCTCTGAAATGGTATAGGATCCCCTGCTTGAGTAGGGGGTGTGACTAGAAGACCTATTCAGATCTATTCTGTATCCTTGATTTGTATAGAAACTGCTGCAAAAACCAGGGTTTATGCAAAATGTAGAAATTGAAAATAATAAAAGAAATAATTCCAGAAGAGGGCAGTTGATTTCTACATTATTGCCAAAGAAAGTGTAGAGACAGATTCTCAAAGTCTGTAGAAATCTGAATTGAAGAAGATTTTAATTTTTATCTGCCAGAGGGATTCCCAGGGCCGTCCTGTTTCCCACATGGGTTTGATTCTGATCTTTCTACAACGTTACATTCAGTTTGATTACTGAATATATTTATGTCCTCTTCTTGAAAATATTTGACAACATCCTACCAGTTCTCCAGTTCTCTTAGCACTAAGAATTATGGGGACTCTCTGGAGGCTTCAGGTTATTGAAGATTGATAGGACACCCAAGATTATGAGGAACATTTCCTGCAGAGAATGTGACCTACTCTAAATGTTTATTACTTATTACAGGTGGTTGCTGGTATTTCCAATACTGTGGAATTCATCATCCAGGAGACCTCCTGTCATAAAAGTACCCCTGTGACTGACCTCACTCAGTGCTCTCTCCTCTCATCTCAAACTGCAGTAAGTATTTTGCAATTTTGCATACAACTTAGCTCAACATCATGGTTCAATGTGTGTCTTCTAAAGAACTAAATTTTCCACTGCTCATATTGTGTTCTTTATTCATCAATGTCTGCCAGACTCAATGGCTGCATTTATTCAACATTTAGACTAGCCTAAAATGGGATGAGGTAATCTGTGGGAATCCATCAATTATTACCTTAGTTTGTTGCATAAATCAAGCCATCACATTATGCCATGCTATAGTTTATTAATTCAGCCATTGCATTATGGAATACTGAATTCATTCATTCATTCATTCACTCACTCACTCATTCACTCATTAATATATTTATTTATTAAATTTATTGGTCACCTATCTTACAGCAGGGTAACTTTGGGCGGCTCACAATATTAAAAGGACAAAACAGTACAAAACCTGTACACAATACAAATAAAATATTATGAAAATATAAATACTCAACCCTAACTAAAAGATGGGCTGGGAGGGAGTAGGATGAACAGGGGGGACATGGGATCTGTCAACCAGCCCCAGTGCAAAGCCCCAATGCTGCTTCTCCTCTTGTAATTAACAAGAGGTAGATATATTACACAAACAATGCATCTCTAATATATTAAGTGTATTATATACAAATTTATATGCCTATGGATGCATTATACCATATTTATAAGTGATAAAGATATCATTTACAGTACCCTACAAGGTTGCAAATATTTCCATTCGGTTGTGTTCTTAACCACCCACCTTCCTTAGCAGTCACGATAACACAGTTCTTTCTCTGACTTTCTACTTTAGGGACCTCAAATTCCATTCCTTTACATAGGGCTTAATTTTGCTTGTGTTTGCTATCTTTTTCTCATTTCCTTTTTCATCTCTCAGTCATTCTCAATTTGTTCTATACCCCACTGGCTTCTCCTTCGGCTCCTAAACTCGACCCCCTTTCTTTTTCCACCAGCATTTACCTCCTGCACCTTCATAGTTTCTCTTTTTCTCTCCCTGCACTACAGTTGTAGTCTCTACACTCTTAAACTCCCAGGGGGTCACAAAATGATAAGAAAGGAAAACTCACACCAAAGCTTATTACTTTGGACATAAATTCTTAAGTGAACATACAGTAGGCACTGCGTTTTGTTCACCTATTTCTAGCATTCTGCATGATCTTTAGTATCTTCAGTAAGGAACAATTGGGAGGCAAAGGCTCATATTAGCTATAATAAATCTATCTAAACACAGAAAGAAGACATATGGGGCCAGGGAGGCTGAGTGTGAAACAAAAGTCCAGCCTTGTACCATTGGTGCTCTTATTTCATTGTTGCTGATCTTGATTTTAGAGTTTTTAATGTTTTTATACCTATGTTTTTATTCTATTGTAAGCCACCACAGTCATTCAGGACACTGGGATTGGCAGCATATAAATTAAACAAACAAACAAACAAATAATACAGATCCACACTGAAGCCACAGAAGAGGCTAATGTCTAAACCTACTTTCAGACCATGCTTTTATCATTAAACCTGAGGACCTGTTCTACATGTTCACCTTTTAGAAATGGAGAGGAAGCAGAGAATTATGTTGGAATGGACATTAGTGGTCTTCTGGTCCAAACTAAACTCTATTTCTAGCTGAAGTAATCTTATCATCCCAGAAAACTGGCTCTCCAACCTTAAATAAACCCTTAATAAATGAATGAAGAAGGCTCTTCCAGTTAGAATTCAAGCTTAGTAGATCATTATTTTCCAAGTCAAGCTATCAACCATAAGGTTAATTATCAATTTCCAAAATTTTGTAGGAGAATTCTCCAACAATTGGAGAATATATAATTATAGGAATATAATTATCAAAATACCAAAATTAATATCTGGAACACCAAAATGTATTTCCTATTCTGGAAAATTTGCTTCAGAAAATCCAAAGAATGGTTGGATTATTGTGAAAAGAAAGAATTTAAAAATTATAAGAAGCATAGCAGAAGAATTCAGCTTTCCCATGGAGGCTCCATTCACTCTAATGGGACTACAGAAATGGTCACTCTGAGGAGGAGAAATGGCATACCAATCACAGGGAGAAATGGAGAAGGCCCTCTGATCAACCATATCTATTGCTATCCCATTACATATTAGAAATCTTGGCAGGTTAAATTTCTTGGGTTTTGTTGATGAAAACTTTCTCTTTTGCTCTAGGAGGCAGGCCTATGCAAGGGCTCTGTACTAGACAGAGGGGTAAAACTTCAGAAAACTGTCTCTGTAAATTGCGAATTCTTTCCACATCCGGTAAGTTCGTCGGACAGCTGTCATCTGCAGAAAATATTTATTCCTGGATTGCTGAGTATAGTTTACTTTTTAAAATACAATGACTGGACTTTACCCAGCAAACCAACAGATTTCTCAAATAATAATTCAGTAAATGACTAGTTAAGACCTGGCTTGAATTAAGCAGGCAGATGACAATTTTCTTATAAGATTTTTCTGAGATGTCATTATTTTAATAATGATGTTTATTTTATTTTGATTTAAAATTCTGCCCAAAGACTCTAGAGTGAGGTGGTTTATACTGTAACTCTTAAAATCCAATAGTGAAATGAAATGATTAGCAACAATCGAACAACATTACCCCCTTCCCAGTTAAAGAAGCAGTTTACAGGTAATTGTAAATGTATGTGGAAAAGACCTTGAGAGATGGGGCAAAGAATTAGCAATAGAATTTAGGCTTATATATCATCCCATGAAGCAGTAGGTGTGAGCTTAAATGGACTCCAGAAGATGGTAGAGGACAGGAAGACCTGGAGGAACGTTGTCTATGGGATCGCGATGGGTCAGACACAACTTCACAATTAACAACAACAACATCCCATGTTGCTTTCTGGGCATTTTAATTTAATAATTTAATTTAATTTAATATTCACATTTATATGCCGCCCTTCTCCGAAGACGGCAGGGCGGCTCACAACAAGATACAACAACAATTTTAAAATTAACCACACTCATACCACATACAAACACAATCAATTCACAGCCGTTGATGGCGGGACACTCTTAGGGCCGAGGGGCAGAGCACAGCTCATATGCCCCAAGCCTGTCGGCATAGATGTGTCTTCAGCACTTTCCGGAAAGCTAGGAGGGAGGGAGCAGTACGAACCTCTGAGGGAAGCTGGTTCCAGAGGGCTGGGGCAGCAACGGAGAAGGCCCTTGCCCTAGGTCCCGCCAGATGGCATTGTTTAACAGACGGGACTCGTAGGAGGCCAACCCTATGCGCCCTGACCGGTCGCTGGGATTCATGAGGCAGGAGACGGTCCCACAAGTATCCTGGTCCATTGCCATAAAGGGCTTTATAGGTCATAACCAACACTTTGAACTTTGAATTGTGTTCGGAGACCAATTGGTAGCCAGTGCAGCTCACGAAGAGCTGGAATGATATGAGCATGTCTTGGGAGACCCAAGACAGCTCGCGGCCGCATTCTGGACTACCTGCAGTCTCCGGACATTCTTCAAATTCTTACAATTTAAACATTATTTGCATATTTCCCCCAAGAATCCATGCCCTCATTTGACCAACCTCAGAAAGGCTGAGTCAACCTTGAGCCCCATCAGGATCAAATTCCAGGCTATGGCACAATTTGCCTGCAATTCTACACTTTAACCACTGCACCAATAGGACTCCTTAGCGAACAAGAGATGCTTCTTAGGGAATAGTCAGATAAGCCAAGTAGCTGCATAATGGAGAAACAGCCTCAGAAGGGACCCTCCCTAGTTTCATGGGCTGTAAAGGAGATAGTCAATTTGTACCTTCAGATTTACAAGAGTTTATTAATGTAACCATGCAACAAAGTGGAGTGATCTCATCTGGACATGTTCCCTGTCCATGCCACCTGGTAAGACTGACAAAAAAAAAATAAGGTCTACCTGTGAGGAAATACAGTTGGAAGAGTCTCCCCTTCTTGCATCCAGAGAGCAGAATTTATGAACCTCAATTGTCTTGAGCATTTCACAAAATAACTAAGCACAATTTATAGGCCAGATATGGACAATTCCGTAAGTCACTTGCTCTCTCTTTTGTCTTAATCTGGGTCTGAACCCCAGGAGCTACACCATCCTCAGCACTCAGCTAATGTCACAGAAACACCAGCAAACCAGAAGGAAACAGGGGGACAGGTGATCGACTATCTTCCTGTGAGCAAGCCTGATGTGGCAGAACTGAAGAAGCCACATCCAACCATTCCTGGTCTAGGAGAGGAAACCACGTCAACCATTCCTCCCTACCCCAAAGGGTTTTCCGAATCAGCTGAATGCCCAGGAAAGGTTGCAATAGAGATCCGTGGCCTTCAACTGCCTTCACGGCCACAGGCTGAAACCTCCCAAACAAAAGGCGATGTACAACACTGAAACTTTAATTCAGAGGAAACCTCCCACCCCTCCTCCTTTTCCCTTCCCTCTCCTCCTTCTCTCCCTCCCTCCCTCCCTCCTTTATCACAAGAACAGCAGCTACTTTTCCGCTCAAGGAAATATTAAAAACATTCAATAAAAGAAACCATGTAGCATGACAGTCTTTGAGGTGGTTATTTCAAAAATCAAGTTTGTTTGTTTTTTCCATTTATTCTTTTGAAACAAACACACAGCCTGTGCAGAAGACCCTGTGAGAATGTAAGTCATTTTTCCGGTTGTAAGGAGCGACACCTGTTTTTTTTCCCTGGATATTTCAGACTTACAGCTTGGATAAAAAAAAATTTTGAAATTGGGTAGTAGAGGTTATTTGATGTATAGAAATCCAAACATTTCTTTACTTCTCATAAGATGCCTAAAAAAACCAGCATAGTAAACAATATTACAAAGTTCTAAGAGGTTATTTAAACCTGGGTTTGCATGTTAGCTGGACTCTGTTTGAAAAGCATTGCTTTTACAATATGTTAGCTGGGGGATTCTTGGCATTGAAGTCCACATGTCTAACCAACAGTAAAAAACACTGATTGAGACCACTGTTCCAACTCATGGCTTGGTGCAGAAATCCCATTTAAGGGATTCCAGGGGGGGGGAAACCTCTACATTTTTCCTGAATATATGCAGTGAAGGAGACCCAAGATCTCTCTTGACCATTGTTTGCCTAACATTGTCACAAGAGCTCTCAATGAAGGGTTAATTTGGAAATTTGGAATCTTTTGCACCAATCATTAATTCATTTTATATATATCCCTCCGTCACAGATATTCTCAGGAGCTCAGAGAATAATAATATAAGGATATAAAATAAAAGAAAACATACTTACAATACAAAACAGTATCCTGTATACACCTCCATTGATTCCAATGAACTTGTCATAGGAGGCCATTTTGAACCCTTTGAATTTCACTTGGGAGGCCATTTTGCAGGACCAGCCCAATTTTATTTATTTATTTTTTATTTATTTTATTTGTATTTATATGCCGCTCCTCTCCGAAAACTCGGAGCGGCTTACAACATATATAAAACAATATTCACAATCTAAGTCCAAATTTAAAAAAAAGAAAACATTAAAAATAAAAACCAACACACATTCATCATTCACACAACAATCCACAATCATCCCCAGGCCTGCCGGCAAAGATAGGTTTTAAGATTCTTTCGGAAGGCCGGGAGGATGGGAGAAAATAACACTGCATATATCCTTTACCTTTATTATAGGTGTGTGTGTGTGTGTGTGTGTGTGTGTGTGTATTCATACACACAAAAGTAAAAAAGGATATATGCAGTGTTATCTTCATTTTAGATGTCAAAAGGGTCTCTGTCTCTCCCTCTCTCTCTCTCTCTATCTGCCCTTGGTCTGCCAGTCCTCTTCCCCCACTCTCTCTCTCTCTCTCTCTCTCTCTCTCTCTCTCTCTCTCTCTCTCTCTCTCTCTCTCTCTCTCTCTCTCTCTCTCTCTCTCTCCTATCTGCTGCTCACCTGGCAAGCTGGCTTCAAGCTGTTCTCCAACAAGCTCAGAGGTAGGCAACCTCGGCTCTTTCATGACTCATGGACTTCAACTCCCAGAATTCCTGAGTCAGCATAGCTGGGCTAGCTAGCTCTCTCCTGCCCTTCCTGCTTCCTGCAGAGACACAGCAAAGGGAGGAGCCAATGGTTGAAAAACAAAGTCTCTGGGCTTCAGTCCATCTGCCTATGGAGAATGTTCTCCCAGCTCAGTCGAAGCGATTGGGACAAATGCACTTTGCCGCTAACCTAGTGCCAAGCACAAAGCACTTTCTCACAACAGCTGCCTTGCGATGGAGGCTGTGTTAGGAAAGGATGTCAGTCCCAAAGACATCCAGTGACTCTCGTCCAATACCACTAACCGCACTCTACTGGCTCATGATGTGCTAATAAGCTAGGAAAATAGAAAACATGAAAAGAGGGATGTGTGTATATTTGTGCACACGTACTACTGTGTAATTCAACATGTGGATGACTTTTGAGGACAAGGGAAGGAGATGCTGCCCAGGGAATGAGTAGAGAAGAGAGGCAGGAACCCCCAGCTGCTTCACAGACAGAGGAAGAATCTTAGAAAGGGCCCACTCAGATGAATCCAGCAGTTAAAAGAAGCAGGGAGAAATTTGTCCTCTCAGACTTGCAAAATTCTGTTAATGTAAGGTGACCAATTTTTTTACAATGAAAAGCAGGACACAAATAAACTGAAGAAAAAAATATTGTAAATAAAAGAAACATTTTATTCATTGCAACAATAATACAGAATACACTATAATATGATAAATGCATAATAAAAAACATTTGTAACAATAACATTTTATATTGTAATTATGCTTACATGCTGCACCCCCGCCTGCAGCCGCCCCGCCAGCACTGCTGCCCCGCTGTGTAGAGCAGGCCCTGTGGCTCCAAAAGCACCAGCTGTGCCGGCTCTGGTCCCAGGGGTCAGCCCGCCGTCGACACCTGCAGTCGCCCCGCCAGCACCACCGCCCACCCTGCGCAGCCCCGTGTAGAGCAGGCCCCGCAGCTCCCACAGCACGGGGGGCAGCTGGCCACTGCCATCCCTCACACCACCACCCGCAGCAGCCCCGCCGCCCCTGCCTCTTGCAACCACAGCCATTATTGCCCTAGCAGGGCCAAAAATCAAGAGAAAGTTACCGTGGCGTTGCCGCTCCAGTCCCCTCCAGGTATCTTCGGGACTAACTAGGAGATGGTGTAGTTGGGTAGCAGGGAGGGGTGCAAAGTTCCTGCCAATTCGCCTTCGCTGCAGACAACTTACATGCGCAAGGTTTGCCGGCCGGATGTTTTGACGCGCTTAGCAGCAATTCCTATTGGCTTTCAAAAGCCAATAGGGGGAATAGCACAGCTCATGCAAAAGTTAAAAAAAAAAACCATCAAAAAACGCCATCTGAGCTTTCTATGAGACTAATTGATTAGTCTTCAAATATCAAAAAGGAGGACATGTAGGAGGACACTTTTTGAGGGAGAACAGGACTCACAAAAGGAGGACTGTCCTCCCTAAAGGAGGACAGTTGGTCACCTTAGTTAATGTAATCTTTCAATAAAGAAAAATAAGTTCATCTTGTCCTGTTTCTTGTCTGGTTCATTCCAAAGGGTTGACACTTTCCCAATTTGTCTTCTCATCTATAGATGCTTAGCAAACAAGCCATACCTCCAGCAGCCATTTTAATGCAAATGCACCCATTAAATCAACCATTTTCTGACTAATAAGCCTCACAAACCCAGTCATTTTGTAGACAACAATATCTATATCATATAATATGTAATATTGAAGGTGTCAGGTTGGAATTAAGGAAACTCATTAAGGCAATTGCTAAGGCAGAAAAGTGGCAGCTATGGTGAGTGTTACATGACCAGTAACCAATGGCGGGACACTACTGCCTAGCAATAGGAAAGTGACAAGGAAATAATAAGTTAGAAGGACGTCCTTAGAAGAACATTAGCTAAGGCATGCAGCCATGTGCCCTTCCTATGCCAGGCCAGCCCCTGCAGCCCTTGGGCGGCTGTGCTGGGTGATGGCTGGAAGGGCGCCGAAGTGGGGGTGGCCAGGCCGATGCTCTTCCAGCTGGAGCAGAGGCCCTTTGCCCCAGGGTTCTGGGGAGGCCTTTCTGGCCTGACCGGGCCCGCCTGAGAGGTGAGTGGGAAGACAGCAGCCAGGAACCAAAGTGGCGAGATCTTTTTTTTTTTTTTTTTTTGGGCGAGAAGTTGGAATTGATTGACTGACTTTTTTTTCTCTCCACAAACTTATTTTATTTCCCTGGAGTGGAGGAGGAGAAATGGGACAGGGCTGGAAGTCAGGTAAGCAAAGAAATGCAATTCCTGTGGGAAGCAAGAGCAGTGGTGTGGCAAGCTCTCCAGCTCCAAGGGGAAGGGGCGGCCAGCATGGGTTTTGATGGCTCGCTTCAGCACCCTCCCTTTCCGAGCCTCCGGCACTCCACCTGCTACTTTGGTGACTGTGGGCAGAGCTGTGAAGAGGGCCAGGTGACCAAAAGCACCAGTCTGGCTCAGGAGCGAAAGGGAAGAGGCTGGGCAGGTGAGGGGGGAACGTGCCCCACTTGTTCTTCGGACACTTTTAGCCGAGCCATGTTGCACTCGCCAATGGCATGGCCATGAAGCTTGGTAGATCCCCCATCTGACCCACACAAGGCCGTAGCCAGGCCTCCCACGCTTATGGTAACCCTAACCCCCACCTCCCCAATCCTAACATGGGAAGCCCTGGGGGGAAAAAAACCAGGAAAAGCTTGGTGGGGAAGTAAACAGTTTTTCCTGTTTGTTTCCAAAGTAGCTTGGAAACAAATGGGGAAAGAAACAGTTTTTCACAAGTTTTCTGGTTTTTTCCAGACCTTCCCATCTCTAACCCACAATGCCTAACCCCCAACCCTAACCCACACTCCACTCAGGGCAAGCACAATGCCTAACCTGACATTGTGACAAGAAAAGTCATAAAATGGGGCAAAATTCACTTAACAATTGTCTTACTTAGCAACAGAAATTTTAGACTCAATTGTGGTCATACACTGTATTTTAGTTCTAGTGGTGAGTCAACTCTAGTGGATCCTACATCTCATTTCTAATTGAAGACAAAAACAGACATAGTTTTTTGGTGCAGTGATTTAAATCCAACAACTTGGTTGTTGCTTGGTAAGAGCCACCCTGCAAACCTATAGACTTCTAATCATTGACTCGGTGTTAATAATGTGTATGTTGAGGTTCAAAGGTGAGGGTCACTGTGAGATAGAAAAAACAAATATTAGCTATTGAGTTAAAGTATATAAAAAAATGTAAAGATCTTTCCTAGCGTTGTTCTCCTAGCTTGGCTCCAGTTGCTGTCTTCTCTGATTCCTCAAACGTTTCCAAAATGTCTCTTTTGATTTCCTTCTTCATTGGGGTTCAGATGCTTCACTCAGTGGTTACTTCTCCACCTTTTCGCTTTCTGCCCCCAACGTGCAACTCTTTGGAGGTAAAGGCTGCTGCAGAAATGGCTCTTAACCAACTCAATGCACATCAGAAAGAAGGCTACATTCTTGGCCTCCAGCGCATTTTTGATGTCCGTGAACTACCCCAGGTAAAATTTCCTTCTCCGATTGACTTTTTTCTTTCTTTCAATTTGATAAATTAAAGATGTCACATTAAACTAAGGCTATCTGGATTGGTTAAAAAAACAACAAAAAAAACAGCCACCCAATTCTTTCAATAATAATAATAATAATAATAATAATAATAATAATAATAATAATAATAATAATAATAATAAGTTGGAAGGGACCTTGGAGGTCATCTAGTCCAACCCCCTGCTCAGGCAGGAAACCCTATACCATTTCAGACAAATGGCTGTCCAGTCTCTTCTTAAACACTTCCAGTGTTGGAGCATTCACACCGGAAGTTTTTAAGAAGAGACTGGACAGCCATTTTTATCTGCTAGTTATCCAGATTCTTCCAAACTAGATTTTGATGGATCTAATAATAAAATAATTAAAAAAATAGTAATACAATAATAATACAATAACAAGGACAGAAGCAACCTGGAACTAAGGAGTAATTTCCTAATAGTGAGAACTAGTGGAATGGCTGGCCTTCAGAAGTTGTGGGTGCTTCATCATTGAAGGCTTTTAAGAAGAGACTGGGCAGTCACTTGTCTGAAATGGTATAGGGTCTCCTGCTTGAAGAGGGGTTTGGACCAGAAGACCTCCAAGGTCCGTTCCAGCTCTGTTCTGATTCATAAATTAAGTGTACAGAGAGAAGGGAAGCAACTATTTGTCCTACACCCTCTGTTGTGCATCATTACTATAAGACTGAAGTAACTATCTTCAATAGCCGATCCTAATATCCCTGAGCATTACTCTTTTTTCTAATGAGACAGGACTGTACCTATCCTAGATCTTCCACATTAAAGTTGATGGGACCTGTTGTGACTATAATGGATATTCCCCCAAGTTTCAAATAATTTTTGTCCCAAGCATAAATCATTTGGAGTAAATAGTTAGAATTACAGAATAGAATTGGAAGGGACCTTGGAGGTCATCTAGTCCAACCCCTGCTCAGACAGGAGACCCTATACCATTTCAGACAAGTCCAGTCTCTTCTTTTAAAAAAAACCCAGTGATAGTGCACCCACAACTTCTGACGGCAAGCTAGTTAATTATTCTCACTGTTAGAAAACTTTCTCCTTAATTTTAGTTTGCTTCTCTCCTTGATTAGTTTCCGCCCACTGTTTCTTGTCTTGCCTTTTGGTGCTTTGGAAAATAAGTTCACCCTCCCTCCTTCCCTGTGGCAGCCCCTCAAATACTGGAACACTGCCTGATGGCTCTATGGACATTCGTACTCCATAAATATGTCAGCATTCGAAGCTCCAGCATGTTTTGGTGTCTTCCTTCCAATCTCCACAACTTGTACAGAATCAGTGACCTGTCTAATCACTCAAATATACTCAGCGGTGATGGTGGTTTAGTGTTCTAAATTCAGATGAAGCAAGCCAGCATTAATAGGAAAAGATTTAAAAAGTGATACACAGACAGCTGTCAGTTCTAAAGGAAAGAAGAAACACCTCTCTTCTTGACCAGTATAAAAGTTCTAAAACTCCTCCTTTCGTATGTTTTGACATGAAGATTGGCGGTATTTTTCAGTGTAGCATCTTGCAGATTGTAACTTTTTAAAGCAAAGTAAGATATTTCTTAAGTTATTTCTGTGGTACCCAACCAACTTTGGGTGTTAGATAAAGCCAATGTATATTTTGGGGCTGGGTGACCGTGTGCAAGTTGTGCAGGTTTAAAGCTTTCCCTTCAGGAGCTCAGTTTATGATCCCATATTCCACATGGGAGTTACAGAAGGAAAACAAAAATCAATTTCCACTACAACCAGAGCCAGGTGAGTGATTGCACATCCCAGGGACCACTCCTGCTCATCTTCTAACCAGGCACTGCAGGATTCATCAAAAGGGTGGTTGGTTTCCTGACACTGAGTGGAAGTGGGTTGAATTCTTGCCTTTTTCTGAATGACAATCTGAAGGTTAATTTAATTCCATGTAATGTACTTATGGTGATTGACACCCTGCTTTGCCTTTTCAAGAATTTTCCTTTGTTTGTCCGTAGTGGATGGGTGGTTCTCTTTTCTACATCACCTTGGATGTATTAGAAACTGAATGCCATGTTCAGAGCAGAAACTTGTGGAAAGAGTGCAAAATTAGAGAGGCGCACGAGACAGTAAGTAATTGATTACTTAGTTTAAAAAACTACCAACTGAGATTGGAAGGAAGTTGAATCTGGGTTTTGAACTGGTTTGCAAAGGAGGCTGAGGGAGTCACTCCACCCTCTTGTCATATCGCAAGAAACATGCCTCTTCAGAATATCCTTCACCACTTCTCCACTCTTTCCATTGGTTCCCTTAGCATGTGCGTGCATATTTATGATAATTCTCTGTAGTGAGCTGCCACTTCAGATCCATAGTAGAAATAGGGTTGCACAAAATTGCAGGAAGAAATGTAGGAACTGTGGAAATGTGGAGAACAAGAAATATAGAAAATTTGACTCTCCTCATATTGAAAGGAAAGTAAACTGGAGTCTAAGGTGTGGAAAAGATATCGCTTTTGATTATGTATCATGAAATCATTGGTAAAAGAAGTGGGTGACTAACAAAAACCACCTTTTCTTGTTCCAGGTCTATGGACAATGCAAAATAATAATTCACTTCAACAGGAATTCAAATCATTCACAATTGTACAGTTATGACTGTGTTTTACGCCCACGTACGTATTTTCCTACATATAGGTTTGCAAGGAAAAAAAAATATCTACACACAGATAAACTCCCAATTGCAGTTTTACAGATTTCCCTGCAGAAATTTTAAAAGTAGATGCAAAGGGCCCAAAATTAAATTTTAAAGATTTATTTCATTCTTCAGGATATCTTTGCTATATCTGGAGTTTCTGTTTGCTCTATTTCTCAACCACAGGTGCTATTTGGCCCAATTTCATTTTCTATAAATTTTGACATGGCTCCTATGCTTTTTGCATGTGCAGTTTCTCACAACTTTTTATTCTAATGAATTATTGTTCATTTTTATTTTGTACATATTGTACTTTAATATATATATTTCTGTGCAAATTAATGGGTATGCAAAATTTATTATCAGACACTCAAAAACATGATGACCTCCATGTTGTCATGGTATTTCAATAATCTGATAAGATTTGTTGTACATGTACAGAAAACAATCCTGACAGAACAAATATGTTGTTCCTTTGCATCTAAATTTAATGCCTGAATTAAACTATGAGTGGGGGACTAGCAACTGAAATTCTCCATCAAATTCAAACAATGAAACAAATATTTGTAATTAATCCAAGAATGGAATTTAGATTTTTTAAATCTTCTATTCAAGCCGGAATTTCACTTTATGTTCAATTCATGAAGTACTGTGTGACTTGGCAGCCCAGTAAGACTCATTGTATATAAACAAACAAGAGTCAGATTGACTACAACATGTACAGTACGGCCCTTTTATGACTTGTGGATTTCAACTCCCAGAATTCCTGAGCCAGCCATGCTGGCTTAGGAATTCTGTGAGTTGAAGTCCACACATCATAAAGGGGCCATCCTTCCCCACATCTGATTTAGACAATATGATCATGAGGCTTAATTTTCAATCAAATCCAAATTTGTGCATTCGTTTAAATATATGAGCTGAAATCCAATTCTATATTGGACCAATCTTCTAATCCAGTGTTTCTCAACCTTGGCAACTTTAAAATAGGTGAACTTCAGTTCTCACAATTTCCCACATATGAATGCTGGCTGGTAAATTCTGGGAGTTGAAATCCCCCCTTCATAAAGTTGCCAAGGTTGAGAAACACTTCTCTAAATGTTTGCTATATTGTTCTCTATAGTTTCTCCAGCTGCTATGGCAAAAATCTGCCCTGATTGTCCAACCCCTAGAGACCCTTCTGAAGCCACTTTTTGGGAAACAGCGGCCGAGAGCCTGGCCAAATTCAATGCTGAAAGCAACCATGTTCATTATTTCACCATCCTCAATGTCACCAAAGCCAGATCACAGGTAACACTGAAACGTCAATGCTGTGTCCTTGGTTTGGCTGGAACAGATTAATTCTTGTAACAATTCCCAATCTGGCATCCTTCAGATAGGTTGTGAATAAAACTCAAAGAATTCTGGAAGTAACTGTACCTAAACTTCAGAGAAAACCAGATTAGGAAAAGTTGCTAGCAAGTATACCTAGCTACCATTCAAAATTCCCAGTTCTAAGGACAAGTATTGTTCAGTACTATTTATTAGGCAGGAAACTAGCTAAGAAGGGTTAGGCTGGGTTAATATTTGGATGGGAGAATGTTACAAAAGTTCTCAAAGCTCTCAGAGAATATCTTTAGTGATGCAAGTCGTTTGTTTGTTTGTTAAATTTATTGGCCACCCATGTTGCCGTGGGGCTACTCTGGCTGGCTCACAATAATAAGTGGAAAAAATAATTTAAAAATGTAAACATAAGAATAGCAAGGCAATGAGTCAATAAAATGGACCAGGCTACTTGCGGGACCATCTTCTGCCTCATGAATCCCAACGACCGGTTAGGGCACATAGGGTTGGCCTCCTACGGGTCCCGTCTGTTAGACAATGTTGTCTGGTGGGGCCTAGGGCAAGGGCCTTCTCCGTTGCTGCCCCAGCCCTCTGGAACCAGCTTCCCTCAGAGGTTCGTACTGCTTCCTCCCTCCTAGCTTTCCGGAAATTACTGAAGACTTATTTATACTGACAGGCTTGGGGCGTATGAACTGTACTCTGCCCCTGGGCCTAGGAATGTGCCTCCATCAGTGACTGTGTGTTGATTGTGATTGTGTGTTGTATGAATGTGTTTTCGGATTGAATGAATGTGTTTTGGATTGGATGGTTGATTGTTATTGGTAAATTAAATTTTATTGTATTATTGTTGTAAGCCGCCCTGGGTCTCAGGAGAAGGGCGGCATAGAAATTTAAATAAAGTAAAGTAAAAGTAAAGTAAAAATAAACAAGGGCAATAATATGAATTAAAAGATGGGTGGAGGCAATAATATGATGGGGCCAGCTAACTGGTCAATAGCCACCTCCAGTGCAGTACAAATAGTCCTTGACTTACAACCGTTCCTTTAGTGACTGCTCAGAGTTACAACGGCACTGAAAAAGGCGACTTATGGCCATTTTTCACACTTATGACCATGGCAACATCCCCATGGATCACATGATCAAAATTCAGATACTTGGCAACTGACTCATATTTATGACAATTGCAGTGTGACATTCTGAAAAGCGAAATCAATGGGGAAGCCGGATTCACTTAACAACCGTGTGACTAACTTAACAGCTGCAGTGATTCACTTAACAACTATGGCCAAAAAAAGTTGTAAAATGGGGCAAAGTTTGCTTAACAATTATTTCACTTAGCAACAGAAATGTTGGACTCAATTGTGGTCGTATGTCAAGGATTACCTATATTCCCCTAGTGCAGGGGTAGGCAACCTTGGCTCTTTTATGACTGGTGGACTTCAACTCCCAGAATTCCTGAGCCAGCCATGCTGAGGGGAAAGGGAGAGGTTTCCAAGCTGAGCCATGCTGGCTCAGGAATTCTGGGAGTCGAAGTCCATGAGTCATAAAAGAGCCAAGGTTGCCTACCCCTGCCCTAGTGAGTCCCGAGGCCAAATAGCAGAGTCAGATCTTTAGACCCTTATTTGCTTTAGTTTGGCAAGATTTCTGTCTATAGGTGAGGAATGATAAAGGACACATCTTCGAAATTACTCAGCATGTCTTTCTTGGTTTTTTGGAGCGTGACGTTCTGCAACTTGGTGCTCTATGGATCAGTTGGACTTTGATTCCCATAACTCTTATGGGACCTGCTCTAACTTTTGCCTGTGACTTTTTCACAGTGGGTTGTTGGTCCTTCCAACTTTGTGGAGTACACCATCCAAGAGACCTCTTGTCCCAAAAGCCAGCCAGTGTCTGTCATCACTAAGTGTCCTCTGCTCCCATCCGACACTGCAGTGAGTATTCAGACATCTTGTACAAAGTCTGTCAGTAGATTTCTTTTCCAGATCTAACAAAAATGGAATTGAATAATTTGGGGAAAGCCAGCTCTAATCCTATAGGTTGTGTGAGTCAAGAAATCATCTTATGTCATGCTAAAGCATATTAATTTGAAATAACCTCTTGTGTGAGTACAGGAATCAGTTTTAGTTAGCCTAGGTTTTGGATTGAACACATTGTATGAATCTAGCCATTCCACATGAAGGACAACTGTTAGGCAGATACTAATATACTATAGCTGTAATAAATCTATTTGAAAAGAAATGGAAGAAACAGTAATAATACCATACTGAATCAGCAGAAGAAGTTAAATCTAAACTTAGATTTTGTAGAGATGGACAGGAACCAGAAAATGATAATGTTGGAACTCCTTGCACAGGAATTCTCATATCATCCCTCCAAGAATCTAGGTCAGCTTGCTGTGGCCAACTCACCATGGCCATCTTGCCATGGCCAACTCACCACAGACAATTCCACATGGGATAATTCAGTGTGATAAAGATTATTGGCACTGTTTCTTTGGCATGATTTCCATTGACATCACGTTGAGTTATCCCTCATGGAATTGTTTGCTTCGAGTTGTCCCGCAGCTTGACCTTGGTGAGTTGTGATATGGCGAGTTAGCCACAATGAGATGGCTGCGGCAAGATGGCTATGGCAGGTTGGCTGCAGTGAAATGGCTGCAGCAAGTTTGGCCCTGGCAACATGGTTGTGACGAGATGGCTGTGATGAGTTGGCCACAGCGAATTGTCCCATTCCATCCCTAGAAAACTAGCTGTCCATCCTTTGCTTGATAACATCTAGTGATGCAGTACACATAATTCGAGGAAACAGGCTGTTCCATCTATGCAGTATCATTTGGTGCTCTCTAACCCAATCATAATGTTAATTATAATTTAGCAGAATTCTGCAGGGCAATTCTTTAATAACCAAAATTATATACCAATAGGAATATAATAATTAAAATAACAATTTCATTCTGTAACACCAGAAAACTATTCAGTCACCCCTAGAACAGTTGGATCAGTACAGTCTGAAAGAAAACAGAATATTTTGGAATTCCCAGAATACTATGTTATGTTCAGAAATAGAAAGGAACTGATGAATAGCCTCACAGCACAGGAAATGTACATTGGAATATCCCGCAGTACAGGAGTAATAACAAAATGTATCTTCACTTCAAACTTAAGAATCAGTTTTATTCCAATTTAGCAAATTCATGCTGAAAAACCCTATGTTATGCATGTAGCCCGGTTTCTAGCCAGTGTATGTCTGTGTGTATGTTTGTGGAATGATTGTTTTTTCTTTTTTAACTTAGGGGTTTTTATATTCATGTATTTTATTGTGATTTCTATTATGTTGTGAGCCGCCCTGAGTTCTCCGGAATAGGGCGGCATAGAAGTCAAATAAATAAATAAATAAATAAATAAAAGAAATGAGAAAAAGAAAGAATTTCTGTTTCTAACAAGGATAGCACACAAATTTGGGTTTGCCATGCCATTCACTCTAACTGGAGCACAGAAACAGTTTTTTTGAGGAGAAATGGCATGCCAACCATAGAGAATAACGGAGAAGGCCCTTTGATACAGAACATCTGAGGAACGATATATATTGTTGTCCCACCGCATATTAAAAACATCTGGCCAACTTAAACCTCTTGGGTTTTTGATGAAAAGTTTTTCTTTTGCTCTAGGAGGCAGGCCTATGCAAGGGCTCTGTGGTAAATAGTCGGATTGAAAATCGGAAATTTGTCACTGTAAAATGCCATTTCTTCCCACACCTGGTAAGTTCCTCAGACAGCTATCATCTGCAGAAAATATTCACTCCAGGTTTCTCAAACATGGCTTACTTTTTTAAAATCATTGACTGAACTTTACCTAACACACTGATCAATTTCTCAGTTTAATAATAGCTTTAAAAAATCACTAGTTAAGACCTTGCTTGATTAAGCAGGTAGAAGATCTGCTTGACAACTTTACTGTTAGTTGTTTTTATTGTAAAGTTCTTGATTATATTTCAGTTTTGCATTCTACCTAAAGCCTCTGGAGTGAGGTAATTTATAACTCCTTAAATAAGATACAATAATAAAATAATGAAATGAAACGAACAAATATAAATAGAAACAACTGAACAAACCCCCCCCCTTGAATTTTTTTTTAAATGCATAAATAAGTTCATAAGTAATTAAGGGTACCACGAGAGAATACAATTGGAAAGGTCTCACCTTGCTGCATCCAGACAAATTATTAACACCGTCTTGAATATTCCATAAAATAAGTAAACACAATTTATAGGCCCAGATATTGACAACCCCTTAAGCCACTTTTCTGTATGTTTTGTCTTATTAGCCACCGGTTACAGATGAACAGACTCCACTGTCTGGGTTGGAACCTGGGCAGGAGGAACATCACGATGATGGTAAAAGACACAGAAATCACCATGAAGAGAACAGACACCATCATCACCAGTCCCATGCTCATCACCACAAACATCATGGACATAAGCATGAAGACCAGGAGCCACACTCTCCTCACCGCTCAGCTAACATCACTGAGATACTACCAGATCAGAAGGAAATATTGGGGCGGGTGATCATCTATCCTCCTTCAAGCAAACATGTCTCACTACACTCCTTACCAGAAGTTCAGGAGCCCAAACCAACCTCTAAACCCAGTTTGACTTCTCCAGAACAGGAAGCCAGTCCTCACTCAGTAAAGTTAGCCAGGCCAGCCATTCCTCCCTTCCCCAGTGGGTTTTCAGAATCACCATCCTGCCCAGGAGACCTTGCAATACAGGTCTATGGCCTTCACCTTCATGGGCCAGAACTTCACTAAAACTGAATGATGTACTGTAGGACACTGAAATCTTAATCTACGGTAATAGAAACTCATCAGATCTCCCCACACAAGCAGAATTCTCTTTGTTTCCATGTTTGCTAGCTTAATGTTTTGCAGCATCATACTAACAAAGTTTTGATTTTAATTTAATTTTCATGAATAAAATACTGTCTGGATTCATAAATTACATATTATAGTGATGAAGCAACTGAATTTTAAGTATGAAACTAAAGTACAGACTAGGCTGGCCCCAATGTTTAATGTTTCTTGCTAACTTTTGCTTACTGTATCTAATATTCTAATATTATTTTTAATGTTTTGATATTTTGTATATGTTGTGAGCCGCTCCGAGTCTCCGGAGAGGAGCGGCATACAAATCAAATTAAATAAATAAATAAATAAATAAATAAATAAATACTCTGGGAAGTGATGGATTATTTAAACATGAGGTACCAAATAAGCAATTAGCTGCAAGTAGACATCAGGCTACTTCATAAATCGTGGTTCAAAAACCCGAATGATTAAAGACTAAGAAATACGATTATGTCTGAACTCATCATACAGGTCCTGCCTCTAATGTCCCACTATAAACTTTAAAAGTGGGCCTTTAATTCTAAGTTAAGATGGTGACTTTGTCAATTGCAGATAGTCCTCGACTTACACCATTTCATTTTGTGACTGTTCAAAGTTGCAATGGCACTGAAAAACCTATGAATGTTTTTCACACTTACGACCATTACAGTATCCCCATACTCACATGATCAAAATTTGGATAGGTGGCAACTGGCTCATATTTATGAGAGTTGCAGTGTCCCAGGGTCACATAATCACACTTTTGCGACCTTCTGACAGGTAAACTCAATGGGGAAGCCAGATTCACTTAACAACTGTGTTACTAATTTAACCACTTTAACAATTGTGGCAATGGTCTCACTTAACAACAGTCTCACTCAGCAACAGAAACTTTGGGCTCAATTGTGGTCATAAGTCAAAGACTACCTAGATTGACAAGATAACTTCAATTTTACACAGAAAAAAACCCAGATGCATAAAAGTAGTTCATGTTTGGACTATTTCGTGGCTTATTCAACCATCACAGAATTCTGTATACTGGGATCTAACTCTTCAAATCTATGCAAGCTACCTCTTTCTTCCTGTATCCCAGTACTGGAGTTTCATGCTATTTTAGCCATCAGTTCAGATATTAATCCCTCATTTGGGAAACTCTTGCCCTCTTGTTTACTCCATCAATCATTTTCTATTTGTTTAGCTTAACCAGGGATCAAGGGAACTGGGTCAAGAACCTTGAGATCAGAGCTACCAAAAAATACACATCCCTTTGAGTTTATGGAATTGGCTTTCTAGCATCAGCTCAAAAGAGCTCCAATCTGGTGACCTAAGAGGATCAAATCACTGCATAGCCCAAATGAAATTGCTAGCCTGTGCTCTATTTATTGTGGCATGGACCACATCCTGCCAAGCCTTGATAGTCCCTGAAGACTGCAATGATGCCAGAATAGAGAAGGGTGCAGAGGTGGCCCTGAATTTAATCAATGAACATCGCAAAGAAGGCTACATTTTTACCCTGTTCCATATTGCTGATGCTCATGTTCAACAGGTGGTAAGTACCACAGCTGTGGTTGGCTCGTCACCGATAGGGGCCTGGTTCCAGCATTGAGTCCATATCTGTCATAATACTCTGATTTAATGCAACCACTAGATAATTATTTGACTGCATGGTGTGATCATTTTGGAAGTACTTGTTTGTGTCACTTAGGAGTTGTTTTTGTTTTTGTTTTTTGAAATGGCACTTTTAAATAACTTTTTAAAAAAACCATTACCAATTAATTGGGGGAGCTCGTAAACTTACTTGAGCTTAATTTTAAAATATGCTTAATTTTAAAGTACAAATATAAAATATGCCACTGTGAAGGTGAGGAATCTAGAATCTCCTCTTTTCTACCAATTTATGAGGAAAAAAAAAAGCAATACAGGTATTCCTTAACTTACGACTGGTCCCTTAGCGACCAGTCAAAGTTACAACAGACCCCCTCCTCCCCAAAGCTACTTATAACCTGGTTTCAAAGTTAAGGCCACTGCAGTGCCTTTGCAGTTGTTTACAACCAACCACAGGTAGTAGCCCCCCACCTATCTCCACCCTCCATACTTCTGGATGCCTGCAGGCCTTTGCCTGCTCCCAATCCAGTCACTCAGCCACCCAATGGAAACTAAAGTCGGGCAGCAGAGGCTTTCTATCCATTAGGAACTGTTATGGATTGCTTCCCACTCAGCCAACCCAAGGATTTGCAGGATTCAGCCTGCTCCATTTCTTTGTGGAGTCTGTGGAGCTTCCTTAAAACACACACACACACACACACACACACACACACACACACACACACACACACACAGAGAGAGAGAGAGAGAGAGAGAGAGAGAGAGAGAGAGAGAGAGAGAGAGAGAGAGAGAGAGAGAGAGAGAGAGAGAGAGAGAGAGAGAGAGAGAGAGAGAGAGAGAGAGAGAGAGAGAGAGAGAGAGAGAGAGAGAGAGAGAGAGAGAGAGAGAGAGCTTACAGGATCACAAAAAGAATACCGGCTTACAGAATAGCATCTAGTTGTCATGAGGCAGCTTCTGTTGAAAAACTGGGCTTTGCATTGCATTCAGCCTGAAGGAAGAGAAAATTAAAAGCAAGTTTCAAAAAGTTGTCCTAGCAACTATGGTCACAGTTTCAGGCAGATGCAATCCTGGAACGAAGGAACACAGTAAGCGTTAACTAAAAATATCCAAAGCAGCGTTAGGTGTTGTCAGTGCTTTTTTTTCTAAAAAAAAAAAATGCCGGAACTCACACACATCATACAACATGCCTTGCCTACCCTACAAGGTTCCATCCAAAAAAAGGTGCCGAAACGCCATTCTGGGCGTTCTATGAGAAAAAAAAAAGCCCTGGGTGTTGTAAGGTTTTTATTTTTATTTTATTTTTTATTAAAGCTCAGAATTCCAATAAATCCAAAAAGATTCTGAACACGAAGCTACTGAAAAGCACACAGTTTTACTCTTTATTTATTCCAAAGTAAATAAGCTGGGTGTCCCAATCTCTTGCCACATGCAAGCACAATGAGCACATCCTAATCAAAAAGTTCTTCCTTTTATAACTAATACACTTTTTCCCCCCTTAACATTGCAAGGGTTCTGCACATCTAAAAATTTCTTTTTCGTTTGACTCTCCTTATCTATCAAGCATGTTGCAATTCTGCATCTCTAAGCTCTGAATACCCAATAGCTCAATAGCTAGCTGGCAATTAGCCCAGAAACTTAACTTGTTCCTTTGCAGGCACCACCGTAGAGAAGCAAAGGAATACATTTACTATCCAAGGAGAAAGGGGGTGGAAAAAGAATGCTACTGTAGCATTTTTAAAGTAACAGAAAGCTTTTCTTTCTCTTTGCTCAGCACAATTTACATTACATTGGAGCACATACAGAAAGCAAACATGTTCTGAATCATATAACTCTATGCAACCCTAACTAGAGAGCATGTATCTGTATGTTAGAATATCTGGCATTTATTGGGTTAAGTGCTGTCTCCTTAAGAGATGGCTTAGGGGAAATGTAGTTTAGCTAGTCAGTCATCCCATGTTAATGGGTCAGTGGGAGGAGTTTCTAAAGGGCATTGGGAGACTTCCTGGACACAAGCCAGTTTGGAATGTCTTTGTAAAAAGAAGAGCATGGGCCATCAGATGTCACCCAATGACTTTGTTCCGCTATAAAGATGGTATGGAGAGAGCATCATTTTTTTCACCTATAGAAATGGACAGAGATGTATTATCAGAGGCAACTGTCATGAATGCAAGTAATATTTCTGATTAAATATGTTTTTGTTATGAAATCATTTCTATTGAGTTTATCTATCTGATCTGATTTATGAGGCGTTTTAACTCAGGATCAGAAGAAAACAAAATAAATGAACAATGGCTGGACTATGTTATACAGGAAAGATGGATTATACATAAAAGATTACATTTTTGGTCCCTTCACAGTGGCAAGTTCTGCAAGATTCGGGGAAAACCTCAATACCACCACCACCACCACCACCACCACCACCACCACCACCACCACCCATCTGTCCTAGATAGTCAGACACCCCCCCTTGCCCCAGAAAGTCTCATTAGCATCCTAAAATACACACCACAGACATGTGGGAATGGCATTAATCAAGTCTGCTTGCACATTAACAAGTAACCAGTTGCAGCACTTGTTTCCTGTGAAAAATTACAAAAAGCCATGTATGTCAACTCCTTCTCCTCTTTGGAGGCAACCCCTTTGCTGTTGTGCATCAATAAAGGAATTTTGCTCAAGGAGTGTCTTGTGGCCAGTGGACTTAATTGGGCATCGTCTCTGGGCAACAGACCACAAGCCAATCATCTCCGTTTACCAGTCTGACAGGCCAGAATGGTAAGTTGGATGTTGCTGGGCCCTGGATCTGGCTGTGGAGCAGGCTGAGTCCTGCAAATCCCTCGGTGACTGAAGGGAAAGCAGGCCTCCGCCTGCAAATTCTAGCAGCCCTCCATGCACCAGCAGCTTCTGCTGCTTGATGTTAGGCTCCCTTGGGTGGCTGAGTAGCTGGGTGGGAAGCAGGCTAAGGCCTGCGGGGACTCCGAGGGACAGGAAGTGGAGCCCGGGGTGCCTCAGAGAATGGGGAAGTCTCTGAAAGACAACAAAGACCATCATTGCTTAGTTTGATAAACTATCATCTAGCTCAGCGGTCCCCAACCTCTGTGGCTTGACGGCCCGACAGAGGGGGAAGAGGGGAACCTGCCACCCAAGCAGCAGGCTGGTGCATACATATGTGCAGCTTGATTTGTGCAAGCAGTGGGCTGGCACATACGCATGCATGCACAGCTTGATTTGCATGTTGAGCTGAACACACGGATGCACACCCACTGGCCCACCCACTTTGCAAGATGAGCTGTACGTGCAAGCTTGTGCGTTAGCCCGCCTCTCACACGGTCTGGTTGGGAATAGGCCACAGCCCCTGTAGTGGGCCATGGCCCAGGGGTTGGGAATTCCTGATCTAGCTATTCTATCCAGAGCCATCTGAATATAATTGCAGGTGTCAGAAAACTAACCACGAAAAATGTCAGACATGCAGAAATCAGTTTTGAGTTGTCTCTTTCTAAGGGTTAAATAAATCTGTCATCGAAGATTTGACCATGAATTGCACTGTGCAAGTCAAGCAAAAACAATGTATCTGATTTGGAATTGAACAGATGGGAACCAGTTTCTGATATGATATGCAGTATTCAGAAATCATCCAAGCTGGCTTCTCTTTGCTTTTTAAAAATTCACATTGATATGGAAATCCGATTCTAGTTTGATCAGGTGGTTTCCTAATCAAATAATTCACCCTTGTTCTCTGCTGTTTGCTTTGTTCATTTATTTCATAATTTGAAGTGGGATTGCAATGACCTT
The DNA here is from genome assembly GCA_034064705.1 of Bothrops alternatus. Taxonomy (NCBI): domain Eukaryota; kingdom Metazoa; phylum Chordata; class Lepidosauria; order Squamata; family Viperidae; genus Bothrops; species Bothrops alternatus. The sequence goes on from JARGCV010000239.1 coordinate 166,746, forward strand.
TAATAATCCCAGATGAATGCCATGCTATTTAATCCTTTTCAGGAAGTTCTTGAGAAAATCAAGCATTTCAAAACACGAATTTATGTGTGTGTTTGAAATAAGCAGAAACCAGCATATATGTTGCACCTGGAAATCAGCAATACTGATTTTCACTGCTGTGGTTCAAGATCCACATTATCATGTGAAAACACTAGATTGTGAGCTACTTTTTAAAAATGAAAATTTATCTAGTTTTTTTTAACAAATCTACCTCTTAGTTTATTGAACATCTTCAGCAGAACATATCTGATTTTCTTCCATTTCGCTCTTGTTTTTTCCCATTTCAGAAAAATGCATCCATAGCATACCTAACTTTGGATGTCTTGGAAACGCAGTGTCCTGTAATATCCAGAAAACACTGGTCATCCTGCGGACACAGACCATTCTTAAGTATAACGGCAAGTAATGGCCATCTCTATTCTTCCTAACATCAACTCTTTGAAATATACTTCTGTGGAAAGTTCTGCTTTTGTAACCACTAAACCAGGGGTAGGCAACCTTGGCTCTTTTATGACTCGTGGACTTCAACTCCCAGAATTCCTGAGCCAGCATGGCTCAGCTTGGAAACTTTTCCCTTTCCCCTCAGCGTGCCTGGCTGAGGAATTCTGGGAGTTGAAGTCCACGGGTCATAAAAGAGCCAAGGTTGCCTACCCCTGACTAAACCAACAGAAATATAACGTTAACACATTATTTGTACTGCCATAATCTCATCGACAAATACAAGTTTTAGAAAAAGGTTTTTCTTGGGTGAGGCCCCAAAGTGCTCCATATTTATACTCCGCAGCTGATATCATCCGCATGTTTGATATAATGCTATGTATTGATATAATACATAGCGGTAAATGCTCCATCACTGGAAGTTTTTAAGAAGAAACTGGACAGCCATTTGTCCAAAATGGTATAGGGTTACCTGCTTGAGCAGGGGGTTGGACTTGATGACCTCCAAGGTCCCTTCCAACTTTATTATTATTATTATTATTATTGTTGTTGTTGTTGTTGTTATTGTTAAAGATAAGGACTCTTTAAACTAAGTATGACTCTAGGTGACTCCATAAACACATTCTTCCTGGATAATTTTTCAGCAAGTAGCAGCTCCTCAATGGATATCAGTCTTCATACCTGGTTTTGACACCAAATGCCACTTCTTCACATACTTAAGTTTGTTTGAGCTTTTCACTACACTTAGCTCAACCCATAGAGACAACTTAGCTAGATTAGAATCTTGATCTCAGACAATAATAAAGCTTCAAATGCAGAGAAGACGGAAGCTTCAATATTTTATGCTCCAGGGTTCAAACTTTAGACTTCTCCCTGTAATCTTTCAGAATTAACAGAACTTTGGCAAATCAACTAGAGGCCTTGGGATATGTTTACAACATGTCCTCCTCTAAGCTCAGAATTGCTGATTTCCGTTCTCACTAGTCTTAACCTTTACACTGGCCTGGGTGTCTTAGAAAGCCAAGCAGGGTTAGCGATGGTTAATTCTTGAATAGAAGATCCAAGAAAAACAAGCTTGTAGACTAAGAAGGGAATTTGAAAATCCACTCTGGAAAGAAGGACATGGTAAATCAAACTTGTTGTACTAGTACCAAAAACATTCCATAATCATGGCCAGGACATTGCTAGGAGTCAACTTCTAGTGACTTTTGTCTGTCTGTAAAATATAGTTTGGAACTGATGCCTTTTCTTATATCTTTTCCAGGATTTGGGACAATGTAAGGCTGTTGTGTATATAAAAGAACTTTCCAAAAGAAAACTGCTATATGCATACAACTGCACTGTCAGTCCAGGTATTCACATCTTCTAAATTACAAGTTCAAAATCAAATAAAGAAGCATCTCAGTGACCTAGAGGGCTATTTTTTGCACCTTCAGACAATGTATAATGGATGGATGGATGGATGGATGGATGGATGGATGGATGGAAGGAAGGAAGGAAGAGAAAGAAAGAAAGAAAGAAAGAAAGAAAGAAAGAAAGAAAGAAAGAAAGAAAGAAAGAAAGAAAGAAAGAAAGAAAGAAAGAAAGAAAGATAGATCTAGACAGACAAGAATTATCATCTAAATGTATTGATGCATTAAGCAAGAATCAAGGCAAGACATTCAACTGCAGTTTGAGGAAAGGCAGATATGACAGTGGGTTAGGACTTGAGGTTATAGAAACTATAACAGGAGGGTCAAAAAACCAGTCCTAATCAAAGCCACAATTTTTGGGAGGTATTCATATTCATTGGACCCTTTTCCATGGATACCCCTGGTCGCAGATAAACATGGAAGTCTGCTTTTATGTGCTTATCTCAATACTTCACCAGTTCATCTGCACAACCTCAAAAATTGCAGTCATGTTTACTGATAGATAGTCCAGGTTACTTGAGGGACTGTCTCACCCCACTGGGGTTGACCCGACCCACTCATGCCGGCAGAGGAGGCCTGCTGTGGGTCCTATCAGCCTGATTATTCTGGCTGGTGGGATTCACGAGGAGGGCCTTCTCTGCTTTGGCTCCTGCCCTCTGGAACATCTTGCCCCACCCCATGTCAGATTGGCCCCAACCCTCCTATATTTTTGTAAGGGCCTAAAGATGTGGCTTTGTCAGTCAGCTTGGGCTCACTGTGGGGCAACAGAGCAATAGAGTGGCCAAAAATTGGCCCTGCCCCCACTTCACCCTCCTGCCCTGCTCCCGCTCTGTCCCCCCATCCCCCACCCCCCCTGCCCACAGGACCACTCACCGCCTCCACGGCCCACCACAGATTGCTCAGGCAGTCCAGCAGCACTATGGCAGCCACATCCTCTGCCGGTGCCCTGCAGCATCAACTGCATGATGGGGCGTGAGGGCAGAGTCTTGTCTACGCTGCCCGGCTGCCATGTCCTTGGCTGCGCTGCTCCATGTGGGCCACATTCGAGGGCGACTCTCCTTCATGGGGGCTACTGGAGAGGAGGGGGTCGCAGAGGAGGCAAAGCTGGGGCAATGGCATGTGTGCCCACAAAGAGGGCTCCAAGTGCTGCCTCTGGCACCCGTGCCATAGGTTTGCCACCACTGCTCTATGGTAAGATGGGTGGCCAATACATTTTATAAATAAATAAAATAAATAGAAATGTTGTTAGAAAAATGAACATCATATCTTACCATGGACGAGGGAAAGGTTTTCACTGCTGGACATGAGACTTCTGAATTTTAATTTTTCGTGGCAGAAGCAGGGTGGTAGTAGTTATTATCACTTAGATGATATCAAAAATTTAAAAGGGACATTTTTTGAGAACTTTAGTATTCAAAGATTATATTGGAAGATTAATTTTTTACTCATTTGTTCCAGCTTTAATGTGTAAAGACAACTCAGATCAATCATGCTGCAGTGTTAATAACAGTGCTTTTTTTTTTAACAGTTCCACCAAAACTATATGAATGCAAGGATTGCCCTGTAAGAATAACAGTTCTAGAAGACACTGATAAGCACACTGAAGAAGCCAACAAGATTTTAGAGAAGTACAGCCTGGGGAGCAATGACTCAAATTATTTCAAGGTGGAGAAAGTCCAAAAGGTTATCAGCGCAGTACGTATCCATGTTTTCCCGTGGGTCAGTAGGCTTATGTAAAAATTATTTCCCAAGGTGTCTGGAAAGAAAGGATCAGCAGTGGAAAATCCACTCCCCTTAAGCACCTTCCACTACTCTATCTCTCTTTGATCGCCATGATGTAAAAAAGATGTTGAGACTCTAGACAGAGTGCAGAGAAGAGCAACAAAGATGATCAGGGGACTGGAGGTTAAAACATATCAAGAACAGTTGCAGGAATTGGGTATGTCTAATTTAATGAAGAGAAGGACGAGGGGTGACGTGATAGCAGTCTTCCAATATCTCAGGGGTTGCCACAAAGAAGAGGGAGTCAAGCTATTCTCCAAAGCACCTGAAGGCAGGACAAGAAGCAACAGATGGAGACTAATCAAGGAGAGAAGCAACCTAGAACTAAGGAGAAATTTCCTGACTGTTAGAACAATTAACCAGTGGAACAACCTGCCTCCAGGAGCGGTGAATGCTCCAACACTGGAGGTTTTTAAGAAAAGACTGGACAACCATTTGCCTGAAATGGTATAGGGTTTCCTGCCTGAGCAGGGGGTTGGACTAGAAGACCTCCAAGGTCCCTTCCAACTCTGTTATTCTGTTCTGTTATTTTTTCTCTCTCTCTTCTTTCCTTCCTTTCTTTCTTCTTAAAAAGGTCTTGTAGTTGCTATTCTTACGAATGAAACGCATATCAAATTTAACCCATATCTTAACTGTATTAAAACCCTTTCATAGTGTCATTACTGTATTGTACTAGCAGTGTCAAGAAGTGGCATCTTTAATCCTCTTTACTCGTCCCCTATTTTATGCCTAGGATTAATCTGATTTAGAACAGACCCCATGGAATAGCCTGAAAAAATTACATCTGCTCTGTAGTCATCCTTAGATGCTAATGCCAAAATGAAGTGTAGTATTGGAAATGTTGGATGTAATTTGATCACTGTTTTGTTTATTTTATGCAGGTGGCCAGCCGTATGGTATTCATCGTTGAATTCACCATAAAAGAAACGAAATGCCCTAGAAACACTGACCCAGCAAGCGTTTCCCAATGTGAATTCCTGCCTGATGGAAAAGCTGTGAGAAGCCAAGAACTTTAATATATGCAAGAAGTCTTGTTGTTAGTTGCGAAGTTGTGTCCGACCCATCACAACCCCATGGACAACGTTCCTCCAGGCCTTCCTGTCTCCCACCATCTTCTGGAGTCCATTTAAGCTCACGCCTACTGCTTCTGTGACTCCATCCAGCCACCTCCTTCTCTGTCGTCCCCTTCTTCTGTTGCCCTCCATCTTTCCCAGCATGAGGCTCTTCTCCAGTGAGTCCTTCCTTCTCATTAGGAGGCCAAAGTACTTGAGTTTCAACTTCAGGATCTGGCCTTTTAAAGACCAGTCAGGGTTGATCTCCTCTAGAACTGATCAGTTTTAATGCCTTGCAGTCCAGGGGACTCGCAGGAGTCTTCTCCAGCATCGTAGTTCAAAGGCCTCCATTCTTTGGCGCTCAGCCTTTCTTATGGTCCAACTTTCACAGCCATACATTGCAACTGGGGAAACCATGGCCTTGACTATACGCACTTTTGTTGACAGGGTGATGTCTCTGCTTTTTAGTATGCTGTCTAGAGTTGCCATAGCTTTCTTCCCCAGGAGCAAGCGTCTTTTAATTTCTTGGCTGCGGTCCCCACCTGCGGTGATCTTGGAGCTCAGGAAGATAAAATCTGTCACTACCTCCATTTCTTCCCCATCTATTTGCCAGGAATTGAGAGGGCCAGATGCCATGATCTTGGTTTGACTAATAAACTTCAGGAATAAAGTAGGTAGTTGCGATACAGAATTTTCATATTGGGCAAGAAAAGTTAGAACACAAACATCCTGTTATAGATCCTCAAATGTATCTTAGTAGCAGTTGTATAAGGACCAGAGAGTTAGTACACGTGCCTCGGAGAGAAAAGCATTTAAACTTTGCTCAAACTGTAGCTTCTAAAGGAGAGAATAGCAGATCTAGATGCTAATTTAATAAGGAGTCCCATAATTATTACAGTCAGGTGATCATCGTTTATAACCTTCTTAGCCAGCTTCCAAGAAGCAAAGTCAGTGGGGGAAGCCGGATTTGCTTAAAGACCACATGATTGACTAAACAACTGCAGTGCTTCACTTAACATCTGTGGCAAAAATGGCCATAAAATTGGGCATGACTCACTTAACAACCATCTTGTTTAACCATGACTCACTTAACAACCATCTTGTTTAACAACAGAAATGCTGGTCTCAGTTGTGGTTATGTTGACGACGACCGAGAGACAGGGAGGGAGGGAGGGAGAGAGAGGGAGGGAGAGGGAGGGAGGGAGGGAGGGAGAGAAAAAGAGAGAGGGAGACAGGGAGAGAGAGAGGGAGGGAGAGGGGAAGGGAGAGAGAAAGGGAGGAAGGGAGGGAGGGGGGGGAGAGAGAAAGATGACATATGTATCAAATTTAGAAAATTCAATACTATCACAAGTGTTATCATTTCTTTTTCTCTGTAGAATCTGGGATTTTGCATAGGAAGAATTGTTAAAGAGACACAAAGCCCAGATGTGGTTCAAGTAGACTCCTGTGAAATCTATGATATTCAGGTAAGAGTGCAAATGATTTAACAGCTTTGAGGAAAAACACATAGCCTTAAGGGCAATGGTAGCCATCAGCAAGAATATGAATCACAGCATGCAGAACTATCTCAGTCTCCTCTTCAAAAGTCTTTACAAAAAGGGGAGGAGTTTACAATTTACCCACAACTCAGATTTTTCCCAAAAGACTGCAGCCTTAGTCACACTGAATCCCCAGATTTCTCTCATCTTCCTATCTCCTACCTCACTGCCAGTATCAGCCAAATAAGGAAAGTACAGTATTACCGTAAAACAGATGAAGCTTGTACCCATTCATTCAGTAACCATTCAAACTTATGGCAGTGCTAAAAAAAAAGGATGTACAAGTGATCCTCAAAGTTCTCACCATCATAGCACCCCAGCAGGCATGTGATCACAATCGGGACACTAGGGTGCCTGGATTGCAGTGATGACATGAGAGAGAGTCATAGTCACACGATCACAGTTTGTGACCTTCTTTGCTGGCTTTCTGGAGCCCTGGTGACACACAATAGTTAGAATACAGTATTGCAGGATAACTCTGCCCACTGCCAGGAGTTTGATCCTGACTGGCTTGAGGTTGACTCAGTCTTCCATCATTCCGAGGTCGGTAAAATGAGGACCCAGATTGTTGGGGACAATGTGCTGACACTGTAAACCACCCAGAGAGTGCTATAAGGCACTGTAAAGAGGTATGTAAGTCTAAATGTTGTTGCTATTGCTATTTCCACAAGCAAAGATAATCGGAAAGCCAACAGGCAAGGTCATCAGTTGCTCCAGTAAGTTACTCTCACTTTTTCTCTTGCCCAGACCACCCCATGCACACACAGCTTACACCAGCCCTCCCAGAGACCTCGACAGCCTCCCACACTCTCTACAACAAACCTTGAGTCACCATTGCACTCCTTATCTGAACTTCCACTGCTTCCCACTTAACAACCCACGAATCTTGGGGTTACAACAGCAACCAGGACTCCCTGGGATTGCCATTGCTAAGAATGCAGTCACATGACATCACACTGTACAACACATCACTTAGGGATAGTAATCCCAGTCCCAAATGCACCTGTAATTCAAGGACTACAGGTAGTCCTCGACTTACAATCATTTGTTTAGCAACTGTTCAAAGTTACAACAGCACTGAAAAAAGTACTTAGGATCGGTTTTCAAGTTTACAACCGTTGCAGCATCCCCACAGTCACATGATCAGAGACTTGGCAACTGGCATGTACTTATGATGGTTGCACTGTCCCTGGGTCATTTGTGATCATTTGTAACCTTCCCAGCCAGCTTCCAACAAGCAAATCAATGACAGAAGGCAGAATCACTTAATGACTGCACGATTCGCTTAACAACTGCAGTGATTCACTTAACTGTGGCAAAAAAGGTCACAACTCACTTAACAACTACCTCACTTAGCAATGGAAATTTTGGGCTCAACTGTGGTTGTAATTCAAGGACTGTCTGTATCTGCATTTGAAGAGTGGTGCAATACCTCATAATCAGATCATTCAGTTCAATCCCATATGACAAATGTAACAGTAAATAGGCCAATGATTGCGAGGTACTTTCATATACTGTATATTTACTTTATATATTTAAGTGTATTACCGCATTAAATACTTTTGCTGTGAACTCACCATGGGGTCAGGAAGTGCATCTGGCCAGTAAACGCTCAGCTCCAGTCAGTTGCCCCGACTCTACCCTGAATTATAGGATTACAGGTTAGTAAAAAGGGAGGTTTTTTTATCGATATATTACTTTGATTTAGGTATTTTGCATTTTTCTTGCAATATGTGTTACACACATTCACAAATACACAGCAAACCAAACTAACTTGGTTTCTTTTTCTAATTCTCATTTGTGTTCCATACAATCATAAATGATGGCTTGTTCTTTTAACTTCCTTTGCAAAGACTCTCAGCATCTTCCCTCATCATCATCCTCACCACTTCCACCATGATTCAGGAGGCCATCATCATTGCAATGTAACTGGGCGTGAATGCAGATATCGGCTACATGAACATCATCCTTTTCACCATCATCATCATCATCCTCATCACTCCCATCATCACCATCATTGTCACCCCCATCATCATCATCAACACAATCACTCTCACCATCCTGGACACCTCCAAGAGTATAGAAACCCACCAATTCTTGGCCATTATCAAACTGGTCCTGCAGATCCCAAGAGCAACCATAATTCTGAGCAGACACAAGAGGAACGTCCTGACATTCCCCCTCCTCCGGGGCCCCAATATCCTCCTCCTCCTCCTGGTGGTCCCCATCATCTTCCTCCTAGTAAATATCCACCACCACCTCCTGGGCCTCCACATCCCCAACCTTTTCCTCATAGACCAGTTGATCATCACCCACAGCCATGTGGAAGGTTTCCTAAATGTGGCCACTGGCATCGCTGCCACCACCGTCATCACAGGTCTAATGACACTGCATATAAAAGAGAAGAAAGCCAGTCCTTAGAAGAGAAAGATTCTTTCCATCATAGTAGTGTGGGCTCGGTCCATCACATTCCAATTTTGAATGAACATGATGTCCTCCAAGCTCCTGGTACCAACTTTCTTGACCATCCTTTGCCTGACCAAGGAAGACATGGAAAACATATAATACAACCTTTCCCGGGGGGGTCAAAGTCATGCCCAGGGAAGCCCAAACATGATCTCTTGCCAAGATTTTTGTCTTTATTCCCTACACCATCAGCACAGTAAAAAGCTTTTCATGGAAAAAAATAATATCTGCATTCATGTGTGTTGATTTTAATTTAAATTCCCCATAAATGGTAACTGTTCCATGACTCCCAGTCTTGTTTCTGTTATAATTGTGCATGTTTTATATTTACTTTATGGTTATGCATGTTTAATACTATACCTATTTAGTCACAAGTTAGTTAACAATGAGTATTGCATGCCTTAATGCTATGTTTTTTGCTAACTATTTCAGTTAGTTAGTAGCAGAAATGTAAATTTCCAAGCGGGGAGTGTTCTGAATCGTATAACTCTATGTAACCCTAACTAGAGAACATGTATCTGTATGTTAGAATATCTAGCATTTATTGGGTTACGTGCTGTCTCCTTAAGAGATGGCTTATGGGAAATGTAGTTTTAGCTAGTCAGTCATGCCATGTTAATGGGTCAGTGGAAGGAGTTTCTAAAGGGCATTGGGAGCGTTGACATATGACCCATGGTCACGTGATCAAAATTCAGACTCTTGGCAACTAGTTAATATTTATGATGGTTGCAGTGTCCTGAGATCATGTGATCACCTTTTGTGACCTTCTGACAAGCAAAGTCAATGGGGAAGCCAGATTCACTTAACAGTCGTGTTACTAATTTAACAACTGCAGTGATTCACCTAACAACTGTGGCAAGAAATATTGCAAAAAGTATCTCGCTTAGCAACGTAAATGTCACATGTCCTCGCCATATCCCTGGCCCCAACAAGAAACAAGCCGTTGAGGTCACAAGTGGCTGGTTTATGTCTGGAATGCTCTGGCATGCGGGATTCCAACGAACAGCAAGCAAAGTCAGTGCTGGGAGCAACTGCCTCCCAGCGCTCTAAATAGGCACCTCCGAGCACACACACACACAGTATCCGGTGTGCACGCCAGTAGGGCAGCAAGGCAAGGAAACGAGGCAGGCTTTCAGCATTCAGCTCTCTGCCGCTTCTCCGCACCGCTAAGTTGTTCGGCAGGACAGCCCCGTAGCTGCGTTCCGCAGAGTCCCCCTTCCAGTAGACAGGAATGGGGGAGGGAAAGGGCTGTCGCTGCCATCTATGCTGCTGGTCCCATCCACTGCCTCCGGATGCCTCCATCCGATGGTCTTGTCCCCTCCTCCCTCCTCCCATTAATGGCAAGCCCACAGGGGCTTGACAGTAAATTTTGGGCTCAATTGTGGTTGTATGTCAAGGACTATCTGTAAACCTGTATTTTGGTCTGTATATTTTCCACTGTTGAAAAATATGTGAGATCTCCTGCTCATGGGTGTGTTCTGGTTGACACTAAACTGGCAGGAATAGCCAACACCCCAGAAAGTAGGCTCAAGTTCCAGATGGATCTCAACAGACTTGAACGCTGGGTCCTGTCTAACATAATGAAATTCAGTGTAGAGAAAAGTAAGATTTTACACTTAGGTAAGAAAAAACAAAAGTAAAGGTTCAGATTAGTGGAAATTTTGGGGGTCACACAACTGGTTGACTTAGGAGCCTTCCAGATATTGTTAGCATCCAAATTCTGGAAACAGATGAATGTATCTGCTAATCATCATCAGGAAGAGCACAGATTAACTCTCTGAGGATACAACCAATTAAAAAAAAATCTGTTGGATTACATATAGCTTCCACAACTGTTTACAATGGAACAGAACGAACTATTCCAAACCTGTTTGTACACATATAAATGATCATGATGCAATGAAGAACAGCACAATGGGATCACTAGCAGCAGACATAAACTGAAAATTAGCACAGGTAAAGTGCTTCTGGAACACCATGCCCCCACCCCCAAGGTGACCTGGCTTTGTCAACTGGCCTGGGGCCTAATTCTGGAGGTGGGTAATGGACTAGGATTAAAATGGCATATCACATCTTTTTTGTGATATGGTGGCTAAAATTGGCTGCAGTATTCCAGGTGTGGTCTTACTAGGGTTTTATAAAGCAATACTAATACTTTGTCTGATCTTGATTCTATGCTTCTGTTTATACAACCCAGGATTGTATTAGCTTTTTTAGCTGCTGCTGCACACTGCTGGCTCATGGTCAAGTGATCGTCCACTAGGACTCCAAGGCCCTCTCACAGTTACTGTTTTTAAGCCAGGTCTCACCTGTTCTCACTGTCAAAAAATTTCTCCTTCTAGATTGCATCTCTCCTTAACAAGCTTCTACCCATTACTTCTTGTCTTGCCCTCTGGTGTTTTGGAGAACAAGTCAACCCACTCTTCTTTGTGACAACCCCTGAAATACTAGAACAGTGTTTCTCGACCTTGACAATTTTAAGGCATGTGGACTTCAACTCCCAGAATTCCACAGCCAACATTGCTGTGCCATCATCATCCTCATCACTCCCATCATCACCATCATTGTCACCCCCATCATCATCATCATCATCATCAACACAATCACTCTCACCATCCTGGACACCTCCAAGAGTATAGAAACCCACCAATCCTTGGCCATTATCAAACTGGTCCTGCAGATCCCAAGGGCAACCATAATTCTGAGCAGACACAAGAGGAACGTCCTGACATTCCCCCTCCTACGGGGCCCCAATATCCTCCTCCTCCTCCCGGTGGTCCCCATCATCTTCCTCCTAGTAAATATCCACCACCACCTCCTGGGCCTCCACATCCCCAACCTTTTCCTCATAGACCAGTTGATCATCACCCACGGCCATGTGGGAGGTTTCCTAAATGTGGCCACTGGCATCACTGCCACCACCGTCATCACAGGTCTAATGACACTGCATATAAAAGAGAAGAAAGCCAGTCCTTAGAAGAGAAAGATTCTTTCCATCATAGTAGTGTGGGCTCGGTCCATCACATTCCAATTTTGAGTGAACATGATGTCCTCCAAGTTCCTGGTACCAACTTTCTTGACCATCCTTTGCCTGACCAAGGAAGACATGGAAAACATATAATACAACCTTTCCCGGGGGGATCAAAGTCATGCCCAGGGAAGCCCAAACATGATCTCTTGCCAAGATTTTTGTCTTTATTCCCTACACCATCAGCACAGTAAAAAGCTTTTCATGGAAAAAATAATATCTGCATTCATGTGTGTTGATTTTAATTTAAATTCCCCATAAATGGTAACTGTTCCATTGCTGGCTGTGGAATTCTGGGAGTTGAAGTCCACATGCCTTAAAATTGTCAAGGTTGAGAAACACTGTACTAGAAGACAATTATATATTATCATGACTGGGTTCACACAATATGTTCACCTTAAATCCTACCCAGATCCATTTTAGCTTGCTAAAATCCCAAGATTGTTACTCAAAATTATTAGTAAGTAAATAGTATTGGGGTATAATTCAATGATGTTGAGCTATCTATTGCTCTGTTCTCTGCTTTTGGGTGCTTTTCAAGGGCAGTTCCGTGGCTCAACTCTGCTCTTAACCAGCTCACATTAATCTGGAAAAAATAACAATGGGTATTTAGAAGCTGGTGCAAGCTGGCTCCAGAACAACTCTGGAGCACAACTCTTGCCATTTTCTTGACATCACTGGTAATAATATGGCAAGAACACGAAACAAAGTCATCTTCTGCACTATAGTCATTTTTGGACTGTGTGCAGACAACTTTCAAAGCTGATTGGAGTTCCCAAGTTAAAAGCAGTGATACCACAAGGTCTGGAGAATCAGATATAGATCCAGACCCCTCATGTGGGCTTTGGCAATGTTTATCTCCTTGTGGCAACTGATTATATTCCCTTTGCTGGATCTCTGCTCCAGAGGCTGACTTCTGTAGCAATATCATCAATAAAAGCCAGTTCTCCATCCCTGATTTAAAAAAAAAAAAAGAACAACCTTAACATCTTGCCCCTAGCCAGTGTATGTTTGTGTGCATGTTTGTTGGATGATTGTTTTTTTTTAACTCAGGGGTTCTTTTTATATATGTATTTTATGCTAGATTTCTATTTATGCTGTTAGACGCCCTGAGTTCCTGGAATAGGGCGGCATAGAAATAAAATTAATAATAATAATTTTCTCTCCCTTGGAGTATTTTAAAACAGCAAGATGAAAAAGAGGTGAAAAATCATTGTAGTTCTGATAACCCAGCAATTCCATCATTTTTTTTTTTTTACTCCTGTTTAATCTTGTGATGGATATAATTATCTCCTCAAGTTTGGCAACAGAGAAGAAAAATTTACCAATCCTTGGAATCGATTAAGTTCCATTCTTTCTCCCTTTGAAACTTGTTTAGTATCAGTCTGGAAAATATTCTTGAAGCAAACCAAAGTGACCTACAGTCAGAACCGTATGTTCTAACCCTGACATTGTAAAGTAACAGCTTGTATTGCGAACTGCACGTGAATAACTTGGTATTTTAAAAAAAAACACTAATGCTTAAATAAACCCCATACTTGAGTTCATTATGACCTAAGCTCGTGAAACATTTTTGTGTATGTTTTGTTTACTTTAAGCGCTCTGATTTCCGTTAGGAAGATATGCCCCAACAGTTATATTTGAAGCTCTTTCTCCCCTTCCCACATTCATCAGATTTCAGACGGAACTTCTCTCACCTGGGTATGGAAGTCTTCATTCTGCTAGTCCTCAGCATTGGACTTTGCCAAGCCAAGGCTGCCCATGGCGAATTGGGTAAAGATGATCCAGAAGTTGTCAATGCTGTGGCTACAGCAATAAAAGTACTTAATGAAGACAGAAGTCATGGGAATAAATTTGCCCTCAAGGTCATCCTTGATGCCTACAGAATAGTAAGTAAATTTGGTAACAACATCAAAAAGCTAATTAATGGGAAATTCATAGCTGGGAACTTGCACAAGAATGCACCATCAGCATCCTCTACCCAACGCTGAATGGTGGTCATGTGAAAGTTTCCCCCAGATTTAATGTTTAACAGAAAGAAAAAATTATTACATGCATGGGAAGTACTGTATTTAGTTCCTTTGATTTGGGATTTTTCTCTTTTGTGATCCTATTCCCCTACCTTAAGATTTGCTGGAAGGAACCTATTGTTATTCCAATGAGAATTTAGTGTCAGTAAGTGGACCTTCCCAATATAATCCAAAAGTATTGAACTTCAGCTCAATGTAATTCCAAAAGCTGTGAGGGGGTTTTGCATTCCAACCAAGCATTTTATTTTTTTAAAAAAAGCTTTGTTTTGGGAGGGGAGAATTCTTCCATGTCTTTAAACAGCCTTCATAAGTCTGGTACTTTTGAAGTAGATTGGATTTCAACCCGGAGAATTCAGATAATTATTGGAGCTGCCATCCCACATTTTGGGGGCATAATCTTCCTTCCTAATTCTGCTGATCGCTATACAAAACATAATATTATGCAACCATTTATTTGGTGCTTTCCATTTAACATTGCCTAACTTGGATTTCCATGAATTAAATTCATGGAATGAATTGGGAATACTGAAATTGACCCAAGGGAGTTGCAGGCATTTCAAGGGTCAGAAGTCCATCTGAGAGCTTGTGGGTACACACACACAGCCCCCGATGGCAGCGTCCTAAGTCAATTGGGTGTGTTCACTTCTGGATTTTGTGCTTCTGATGAAAAAAATGAAACTTTGACTTTGGTTTTGTCAGTTATATAGATTTGTTGTTATAGAAATGGCTAGTTATATACTAACATGTAAAAGCAAAAAGTTGAGGCTGGATTGTTTTTATCTTGTGCTAAAAAGAGTCAGAAGTCAATGTCTTTTTTTTTCTTTTTTCCCTTGTACCTTACATTTTCTTCTCCCCTCTCTTTTTTCTTCCCCTAATTTCCCATTTCTATTTCTCTTCATAGTTTATATATAGGTAAAACAATAAAAGATAAATAATGAAATTGGGTGTGTTCTAGGGTTCACAGTACAGTAAGGGAAGACACCTGCATAATCCTAGGAAAATAACTTTTCCTCTCTGAATCCAAAGTGCTGCCAGCTCTGTACAAAACCATTATAGATAGTCCTCAGCTTATGACCATTAATTGGGACTAGAATTTCTGTTGTTAAACAAGGTGGTTTAATGAACTGCACCTGATTTTACTACCTTTTTCAGCACGGTTGTTAACAGAATCACTTCAGTTATACAAATCAGTCGTTAAGTGAATCCAGGTTCCCTTATTGATTTTGATTGATAGAAGCTGGCTGGGAAGGTCATAAATGATAACCACATGACCCCCAAAATGCTGGGCCGTCATAAATACATGCCGGTTGCCAAGTGTCCAAATCACATGACTGTTAATCACATGACTGTGGTGATGCTATGACGGTTGTATGAGTGAGGACTGTTTAGAAGTCACTTTTTTCAAAACTGCTGTAACTTTGCAGGGTTGCTAAAAAAATGGCTGTAAATCGAGGATGACCTATATTGATAAATTTTAACTATTTCTCTGAGGTTCTTTGAACTATTACATGCTGCAAGTACACAGACCATTGGCAGTTTTTTTTAACTACTAGGCCACCAAATGAGAATAGCATAATTTTGGCATAAATTATGCTATTTATGTTTTTAATCACTGGTCGTGATTCACTTTATTCCTATGTTGTTTTAACTGCCAGCCACCCAGAATCATGTGTTTGAGACGGGCAGCCATATCAGTTTAATAAATACATAGATGAAACTGCAACAGCACTCATGCATGTACTCTTTTCAGGCACTTCCTGAAACAAAATTCCTTATCGTCTATCAAGTAAGAGAAACTGCATGTCCAATAGCTGCGGATGAGCCTTGGCAAAAGTGTGATCTTTTAAGGACCTCAAAAGGAGTACGTATTTATTCTTCCTCTTTTGAAGTGACAAAAAAGAGTTTTGGGGGAGAGCAGGAGAAAAGAGAGAGGTCTACAGTATGAAGCTGCCAGGATCACTGTATGCAACGAGGCAAAAGACGCCATTATGCAACCAGGCAAAAAATACATTAATATAATGTATTTTTGAAGCGAAACTGTGTTTTTGGCACCAGCCTCAGTGATGGGTATAACAGAATAACGAGAGTTGGAGGTCTTCTAGTCCAACCCCCTGCTCAGACAGGAAACCCTATACCATTTCAGACAAACGGTTGTCCAATCTCTTCTTAAAAACCTCCCATGTTGGAGCACCCACAACTTCTGGAGGCAAGTTTGATTAATCGTTCGCACTGTCAGGAAATTTCTCCTTAGTTCTAAGATTGCTTCTCTCCTTGATTAGTTTCCATCCATTGTTCCTTGTCCTGCCTTTGGCTGCTTTGGAAAATAGGTTGACCCCTTTTAGTACAATTAGATGCATTGCCTATAACAATATTTCTCACATTTGACTATATTAAGACATGTGCAATTCAATTCCCAGAATTCCCTGGCCCCCAAGCAATGACTGTTGAGCCTGTATGCAAGTCTGCATTGAGGAGCAGCTGGCGCTTTCAATAATAATCTTGCCTATCAGGCCCAGAGAAAGTCACCTGACCCCCAAAGACCAATAGAAGGAAAGAATCAGATTCCGTCAGGTGGTGGGGGGAGAGGAGAGAGTTTAGGTTTCTTTTCTTTTCTTTTTTAACATTTTTTATTAATAGATATATATTTGTACATGCAAACCAGGAAAAAAATTCAAGTTAACTGCTATTCAACTTAGTACAATCAATTTAAATTTGTAAACATTCTTCACTCCGTATATCAAGATTTAACTATAAGCCAGATACATTTTCTTTGATTGGTGTTTCTCTTGTATGTAGTCTATCCAATGTTTCCAGTCCAACATATATTTTTCATTGCCTTGAGTCCAGGATGAGGGGTGACTTCCAGCAAAGTTGTACGTTATTGAGTTAGAAATAGGATTTTTTGGGGGACACAAACTCTGCACTCGATTTATTGATTTATTGATTTATTTATTTTTCAAATTTCTATACCGCCCCTCTCCCGAAGGACTCGGGGCGGTGTACAGCCTAAAAATTTAAAAACATATAAATATACAAAATTAGAATAATTAAAAATGAATTAAACAATTTTGGCCGTAAAATCCCCATTTAAAACCCAATATTTACGAATGATAAAAATTACTCAATCCCCCTAAAACATTTTAACCCTGCTGGAACCGGAGCTTCTATGCCAGGCCGGCCTGTCGAAAAAGGAACGTTTTTAGTTCCCGACAGAAGGTGCGTAAATCTGTCATCGTACGGAGTTCGGGGGGGGGAGCTCGTTCCATAGCATGGGAGCTTCCACAGAGAAGGCTCTCCCCCTGGGGGTCGCCAGCCAATGTGTAGAAACTGATTTTGTTTTCATAAAATTCACACCTGAAGTTGATTGGTAGCCTACTGGCAGCTGCCTCAGCTTGGCTGACCTAAGGAAACTCCACATTTTTGTCTGGTTTCCCATTTTGGATTTAGCCAGATTCAGGGTGGGACCTCAATCCTTTTCGAACAGCTATCTGCATTCGTTCTATAACATTTGATAAAATATAGGGACTGTTTATCTGCAATGTTTGAGTCAAGACAGCAAAGGTCCTACAAACAATCCATTGCTTGTTTTCAAACTACTTTATTAGACCAGTGTTTCTCCACCTTGACAATTTTAAGGCATGTGGACTTCAACTCCCAGCATTGCTGGCTGTGGAATTCTGGGAGTTGAAGTGCACATGCCTTAAAATTGTCAAGGTGGAGAAACACTGTATTAGACCATATTTGCAAACTCATATATCCACTAACACAAACGTACATCCCCACAGGAAAAAAAACATAAGTGAAACATTGGTGGCCCAATGGGTGAAAGATTTGCAAGATTCCAAATATAAAGAAAAGAGAATATTTACGGCTCAGGGTGGCAGCTTTTTTTAATCATATGTAGATTTAAAAGAGACAATCAACCAGTCCAAAAGGAAACGAAAAGATCAAAAGATCTCACCAGCAATCAACACCCAAAGAAGCAGAAATTAACAGCACGATTAACACCAGACCAACAATCAAGAAGCAAACAATATCCTAATCAAGGAACTACCAACTCAGATAAGACAATCTTACAATAAACAACAGCCCAGTCAAAAATACTCCCACAAACATTGCAAGACAAGCTACCCGTATATAAAATGAGGGAAAAAAAACAACATATTCCCTTCTAGCACTGATGAAGTTGCCTATTTTATTTATTTTATTTTATTTATTAAATTTCTATACCGCCCCTCTCCCGTAGGACTCGGGGCGGTTCACAACCCAATAAAAACATAAAAACAATAAATATTTAAAAATAAATTAAATTAAATTAATATTAATACAAGGCTGTTGCTAAAAACCTGTTAAAAACCCAATTCTAAAACCCAAACAGCCTAGTTTGATAATGAAATGTCTGCAAGAAAGCAACCAAGCTCAGAGAACACCAAGGACGCCACAGGTTCCAAGTAGCTTTTTGTGAGAAAAATCTCAATTTTTCCAAAAACATGTCATACCATGATCATAGTACCTGTGATGATTCCCACAAATTTTAATACTTTGTTGTGCCCTCATCCCTTTTCTTCCTGTTAAGATGTATCTCAGGGGTTCTCAACCTTGGCAACTTTAAGACTTGTGGACTTCAATTCCCAGAATTCCTCAGCCAGCAAAGCTGGCTGAGGAATTCTGGGAATTGAAGTCCACAAGTCTTAAAGTTGCCAAGGTTGAGAACCCCTGATCGGTTCCTTTCTCAAGGAAATGGAGGCCTGTTTATTAGTACCAGCCATGCAATCATGATAGATGTTTCTATGAGTGTTTCCACTGATCAGCTCTAAATGATGCCAATTGACGGTTTAGTCCAGGGATCTCCAACCTTGGCAACCTTAAGACTTGTAGACTTCAACTCCCAGAATTCCTCAGCCAGCTTTTCTGGCTGAGGAATTCTGGGAGTTCAAGTCTACAAATCTTAAAGTTGCCAAGGAGCCCTGGCATAGTCTACATTCTATAGCTCTCTTGGTCTTTTTATTTTTCCCCTTCCTGGTCAATTAATAATAGAAAGATATATAAGAGCATAATAGGATCCAGAGATAATGTAATAGAATAATACATATAAGGGAATGAAGATATGCACTTCATATCAAAGGCTATGAAAGTGATATGTTCTGTTTCTTAACAATGGAAAGTAGATTTATACAACTCCTGATATTTAACAGAGTTAAAATTGATGGGTTTTTTTGCTTTTCTTATAGCACAGTGGAACCTGCATAGCTGTAATTGACATTAATGAGTCACAACAATTTACCTCCATTGAACAAAATTGCAAAATTAAACCAGGTAAGTAAATTTTTAAGTTAGCATTCTGAAAAATCACCCTTTTTCTACTTTGTTCCTGATAATAATGGAGAAAAAAAATCAGTGGCCAGATTTAAACCAATACTTTGGGGAGGGGAGTCAGGAAAGGATGGTACCACAGTAACCCGAGCTTCAATTTCCAGTCTGTAACTCAGTTCATCATGAGCCAGACTACAGTTAAGAAGTGAATCGCTCATCTGAAAAATAAGGAATTGCATATTGTTGAACTAGAATGTGCAGGGAAAATTGTTCGGGCTTTTTGAATTTTTGGAGAATGATTAAGGGCTGAATGGTGACCTTAAACCTTAACTTTTAAACTATAAAAAAATCATTTTGCATCTTAAAAGTGCTGCATTACAACCCTATACATTCCTACCTTATAAGCTGCATTCAGAACTCCCAGAATTCATAGCTAGAAGAATACTGGAAAGGAATTCTGGGAGTTATAGTCCTAATAGACTTGGTCACCAGGAGGGTAGAGTTGGGAGTAGGGTGCTGTCCATCCTTTTGTCTAGCAAGATTATACAAGTCAAACATATATCAGCTGGGACTAGACTCATTTTAATGTGCAAACTACCGTATGTGCAAAGTTAGATGTAATAAACCCCAATGTTTAAAAGGGAATGGACGACCCTTAAATATGAACAGGCTATATTACTGAAATTGGGATCAATGTTCTTCTTCCTTGAGCTGGCAACATGTTGATGCCACGTGTTTTGGATATACAGCCTGTTTTCACCAATTTTCAGAGGTTCTTGGAAGTACTGCATAGCTTCAGTACTTCGTTGGCTCACGGAAGGACAATGCTGTGTGCCATTTTTTATAATGGGCAGTACCGTATAGTGAAATGGAATAAGGCATTCTTTTTATATGCACAAATTAGAAGCCCTGATGAAACCATAGATAATAACTGTTGTGAGTGTCTCTGGCCAGGCTAGATACTTGTCCGATGATGATTATGACTCAGCACCGGCAGGCCCTTCTGGGTGTTTTCTCCTCCCGGCAGCTGAGCCAGATACCACGGAGATTGGTATGCATGCTGAGTCAGAGGACGATGACTCAGATGTGGGCCAGGAAACTAATTGGCTCAATCCACGATACCGACAGGCTGATAGGCGTAGGGGTCAGTTGGGTGGACGACGAACGTGACCTGGGAGGCTATATTAACAGGGAAACGGAAGCCTCTGTTTTAGTCACGAGCAACGTTGTGCTCAAGAAGAGACCTGAGAGATTTCACAGTGAGTTTATAACTGGTGTTCTTAGTGTGCTTGTGTAAACTGTTAAATAAAGCCGTGTGTTTTGAACTGCCTTCGTGTGCACTCTTAACGACCTCGTTAAGGGGATTCTTGGCAGCTGAGAGGGGCTAGACAGGACAATAACCACCACTAACAAATTCCAAATTGCTACAGAACAATTTGCACTCATACAATTTTTTGCATCAGCCAAATATGTTCATTAATCTCTTTCAAAAAATAAGATAGATGCAAGCTGCCATTCTCGTGCTTTTTCCTTTTTCAGAATAACCCGATATAAACCTGTGTTTTTATTTATATATTTTCAATAGCTGAAGACAATAAGATATCTCTTGCTCAAGAGTGTCCTGGTTGCTACAGCCTGATTGCTGCAGACCGTCTAGAACTGAAGAAGCCTATGGAAGATGTTGTGAAAATATTTAACCTTAAAAGCAGCAGTGACTTTTATTTCAAAATTGTGGCAATAAGAAAAATATCAGGAAAGGTGTGAATTCTGACTCTACCACTGTATTTCAACATAGATTTTTTTTAAAAACCGGTTTGAGGTAGAGAAATATCTTTTGAGCTTGCCTCTTTTCCCAATTCAGCTGGGCTCGTACAAAGTTGATATTGTAATGGAAGACCAATGATTTATATGTTTGAATTTCCCCCAAATAGATGGGTGGGCCAATTAGGGATGCAGCTTGGAGACACCGGATTGAGAAAGATGGCAGAAATTGTGTTGGTAGATGATGAGTCTGATAAAGCACATATTTGTCTGGCAGAAGATTTCAATTTGAGCTCTAGGCAACTCCAGTAAGCATGGGAAAGATTCCTGACTCAAACTTTAGAGTGTCTTACTGGTGAACATCAACACTATTGGGCATGAGGGATCGGTGGTTTGATTTGATCCGTGACAGTTTCTTATATGCCTCTAAGGCAGGTGTGTCAAACTGCCAGCCCACGGGCTGGACACGTCATCCAGAAGCCACGCCCACCCCATTGCCGGCAATGGCAAAACCATCCCGATACATTGTGCGACATCACATGACGTTGCGAGTTTGACATGTCTGCTCTAAGAGAAAATAACAACAACAATAATAATAATAATAAATAAATAAGTTGGAAGGGACCTTGGAGGTCATCTAGTTTAACCCCCTATACCAGCCATCAAACTGACGGCCCATGGGCCAGATGCATCATGCTGAAACTGCTCCCACCCCATTGCTGGCAATGGGGAAAAAGTCCCAATACATCACGTGACATCATGTGATGTCGCCGGTTTCACATTCCTGCCCTATATTAAACCCTACACCATTTCAGACAAATGGCTGTCCAGTCTCTTCTTGAAAACTTCCAGTGTTGGAGCATTCACTGCTTCTGGAGGCAGGTTGTTCCACTGGTTAATTGTTCTCACTGTCAGGAAGTTTCTCCTTAGTTCTAGGTTGCTTCTCTCCTTGATGAGTTTCCATACTTTGCTTCTTGTCCTGCCTTCAGGCGCTTTGGAGAATAGCTTGACTCCCTCTTCTTTGGGGCAGCCCCTGAGATATTGGAACACTGCTACCGGTATCATGCCATCCCTCGTCCTATACCAAATTCCAGCAATCGTTCTTATATGTTTTATCCTCCAGTCCCCTAATCATCTTTGTTGCTCTTCTCTGCACTCTTTCTAGAGTCTCAACATCTTTTTTACATCGTGGTGACCAAAACTGGATGCAGGATTCCAAGTGTGGCCTTACCAAGGCATTGTAAAGTGGTATTAACACTTCATGTGATCTTGATTCTATCCCTCTGTTAACGCAGCCCAGCACTGTGTTGGCTTTTTTGGCAGCTGCAGCACATCTTTCCTTGGTCATTTTACTTGCTTGTTTTTATTAGAATCCTAGAGAAGGAATGGGTCCTTGGGGCCATTGAATCCAACATGAGTTAATCAGACAGCAAGCCAAGTTTTTTTGTTCTTCGTGGGTTTATGCTATTCAGCATCCAGTCTAAATACAGTTGCTAATCATTTTTCTCCTTGAATTTCAGATGCAGATTGGACACGTATATCGAATTGACTTTAAAGCTCAGAGAACAAATTGCTCCAAGACTGAAGTTGAGAAGCCAGATGAGAACTGTACTGCTGTGAAAGGCGGGGTAAGATACTAGGATTAGTTCAAGAGGAATATTTTACTTAAGGGAATCAATTTATTTTAAAGCAGATTCTTGAAACAGAACATTGGTGGGAAACGTTGCACTTCCCTATGGATGCATACTAAGCCTTGAGATAATCTTTCTGCTAAGACAATGTGATGTAAGTCTACTCAAGATCTAAACACAAGTTAACAAAACGCCGGTGCCCAAACAAACCATAAGAATAAAAGGATGGCCTCATTCACCCAATATGCCCACTTTAATCTGCCTAGACAAGGGGTAGGCAACCTTGGCTCTTTTATGACTCATGGACTTCAACTCCCAGAATTCCTGAGCCAGCATAGCCTACCCTAGACTCATTATTTGGTTTAATATTGGATTATAATTAAGTGAAATAGATCTATCTTCCA
The DNA here is from genome assembly GCA_034064705.1 of Bothrops alternatus. Taxonomy (NCBI): domain Eukaryota; kingdom Metazoa; phylum Chordata; class Lepidosauria; order Squamata; family Viperidae; genus Bothrops; species Bothrops alternatus. The sequence continues at coordinate 189,640 of JARGCV010000239.1, forward strand.
GTTTGCCCCAACCTACTGTTGAATCAGTTGGAAAGCCCAAGATCCCACACTGGAATTGTTTTTTTTGCATGCATGCACACACATGCACACTCACATATACACAGATGTAGGTCATGATTTTATGGCTTTAATTTATACTCCTTGCCTCAATGTTTTGAATGAATTCCTGTTCCTCCAAGAAAGAAATCATAGATAAAAAACCACTATTCAGAAAACAAATTTTAAAAATGATCAGCATTTCCAAAATGCCAGTCAAAACAGAATTTTTCCACATTGTATTTTATTTTTATGCCAGTATTTGACAAGAAATGAGCGTCTGCGTTTCTGTTTTGTTTGGCTGACAGGAACTGATGTTCTGCCGTGCCTTAGTTCATGTGAGACCCTGGGAGCCTTCAGTCAAACCAGAGGTGACCTGCACACAGGAGCAAGCTTTACAGGTATTCAAAGCTGTCTCCACCCTCTCCTCCATCACTCTCTCTTTCTAATACAGAATGCAATAATCAGTGTATAGGCCCAGAAATATTGGTATATTTCCCAAGGAATTAGTAATCGGTTTTTCAGATATTCAGTTATGGAGATAATTTAGAGGAAGTGGTAGAGAAGAAGGCCAGAGGTATGAATTGTATTCCTGAAATTGTTCCTCTTAAAAATGGATAAAAGCTCATTGGTATTGAAGGGTAGGATACATCGTCAAGAGCAGGTGTTCTTAATTTGGATCACATTTTCCTTAATTGCTAGAGATAGAGCAGGGATCTCCAAACTTGGCAACTTAAAAATGTGTGGACTTCAATTCCCAGAATTCCCCAGCCAGCCATGCTGGCTGGGGAATTCCGGGAATTGAAGTCCGCAAGTCTTAAAGTTGTCAAATTTGGAGACCCCTGGGATAGAGACTGCTGATCAATACATATAGAGGCCACCAAGCTAAGGAATAATGTTTAAAAGTTTTGTTTTATAAGTTTAGTACCAGTGCAGAGTGATTGCCAGTCACCATCATGATATTATTGCTTGCCTTCTTCCTACACAAGGCTCCCCATCCCTCAGATTGACATGATCTGTCATATAACCATATGACACACTGCTTTAGATACCCAACTGGTCCAGACCTCCAGAATGCTTCTGCATCACACTCAGCAATCCAAAACCTAGCCAGCCAGCCAGCCAGCCTGGCCATCTATCCATGCATTCATGCATCCATCCTTATTTGTTATTTATTTATATCCCACCTTTATTTATTTTTACAACTCAAGGCAGCAAACACACCTTCCTCCTTCTATTTTGCCCACAACAACCCTATGAGGTGGGTTGGGCTGAGAGAGCACAGCTGGCCCATGGTCACCCAGCCAGATTTTGTGGCTAATGCGGGACTTGAACATGCAGTCTCTTGCTTTCCAGCCCAGTGCCTTCACCACTAGACCAAACTGGATCTCATATAAGACTGAATCAGCCTCAGCTTCCCTGCTCCCACATGAGTGGCTGAAGGGGGGGAAAAAACCCATTGTCAATCTTCACCAGCTGGGATGAATCAGGTGCACGACTTCCTGTCCCTGCCTCCTTTCGCTCAGAAAGGATCAGTTGCAGGTTGCAACCTGTTATAACCCCAAAACTCTTAGGGAAGGTTACCTTCAGTTTTCTGCAGCTGTGACTTGGATTTTTTTTTTTTTAAACCTTCTACTGCTTGCATTGGGTCAAAAACCAATGTCTTGCTTAACCTTCCCCTCAAAGTTTCAGGTGCAGAAAATCCTGGGAACTTGTAGTCTCATGTTCTAGTCTACATGTCTCACAAACCACAGGAACTCAGTGACTTATTTCTGCATTTCACATTTCCGTTCAAGACCTTGATTGCATTTTACTTTTCAAGCTGTCAAAGCCTTTATCCCACCTGTCTGAAAAACCATTTTTTTTGTGTGCCCTTCTAGACTACTGAATTGGGAGGATCCAAGGATTCAGAGTTTGAAGGTACCTTCTATGATGACGACGACGATACTATTAATGCGCACCAGAATTTTTGAAAATGATGAAGTTCTTGGGATTTCTGGCTGCATAAAAGCATAACATTTAAATACAGCTGCAGCCAAGGTCGGTCTGCTGCATCAGCTTGCCTAGCTTCTTAACAGTTTGCCAAGTACAGAAGTATAGTCAAAGGAGAACTGTAATTCAGCCAGCTCAGTCAGCCAGCAATATGCACAACTGCCTTTTGCAGAACCAGCGTTGCCTGCATTCAGCCTTGGAGGAAAAAAAAATTCTCTGGAAGAGAAAGGGGCCTTTGCATGTCTAGAGAAGCTCAGTGGTTGAATTATGTTACCTTTCTCTGCAGTCAATCAGGATGGAATTTCAAATATGATTATTTTATGACAAATTTACAACAATGGCACTAATTCCGTACAATTATATTAATTAGTCCTCTCTTTTTATTACTAGATTGACATACATTTGTTTGTATACCTTTCCTTGGTTATCATAAATAAAAGACATATATCAAAATACCGGTGGACTAAATTTGCTTCATTTCAAATATCAGAAAAGTCACTGAAAGCTTCACCAAACTTATGTCTTCAGAGCCCAAGTTGATCAGCAATGAACAACTTCTCAAAATGAAGGTGTCCCTCCCTCATGTTTTGAAAACCTGAAGCTAAAACATATCCATGCATGACCCAGCTAGGAAACACAACTAGGTGGTTTTCCTAGAATGCCTGTCCTGTAATCTTGTGTTACATTATTATTATTATTATTACTACTACTACTACTACTACTACTACTACTACTACTACTACTACTATTATTATTATTATTATTATTATTATTCAGTCAGTAGTCAGTCAGTCAGTCAGTCAGCCAGATGTTCAAATTGGATTGGGCATTATTGTCCACCTCTCAAGTCCTTCCAAAGGACCTGGGATAGCAGATTTTGATGTTTGAGGTTGTTAAAGGTATCTTCACAGGATGGAAACTGTTCCACGTGAAGCTGCCTTTAACAATTGATTGATGGTGATTTTGTCAATGCTGATGATGTCCAAGAACTGATGCTCCTGTTGTTTGGGATTGCACCTGTTATTATCACTATTATCTTTCCTTCTTAACATTTATATGTGGCATGATTCCGGGCATTTATGATGCTTTCCATGATTTATCTAGGCAGGCTTTTCTATTTTCTGATGGTGGATAGATTTTACACTTGAGGGACCCAATTTTGTTTCCAGAACAGCTCCCCAGCATTCATCTCAAAGGGCAACCAATGACCTACGGCAGTGGTGGGATTCAGCCAGTTCACACCACTTCAGAACCGGTAGCTAATTTCTTTGTTGCCCAGGCTCAGAACGGACTTCCGGAAGCAGCATCCACAGAGAGAACCGGTTGTTCACATAGTTGAATCCCACCAATGACCTAAGGCTCTCCAAGGGCTCCTTGCGAGTTTATTTGGCCTGCGGAAGCAGCGTGCACATATGGATTACAGGTGCTACAGATAAAAGCCAGAATTGGCCCCAGATAGTTTGAGACTAGAAGCCCCTACAGATAAAAGCCAGAATTGGCCCCAGATAGTTTGAGACTAGAAGCCCCCAAATTCTCGTCCTATGTGAAAATGCCCTACGTGCGTCCCAAAATCCATCAGATTGCACAGAAGGCATGGTGGTTTTTTTTTCTGTCTGAGGTCTTAAAGGGAGGCATGGGGGAGCCACTAGTTTGGGGCAGGGAGATGGTGGAGCTGGAAAGGAGACCGAAGTCTCCTATCCCTCCTGGCCCATTGCCTCATTCCTGCCAACAGCAGCATATGCCCTGTGACGTCCTTTGTCAGTCGTTCTGGTGTCCCTGGCAATTAGCCTTTTCCCACGATCATATCTCCCCCCACCCCAGTAATCTATTTTCTCATCGCTGTTTATAAAAGTCTTCCGTAAGCTTGTTTTCAAGATCCTGTTTTACACAGCAGGTTCCGCTTTCCTTTTTGAGCTGTTCTGCTGATTGAGAGCTAGGAGTGTTATATATAGCCTGAAGAAACCAGTCACGGCCACTTGGTGACGGTCACTTTATGATCAGAATGCCAGGCCCTTTGAAGATACGTCTGGGCTTCTGGTTTCTTCCGTTTAGACCGTTAGATGGCAGTTGAGCTCCCTGTGATTCACAGTCCTCCTTCCTTGCTATCACTCAGCCTACCTGCTTTTGCCACCTCTCAGAAAAGGCTTAAGGGGAGAATGACTGAAAGTGTCACTCCACAAACTAGAAAAATGCGGGTTAGACAGCATCACCACCAGATGGATCTGTAGCTGGCTGACCGGCCGTACTCAGCATGTGGTCCTCAATGGAACCGCATCTACATGGAGAGAAGTGTGTAGTGGGGTGCCCCAGAGCTGTGTTAGCAAATACATGACTAACCCAAAAGCACATTGCATTCAGAAACAATGTATCAAGTAAAACTCTCTTCATTGTATGCCTGTGAGAAACTAACCTGATGAAATACAATGTAGATTTCTATGTGTGCTTCTTTGTTCCTGAGAAAGGAAAGCTATAAAACTGTAGTTTGGACCCCCCCTCGGGGTTCAGAATTGCTTGTTTTTACTGCCTCTGAACCTTGCGCAAATAAACCTCTCTGCACCCTTTGGAATTCGTAAAAGTTCCTTTCGTTTTCCACAAGATTTATGGCGACTTCTCCGCCGGGACTTTTAGGAAGAGGCCATTGACCTTCCAGACGGATTGCCCTGGTGGGGAAGCCCCTCTGTTGACGACGACATATCCAAGCCGGCTCCGTGGCCTTTGTCTGTGGGGAGACCTCGACGGGAAGGGAGGGGAATTCACCCATCAGCGAAGCACTCCAGTCAAGGATCCGCCGGGGGTGGCAGACAGGTCGTTAATCAACAAAAGAGTCTGGAACGCCTGCAGGCAAGTATTGTAAAAAGGGGATATCTGATCCCATTTGGATCGGAAGAGGGGAGTGATCACCCCCTAGAAGACAAGGTGTCGTCCTTAAGTCTTCAATAGGTAGGACTGTGTGGGTGGTTAAACCATCGCATTTCCTGCAGAGTGACCGTTGGAATGTCCGGCACCTCAGGTCGTTGGTAGTGTGTTAGGGAGAAATGGGAGGTAAACAGTCAAAGAAGGGTGTTGGTCAGACGCCACTTCAGTGCATGTTAGGAAATTTCAAAAAGGGTTTTTCTAGGGATTATGGAGACCCAAAACCAAATCCAGCCATGTTAAAAAGATTCTGTGAATCTGAATGGACCACCTTTGGCGTAGGGTGGCCCAAGGAGGGATCGGCGAATCCCGAACTCGTGGCACGGGTTCATCAAAATGTGACTGGAAATGGTTATTGGGACCAATATCCCTATATAGACCAATGGCAGATCAATATTGCAGAAAAGCCTCGATGGTTAGCAAGGTGTCAGTTAGAATGTGCTAAGATATACTTGGCAAGCCAAAAAGCCAAACCTCAGACAAAAGCTAAGATTTTCAGCCAGGAAGAAAGGGGGGAAATTGACAGACCCCCTCCCTATGTTCCTAGAAGAGAAGAAGGGGGAATAAATCAGCAAATTCCACCCCCTCCGGTTGAAAAAAATGAAGTCCAATTTCAACCAGAAGCTAGTGAGGAAAGCAAAATAAAAACAGATGAAACCATTCAAAAGAAAGATAAGGACTTGGATAACGATGAAGACCAGACCCCAGTTTCTAGCCAGACTAGAACTAAGAAGGAGGTGAAAACAGAAGAAAATATAGCCCCTCTAAGAGAAATTTAGCAGCACCAAAAACTTTGTTGCAAAAGTTACAGGCTTTTGTGTTTAGAAGCCTTGAGACAAGCAGCCATTCGTCCAGTTAATTATGCTGCAGTAACTAATGTTTGGCAAGAAAAAAATGAATCACCAACTGCATTCCTCAGCCGACTGATAGAAGCTTATAAAGTAAACACAGGTCTTGATATGGAGTTGGCACAAAATCACCCACTCCTAATTGAAAGATTTATTACATAAGGCCCCTTCTGTGCGTGGCCTTAAAAAAACATAGCAGAGATTATGGAATTCGCACATAAGATGTTCCGTAACCGTGACAAGGAGGAGGAACGTAAATCAGATCAGAAAGAGAAAAAGAAAGTTGAAATGTTAGCAGTGGCATTGGGAGGAATGCGTATTGGACCCAACCAATGTGCCATCTGTAAACAGGAAGGACATTGGCAAAGGGAGTGCCCCCAGAGGAATGGCCAGCCTAGGGGACAATCCCACCAGTATGGAAGAGGAAGAGGAAGAGAATTTAGAAGGACTTTCCAGAGAAGCTACAGAAAAAAGCTTCCAAGGAAGAGGGCATCCAGCCTATCCCAGTCAGGCAGAAGAAAGAGAAGGAAACATGATCGGCTTAGCCGACATGGAATGGGAAGACTGAAGAGGACAGGGTTCTAGGGCCCCACCCCCAGAGCCCATTGTTAAAATACAGATGGGAGGACAGACTGTCCCAATGTTAGTTGACACAGGAGCCACCAGATCTGTCCTAAATAAATCTATTGGCAAGCCACAAAACAAGGAGGATTGCTTTGAAAACACATCCAGACTGCTCCAATTGTTACAAGACTGTGGCTACAGAGCGTCCAAAAAGAAAGCACAATTAGTTCAAAAGACTGTAATGTGTTTAGGCTATGAACTATCACAAGGGCAAAGAACTTTGGGCCCCCAGAGAAAGCAAGATGTATTACATATTCCCATTCCCAAAACAAAACAGGAAGTTAGAGCCTTTTTGGGAATTACAGGCTTCTGTAGAATTTGGATTCCTAACTTTGCTCTCACAGCTAAACCATTGTACCAAGTTTTAAAAGGACCAGAAAAAGAACCTCTTTTGTGGCAACAAGAACAAACCCAAGCGATAAAACAACTCCAACAGGCTCTAACCACAGCACCAGCTCTAAGACTACCTGATATATCTAGGTCATTCTCACTTTATGTCGATGTGAGACAGAATGTGGCTTTAGGAGTTCTTACACAAAAGCAGGGAAATTGGAACTGACCAGTCGCTTATCTGTCAAAACAGCTAGATATGGCCTCGCAAGGTTGGCCACAATGTTTAAAAATTCTAGCAGCAGTTATGCTGTTACTGCAGGAGGCAAACAAGTTAACCTTTTCAGCTCCAGTAGTTGTTTATACTAGTCATGCCCTGCAGACAATTATTGACAATAAGGGACATTTATGGATCAGCAATCAAAGGATGCATAAGATACAGGCCCTTTTATTAGAAAATCCACAAGTCACATTGCAACAAAGTTCAACTTTAAACCCAGCCACTTTAATGCCAATACCAGATTCAACTAGGCCTGTGCATAACTGCATGCAAACAATAGAGCTACAATATTCTTGCAGGCCTGACCTTACAGACCAACCCTTGCATAATGCAGACTTTCAGTGGTTCACTGATGGATCCAGCTTCATGGATCAAGGAATTAGATACTCTGGTTACGCAGTTGTCTCTCAAACTGCGATTGTGGAGTCAGCACAGTTACCTAGCCAAGCAAGTGCACAATTTGCAGAATTATATGCCTTAACCAGAGCATTAGAAATAGCTGCAGGAATGACTTTAAATGTAAATATGCATTTTGACTGTTCACGCTCATGCGGCGATCTACAAAGGGAGAGGATATTTGGACTCCACAGGCAAGATTATCCAATATGTAACTTTGATTAAAAGACTTATCAAGGCAGCACAGTTGCCATCTAAAGTTGCAATCATCCATTGTCCTGGACATCAAAAAGACTTAAGCCTTATTACCCAGGGCAATAGGAAAGCAGACAAAGAAGCCAAAAGAGCTGCGTGGGAAGGCCCCCCTCTCCACTCAGATGTCACTAGGTTCATGTATTTAGACACCTACTTAGAACAACTTGATCCTACATATACACAGGAGGAAACCCAAAAATTGAAACAGTATGTACAAGCCGAACTAGTTAAAGGCTGGTACACACTTCCTGATGGACACATTGCTGTTCCTCTTGAGCTTGCCTGCCCCCTTATTTTTCAAGCCCATAAGCAACATCATTTAGGAAAAACTGCATTATTACAACAGCTTGAACGATTTTGCTAACAGCACAAGTATGTTCTCAGTGTTCCACTTGTGCCCAAACCAATGCACGCCAAGGACCGGTAATACCACCGGGTCAACAACCAATTGCTTATTTTCCAATGGACTATGTCATTGTTGATTTTACTGATATGCCCAGAAGTAAGAAATATATAGCCCTGTTAGTTATAATTGATACCTATTCAGGGTGGATTGAAGCCTTTCCAACTGTAAATAAGAAAGCTATACAGGTTGCCAGAATATTTCTGAAAGAAATTATTCCTAGGTTTGGTTGCCCTTCTAGGATTTCATCAGATAATGGCCCTGAATTTGTACACCAAATCAATAAGTCTTTAGCCCAAGCATTAGGAATCAAGTGGAGATTTCATTGTGCCTTCCACCCTCAATCGGCTGGAAAAGTGGAACGTGCTAATCGCACAATTAAAACACTTATTACCAAATTTTGTTTGGAAACTCATCTTCATTGGCCAGATGTTTTGCCTATGGTTTTGTATGCAATCAGACTGGCCCCCCGCACTAAATTACAACTTAGTCCTTATGAGCTCATGTTTGGCCATCCCCCTTGTCTATTTAAACCTGACAGTCAGGGCTGGCCGGACTTGGCTCATAAGGGGGGAATAGACCAACAGAAATTGTTACATCAGTTACAGCTTCATAATTTGGCTGTTTCAAACTTGCGCCATTATATGATGGAACAACAACCCCCTCCAGTAGTTACAGCAACACATGGGTTCAAACCAGGAGACAGAGTGTGGGTGAAGCACTGGAAATCAGATCCCTTAAGCCCAAGATGGAAAGGACCGTATACTGTTGTCATGTGTTCTCCTTTGGCAGTGAAAACCTTGGAGGGAAAGTCCTGGATCCACTGGAGTAGATTGAAAGCAGCTGCACCTGCAGATCCAGTAACTTACAAGGTGGATAAGACTGACAAACCTTTGGTATTGAAATTTACAAGAAATACACCCTGTCGAACCCTACCAGCAACGGGTTCTCAACACACGGTGTGAACAACAACCCTGCTGAGACACTCCGGACGCTGTCTCTCTACGCACGGTGGAAGATATGAGGATTCTACAGCTCATAATACCTGTTAGTTATTTAATATGGGGAATATACACACACATTCCTACACAAATCAGTGCAAAGGCTACACGAGAGGTCATAATGCAAAAACCCTCTAATAAAAAATATTGAGTACCACACACAAAGAAATAACAAAAACACAGGGAAACCAAGGTTGTCAAAACTGCATCAAGACTACCAAACAAAGAAACCAAATAACCAAGACTTTGATTTATCATACAATGAAACCAGAAGGGTGCCAAGATAGCTCCCCTAGCTCTTGTACATACAACAGAACCACGTATAAGGTTTGTAGAAAGGGGGTCCAAGATCAGTGTTATAATCCCAAGTCTGATCCAGATCGTTGGGCCTTACAAATCAAAACACATAGAACAAGAAGTAGCTATAGGGACCAGGCTATTAGGGATCTCCCAATGGAAATCCAACCCAGACTCCAGTTTTAGCGTCACCTTTGATGTTTGCAAAGCAGCTAATTATTGGGCTGCAATACATGGTTGTGGAGGGATCAGTAATATCCACAGCTATATCCCAAACCATAAGTACTTGTGCCCACCAGATGGATGTGCAGTCTCTGCGGTCAAATGTAAGTGGTGGTCATGTATTAAGTGGCATACCCAAGACCCAAAGGAGATGGACTACATCTTGTTTGAAAAGAATGAAACAAAAGCAGATTCCTGTGGAACAGATAACTGTAATTTAGTGACTCTTACAGTCAAGAATGGCAGTTGGTTCCTGGAACAAAAAAAAGATGGGAAAGAAAGAAAGTGGAAATGTATTGAAAGGCATAACTGACAAAATGATCAAATTAGCACATGTTCCGGTGCAAACCTGGAAAGGATTTAATTTAGAAGATGTATTTTCAGGATGGTGGCCAAAGTTACCAGGACTACAAACCATCATAGTTATAGCAGTCTTGTTAATTCTAGGATGTATTTTGATTCCTTGCTTAATCCCCTGTCTTATAGCAATGATTCGAAGGATCTCAGAAAGTACAGCCCAATTAACTGCAAAACATGAAACAATGTTAGCCTTATGGGAATATAAGATGGTGCCCACTCAAGAACCTGAATCAGAGGTAGAATAATGGAAGTTTAAGCTGGAAAACTTCCAAAGGGGGGAGTGAAGTAAGAATGAAGTAGAATAATAATAATGATAATGAAAAATCACTAAAAAGCAAACTGATGTGTCTGCACAATTACTGGAATAAAGCTGTGTTAGCAAATACATGACTAACCCAAAAGCACATTGCATTCAGAAACAATGTATCAAGTAAAACTCTCTTCATTGTATGCCTGTGAGAAACTAACCTGATGAAATACAATGTAGATTTCTATGTGTGCTTCTTTGTTCCTGAGAAAGGAAAGCTATAAAACTGTAGTTTGGACCCCCCCTCGGGGTTCAGAATTGCTTGTTTTTACTGCCTCTGAACCTTGCGCAAATAAACCTCTCTGCACCCTTTGGAATTCGTAAAAGTTCCTTTCGTTTTCCACAAGACCAGGGCTCTGTTCTGGGCCCAGTGCTCTTCAACATCTTCATCAATGATCTGGATGAGGGGATAGATGGGGAACTCATCAAATTTGCAGATGACACCAAGCTGGCAGGAATAGCCAACATTCCAGAAGACAGGCTTAGGATACAGGAGGATCTGGACAGACTTGAACACTGGGTGCTATCTAACAAAATGAAATTCAATGGTGAAAAAAAAGTAAGGTTCTACATTTAGGCAAGAAAAACCAAATGTACAGGTATAGTATAGGGGGTACCTTGCTCAATAGTAGTAACTGTGAGAGGGACCTCAGAGTCCTAGTGGACAATCACTTGAATATGAGCCAGCAGTGTGCTGCAGCTGCCAAAAAAGCCAACACAGTGCTAGGCTGTATTAACAGAGGGATAGAATCAAGATCATGTGAAGTGTTAATACCACTTTACAATGCCTGGGTAAGGCCACACTTGGAATACTGAATCCAGTTTTGGTCACCACGATGTAAAAAATATGTTGAGACTCTAGAAAGAGTACAGAGAAGAGCAACAAAGATGATAGGGAACTGAAGGCTAAAACATATAAGGAACAGTTGTTGGAATCGGGTATGTCTAGTTTAACAAAGAGAAAGATGAGGGGGGGACATGATAGCAGTCTTCCAATATCTCAGGGGCTGCCCCAAAGAAGAGGGAGTCAAGCTATTCTCCAAAGCACCTGAAGGCAGGACAAGAAGTAATGGATGGAAACTAATCAAGGAGAGAAGCAACCTAGAACTAAGGAGAAACTTCCTAACAGTTAGAAAAATTAACCAGTGGAACAACCTGCCTCCAGAAGCGGTGAATGCCCCAACACTGGAAGTTTTTAAAAAGAAACTGGACAGCCATTTGTCCAAAATGGTATAGGGTTTCCTGCCTGAGCAGGGGGTTGGACTAGATGACCTCCAACATCCCTTCCAACTTTATTATTATTATTATTATTATTATTATTATTATTATTATTATTATTATTACTATAAACTGGCCAATGGATCTGTCACTTTAGCTAGTTGGCATGATTATCAGGGACCACCGCCAAAGCTGTCCTCCATTTGAGGACACCTATCTTTGTTTCAGGTGATACATGGTGCTCCAATTTGAGACAGAAGAGACCAGCCCTCCCCCCGCTGATCATTTTTCACAGCTCTGGCACTGGTCAGCTCTGGTCAGTTGTCAAGCAAGGTCCATATTCCCAAGCCTCCAATGACAGGAAAATCTAACAGAAAGTGACTAAATTAGTAGACCAGCAAAACGCTGTGGCCGTAGTATACTTAGATTTCAGTAAGGCATATGATAAAGTAGACCACAATCTACTGCTTGGTAAGCTAGAAAAAGGTGGAATAGACAACATCACCACCAGATGGATTTATAGCTGGCTGACAAACCATACTCAACAAGTAGTCCTCAATGGTACTATATCCACATGGAGGGAAGTAAGCAGTACCACAAGGCTCCGTCTTAGGTCCAGTACTTTTCAATATCTTCATTAATTACTTAGATGAGGGAATAGAAGGGGAACTCATCAGATCTGCACATGACACTAAACTGGCAGGAATAGCCAACATCCCAGAAGACAAACTCAGGATCCAAAGAGATCTTAACAAACTTGAACAATGGGCCCTATCCAACAAAATGAGTTTTTAATGTGGAGAAAAGCAAAGTTTTACATTTAGGCAGGAAAAATCAAATGTATAAGTACAGATTAGGCGAGACCCGGCTCAAAAACAGCAAATGTGAGAGGGACCTTGGAGTCCTAGTGGGCGATCACTTGACTATGAGCCAGTAGTGTGCAGCAGCAGCTGAAAAAGCTAATACAATCCTGGGTTGTATAAACAGAGGCATAGAATCAAGATCACACGAAGTATTAGCACAATGGAAGACAAATTTGAAGTCAAGTCACATACAGCAAAGGATTTCTGCCCATACATCTACGGGAGATGGGGCTATACAAGTATATGATATACAATTCACCATCTGTCCTCTAAAGCCACAATGCTCTTTAGTTACAATGGCAGCCTCAGCTTTAGTGAGAGACTTGCCTAAAAATTAAGAAGCCAACTTCACTTTAAAAAGTTTCTAATTCAGCTATGTCACCTGTCATTGTTCAGTTAACTCAATAGATCCAATCCCCTCCACCCACTGTTAGTTACCTTTTTCAATAATGCTGTTCGTTAGCTTTGAGAGAGAAAGAGAAAAGAAAAAAAAATAGTATATAGTGATTTGAAGACAAACTTATTTTTTTCAGATAAGTTTGGTTTCATCTTTTTTAATGAAAAGAAGGACTAGGGGGTGATATGATAGCAATGTTCCAATATCTCAGGGGCTGCCACAAAGAAGAGGGAGTCAAGCTATTCTCCAAAGCACCTGAAGGCAGGACAAGAAGCAACGGATGGAAACTAATCAAGGAGAGAAGCACCTAGAGCAGGGGTTCTCAACCTTGGCAACTTTAAGACTTGTGGACTTCAACTCCCAGAATTCCTCAGCCAGCAAAGCTGGCTGAGGAATTCTGGGAGTTGAAGTCCACAAGTCTTAAAGTTGCCAAGGTTGAGAACCCCTGACCTAGAGCTAAGGAGAAACTTCCTGACAGAACAATTAATCAGTGGAATGACTTGTCTGCAAAACCTCTACCACTGGAGGTTTTTAAGACTGGACCACCATTTGTCTGAAATAGTATAGGGTTCCCTGTCTGAGCAGGGGGTTGGACTAGAAGACCTCTAAGGTCCCTTCCAAATCTGTTACTCTGTTATTCAGTTATATATGTTCCTAAACTTACCTGCAGCCTCTACTTAATTTTCCAGTTCTTTTGAAAGCAATTTCAGGAACATCTGGCAAGGGGAATAAAAAAAAAAAGATAGCTATGACCACATAATCATTTTTGACTATCTTTCCCCCTCACAGATATTCCTGCAAGTAAGTAATTCAAATAACGTTTTCCTTCTCTGACCACCCACAGAATTTGCAGAAAGAATGTTTGTTTGTGACAATGTGCCATTTGCTGGACTTCTGCTCCAGAGCCTGACTTCTACAGGAATATTATCTTCAATAAAAGAAAGTTCTCCATCCCTGATTAAAGAAAACAACACATTTTTTTCCTTCCTTGGAGTACTTTAAAATAGCAAAATGAAAAAAAAGAAGAAAAACCATTGTATTTCTGATGGCCCAGCAATTCCACCATAATTTCTACTCATCCATAATTATCTCATCGAGCTTGGCAACAGAGCAGTAAAAGTTACAAATCTTGAAAAAAAATTATATTCCATTCTTTCTCCCTTTGAAATGTACTTGCAGGCAGTCCTCAACTTATAACAGTTTGGTTAGTAACCATTCAAAGTTACAATGGTACTGAAAAAGGTCACTCATAGCCATGTTTCACACTTACGACCGTAGCAGCATCCTCATGGTCACGTAATCAAAATTCAGCTGCTTGGCAACTGACTCATATTTATGACGGTTGCAATGTCCCAGCGTCATGGGATGACCTTTTGCGACCTTCTGACAAGCAAAGTCAATGGGGAAGTAAGATTCACTTAACAACTGTGTTACTTAACTTAACAACTGCAGTGATTTACTTAACAATTGCGGGAAGAAAGGTTGTAAAATGGGGTAAAATTCCACTTAGCAACTGTCTCGCTTAGAAACAAATATTTTGGGTTCAGTTGTAGTTGTCAAGGACCACTTGCAGTGGTGGGATTCAAATATGTGAACAACCAGTTCTCTGTGTGGATGCCGCTTCCAGAAGTCCATTCTGGGTCTGAGCAACAAAAAATTAGCTACCGGTTCTGCTGAAGTGGTGCGAACTGGCTGAATCCCACCACTGACCACTTGTATTATCATTCTGGAAAATGTCCTTGAAGTTACCCAAAGTGACATACAGTCAAAACCGTATGTTCTGACCTTGAGATTGTAAAATATCAACTTGCATTGTGAACTGCAGGTGAATAAACTTGTTTTTTAAAAAAAAACCTTAAATAAACCTCAAAGGTTGTTTACATTGCATATAGACTATGACTTGAGGCCATGAAATAGCTTTGTTTATTTTGAGTTCTCTGGTATCTGCTAGGAAGATATACCTCATCAGTTATCTTCAAGCTCTTTCTCCTCTTTCTACGCTCATCAGAAGCTCAAAGGAGCTTCTCTCACCTGGATATGAAAGTCTTCATTCTGCTAGTCCTCAGCATTGGACTTTGCCAAGCCAATCCTCTCCAAGATGAAGTGGGCTGTGATGACCCAGAAGTTTTTGAAGCTGTGGCTAGAGCAATAAAAGCATTTAATGAAGACAGAAGTCAAGGAAATAAATTTGCTCTCAATGTCATCCTTCATGCCTACAGAATAGTAAGTAAATTTGGTAACCATCAGAACCATAAAAATCTAATTAATGTGAATTTCATAATTGGGGACTTGCACAAGAATGCACCATTAGCACCCTCCACCCACTATTGAATGGTGGTCATCTGAAAATTTCTCCCAGATTTAATGTTTAATTTAATAGAAATTAAAAATTATTACATGCATGGCAAGTAATCATCCTTACTGTATTTCATTTGTTCGATTTCCGTTTTTTTCTCTTTCGCAATCCCATTCCCCCATCTTAAAAAAATTGCTCCTTTCCATTCCACCAGACTTACGTGATGCTAAGTGGACTCTTCCTAAAATAATCCAAAAATATTGAACTTCAGCTCAATGTAATTCCACAAGCTGCGTGGGGATTTGCACTCCAAGCAAGTATTTTATTTACAAAAAAAAATGTTTTGAGCGGGGGCAGGGATTCTTTCAAGTCTTCAAACAACCTTCATAAATCTGGTGGTACTTTTCAAGTACATTGGATTTCAGCCCCCACAATTGGGGGAATTATTGGAGCTACACTCACACCAAACAATGTCATCAAACAATGTCGTCTGGCAGGCCCTAGGGGGAGGGCCTTCTCTGTTGTGGCGCCCACCCTCTGGAACCAACTACCTCCTGAAGTCCGCGTTTCTCCGACTCTCCCGGCCTTCCGAAAGAATTTAAAAACCTACCTCTGCAGGCAGGCCTGGGGATGATTGTTGATTGTGGTGTGACTGAGGAGTATGTGTGGGGTTTATTTTTAATGGTTTTTTTTTATTTATATTGAATTGTTTATTTGTATGTTGTGAGCCGCTCCGAGTCTATGGAGAGGAGCGGCATACAAATCCGAAAAATAAAATAAATAATAAATTTTTGGAGAGCAATTTTTCTAATTCTGCTGCTTTGCCATATAAAATGTAATATGATGCAGCCATTTGGTGGTTTCATTTACCATTGTTTAATTTGGATTTCCATAAATTGGAAGTCTTTGGTAATGCTAAAATTGATCCATGTCTCTGCACTAAAGGAGATGTTAGCAGAGAAATCGGAAAAATCAGTCACTTTAAATGTAGATGCAGCTGGATTACTTATCTTTAGCAAGGTAAACTCTCCAAGTCTAGCTCAGGTCCTGATGACTTTTTCTGTCAATATGAATATGGTTTATTGATACCTTTTTAAAGATTGGGGGGGCGGAGAATGCTCCAGTCTAAAAAAAAAACCAACAGCCTTGGTGTCTCTTAATTCTCTTCCATTCAAATCTTAACTAAGTTCACTTTAGGAAATCTGTCACAGTCAAATACCTTACCTTATTCTTTAATATAGATTTTACCTTTTCTTTTTTTGCATTAGTTGTTTGTTTGCACCCACATATTATTAATAGGTTATAATAGACTATAATAGATTATCAAGGCTCTCTTGGAAGAGGCTGGCAGACATAAACTGGGAGTTGGAAATGAGGGAATTTTATTTTAAAAAATATTTATTTTTATCCTGCCTTTATTATTTGTTTTTATAAATAACTCAGGGCAGCAAACATTCCTCTCTATTTCTGTGAGGGAGATGGGGTGTTCTGAAATTGGATAAATAAATAAAAATAAATAAATAAAATACTTTTTATTTTCTAAGGAGTATTTCTATAATGAAGTATTTATGTAATACTCCTTATAAAATACCTCTTATTTTTCCCACAATAACAACCCTATGAGGGGGATTGGGTTGAGAGCCAAAGTCACCCAGCTGGTTTTTATGCCTAAGGTGAAACTAGAATTCACAGTGTCCTGGCTTCTAGCCTGGCACCTTAACCACTAGAACATGGGTGTCAAACTTGCCGTTGTCACATGACGTGTCACAACACATCGTGACTTTTTCGCATTGCTGGAGCTGGGGTGGACGCAGCCTTCCCATGATGCAACCGGCCTGCAGGCCAGCAGTTTGACACCCCTGCACTAGAACAATGATGGCAAAGCTTTTGGGTTTGACATGGAAATTTGGAAATTTTCCAAATTTGAAAAATTGTTAGCTTGACTCTGCTGAGGTGTCAAGAAAGAACTCTTTATTGCCCCCCTCCCCCCATCTAGGCCACCCTGAACCGTGGCATTTGGCAGCAACCCCAAGGCTGGGCCTGAAGTAGAGGCCTAGAGTTCAACTTCAGTCCTAGCCCCACTGCTGTCACTCAAAAAGACTGCCTCACATCATTCCCCAAGGCACACAAGGTCGCTCCAGGTTTCGTGGGGCCTTCTTTCTTGAATGTCTGTGGAGATTCTCGGTCATCCAGGTCGTGGCTGTCCCAAAGGTGCTTTTTCAAAAGGCAGCTGGACTTTGTTTTCCTTTGAAGATGTTTTCCTTGAAGTACCTTTGGAACATCATTCTTGAGGCAACTTCAGAGAATGCTCTTTCGTGGCCTATGCAGCCTCCGAAAACCACAGAAAACCACAGCTCTCTCATGCAACTTCCAGTGGGTCCAAAAGCTATGCAAGAGCACACTTCGTTCTCACATGGCCCCACAACCTCCCAAAATTACAAGAGTATGGAGCATGCTTTCAAGACTAGCTGTCAGGCATTGGTTTAACACTTTGCGGCATGTCACTTTTGACAAGGTTGTCATAGGTTCACCATCACTACAATAGACCATTCAATATTAATACTTCTAATATATCTTTCCATGGAATTAAGCAAAACAATGCACAACCATGACAAACAACACAAAACTGAGGTTGAATTATTTGTGGTTTAGGATATTGTAGCTATCCTAATGTAAGTAGCTCATCGTGATAAGCCCTAATCAGTGGTGGAATTCAAATACCTGAACAACTGGTTCTCTTATTCGATGCAGGCATGGGCCTCTGAGGCCTAGAATGGGCTTCCGGAAGTGGCATCCATGCACTTCCGGTGGGCCATTCTAGGCCTGGGAGGCCTCCTCCAGGCCTCCAAGGCCTAGGCTGGACTTCTGAAAGCCAGCCGGTTCTCCGAATGCAGCAAAATTTAGCTACCAGTTCTACTGAACTGGTGCGAACTGGCTGAATCCCACCACTGGCACTAATGTAGTTTATTTATCTAGGCATAAACAGTGGGATTGATCAGAGGAGCTGCATACACCTAATTTAACTTAAATTCAATTGGATTATATTTTTGTTGTGTTCCCACTCCAGCACTTCCCCTTTCTTGGCTCAGTCCTTGGGATTGTACTCAGTGGGCAAAATGGAGTCATGCCATTGATCCCCAGATTAAAGCAGTAGATGTTACATGACAAATAGGCATGTACTCCAACAGTCATGCTGTCCGAGCAAAAATCAGACAGTGTTTACAAAGGTTAAATATTTGATCCGTTACACATTTACTGAAAGTTTGCTTTGGATTTCAACTTGATTTGCCTTCATAAGACTCTTGAATTGAAAGGACTGTTTTGCAGCACAGCAGACACCTGCAAGAATTTTGATTCCAATAAAGTTCTAAATTCTTGAAGCTGGTGTGATAACTCCAAAGCTATTTAGCTTTAAGATGAGTCTATCCAGATTTCTCAACCTTGACAACTTTAAGAGGTTGGATCTGGAGTCCCAGAATTCCCGAGCCAACATGCATTTTTGTCTCTAAAGCAGCAATTAAGGTGTAAACTTCTGTTTGGACTGTAGCACTTCTACCTGCATGAGAGTTATAAAAATAAAACATTTCTACACTGACAAAAAAACAGCAGATCAGCAAAAGAGCTAGCACTAAACTAATTTTGCTGGCATTGTTGTTTGGGAAACTTTTGTATGGAAGAATGATCACTCCCAATGAAGGTTTCCTTAATTAAAGCTGAAGAACAATTTCTTAATCTAGGATCCTACAGATATAAAGCTAAAGATTTCCCTGTCCAGTTGTATCCAACTCTAGGGGGTGGTACTCATCTTTGTTTCTTAGCCGAGGGAGCCAGCATTGTCTGAAAACTTTTCCACAGTCATGTGGCCAGCATGACAATATTCTGCAACTCAGAGCATGGGACGAAACACAAAATGCTGTTACCTTTCCCACTGAAGTGGTACCTATTGATCTACTCGCATTTTGCATGCTTTCCAACTGCTAGATGGGCAAGAGCTGGGGCAAGTAATGGGAGCTTGCCCCATTTCAAGGCGCTCAGGTGAGCCATCAAGTCCCCACCCTACAGATATACTCTATTATACTATTTAGGGAATGAGGGGTTGCTTGGATTCCAAGGGGCGGAAGTCCTGAGACTTTGTGGCTGCAGAAATAGAGCCATTGTTGGAAACTTCCTAAATCAAATGGGTCTTTTTTTGTGATCATGTGGCAGCAAGGGGAGGTTGCTTGCACAGTCCTAGGAAAGCAACTTTCCTTCTCTGAATCCAAAGTGTTCTCCAGCTCTATACAAAACCTATTGTAGGTATTCCTCAACTTACAACCACATTTGAGACCAGGAATATCCATCGCTAAGCAAGGTGGTTGTGAAGAACAGTCATATCCAATTTCACAACTTTTTTTTGCCATGGCTAAGCAAATCACTGCAGTCATTAAGCAAATCTAGCTTCTCCCATTGACTTGGCTTATTATAAGTCAGCTGGGAAAGTTAAAAATGGTGATCAAATCACCCCAAGATGCTGGACTGTGCTAAATACAGTACATGCTGGTTGCCAAGCACCCAAATTTTGATCACAGAACTGTGGTAAGGCTGTGACAGTCATAAGTATGAGGATCAGTTGGAAGTCACTTTTTTCAGTGCCACTGTAATGTCGAACAGTTGCTAAATGAACAGTTGTAAGCTGAGGACTACCTGTATTGATACTTTAACTATTTCTTTGAGGTTTTTTGGACCATTACATGCTGTAGAAACACAGAAGAACATTGGCGGATTTTTTTTTTAAATTACTAGGGCCTGGACCAAAGGGGTGGATTGGCCATCAAAATAAGATTGCAACTTTGGGATAAATTGTGTTATTTATATTTTTAATCATTGGTTGTGTTTCACTTTATTCCTATGTTGTTTTAATTGTTAGCCACCCAGAATCATGTGTTCAAGATGGGCGGCCATATCAGCTTATTAAATACATAAATGAAACTGCAACAGTACTCACGTACATTCTCTTTTCAGGCAGGTCCTGGGAAAAAGTTCCATGTCATCTATCAAGTAAGAGAAACTGCGTGTCCAATTGATGCAGATGAGCCTTGGCAAAACTGTGATCTTTTAGGGATCTCAGAAGGAGTAAGTATTCATTCTTCCTCCTTTAACGTGGCAGAAAGAGTTTTATAGGGGAGAGCAGGAAGAAAGAGAGAGGTATACATTATAGGGTTACCAAGATCACCATATACAACCAGGGGAAAGATGCCATTAAAACAGATTTGTGGAAAAACTGCATTTTGGCACCAGCCTCAAGGAAGGATATTAGAGTTTTCGGTGGATTTCTTGGCAGTTTTAAGACATGTGGACTTCAACTCTCAGAATTCTCTAGCCAATAGGCTAGCTGAGGAATTCTGGGGGTTGAAGCCCACATGCCTTAAAGCTGCCCCTTTGGCCTATATTGTCATGTGACTATTGAGTCTACATGCGTGACTGTAGTGGGGACCAGTTGGCCCATTAAAAAAAATCCCTGCCTTCTGTGCCCAGTTGGTGTCATCACCTGACCCTTAAAAGCCAATAGAAGGAAAAGAGATTTTTAACAGATTTGGGTAGAAATTGAGTTATTGAGTTAGAATTACATTAGGAGCTTTTTTTTATTTAAATTCTATCTATCTATGTATCTATCTATCTATCTATCTATCTATCTATCTATCTATCTATCTATCTATCTATGTAACTGTCTGTCTGTCTGTCTATCTGTCTATCTGTCTATCTATCTATCTATCTATCTATCTATCTATCTATCTATCTATCTAATCTATCAGTTTATTCCACTAGGCACAGCCAAATGATACGATAACAAATGAAGATTACCATCTACCCAACTGAGAAAATACAATGCTTTATTTGTCTCCCCAAAGATCTGTCTGCCTGTGCTCCGTCACACATTATAAAAAATGTAGGATCTTATCTCTAATATAGGTAGTCCTCGGCCGGTCAAAGTTACAACTGCATTAAAAAAATGACATGACCATTTTTTATATTTATGACCTTTCTAGGTTCCTCATGATCATGTGATCAAAATTCAGATGCCTGGCAACTGACTCATAGTTATGACAGTTGCAGTGTCCCAAGATCATGTGATCATCTTTTGCAACCTTCTTACAGGCAAAATCAACAGGGAAAGCCAAATTCACTTAGCAACCGGATTACTAACTTATCAACTGCAGTGATTCACTTAACAACTGAGGCAAGAAAGGTCATAAATGGGGCAAAATTCACTTAACAAATATCTCACTTAACAACAGAAATTTTGGGCTTAATTGTGGTCATAAGTTGAGGTCTACCTGTATTTAAGTACAGGCAGCAAAGATCTCACTAACAACCCATTGATTGTTTATTCAACAATATCAAAAATCTATGAAATGTGATCAGTTCTGTTTCTTAACAGTGGAAAGTGGATTTACAAACTCCTGATAGGTAATTGTGATATCCCACTTAACACATAAGAACTCAATTGATGTCTCTTTTTGCTTCTCTCACAGCATCATGGAAACTGTACAGCTGATATTGATACGGAGTCGCAAGATTTTTCTTCCGTTTCACAGAATTGCAAAATTAGCCCAGGTGAGTAACTTTTAAGTTAGCATTCAGAAAAATCTCCATTTTTCTACCCTGCTCTTGATGATAATGGAGAAAAAAAGAATCAGTGGCCAGAGTTAAGTTGACCTTTGTTTTCCATTGTGTAATTCAGTACATCACGGGCCAAACTACATTTAGTGGATTGCTCAGTTGCCAATCAAGAAAATGTGTATTGTTGAAATAGAATGTGCAGGGGGGCAAATGTTTGGGATTTTTAGATTGATAAAGGGCTGAATGGTTTAAAGTTAAGGCTTTTAAACCATTCAGCCCTTTATCTTTCTCCAAAAATTACTACATAAGATATTCATTTAGCTCCATAAAATCCCCAGGGGAAAAATCAGTTCTATTTTAGTGATGAGGGATTTTGGAGGGTACAGTGAATGCCTTGTCCCTCAATGTCTTACTCCATTTCTCATCTTAATCAATCCAAATACCCTTAAACCACAATAAAAAGAAACTTGGATGTGCTAGATGTTCTGCTCCAAATACACACCCTTGCTTATCACAGTTAAACTTGTAAACTTTTTCTCCAAAACTCTGACTAATGGAGATGGGTGAAAAAGAAATGAGATTTCCAGTCAACTCCCTCACTTTCCACACACACGCACACATGTTCTGCTTTCTAATGGACATATCAACTTTGTGGAAAATTGTATTTTGGCTGCACTAAGGTCACTGACCAAATAAAAAAAAGAAAAAAGAAAGAGAGCTGTGTAGTCATTCTGCCAACCATATAGTTTCATAGTTCTTCTACCAGACAAGATGTGGTCTTTTCTTATGGAAAAGTTTTTTCCTGCTAGATCACCTTGGACTAGTTTCAGCTTCTTCTAGCAAGATGGGATCTCTGTTATATGGACACATCTTCAGTGACCAGTAGATTGAGGGGGTAGGTTATGTGGAGAAACCTATTGTTGAAAGAAAAATCATCAGTTAAGTCCAAGCCGGGAATAAATAAAATGGAGGCTGTTTGGAAAGAAGGTTCTGTTTATTGAAGAACAGAACTAACAGCATGTGGTTCTGGGGTAGCTGACAAAATGGAGTTGGGATAGGTGGGCTTTTTATACCTTTGTATTTGAAGTTGTTCCTGTTCCTGTGCCATGTACTTTGACCTGAGCTTGAATGTGCCCTTTTGGTATTCCTCATGGTGGTGGGTTAATCCTATTATGTCCTAAAGGTCATGTTCCTGTCCTGTAGTCTTTGTTTTTCTAATCTCATCATCTCAAACCTTCTCTGGGGCTGTAGCTGAAGGCATTTTGCTTATGAGTAGGTGGCCCCAAATCTGCATTTCTAAAAGCTGGCCTGCTTGAGGGAAGGAGACTAGGAGCTGGTTTCTAGCTAAGATTTTTCTCTTTTGTTCCTTTGGGGAAGTATAATATTCTGCCTTTTTTAATATTCCTCAAAATATTTCTTTCTCTGGGGGGTGAGTGGGTGCTGACTTGCAACACTATAATCCCCAATCAGATATAAATCCTGACTGATTATGGCCATACCTAGTGATGAACCAGTTGGTGTAGTGGTTAAAGTGCTACCCTATAAACCAGGAGACTGTGAGTTCTAGTCAACTGTAGGCATGAAAGCCAGCTGGGTAACTTTTGGCTAGTCATTCTTATCAACTCAACCCACCTCATAGGGCTGTTGTGGGGAAAATAGGAGGAGGAAGGAGTATTAGGTATGTTTGCCAACTTGAGTTACTTATAAATATCTTCGACAATGAGATGTATTGCATATAAATGTAATAAAACAAACAAATAAATAAATAAATTTAAAAATCTAATAATAACTCGTTAAGTGCTGAATCTGAGCATTGGGCTGACTGTGACAAACTATAATGAACCAAGATCTATTACGTGCCTTAATGAAACTGCCCCCTAGTGTGCTTTCCAAGCTTCCATTTGACCTTTCTCCTAGAATCAAATAAAATGGCATTTATTTAAGATATTTAATGATAGTCAATCTTTCAGTACAAGGTACAGGGAAGCTGCATGTTAAAAGAGAAAAACAGCTAAACGGGAACAGCTGCTAGTGACACCACACACCCCAAAGGAAAACATACTGATAGGATGGGCCTTATCTCACATCCATTTTGTAATTGTATATTTATTTATTTATTTATTTATTTTGTTCAGACTTATATGCCGCCCTTCTCCTCAGACCCAGGGTGGCTCACAACAATAATACAAGTAAAAAACAAAACATAGGATCAGTTAAAATTTCTACTTAAAATACTATATAAAAACAAAACAATTTATAACACTCATACCACACACAATCACAATCAAAGGCCCAGGGGCAGAGTGCAGCTCATATGAAAAATAGAATTCTACAGAGATGGCAGTACAGTTCTCACAAGTTTAGTGTAAAAAGTTTAACATCTATCAGTTATAAGGATTTGTAATATATGTTAGTCACAAAAGTTAGTCCTTCTCCAGAAAGCCCTCTGTAAAATGGCTGCGCAGATGCATCTCAGACTATTAAGAGACATCACTGAACTAAACTTTTTAAAATAAAAAGGCAGGTTTTAAAAAACAAACAAACACTCTTTCTTGGTTTAAAACATGTCCACAATGTAATGGTGACACCTAGTGGTCAGCAGCATGCAGTGACCAAGATATTGTGTTTCCAAAATTAAAATTCAAAACGACAAGAAATGCACCTCTAGTTCCTCTGCCTATAGGAAAATTCCTCTTTGCACTTGGACAAAAATGGGGACAACCAGGACAATTTCTCCACACAGCCCTTTCCAACTCTATTAGAGATTTAATCACTATTAATTCTACAGCATAGTTGATACATGGTTGTCCTGAATTTGAATAAGTTGAAGCAGATACTAAAATATGGAAAAAGGTAAATTTTGCAGCAACATTTGAAGCATAGCAGGTCAAAAATCTCCCACCTCACCGTCACTTAGATCAGCGGTTCTCAACTTGTGGGTCGCGACCCCATTTGGGGTCGAACGACCATTTCACGGGGGTCGCCAAACAACGCAGTCCACCATTTCCCCCCCCCTTTTCTTAGCTGTGCTACACCATTTTTCCCCCTTTTCCTTAGCTGTGCTACTCCCTCTTATTCTATTGGCTTTTGAAAGCCAATAGAATAGACTCTCTTTAATAGAGTCTAATTCTATTGGCTTTCAAAAGCCAATAGGAATTGTCCAGACTGTCTCCGCCCTGCTGAGCCCGCCAAAAGTCCCAGTCTGCAAACGGTGCTGCGAGTTGTCTGCGGGTCACTGCGCATTAGCGGTGCAGGTCGGGGTCGGGGTCGCGGCACGCATGTGCGGCGCCGGTCGGGGTCGCAGCCTGAAAAAGGTTGAGAACCGCTGACTTAGATCCTCACAACATATACAGTTATCTGGTTTCTGGAGTTTCTTTCTGTAGCCCAGCGGTCCCCAACCTCTGTGGCTTGGCAACCCGGCTGGGGGAGGGAGAGGGGAAGTGGACCGTGTGAGTTCCCATCTCACACACGCACATCCTGAGCCGGGCCACCTTTCCCAGTCCTTTAGTCATTTTTGCACCAAAAGCTTTTGCAAAAGGATGGAAGGACTGAAGCAGCGCAAAATCGCTGCCATGAAGCCTTTCATCCATTTGCAAAAGCTTTTGGCATGGAGAAAAGGGGTGCAATCTTGTGCTCCTTCAGACTCAGGTGCTTGGCAGCTTGGCTGGGGGGGAGGGGAGAGGGGAACCAGGCCACACAAGTGGCAGACCAGTCTGCACGGGACCGCAACTCCACTCGTGCAAGAGAGAAGCCTTTGGTGCGCTGCTCACATGAGCGGAACTGCATGCATGCATGCACATGCTTCCACTAGCCCGCCTCTCATGTGACCCAGTTCCAAATAGGCCATGGCCTGGTATTTGGGGACCCCCATGCTCTAGCCCATAAACAGCTTTGGGAGGCTTACTATGCGTTTCTAATCTAGTCTGTAGTTCATCCTCTCTGTTAGTCTTCTTCCAACTCATTCCTTCCTAATACAGTATGTTGCAATCACAACTCCCAGAATTCATAGCCAGAAAAATTCTGGAAAGGAATTGTGGGAGTTATAGTAATAGTAATAGACTTGGTGGTCCCTAGGAGGGAGTAGGGTGGTGTGTGTGTGTGTATGTGTGTGTGTGTGTGTGTGTGTGTGTGTGTGTGTTTTCTCCCGCGTAGAATTTGAAGTGTCTTGGTGACGTTTCGACGAAGTCCCGTTCATCATCTTCAGGCTGGTGCTTTCGGCTTCGTGCTTCTAGGAGCAATGTGTGATCGTGGCTGTTTCTTCCTTTTAACTGCCAGTGGGGATTTGAACTGATTGGCTGGGAGCTTGGCTGTGTTCTGATTGGGTGGAGGTGTGTTCTGATTGGTTGCGAAACGTCGCCAAGACACTTCAAATTCTACGCGGGAGAAAACCTGAATAACCAAAGACCTACATACAAACACCCGCGAAAACCTCAGAAAACATAGGTTTTCTTGCCTTTTAAACACTGGAGTTTATTACATCTAAACTATGCACACATGGTTGTTTACACATACATTTAAATAAAAGTGAGATCTAGACTCAGCCTTCAAGCAGGCTGAGTCTAGATCTCACTTTTATTTAAATGTATGTGTAAACAACCATGTGTGCAAAGTTTAGATGTAATAAACTCCAGTGTTTAAAAGGCAAGATATACTATACTTTTTTCTCTACCATTAATTTCTCTAAGATGAATTGCCCCATGTCATTTTTCCTTTCCTAAACTACTCTTTTATTCCTTTCATTCCTTTTAATCGCTAACCTTTACCTGTTTGCATACTGAGCGCTGCAGTAATTTCCGCTTTTAATTTCTTTACTTTTGTTTTGCTTTTTCTAATTTATCGTTGGCTTGCTTTCAGGACAGGAGAATGTAGAGCGATCCCTTGCTAAATGTCTGGGTTGCTGGCATCCCATAGATCCTAAGAGCTTGGAAGTGCTTCCTATTGTGAGATTCAC
Organism: Bothrops alternatus; assembly: GCA_034064705.1. NCBI lineage: Eukaryota > Metazoa > Chordata > Lepidosauria > Squamata > Viperidae > Bothrops > Bothrops alternatus. Next base: position 216,229 of record JARGCV010000239.1, read on the forward strand.
CATACGGCAATTTAACAATCAGAGTCAACACTTTGCCTTATACGAAATTGGAGAAATAAACAAAGTTACACGTCAGGTTTGTATATGTTCCTATAATTCCCTATCTCAACTTTACAGAATTAGGTGATTTGGATAGATTTATAGTTAAAATCTGAAAATGTGGAATGTGGAATATCCTTCCCTTGTATATGTTTTTGAAACCTTCATTTGTTAAACTAAACCACACAGCCCTGTCAAATGTTGATAAAACGCACAGTGTCTGTGCAGTTTTATTTAAACTACAGTGATACTACAGTACTTGACAATAATTGCTTCCGGGAGGTGCAATTAATGCCAAAAACAAGGAATATCAAGCACATTTTTCCCATAAGAAATAATGTAAATAGCTTTAATGTGTTTCCAAAGATAATGCACATTTTTAAGACAATATGTAAAAAGATAAGGTTGTATATCATTACATGAGAAATAAATGAATAAATACTTAGATTAAATAAAATAAACAATTTACTTGTACTGATGAGGGGGGGAAAGCGGAAAAATATCCAAAATGACAACAAAAGCTTAGATAATATCACAAGTGACGTGCACAGGGCAAGAGCTATTGTATGACTAACATGTCACCTTTTCTTTCGGGTAGAAAGGGTAGTGAGTCATGAGGCAACCGACACTAACTACCTGTAGCTTCCCTGTTGAGTACCAAATAAATGACAAGTACCAGGATCAAATTTTCTCATCAAGATGTATTGAGTTCCAAATTTGATGAGTTTCAAAGCAATTGAGCACCAAGGTACCACTTGTTCTGTGCAACTTCTCTTAAATTTCTTGCAGGTGGTCAATGGATGGAATTACCATTTGGAATATTCAGTGAAAGAAACAAATTGTTCCAAGAATGAATTTCCAGATCTGAGTCCAGCATGTAGACACCTTCCTGAAGGTGTAAGTGAACTTCGTTTTTATCATGCTCCTAGGAGCAATAGCAACAGTGTAATATATTTGCACACACATATTCCTGCCAGACTCATTTGGAACTTACCAGTAACTGCTCCATCTCATTTGTAAAGGTACTTCACCTGGCATCCTCCTACTGGCAATTGAAAGAAACAAATATATCCATGTGTCCATGCATATATGTATATGGGTGTGTATGTGTATGCACACAAATAAACAAAGAAAGAAAGAAAGAAAACTCTTTCAATAATACCTTCTCCTAACTAGATAGTGTAAAGGATGTGGCTGGAGTGGCCAGCACTTCCTTTGAGATAGATCAGTGTCAGCAATATGGGCCTTGTTAGGATTAGTAAGATTAAAAAAAATCAGTTTGCTAAAAAAAAGAAAGAAATACAGTACAACCATCCTTGCTTAATTTTAAATGTTACCTGTACACAAAGGTAGTTCTTGATTAACAACAGTAACCAACAGTCCTCATTGCTGTTTGTTCTGACCCAGAGTTAAGATGCTTTGTAAAACCGGGTCAGACAGATAAACTCAATAAGAATGATTGCAAAACAGATATATATTTATTCAGAGATACTTGCATTTATGATGGTTGCTTCTGGATATTACATATCTGTTCATTCCTATAACGGTGAGAAATTAATGCTTCCTCCATACCACTTCTATAACGTGGATTAGAGCCATCGGAGACATGCGATGACCCCATGCTTTCTCTTAAGACAAAGACATTCCAAACTGGCTCATGTCCAGGAAGTCCTGCAATGCCCTTTAGAAACTCTTCCCACTAACCTACTAACATTATATAGCTGACTAGCTAAAACTACCTTATCCATAAGCCATCTCTTAAAGAGACAGCATGTAACCCAATAAATGCCAGATATTCTAACATGCAGACCTACGTGGTCCAGAACACTGTTGGTTAACAACAGTCCTCATTGCTGTCATTAAGCAAGAATCGCAAATGATAAAGCTATGAGTTTCTTACAACTTCCTTTCATCTTGCAACAAACAAAGGCAATGGGGACACCAACAGGAAGTCAAAAGAGAACCTGGATTGCAGTGGCTGCTGCTGGACACACGAGGGCGCACAAGCCTCAGCAGTACAGCACAAAGCCTCATCCATCCCAGCCCAGCAGTGCAGCACAGCTCAAAGTCCTAAGCACTCCAACCCAGCAGCAAGCACAAAGTCCCAGTTGCCCCAGTGAAGCATGAAGACCCAGCTGCTCCAAGCCCAGCAGTGAAGCATGAAGACCAAACCATGCCAGCCCAATAACCCAGTGTTAGACCGCAGCTGCAGCCATTCTGCATTCTGCAGCCATTGCCACTCTGTGCACTCTCTTCTCGCTGCTGACAAGACCTCCCAGCCTGGCCCTTCACACGGCAGCTGCTGGCTATGCATGGCTTTCTTCTAGAGGTCTCATGATGAAACCATCACACATAATCTCAAGAAGACGACTTTGCACAGCTAACATTTGCCTCGCAAGAAGCCAGGTTGGACAAGCAAGGAGACTGCGAAGGTCAGCTGGAGACAGCAGGAGATGGGCAGGGCCACAGAGCGCAGGGGGGGAAATTGCAGGGATTTGGGGGGGGGAATATTCCTGGAAATTCTAAAGGTTAATCAGACCCCTGGAAAGACCTTCTTGATCTCTGGTTTTCCCAGCATCGGTTTTTGGCTTCTGTCTGAGCTCTGCCTCAAGATTTGAAAGGATGAAAGCTTTTCCCCATATCCTGCAGAGGTAGAGGCCAAGATAATCTGAGAGCGTGTGCATGTGGCAAAAAGGCTCTTTTCTGTGGATGCATGGTATCTGGAATAGAGAATGTGTATTCTTTGTGTGAGCTCATACTTTGTGCCAGTCATACTCACGGGGATGCCATCTGGAAAAATCACGCTGGGTGAGACAAAGGAGCTGCCTGATAAAAGCATGGTTCAGTCTTCTCATTTTTGTCTCCTTCCAGCGAGAAGGTTCCTGTACAGTTACTGCCCATGTTGACAATACAAACACACTGGCCCATGCAGAACAGGACTGCAAAGTGCAAGGTTTGTAACTGTTGTTCTGTACCCTCTGCTTCCTTGATTCAGTATTGCTTGGTACATCACGATGATGACAAATTCATATTGCATGCATTCAGTTCTGTAGGGTCTTCTACTACAGGGCTTTTCAACCAGTGGTACAGGTACCACCTGTGGTACATTGGCACCTGGCAGGTGGTACGCGGCCATCCTAAAAAAGTGGTAGCAGGGGAGGGGAATGAGCTGAACCAGTGGCAGCACTGCACAAGCCTGAGCGAGAGATGGCTGGAGCTGCAGGGCTGTCAGGGCTCAGCGGAAGCATCAGGATCAGTGCCGCTTTCCAGCTGATCGGCACTTCGTGGCTGTCAGGGCTCAGTGGAAGCGCCAGGATTAGCACCAGGCTCCAGCCAGAGCTCGGCGCTGGTCCTGGTGCTTCTGCTGAGCCCTGAAGAAGCACCAATCAGCTGGAAAGCAGCACTGATCCTGGCGCTTCTGCTGAGCCCAGAAGAACCGCCAATCAGCTGGAATGTTGCAGCATCTCCAGGGTCTTGTGATTTACATTCAGATGCTTGGCAACTGATTCATATTTATGATGGTCACAGTGTCCCAGGGTCATGTGAAGTGACCAAAACCTGCTGCAACCACCCAGCAGATGGGGGAATAAAAACCAAACACCCCCCACCCCACCCCCGCTGCCAATCCTCAACAAAAATGCTCACAACAATGAAAACCTCGGACAGGAGGAAGAGCGCCGCCGGGTGGGCATGCAGGTGTCTTGCTCGGCTGTGGCTTGGGGGGCACTTTTTCAGTGCCATTGTAACTTCAAACAGTCACTAAGCAAACTGTTGTAAGTCGAGGACTACCTGTACTTTATCACTTTTTTCCTCTTTTTTTTCTTGGTCATCAAGCTTTTGACACCTTGCTAGGCGACTGGTGGTACTCGGATATTGCCATATCCTAAAAGTGGTACAATGGGTGAAAAGGTTGAAAAGCTCTGTTCTACTATATATATATAATCATCCTCCTCTGCAGGGAATGGGCAGAGCCCATCAGGCACAGCTAACCAGACAAAGTAGAGGGGTTGATGCGACTTGTAGTTCTGGATTTAAAGAAACAAAGATTGAGGGTGGAGGTTCACTCTCTGAGCTTGTGGGCTGATTTCCGAACATTTCATTACCAGGTCTCCTAACCTCGACTGAAGATGTTACCTAGCCTGGCAATGAAACATTTGGAAATCAACCCACAAGTTCAGAGAATGAACCTCCACCCACATCCTCCACCCAGCTACAGATATTCAACACCATCGCAAACAAAGATTGGCCATCCAAAAACAAAAGCATCAGGTTAATGTGGCTTCCAGAATTACTTTCTTACAGCCTGTCCCCGGGTTAACAATGTTTGACTTAAGGATGACTCGTAGATATGAATGAGCTGTCTATTACCAGAAATGGCAGACAGTGTTCTCCTTGCTCAAGCCAATGGAGGGCTGATGCCGCCTGTTTTTGACATACAACCTGTTTTCACCAATTTTCAGTGGTTCTTGAAAGAACTGCGTGGCTTCAACACTTTTGTTGGCTCAGGGGCAATGCTGTGCGCCATTTTTAGTAATAGGCATTAGATAGATAGATAGACAGATAGATAGATAGATAGATAGATAGATAGATAGATAGATAGATAGATAGATAGATAGATAGATAGATGGATGGATGGATGGATGGATGGATGGATGGATGGATGGATGGATGGATGGATGGATGGATGGATGGATGGATGGGTGGGTGGGTGGGTGGGTGAGTGAGTGGGTGGGTAGACAGACAGACAGACAGACAGACAGACAGACAGACATATGGAGGGGCAGGCACACAGGCGGGCGGGCAGATAGCTAGCTTGCTAGGTAGGTAGGTAGGTAGGTAGGTAGGTAGGTAGGTAGACAGATGGGCGGGCAGGCGGGCGGACAGACAGACAGATAGACAGACAGATGTATGGGTGGGTGGATAGACAGCAGGCAGACAGGTGGGCAGGCAGGCAGGCGGGCAGGCAGGCAGGCGGACAGACAGACAGACAGACAGACAGACAGACAGACAGATAGATAGATAGATAGAATGGACGGATAGACAAACAGACAGACAGACAGACAGACAGACAGACAGACAGACAGACAGACAGACAGACAGACAGACAGACAGACAGACAGACAGACAGATAGATAGATAGATAGATAGATAGATAGATAGATAGATAGCCTTTATTGTCATTTTTTACTGTGGGTACAATGACACACATTAAAAATGAAATTTAGTTGCTTGCTCTCAAAGTGTACACATACATAACACACATTTAAACATACTATATACAAAATATGTATAGACCTACATACATGTATATTAATCACTGTCCAACTTGAATACATAACGGAAGGAGGAAGCTTTAGAGTTCACAAGGTTAATACTGTATGGAACAAAACTGTGACTGAATCTGGCTGTTCTGCTTCGAATACCACAAAGCCCCCTCCTACCACAAGGAAACAAGGAAAACAGGTTGTACAGTCTAGTAGAGCAGAATAAAGCATTCCTTTTATATGTACAAATTGGTGGCCCTGATGAAACCATAGATAATAACCATTTACTCACGGTAAATTCCAAACTGCTACAGAGCAATTTGCATTCATGCATTTTTCGCAAGGGGAAAATATGTTCAATATTACCTTACAAAAAAATAACATAGATGTAGACTGATATTCTTGTAATCTTTCCTTTTCACAATAATCTGATATAAACTTGTATTTTTAATCTATATATTTTCAACAGTTGAAGAAAAAGTGGAGCCTCCCGTTGATGCATGTTCTGGTTGCATAGTCCCGATTGCAAACGACAGCCAAGAACTGCATGAGCCTCTACAAGCTGCTATAGAATCATTTAACGCAAAAAACAACAGTGACTTTCATTTCAAAATTGTAGCAATAGGAGAAGCCACAAAACAGGTTTGGATTTTATCACTGCTACTACTATATCGCAACTTCGCTAAGAAAACATAGTTTGAACCTGAAGCCTTTCCCAGTTGAAGACCTCAGGCTGCCGAAACTCTCCACTGATAGATGACAAATAAATAAATAAAGTTTGTTCATTATTTCCATTACAAAAACCAACATAAATGCAGGTTGTAGATTTAAGTGTATATATAAGTGTCACCGCTGCACTTATAAATTTAACAGGAGAAAGCTAAGCCTCCTGCTCATAAGTACAGAGGCTGCCCCGTGCCCACTGCAACTGAAAACCCAGAAGAGAAGGAGCTTTTGGAGGCTATTCTGAAACTGTTCTAAAAGCTATGGAAGCAATCAAAATTACAAACAGTTTTGAACTCTGCCTGTACGTAGTACTCTATTGCAATTTGGATTTTTTAAAAAGTCTGGTTTGGACTAAGACAGTCACCTCTGAGATTTCCCAGCTCTGCTGCCCTTCAACAAATTGTATAGTGAAAGACCAGGATTTTTACATCTTAAACTTTCCTAACTAGATGTCTTGCAGATACAGATAGTCCTTGACCTATGAACACAATTGAGCCCCAAATTTCAGTTAACAAGACAATTGTGAAGTGAGTTTTGCCCCATTTTTACCACCTTTCTAACCACAGTCGCTAAGCGAACCACTGCAGTTGTTAAATTAGTAACTTGTTGCAAAGTGAATCTAGCTTCTCCGTTGACTTTGCATGTCAGAAGGTCACAAGAGCTGACCCTGGGACACCGCAACCTTCATAAATATGAGTCAGTTGCCAAAGCATCTGAGTTTTGATCATGTGGCCATGGGGATGCTGCAATGGTCGTATGTATGAAAAGAGTCATAAGTCACTTTTTGTCGTTGTAACTTTGAACAATCACTAAATGAACTGTTGTAAGTCAAGGACTACCTGTGATGTCAAAGTGTTTGGAGACTGCAAGCTAAGAAAGGCCATTAGGCAGCAGGAACTCTATGCCTCAGGAACATGATTCTAACAACACACATATTTCTGTACAGAGAATCTCAGCTTGAGTCTTTGACATTTCCAGTTAAGGCAGGGGTGTCAAACTCAATTTCATTGAGGGCCGCATCAGCATTGCGGTTGCCCTCAGGGGGCTGGGTGCGTGTAGCCAGGGTGGGTGCAGCTTACTGGGTGGGTGTGGATGGAGTGGGTGTGGCCTACTGAGTGGGTGTGGCCAGCTCTACCTCGTTCGCTTCAAGGGTGCCTCTGGGGGCCTGGGCAGGATTGGGACAGATCTGAGGGGCTCTGGCAGAAGGGGCTGGGACCAGGGCAAGTGCCAAGGCAGGGTCCACTGGAGGAGCCTCACTGTTCCTCTCAGGCCATGCAAAGGGGGGGGCGGGCTTATGGAGCTAAGACTGAATGCGTTTCAGCATAGGTGGCCACCACAAAATTGTACATTGGCTCCCAGCTGGCCTGGGCCAGGGCCAAGGCAGCAGGGGGTGTTCCCTCACTGTTTCCAGGATGGCTTCGCAGGCCACATGAAACCACTTCGCAGGCCGCATCCGGCCCCTGGGCCTTGTGTTTGACATGTCTGAGTTAAGGGCTAGGAAATTCCTGACACAAACCTTGGAGTGTCCTACCAGGCAACATCAAGTATTCTGGGCATCATAGGTCAATGGTTTGACTTGATCCATGGCAGCTTCTTATATGCCTCTAAGGGAGCACCATCTTTCCTTGCCTGTTTCACTTGCTTGTTTTTATTAGAATCCTAGAGAAGGAATGGGTCCTTGGGGCCATTGAATCCAGCATGAGCTAACCAAACAGCAAGCCAAGTTTTTTTTGTTCTTCATGGGTTTATGCTATTCAGCATCGAGTCTAAATACAGTTGCTAATCATTTTTCTCCTTGAATTTCAGCTTGTGGCTGGGACAAAATATCGATTTGACTTGATAATTCAGAAAACAAATTGCTCCAAGACTGAAGTGGAGAAGCTAAATGAAGATTGTACTGCTGCTGAAGATGGTGTAAGACACCGGGATTAGGTCTATGGAGATTCTCAGTCATCCAGGTCATGGTTGTCCCCAAAGTGCTTTTTCACCTTGGACTTTCTTGTTTTTTCTTGAAGACATTTCACTTCTCATTAAAGAAGCTTTTTCAGTAGTCGAGAACTGAAAGTCCAGTTGCCTTTTGAAAAAGCAACTTTGGGAAGAGCCTGGGATTAGTTCAAGAGGAATATTTTACTTAAGGGAACAAGAGTTAATTTTAAAGCTGGTTCTTGAAACATAAAGTTGGTGAGAAATGACACAATTCTTCATAGATGCATATTAAGCCTTGCAATAATCTTTCTGATATAACAACCCTATAGTATGTCTACTCAAACTCTAAACCTTAAACACAACTTAATAAAACTCCTCTGCCCAAACAAACCATACGATTAATAGGATGGTCTCATTCACCCAACAAGTCCAGTTTTTTAGTTTACTTACCATTTTTTTTTAGTTTATTAAAATACTATAATTTTTTACTAGGAAACATAGTAAGAAGAAAGCATTGGGATATAATTAGATGAAGTAGAGTTCCACAAATCAGTTTTCCCCAAATGGCTGCTGTGTCAGCTGGAAACTAAGATCCCAACCCATTTGTACATCCCCTCATTGAGAATGGTTTTCTAAGTGCACACTCACATATAGACACACAGAGATCCAGATTCAAAGTGATGTAGGAATAATAAGTCATGATTTTATTGCATTAATTTATATTCCCTGACTTAACTTTTTGAATGAATCACTCTTCCCCGAATCATAAATGTTGTTGTTGTTAGTTGCGAAGTCATGTCCCACCCATCGTGACCCCATGGACAACGTTCCTCCAGGCCTTCCTGTCCTCTACCATCTTCTGGAGTCCATTTAAGCTCAAGCCTCCTGCTTCAGTGACTCCATCCAGCCACCTCATTCTCTGTCGTCCCATTCTTCTCTTGCCCTCCATCTTTCCCAGCATGAGGCTCTTCTCCAGTGAGTCCTTCCTTCTCATTAGGTGGCCAGAGTATTTGAGTTTCAACTTCAGGATCTGGCCTTCTAAAGAGCAGTCAGGGTTGATCTCCTCTAGGACTGACCGGTTTGATCGCCTTGCAGTCCAGGGGACTGCCTTGTCATGGCGAAGGGACTTGCATAACTCAATGAAGCTATGAGCCATGCCGTGCAGGGCCACCCAAGATGAACAGGTCATAGCAGAGAGTTCTGACAAAATGTGACCCACTGGAGAAGGAAATGGCAACCCACTCCAGTATCTTTGCCATAAAAACCCCATGGACAGTACCAAAAGGAATCATAGCTAAAATAAAAGTCAAAAATATTCAGAAAACAAATAAAAATTAAAAAAAAATTCAACAAGAGATGAATGTTTTCCCTTCTGTTTTTTGGGGGTGACAGGAGCGGTTGTGCTGCAGTGGCTCAACTCTTGTGAGACCCTGGGAGTCGTTCATCTCATCTCAAGTGAACTGCAGAGGGAATGGAATTATAAAGGTATTCAGATCTGTAGGCAGTCCTCAACTTATGACAATTGGGCCAAAATGTATGTTGATAAGTGAGAAATTTATTAAGTGCGTTTTTCCCCATTTTATGACCTTTCTTGCCTCAGTGGTTAAGTGAGTCACTGTAGTTGATAAGTTAGTAACCTGGTTGTTAAGTGACTCTGGCTTCCCCATTGGTTTTGCTTGTGAGAAGGTCGCAAAAGGGGATCACATGACCTTGGGACACTGCAACCGTCATAAATATGAACCAGTTGCCGAGCGTCTGAATTCTGATCACGTGATCAGGGGGATGCTGCAAAGGTCATAACTGGAAAACGGTCATAAGTCACTTTTTTCAGTGCCACTGTAATTTTGAACGGTCACTAAATGAACTGTTGTAAGTCAAGGACTACCTGTATTAATTTATTTTGAAGCAATCCATTGTTCCATGTACGATTCTGTTGTTTCTTGCCCTGCATACAGTTTTCTCAGGAGACAGGTAAGGTGGTCTGGTTCTTTAAAAACTTGCCACAGTTTGTGGTGACCCACACAAAGGCTTCAGCGCAGTTAATGAAACAGAAGCAGATGTTTTTCTGGAACCCCCTTATTTTCTACAAAATCCAGCAAACGTTGGCAATTTGATTTCTAGTTCCTCTACCTCTTCGAAAATCAGCTTGTACCTCTGGTATTTCTCGGTTCACATACCGTTGAAGCCTACCTAGCTTGTAAGATTTTGAGCATCACCTTACTAACTGTTCTGTCTGGCCCCTCTCAGCTCATTAAAATCCACATAAATATGTCTTTAAGAGGTTTATTTAACACATTTCAAAAGGATTCACTTCAAAGCACGCTGCTGGCATTTTGCTGGCAGGAACGGCCAAGTCTCATTTATTTACATTTAGATTAAAACATGCTCTTCCCACACCTTCCAATTAACTCACTCTTTCTTTATCACATTGTCCAATACCTCATTATTCTTCCGTAGATTTCCAAAACATCAGAAGACTGAATTCAAACGCACTGCTCCAGATATCAGGCTACTCCTTGATTAACGTTGCTCGTGACAAAGGCGTAGTCTCTCTGTTCCCTTCTAATATAGTGTCCGATACGTCACTTCCCCTCATTACTTCCTTTTTCCACTTAACTGACACCGTCGCTTATCAAACCTTCGGAATCTCGGATCAAGCCATCTATCTTCTTGATCCAAATCTGACCCCTCACTTTGTGAATCTGACCCAGACTGCCTGTAAATCTCCTCCCTGTCTGGCTCAGCTGCCGGGAGGGGAAAATACCCAGAGGGGCCTGGCTGCTCTTCCTCGGCTGCCAGGAGGGGAAAACACCCAGAGGGGCCTGGCTGCTCATCCTCATACTCTGACACTTCCCAAGCTGGTCTAGGGACACTCACAACACTAACATGTACATTGTACATGCACAATTGTACAGTAGTTTGAACATTCTTTGGCATCCCGTTCTTTCGGATTGGAACGTAAACTGAAGCCATTGTTGAGTTTTCCAAATTTGCTGGCACATTGAGCACAGCACTTTAACCGCATCATTTTTTAGGATTGTAAATAGCTCAACTGAAATACTGTCACCTTTGCTATCTTTGTTGTTGGTAATGTTTCCTAAGGCCCTCTGGATTTCGCGTTCCAGGATGTCTGGCGTGAGGTCAGCAATTACACCTTCATAATTATCAGGGACATTTAAGATCTTCCTTGTATTGTTCTTCTGTATAGTCTTGCCGCTTCTTTTTAACCTCTTCTGCTTCTGTTAGGTCTCTAACATTTTTGTCCTTTGTCATCCCCCTCTGCATGAAACATTCCTTTGATATATTCAATTTCCTTGCAAAGATGTCTAGTCTTTCCCATTCTGTTGTTTTGCTCTATTTCTTTGCATTGTTCATTTACGAAGGCCTGCTTCTCTCTCCTTGCTATTCTCTGCAAATCTGCATTCAGTTAGGTATGTCTTTCCCTTTCTCCCTCATTTTCCTTCTTTCCTCTGCTATTCCTCAAGCCTCACCGGGCAACCACTTCGCTTCCTTGCACTTCTTTTTCTTTGGGATGGTTTTAGTTTTCTGCCTCCTGTACAACGGGGAGAATTGGCTGATATAAAATGACAGTATATTAGTGCTTCGCTAAAGTAGGAATGTGGAATAAAATGTGCTAAGTGCATTTAAATAAATACATTGCTTGGAAAATTCCCAATAACTGAACGATCTTTCAGTTAGGCGCCGTGATACCTCCAGGTTTCACCCCTTTCCGAAGTACAGCCGGTGCCACTATTCCAATCGAAGGACCAAGAGTTGCGGAGGAATTCCATCCTGATCCGAGGGGACACCACATTCACAAAAACAGGCGGGGCTTTGGCCATGCCTGTGGACACAAAAAGAGCCGCAAACATGGGCATAAAAAGCCAACAGAGAGTTCTTCTGAAGAAGTTATAGTTTTACCACCTGTTCAAACTCCAGATCAGCTGCCCACTTCAAAACCTTTTGTGGAACAGGACATTAACGGCAGAGGCCTCCATGAAGAAAAGGTTGCGTTTCCCGATGTCTCCCCAACACACAACACCCCTACAGATTCCCCCACTTTCTTAGATCACCTGCCAGATCTACCAGAACCTCCAAAGTGTCCTGGAACACCCTGGAAGCCTAAAAGAGATCCAGAGCCTCTGGACACCTCCTTTAACGATTTTGACCTTTTGGATGCTCTCCAGAAATAAAAAAAAGCCAGTGAGTTATTTCTCCAGAAATGTTCTACTCTTAGAAATGATGACGTTCTTGGGATTTCTGACTGCGCAAAAGCATAACACTTAAATACAGTTGCAGCAAAGGTTGGCCTGCAGCATCAGCCTGCCTAGCTTCTTAATGTTTTGCAAGATACAGTAGTTGGCAAACAGTCAAGCAAGAACTGTAATTCAGTCAGCTCAGTCAGCCAACAATATGCACAACTGTCTTCTGCAGGGCCAGAATTGCCTGCATTCAACCCTGGAGGGGGAAAAAAAATTCCCTGGAAGAGAAAGGGGCCTTTGCATGCCTAGAGCAGCTCAGTGGGTGAATTGCATTAAGTTTCTCTGCCGTCAGTTAGTCAGGATACATTTCCTATACAATGATTATTTTATGACAAATTTGTAGTAAGTGCATTGAATTCTGTACGATTATATTAATTAGTGGACTCTTTCTACTACTGGTTTTGTGATACATTTGATCACACACCTTTCCTTGGCTGTCACAAATAAAAGACATGTACCAAAAGCACTGGAGGGCTTGATTTGCTTTATTTGAAACATCAGAAAAGTCACTGAAGGCTTAGCCAAATTTATGTCCTCAGAGCCCAAATTCATGAGCAATGAACAGCTTCTCAGAATGAAGTCCCCTTCCTTCATGTCTCGAACCCCTCCAGCTTAGACATACTCATGCGTACCTTCGTTCGAAAACCAAACTGGGTGGTCTTCTTAGAAGGCTTGTCTTGCAGACATGTGGCACATTATTATCATGATGATGATTCCTTGCACAGCAAGCCAGATGTTTAGACTGGGTTTGGCATCTTTGTCCACCTATCAAGTCCTTTCCAAGGACCTGGGGTAGGCAGATGTTGAGGTTTGATGGTGTTAAAGATATTCTCACAGGGTGTAAACTGTTATATGAGTAAATCTGCCTTTAACAATTAGCTGATGATTTTGTCAATGCCAATGACGTTTAAGGGGTGCTCCAGATGTTTTGGGATTGCACCCAAGGCACCTATTCCTATCGTATTACCTTTGCCTCTTCACATTTATATGCATCATGACACCCAGCAACTCTGGGCATTTAGGATGCTTTCCATGATTTATCTAGGCCAGACATGTCAAACACAAGGCCCGGGGCCGGATGCGGCCCGCGAAATGGTTTCATGTGGCCCGCGAAGCCATCCTGGAAACAGTGAGAGAACGGCCTCTGCTGCCTTGGCCCTGGCCTAGGCCAGCTGGGAGCCAATGTACATGGTGGCCATCTTGGCACTTGCCCCAGTGGACCATGCCTTGGCACTTGCCCCGGTCCCACCCCCTTCTGCCAGAGACCTTCAGATCTGTCCCACTCCTGCCCAGGCCCCCCATAGGCACCCTTGACGCGAATGATGTAGAACTGGCCACACCTACCCAGTAGACCACACCCAATCCATCCACGCCCACCCATTAGGCTGCACCCACTCTGGCCACACCCACCCGCCCCAGGGCAACCGCAGTGCTGATGCAGCCCTCAGTGAAATTGAGTTTGACACCCCTGCTCTAGGCAGTTTTTTTCTGATGATGGGCAGATTTTGCACTTAAGGGGCCCAATTTTGTTTTTATTTATTTATTTTATTTATTTATTTATTTTATTTAATTTATATGCCGCCCTTCTCCCAAGACTCAGGGCGGCTCACAACAACAACACAATTAAAAACACAGTTAAATTAAAAATTTAAAAATTAATTTCATTCACACAACATACAAACACATTCAGCTCACAGCCGCTGATGGCGGGACACTCTTAGGGCCGAGGGGCAGAGCACAGCTCATATGCCCCAAGCCTGTCGGCATAGATGTGTCTTTAGTGCTTTCCGGAAAGCTAGGAGGGAGGAAGCAGTCGTCCAGGATTCATCTCAAAGGCAATAGATGACTAATGACCAAAGGCTCTCCGAGGGCTCCATATGAGATTATCTGGCTTATGTGAACAGTTTGCACAAATCAGCTACAGATGCTACAGATAAAAGCCAGAATTGACCACCAGAACTCTGGGAAAGGGCAACCAATTAATTGTAAGGGCAAAACACAGGGGCTCAGAGATAGCCAAAAGACAGAGCTGCTGGTTTTGTCGTTGTTCTTGGCCATCAGTGCCAAAAGCCAGTGGCCATCTCTCCCATAAAGTTTATTTTATTTATTTATTAAATTTATACGCTACCCATCTAACTGTTGCAATGACTCTAGGCAGCTTACAGAATAACAAAAAGTAAAAAAATAATGCTTTCTGTCTGGTGCCCCTAAATCAGGGGTAGGCAACCTTGGCTCTTTTATGACTCGTGGACTTCAACTCCCAGAATTCCTGAGCCAGCCATGCTGAGGGGAAAGGGAGAGGTTTCCAAGCTGAGCCATGCTGGCTCAGGAATTCTGGGAGTTGAAGTCCACGAGTCATGTAGTGGCCTAGGCCTAGGCCAGAGGTAGGCAATTTTGGCTCTTTTATGACTCGTGGACTTCAACTCCCAGAATTCCTGAGCCAGCCATGCTGAGGGGAAAGGGAGAGGTTTCCAAGCTGAGCCATGCTCGCTCAGGAATTCTGGGAGTTGAAGTCCACGAGTCATAAAAGAGCCAAGGTTGCCTACCCCTGCCCTAAATAGTTTGGAATTACACACCCCCAAATTCTCAGCCTGTGTAAAAATTCCCATCATGCTTTGCAAAATCCATCAGATTACACAGAGGACGTGGCCCTTTTCTTTCTTGAACATTTAAAAGCTACCTCGGAGCACTGCTGATGTTACAGTACCTAGATTAGGTAGTGAAACGTCTGCAAGAAAACAAGCAAGCTCAGAGAGCAACAAGGACCCCGTCCTACCTTGGAATCTTGAGAAGAGCCAAAACAGCTTCTAAAGTCCCTCTGAAATGTTAAAGTGAGGCCTGGAGGTTCCTCTTTCGGGCCTGGGGCTTGGCAGAGCTACAAAGGAGGCCGTAATCTCCTATCCCTCCTGGTCCATTGCCTCATTTCTCCCAACAGCAGGACCAGGACCTAGTGGCTTCCTATGTTGCATTCCTTGCTTGCATTCCTTTTGGGGGGGAAAAGAAAATTATTACTCTAAAAAAGAGGAATTGCATTTTTATGACCACTGCTACCAAAAAGGGTTCCACTCCTCCATTACCAACACAGACCGTCTGGCAATTAGTCTTCTCCCAGGATCGTATTTCCCCTCCCCCCCCAGTAATCTATTTTCTCATCGCTGTTTATAAAAGTCTTCCGTAAGCTTGTTTGCAAGATCCTGTTTTTGTTTTTGTTTTTTTTATAAAAAAATTATTTTATTAAAACAATCAGCATTGAACATAAAATCTTAGTATGCATCAATCATCATAGCACCTGGTATACAACACTAAGTATTAATCTTTGTAAACGTCTGGTTTGGTAAACATTTTTCACTCCTCACATCAAGCCTCAATTATACGCCTGTTACACTTTATTTGATTGGTGTTTCTCTTTTCTATAGTTTATCCACAGTTTCTAGTCTATCACATATTATTCATCTCAGTATTAGTACAATCTTTTATGATCCCTAACCAAAAATCCTGAGGTAAAAGTTTAATGACCTGAGGTAAATCTTATATATGGTCTATCTACTATATCTAGTCTGTCACATATTATTCATTCGCGCTTCTGAATTAACTTCATCTCAGTAATAGTGCAATCTTTTATAGTCCCTAACCAAAGATCCTGAGGTAGAAGTTTCATAACCTGAGATAGAAATTCAATCCGCTTTATCAATATTAAAGCAAACAACATTAGGCATAAGCTCATGTTAAGAGGCATTCGTCATAGAACATAAACATACAACATTAGGTGTTAGTTTTTGCAAACGTTTGATTTGGTAAACATTCTTCCCTCCTCACGTCGAGCCTCAACTAAACGCCAGATACATTTTGTTTGATTGGTGTTTCTCTTGTATATAGTCTATCCACTGTTTCCAGTCTGTCAAATATTGTTCATTGGAGCGATCCTTCAAGTATGCTGATATTTTCGCCATTTCCGCCAAATTTGTTACTTTCAAAGTCCATTCTTCCATAGGCGGTATTTCTGGATTCTTCCAGTATTGTCCCACCAACAGTCTTGCTGCTGTGATCAAGTTCAGAAATAAGTTCGTCTCTGAGGTAGTGCAATCTTTTGTGATCCCTAACAAAAAAACCTGAGGTAGAAATTCAATACGCTTTTTGAAAATGGTTTGGAGTGTCCACCATATTTACGCAGCAGGTTCCGCTTTCCTTTTTGAGCTGTTCTGCTGATTGAGAGCTAGGAGTGTTATATATAGCCTGAAGAAACCAGTCACGGCCACTTGGTGGCGGTCACTTTACGATCAGAATGCCAGGCCCTCTGAAGATACGTCTGGACTTCTGGTTTCTTCCCTTTAGACCAGGGGTCCTCAAACGTGGCCACTTTAAGACTTGTGGACTTCAACTCCTACAATTCCCCAGCCAGCATGGCTGCCTGGGGAATTCTGGGAGTTGAAGTCCATAAGTCTTAAAGTGGCCACATTTGAGGACCCCTGGATTAGACCGTTAGGTGGCAGTTGAGCTCCCTGTGCTTCATACAGTAATCCTCCTTCCTTGCTATCACTCAGCCTACCTGCTTTTGCCAGCTCTCAGAAAAGGCTTATGGAGGGAAATGACTGAAAGTGTCACTCCACAAACTGGCCAACGGATCTGTCCTTCTAGCTGGTTGGTGTGATTATCGTGGTCCACCTCCAAAGGCTCCATTTGAGGACACCGTTCTTTGTTTCAGGTGTTACATGGCGCTCCGATATGAGACAGAAGAGATCAGCCCTCACCCCGCTGATCATTTTTCATAGCGCTTGCTGGCACTGTCAGTTATTGAGCAAGGCTCATATTTCCAAGCCTCCCAGCAAGTTTATGACAGGGAAATCTAACAGAAATTCAGCACAAGCAAATCTGTCACATTTAATAAGTGCTGATGTGAGAGATTTTTTACACAAGGTAGATGGTTTGGTTATAATGTGTATTTTTAAAAATCATTTTACCCAACATCACCCAACTAAAGGCATTGTTTTCTAAATAATACACTTTCCTAAATAGAATCAGAAACAAACGATATGCTCTGATCTGCCTCAGACAGATGTTCTAAAACGCAAATCTCAAGTCACTATTCGAAAAAAGTTTAGGCAAAACCAGCGGACCTTTTTTCCAAACATCATATTTTAATAGTACCTTTTTTTCTTTCTTTTTTTTATTTTATTTTTTATTTTTTTATTTTTTTTTGTAAAAAAAATTATTTTATTAAAACCATCAACATTAAACATAAGTTCATATTAAAAAGCAATCATCATATATCCTGCAATACAACTCTAAGGATCAGTCTTTGCCTGTGCCAAAGACCTGTCAAAAACTGTGATATATTATGAAAATAATAGGACCCAGGTCTCCAGGGTGTTACTTTATCAAGTCAATCTTTTCGAGGAAGAAAGAATAGATTCATTAGCAGTGTATTATGGAAAACACAAGTCCCAAGCCTCACAAAGAAATTATAACTCCGCTGCACCCAGAATTGTATTGTTTGCATGTGAGGCTTTGTGAAATGTTGTACACATAATCTTGAATTGTTTCATCTGGCTAAAAATGTTGTCCAGGTGCTCAAGAAAAGAAGGCTTTTACAGCAGCAAGACTGTTGGTGGGACAATATTGGAAGAAGCCAGAATTACCATCTATTGAAGAATGGACTTTGAAAGTTATAAATTTGGCAGAAATGGCCAAAATATCCGCATATCTGAAGGATCATTCAAATGAAAAATATATGTTGGACTGGAAAAAATGGATAGAGTATATACAAGGGAAATATCAATCTAAGAAATTGTACTTAGTATATAGTTAAATTTTTATATGTTGGATTGAAAATATAGTTAAATTTTTATTAGGATTTATATAATAGTTCTGTTTAGCTTAGTGGGTTTTCTTGTGTTTTACCCTGTATTCACTTTGGGAAGTCGGGGGGTGGGTGGGTTGGGGGGTGTAATGGTGTACTCAACTGCAATATTGGTAATATATAAGAACGATATATTTATAGATATAAGAGGGGTTGCTCGGGCAGTACCTCTGGACCACATCTGGAGGGGGTGGAGACTGAGGAGTGAAGGATTGGAGGGAAGTAGGTAGGTTGCAGGAGGAGGGTGGAGAGTGAGGGAGGGAGAGAGAGGGTGGGGGGATGGAAGTAGCAGGTAGGGAGGAAGAAAGAGGGGGATGTGGTGGAGGGGGTGCTGCCGAGCAACACCCATAGTTATATTAAGTATTTTATGTTAATTTTTAAAAGAACCTACGCTTTGGTTTTCTATGGAGAATAGTTGTAAAAGATTGTATTAAGTTGAGTGGTATTCTATTTGTTTTTCTTTTTTGTTTATAATTATAAAACTAATAAAACTTTTTCAAAAAGAAAAAAGAAAAGAAGGCTTTTGTGTCCCTTTTGAAGTGCTGGTTTGGATCTGGCCCTTATTTGTTGGTATTTATTTCTGAGAGTTCTGTCTATACCAGGGGTAGGCAACCTTCGCTCTTTTATGACTCGTGGACTTCAACTCCCAGAATTCCTGAGCCAGCATGGCTCAGCTTGGAAACTCTCCCTTTCCCCTCAGCATGGCTGGCTCAGGAATTCTGGGAGTTGAAGTCCACAAGTCATAAAAGAGCCAAGGTTGCCAACCCCTGCACTAGACCATTCCCAACTGGCTAAGAGCAATGTATAAGGAAAAGGCCATAACAGCATTTTAAAAAAAGGAAACTAAAAAACAATACATAAGGATGCCTTCCCCTGAGGTCAGGCCAAATTGGCATCCCCAAGGCATTATGAAATAACCAGGTTTTCTACAGCTCTGTGAAAATCCAGCACAAGAGGAAGCAGCCTGGATGTTGTGGGATCCTGAAGACGAAGCTCCCTCAGTGACAAAATCCTCAACATGTCTTCTCTCTCTGGTCTCCCTAGATGGGCGGATTCATTTCGGAGCCAAAATTCTTGAAGACATCCAGGTCTGCAGTCATGAAGGGCTTTAAAAGTGATAACTAGCACTTTGAACTGTACACAGAGTTTCCCTAACCAATGTGACATCCAGAATAAAGAGATTATATTGGTGAATGTAGAGGCTCCCACAAGTAGCTGGGTGTCAGGTGCAAGGAAGCAGAACAACTCTGTGAATAGGCCAAAACAATGTATTGTTGATCACCTATTTTACAGGAATCTCACCAGACTGACTGCATTTCCTTTGGAACTGTGAGATAAAGATGATCTGGCCTCTGCCATTTCCTCCCCCAGAGCAACTCTATACTAGAATGTCTTTTTATTCCCCCTTCTCTTTTAACCAGTGATTCCACTACACTGGGCAGCTGCAAGTTGTAGTACTTTTAGATTCTGGTCTTCAAGGACATCCCCATGTAGTTTGAGTGGCAGTAGTCCAGCCATGAGTTAACAACAGCATGAACAACTCTTCAGTATGCAATACTGCCTGATCCAGGAAAAGATGCAACTAACGCACTAGGGGTAATTGTATAAAGATTTTTCTGGACGCAATTCCATCTTTATTCCAATAGAAGCTGAAAGTGCAGCTTGCAAACCAGCTCTGAAGATGGCCCTGATCTAAAGATGGACCATCTCTGGATTCAAAAGGTCTCCAGATCCACCACCATTCTGCCTTGTTGAGGTCAGCCAACAACTTTGGCATGCAACGCACGTGCTCTGCTAGCAAGATGTGGTCCATAATAAAATATTCCCCTATCCTCTGTATAATGGACAATGAATTGCCAAGTTTGAATAGCCCACTGATTGCAAAATATCCCACAATTTGCACTATAATAAACTCTCATTAACAAATATCCCTCATCCTAAAGGTGCATCTGCCTTTTTTTAGTGATCCACTGTTCCATATCACCCTCAGGCCAATGCACATGGTTTTCTGGAGATGAAAAAAGTCAGTTCAAAAAGAATTCCAGCCTATCAAGTCGCACATAAATAGGTTGTGTTGGGAAAGTCTGCCTAAAATACTGTATAATTCTCACTACACTTTTCATTTGGAATAGTTACAAAAGCCTCCCTTCTCCTCCTCCACCTCCCTTTCTGCTATAAACTACTTCTAGCAGAAACTGAAACCTGCTGACTTTCTGTTGTAATGCAGTGTAGAAGGAAAAATACCACAGGTAAATCTGTGAGAAGTAGAGATTCTCCTTCCTATAGTACAATTGAATTAGAAACATTGTGCGAATCATTCTTTGCTCAACCTGAAACCTCAGCATATGATCCTAAAATAGCCAGATGGTTCTCGTGAAAATGCTTTATCCTAACTTTGTGTTTCTTTGATTCAGCCAAGCACTGGAAATTTGTCACCTACAAATAAAAGCGCCCAAATCTTAAGGTGACAAACTAATCTATTTGAGAGTCCCTGAACTCAACTTGCAGATTGTGCAAAAACCCTGTAAATTTTCTAATCCAATTGCTTATGATGCAGCTTGCAGATGGGCTGTGGGAATCATACATCCATTTTATGGCTTCTCTGAGCGAGAAAGGCAGCCTTTTGGCATCTGCAGGCGAGAACATGGATTAAACCCTGTCATCTTCTGCACTGCAGCCGTTTTTTTTTTAACTGTATGCAGAGAACTTGCAAAGTTCATTCCAGTTCCTCAATCAGAAGCAGTGGAGCCACAGAGACTAGAGCAGTGGTTCTCAACCTTTTTCAGGTTGAGACCCCACTTGCCCCGCCCATGCGCGCCACGACCCCGACCCCGGAAAAAAATTTTTTTTTAAAAAAAAAAAAAAAAAACCAAACAAAATGGCGGACCGCGATGGGCGGATCCGTGCATGCGTGGTGCGTGCGTGATGGGCCAATCCGCGCATGCGCGGCGTGCGCGCGCCAAAAAAAAATAAAAAAAATCAAAAAATAAATAAAAAAAAATTAAAAAAAAAATGACGGACCGCAATGGGCGGATCCGCGCATGCGCGGCGCACGCACACGATGGGCCGATCCACACATGCGTGGCGCCGCATGCCGAAAAAAATAAAAAAAAAATTAAAAAAAATTTTAAAAATAAAAAAAAATTCAAAAAAAAACCCAAAATGACGGACCGCGGTGTCCGGCGACCCCCGTGAAACGGTCGTTCGACCCCAAATGGGGTCGCGACCCATAGGTTGAGAACCACTGAACTAGAGCATCAGCCATAGATCCAGGGCCTAGCAGCCCAGAGGAACCTCAAATTATTATCTTACCAAAATAACAACAACTTCAGTAGAGATCCTTTTCTGTACATTCATTTTCCTCCCCTTACAGGTGCAGTGGCTCAGCGGCTTAAAGATGCTGGAAATAGTTTCTGCTCCGACGGTTCCAGTCCTAGCAACATATGGTGGGAGTGAGCTCCCGTCACTTGCCTGAGCTTCTGCCCACCTAAGCAGCTCGAAAGCATGCTACATCTGAGTAAATAGGTACCACTTCGGTGGGAAGCGTGGTGGTGTTTTGTGTGGATAGCTGGACTCCTGCCAGTGACAGACCTGCCCGGATACGACGCCCGACTGTGAGGCGACATTGGTAGTGAGAGAAAGTCCCAGACGAGGCCACAGAATGCTGCTCATCTTTCCAGCATGGAGCTAGTTTGCTCCTTGTGGTACACCATGGATAAGCATACTTATCCATGCAAACTAAATGAACTAGCACTCTTCGGCAGCCAAATAACTGCTATGTACTAATATTGTAGTCTCCTGGCTAATTGTAACATCCCCATAAACTAAATAATAAATAAATTATTCCTTCCCTTCCTGGTAGAACCTTTGGAAAACTGAAGAAAAAGGCAAAACCTATTCCTGCTCCTTGGGAATGGAGAATCAAAAGCATGGTTCTTCTTATGGGGGAGTGAGGAAGGAAGGGAAACGGAACTGGGACTACTAGAGCAGTGGTGGCGAACCTATGGCACGTGTGCCACAGGCGGCACCCAGAGCCCTCTCTGTGGGCACGCGCACCATGCCCCAGAGATGGCAACCGTCCCTCTTCAACCATCTGTCCACTAACTCGCCGAGGTCCTATGTGGCCAGATGCATCCCAGCATGGCTGGTTTCCCTCCCCCCCCCCATCCCATCCCTCCTGCCCTTGCATGCTCTCCTTTTCCTGGGCACGACTCATTGCATTGCCTCCTCAGCTGTCAGCCATCCGTCCAGCTCAGAGGCGGCTTCTCTGAACTGCTGGTGGTGGGCTGCAGAGCCCCAGAGTGCACCAGTCGAGGGGCCAGCAGGCTGTGGCCGCTGATGGACACTGTCAGCCCCCATGCGCTCCCTGGCCTCTATGTGCGCAGGCTGATGGTGTCAGGCAGCAGCCACCCTGGCCCCTGCCTCGCCTTGCCCTGCGACAATGGCACCCCGCCCTGCCTCGCCTAACCTCACCCCGCAGGACGAGCCTCCTGTTCACTGCCCCACCTGCCAGAGAGCCGCTGGATCTCCTCCAACCCTGCCCGGCCCCCACAGGCATCCCTCCCCATGAGCAACATCAAGGTGACCACGCCTACCTTGGCCACAGCCACCCAGTCTGCCATGACCACAGCCACACCCACCCAGTGGGCCACGCCCACCTGGCACCCAGCGATACATAAGTTGGTTTTGGGTTGCAGTTTGGGCATTCGGTCTTTAAAAGGTTCGCCACCACTGAACTAGAGCATGCAGAAATGTAGAGATTCTATGGGTTTTGTCGCTCTAGCAATGACACTAATTGAAAAGACCCGTCTCTCTGGCACACAATGCCTTCTACTTGGCATTCTTGGAATTAAGGTATGGTGAAATTCCTAACTCTGAATGCATTTGAGTATGCAAAGCTAGTGAAATGGGGTCTGCAGGCCATCCATGGGCAGGATTCTCAATAAAAACATGGGGGTGACTAAACGGACATAGCCCACTACTTTTATTGGCAGGTGCAATAAAGTCATTTGATTTCTTCTTGGGATTTCTCTATTCCCACCTCCCAGCCTTTGAATCTAGCTTATAGCCTTCAGATTATCTAGAAATCCCTTCTCTAATATTTCCCAGACTTTGGGGCAAGGGAAAAAAAAACAACAACTCTGCTTTGTTCCAGGCTCATGCCTGCCAGGGTGCACCAATGCCAAAACTGTGTTCTTGCCAAAGGTCTGCCAAGAAAAGGGTCAGACCGAACAACTGACTGTGCAGCAGCCAAAGTTTTAAAAGGCACAGGAGGACCCAGGGACTTCAGCAGAGACAGAAGCTTCTGCAGTACTTGGGAAGATGGTCAGGTCACCCTGGTCTGCAAGATCCTAGCCTCCTTACAGCAGAGGACATAAATGCACAATATTTGTGATATTTCATTCTTTCCTCCCTCCTCTCCCTGCCCCAAATTATAAAAAAAGGATTCCAGTTTCCTTCTGCAGGATTTCATTCCAGCGTTCTGTCACACTGGAAAGAATTTTGGAGGCAGGTGTTCAAAATATTTCATGCTAAAAACACTGAATTGTGGTTACAAAACCGAGCTGTGGCTCACAGAATTTTGCCATTTTGCAACTCCAAAATAACAGAATTGGAAGGGACCTTGGAAGTCTTCTAGTTCAACCCCCTGCTCAGGCAGGAAACCCTATCATTTCACACGACTGGTTGTGCAATCTCTTAAAAACTCCAATGTTGAAGCATCCACAATTTCCACTGATTAATTGTTCTGTCAGGAATTCTCTTTAGTTCTAGGCTGGTTCTCTCTTTGATGAGTTTCCATCCGTTGCTTCTTCTCCTGCCTTCAGGGGCTTTGGAAAATAGCTTGACTCCCTCTTCTTTGGGGCAGCCCCTGAGATATTGGAACACTGCTGTCATGTCCCCCCTCGTCCTTCTCTTCATTAAACTAGTCCAGGGGTAGGCAACCTTGGCTCCTTTATGACTCGTGGACTTTTTTTTTTTTTTTTTTTTTCCTGCAAATTATTTTTTTTTTTTTTTAATATAAAAATTCTTTTATTAAAACAATTAACATTGAACATAAAAACATGTTATGCAGCAATCATCCTGACCCCTGGTATACAATACTAAGTATTAGTCTTTGAAAACGTCTGAGTTAGTAAGCCTTTTTCCCCACTCCTCGTGTCTAGCCTCAACTATACTCCTGTTACATTTTATTTTGATTGGTGTTTCCCCTATCCGTTTCCATATTAATGTGATCAACATTAAACATAAGATCCTATTGCTAAGCAATCATCCTAGAACATAGCATACAACATTAGGTATTAATCTTTGTAAACATCTGTTTTAGTAAACGTTCTTCCCTCCTCCCTTACACCTTCAAGTATACTCCGAATACATTTTGTTTGATTGGTGTTTCTCCTATGTATGGTCTATCTACTGTATCTAGTCTATCGCATATTGTGCGTTTGCGCTTCTGAGTTGACTTCATCCCATTACTAGTGCAATCTTTTTTGGTCCCCAACCCGAGATCCTGAGGTAAAAGTTTCATATCCTGAGGTAGAGATTCAGTCTACTTTAACAATATTAAAGCAAACAACGTTAGTCATAAGGTTATGTTAAGAGGCATTAGTTATAGAACATATACATTCAACATTGGGTGTTAGTTTTTGTAAACCTTTGATTTGTTAACCCTTCATCCCTCCTCCCCTCGATCCTTAGCTGAACGCCAGCTGCATTCTGTTTGATTGGTGTCTCTCTTGGATATAGTCTATCCACTGTTTCCAGTCCGTCACAAATTGTTCATTGGAGCGACTTTTCAAATATGCTGATATTTTTGCTTCCTGAGCCAGCCATGCTGACGGGACAGGGAGAGAGTTCCAAGCTGAGCTATGCTGGCTCAAGAGTTCTGGGAGTTGAAGTCCATGAATCATAAAAGAGCCAAGGTTGCCTACCCCTGAACTAGATATACCCAATTCCAGCAACCATTCCTTATACGTTTTAGCTTCCAGTCCCCTAATCATATTTGTTGCTCTTCTCTGCAATCTAGAATCTCAACATCTTTTTTACATCATGGTGACCAAAACTGGATGCAGTATTCCAAGTGTGGTCTTACCAAGACATTATAGAGTTGTATTAACACTTCAAGTGATCTTGATTCTACCCCTCTGTTCATGCAGCCCAGGACTGCCTTGGCTTTTTAGGCAGCTGCTGCACACTGCTGGCTCATACTGGCTCCAGGTAGATAAAACCATCCCATGTGTGAAACCAAGCAGCCAGAGTAAGCTAGAACAAAGGTGTCCAACCTTGGCGACTTTAAGACTTGTGGACTTCAACTCCCAGAATTCCCCAGCCAGCATCTAAACATTTGACCTTTTCCCTCCAATGTTCCTAACCGCCTCAATCCATTTCTGGCAGCACAAAGGACACCAGCTGGCAATTGCAGACAAATTCTCTCCAAGTGCTCCGGTTCATTGCAGGATGAAGTTAGTCCATGTATATTTAGCATTACTTTCTCATTTTCCTCAGTGCTGGCCAGGCACCCTGCGCTGAATACCTTCCCCTTTTCAGTCGCCCTCCCAACAACCAGACTTCAACAGTTTCTGCAGCAGGAGCAAAGGGAACTTCTGGAGAAGGTCATAAAAGTGGCTTTTTGCTTCACTGCAATGTTTTCTCTACCGAGCAGGAGGGTTGGCTGGCGGGAGGGGAAGAGAGACGACAATCTTCTGGTGCTTTTCAACCCTGCTGAAAATCCGCTTCTCTTTTTCTCTGCATGCACGTTTTCCTTTTTTAGACAGTGGCAAGTCTGTCTGAATGGTTAGTGCAGCTTTAGAGTTTTCATTATGTCTTTGTCTTATCTAGAGCTTCTCCAACTTGTCTGATTCCCCACCCCATCCCAAACACACAGGCTTTCCAGAACAGCACTATGGCTTATTTGCACACTGCCAGTACTTAAATAAATCCGGATCCAAGAGATATTCCAGTAAAAAATTATCTTCCGTAGGACAGAAAAAGGACCCTTTTTTCCTCCACAATGCTCCTCTAGCTTCATCAAGGAAACACACTAAATTTATTCAGTTATTAATGAAATTTGAAAACTGCCCATCTCCCTTACAGAGAGAGTGGTGTTCATTCGGAGGGATAAAACAATTTTTAAAAACAGCCTTTAAAAACCAGAGAGGAATCTTTCTTAAGACATTTCTTGCTAGTTTATATTTTAGTCTATGTCAGCGGTTCTCAACCTTTTCCGGGGCTCGACCCAGGCCCGCATTGCGCATGCGCGGCGCGACGGGGCGTATCACGCATGTACGGCGCGACGGGGCGCATCGCAAAGGGGGGAAAATGGCCAACCCAAAAAAAAATGGCCGACCAAAATAAATTTTAAAAAATGGCGGGCCCGCATCGCGCATGCGCGGCGCGACGGCCCGCATCGCAAAGGAAAAAAAATGGCCAACCAAAAAAAATGTCCGACCCAAAAAAAATGGCAGGCCCGCATTGCGCATGCGCGGCGCGACAGCCCGCATCGCAAAGGGGGAAAAATGGCCGACCAAGAAAAAATGGCGGACTGCGGTGTTTGGCGACCCCCGTGAAATGGTCGTTCGACCCCAAATGGGGTCACGACCCACAGGTTGAGAACCGCTGGTCTATGTGACAAGCTTCTTTCAGAGCAAGAAAGCTGCTATATATGGTTAAACATGGAATTGAAAGTTCCAGCAGCTGGAACCGTAGCTGCAGCCAAGCCACCAATAAAATTGGTGGACTATTAAGGAAGCTATCAGGGGGAAAGCCCATACTTGCATAATAGACAAGCTTCTAAAAACCTGGTTGCAAATTGCACAGCATCAACCATTAGATCAGGGGTCTTCAAACTTGTCCCTTTTATGATTTGTGGACTTCAACTCCCAGAATTCCTCAGACAGGCACGCCTGGCTTAAGGTTGAGTCAGCCTTCCATCCCTCCAAGGGCGGTAAAATGAGGATCCAGATTGTCGGGGGCAACATACTGACTCTATAAACAGCTTAGAGGGGGCTGTAGAACACAATGAAGTGGTATATAAGTTGAAATGCTATTGCTATTTTCCAGTTTTTCCTCCAGTTAAGATCCAAATTATGGCATAAATATTTCTACTCTACTGACTTCAAATGGGAAACATCAGGTGGGGAAAGAGTTAATGACTTCCTCTGTCTCTTTTCCCCAAACTTGCTAGCCATTTTCATTGTCCATCTAGCTGGAGTTTCCCTCTTTTAAAAGGTAGGTTAATTTAAGGATACTATAGTATCTATCTCAGTTTTAGGTGACAGGATGGGATTCTGCACAGCTTCCTGCAAGTTGGTGCTCTCTATGGCTGTTTATCAACCTTGGCAGCTTTTAAGATCTGTGAACTTCAACTCCCAGAATTCCCCAACCATCCATGAGAAACGCGGCTCTATGGAGTTATTGGTTAGAAATCACAGGAACTCAGACCCAACCCAAAGGCATCTGATGAGAAGGAGGGTTATAAGAGTAAACAGCTTTCAAACGTTGTTATGATGAAGATTGTAAATGACTTCTTTATATATTTCTTTTTTTGTACGTTTTACACTCTTTTCCTTCTTTTCTATGAGTTGTATTAGTATTCATTATTGTAATTAAAATCTTCAATAACAATTATATATATATATAAATAAAATTATGGTTTGCTGTAGATTCTACTGGTTGAAAAACAGGACTGGAGACACCCAGGTTCTTTCTTTCTTAGCCATAAAAGTTTTATTAGTAAGAATGTGGCAGAAGACACGGGTGTCAGCGAGGGGAAGGGGGTAAATGATACATGCCACGTTGAGTGCATTCACTATGGCCCTTGCAAGATAGCATCACATATGTGCCTACAGACTTGAACACTGGGCGCTATCTAACAAAATGAAATTCAGTGGTGAAAAAAGTAAGGTTCTACATTTAGAAAAACCAAATGTACAGGTTTAGTATAGGGGGTACCTTGCTCAATAGTACCGTGTTTCCCCGAAAGGAAGAAGTGTCTTACTTTCTTTTTATCCCCAAAAGGCCCACTATGTCTTACTTTCGGGGGTACGGCTGATATTGATTGGAAAACAATTGTCAGTTTTATTTTAAGTATTTTAAGTATTTTAAGTATTTAAGTATTTTAAGTATTTAAGTATTTTAAGCAGGAGGCGGAAGTGGGCAGGAGTAATATGTCTTACTTTCGGGGTACGGCTTATATTAGCCGACCCCCTGAAAACCCCGATACGTCTTACAATCGGGGGTGTCTTACTATCGGGGAATAGTAACTGTGAGAGGGATCTCGGAGTCCTAGTGGACAATCATTTAAATATGAGCCAGCCGTGTGCTGCAGCTGCATTAACAGAGGGATAGAATCAAGATCACGTGAAGTATTAATACCACTTAACAATGCCTTGGTAAGGCCACACTTGGAATCCTGCATCCAGTTTTGGTCACCACGATGTAAAAAACATGTTGAGACTCTAGAAAGAGTACAGAGAAGAGCAATAAAGATGATCAGGGGACTGGAGGCTAAAACATATAAGGAATGGTTGATGGAATTGGGTATGTCTAGTTTAATGAAGAGAAGGACGAAGGGGGACATGATAGTAGTGTTCCAATATCTCAGGGGCTACCCCAAAGAAGAGGGAGTCAAGCTATTTTCCAAAGCGCCTGAAGGCAGGACAAGAAGCAACGGATAGAAACTAATCAACGAGAGAAGCAGCCTAGAACTAAGGAGAAATTTCCTGACAGTTAGAACAATTAACCAGTGGAACAACCTGTCTCTAGAAGTGGTGAATGCTCCAACACTGGAAGTTTTAAAGAAGAGACTGGACAGCCATTTGTCCAAAATGGTATAGGGTTACCTGCCTGAGCAGGGGGTTGGACTTGATGACCTCCAAGGTCCCTTCCAACTTTATTATTATTATTATTACATTTTGACATCATTAATGTTACGTATACATATATGCCCCCTTTCCTTCTCTTTGATTTTGCCTACCATTTTGTCACATTCTTACCAATGAATTGCTCAGGGGGTTTTTTTTGTAGGGAAGCAGAGAAGAGATGCTGAGACCGCTTTTTTTAATGGCTGTTTTTTAAAACTCAGAACAGAAAGGAAGCACCCAACAAAAAACCAAGGGGTCTAGAATGTTTTGCACTCTCACACAAATTCTCAGTTAACAATCCTTGATGTGCAAAGAACATCCTCTCCTGGCTGCCGCACGTGCTGTTTTCTGGGAAGGCTCAAATGACAAGGCTGTGGTGGATAACTGATTAGGAAAGCACAGGTATTTCTGACTGTGCCAAGAGCAATCCTCTGAGGACCAAAATCTGTCAGAAATTGGAGAACAACAGGATGATGAAAGACATCTGTCTCCATCTTCCTTGGAAAAGAGACACAGCTAAAAAAGAAACGGATTACCAATGGCAATCATCACTTTGAAGAAGAGACACTGAATACACATGCTTTATATTATAAACAGTGTAGACCTGCAGTGTGTGGGGGATTTGATTATGACAAACACAACTCACTCCTAGCACTGGATGTGCTTTGGAGATGAGATCTGTCCACTAATACAGAACTTATATTCTGTATATGGTCACGTGGTTTCTAAATACAGGTACTCTTGACTTTGATTGTAATTGAGCCCAGAATTGTGATTCCAAGTTGTGGTGGTCATAAGTTGGGGGCATCACATAATAGGACCCTATTTTTGTGGTGGTCATTAAGCTAACACAGTAATGGCAAACCTTTTAGAGACCAAGTGCCCAAACTGCAACTCAAAACCCACTTATGCATCGTCGGGTGTCGGGTGGGTGTGGCCCATTGGGTGGGCGTGGCTGCGGTGGTAATGGAAGATTGGGTGGGACTAAAAAGTTCAATCAATCAATTCCAACTTTACAAGATCTTTTTTTCCCCGCGAGAAGTTGAAATTGACTGATTGAACCATATTTTTTTTTGCACACGGCGGCGGAGGCCTAAAGCGAAAAGGTTTTATAAAACCCAGCTGAAGGCCTAGGACTGGGGCGACGGCACGCGTGCCCACAGAGAGGGCTCTGAGTGCCGCCTCTGGCACCTGTGCCATAGGTTCGCCACCACTGAGCTAACATCTTTGTTGTTAAGCGAACACCATGGTCATTAAGAAAATATATTTTACCCAATGGGTGCTTTTTTGCTGGAAAAAAAATGCCAGAAGCTGGCAAAATATATCAAAAATTTCAATCATGTGACCGCAAGATGCTGCAAGTGGCAGGTTGTCAAGTGCATAAAATGCAATCACATGACCACAAGAATGCATGTGTGTGCAACATCATAACTTCAAAATCGGATCCTAAATAGCCCATTACTGTTTATACTGATTTTGAAGTTTTGATTGTAAGTAAGGCAAGATGAGGGTTAAAAATAAAAAAGAGACATATAAATTTTTAACCAGGGTTAAAAATAAAAAAGAGACATATAAATTGAGAGCATTTGCAGAACATGTGTCAATTTTGGAAGACTGATTGAAAGGGATAAAACTGTTAATGGACGCCTGTGTCACCCATGCTGTGGATGTTGCAGTGCTGCAAGTGGAGTGGGCAGTAATATGGCTTGGTACTGACAGGGAATGCGATTGATACGCCCCTGCAATGCAAGCCCTGATCCACCTGCCTATAGTGGAGGCAGAAACCTTCCGCCCTATAGAAGAAGGTTGAAAGGAGACAAAGAGGGCTTCCAACTTGCGAAAAGGTGATGTTCGCTTAATGCAGCAGTTCTCAACCTTTTCCGGGGCTCGACCCCAGCCCACATCGCGCAAAAAAAATGGCGGGCCCGCACCACGCATGCGCGGCGCGACGGGGCGCTTCGCGATAGGGAAAAATGGCCGACCAAAAAAAAATGGCGGACTGCGGTGCTTGGCGACCCCCGTGAAATGGTCGTTCGACCCCAAACGGGGTCGCGACCCACAGGTTGAGAACCGTTGGCTTAATGTAATAGCGTAATGCCCTGTGGACATCCAAGGTCTGACATTGACGTTCTAAGTCATGAGATGAGTGAGGACAAAAATCTGGCAGGATCACCTCCTGCATCCTGTGGAATAAAGTATTCACTTTAGGAGTAAATGACGGATCGAATCGAAGGACCACCCTGTCATTATGAAAGATGCATAGGTCATCTCTGACAGAGAGAGCTGCCAGTTCTGAAATACGTCTAGCCGACATGACGGCTATCAGGAGGGCTACCTTCATGGTTAAGGACTGCAGTGTACAGGTCCTCATGGGTTCAAATGGCGGTGAGGTAAGGGCCTGTAAGACCCATGGCAATTCCCAAGAGGGATATTGGTGAACCACAGGCGTTTTGGTGTTAATCACTCCCCTGACAAAGGAGCGCACCATGGGGTGCTGAGCCAATGGCTCTGAATTGTCACATGTAAGCACCGTGGATAGAGCCGCCACCTGTCTGCGCATAGTATTGGGTGCCAAACCCTTGTTGAGCCCCTCCAATAAATAGTCCAGGATTCTCAGGATGGTAATGGCTGAGAGATCCAGCTGGTTCTTTGCACACCAGTGACAGAAACTCCTCCATGTGGAGTCATAAATCCTGTTTGTTGCAGGGATGCTTGAATCATAACGATTACCCCCGCCGAATAGGACTCCTGCATCAGGAGCCGCCGTTCAACTGCCAGGTGGTTACCTGGAGCCACTGGGGTTCTGGATGTTGCAGAGCTCCCTGGCTGAGTGCAACGCAACCTGGAGGAATCCTCCACGGGGGAGAGATGGAAAGGCTCACGAGATCGGCAAACCACAGATCGTCTTGGCCAGTGTGGAGTAAAAATATCACGTCTGCCCGTTCCTGCAGTATCTTCCGGATGACTGCCAGGATCAGAGGGAGAGGAGGAAAGGCATATAGCAGGTCCTCGGGCTATGGGCTGCAGAGGGTATCCACCTTCTCTGCCCCTGGAGATGGGAACCGGGAGAAAAACCTCGGAAGCTAGGAATTCGCTGGAGAGTGGATATTAAGGGATATAGGCCACATGATCAGGAAGGTTTTAATGTGTTTGAGCAATGTGGTGGAACTAAGGTAACATACAACATACGCCTGACAATCTTTGTTGGCATGGCGAGTTTCTAGCTGTTTCGGAACTGTTGGTGAGACCGTTAAAAGTCGTTGGTGCTGTTTGAAATTGTTCTGCTGGCAGCAACATCTGACTGCTGGCCCAGCGACAGATTCTATTGCAAATAAGGGGTTGTTTCCAAAGGAGGCAGAGGAGGAGAGGTCCCAGGTCTTACGGAGCGAAGGAACTGGAGGAGGCTGTCGGCAGGCCGAGGATGGGAGAGAGGCTTTTGGAGGAGTTGGTGGTGGCAGCAGCATTCTCCAGGGGCGAAAAGGAGTGAGGCTTCTTTAAGGAAAAGGTGGAAGAGACAAGATCACAAAAAGAAAAGGAGGCAAGGTCGTCATGCAGGAATACAAGCTAATTTGAGGGATAATCCACATGGCGCTCCACTTCCATCTGTCCTGTTTGCCATCGTTTGCTCCCTAGAGACTAAAATGGAAGATCTGTAACTTGAGCTGGCCATGAACAAGGAGTGTATATCGGAAGTGGTGACCCTTTGAGAGCTGTATGCAACGAAATTTCATTTTGATGTATGCCGATTGGTGTACTTTCAAAGTGACAAAGTTGTTGTTGTTGTTATTATTATTATTAAGCATGCTGTTGTTTCTACTGACTGTTGAACAGCTTCTGAGGAATAGGTGGCCAAGAACGGGCCCACCCTACCATTGGTCCAAATGATTTTGCAAATCCACCAGATTTTAGTAACTTTCCTAAATGCCAAGAGGCAATATGAGAACCCCAACACCAAAGATAAGATACAGGTATCTACTTTTAAGCTATTAGAGACCTTAGGATCGACAAGTCTGAAAACGCCAATATAACTTTGATCCTAGAAAGCTTTAAAAAGATTAAGAGTCCAAATAAATTTGGAATAAGACTTTTGAACTATTTCCTGTAGGAAATAGATACGTTTGGACTATTTGCAAGGTACAATAAAGATAAATAATTTTAAAACTGGACACTAGAGCAGGGGTTCTCAACCTATGGGTCGCGAACCAATTTGGGGTCGAACGACCGTTTCGCGGGGGTCGCCGGACACTGCGGTCCGCCATTTTGTTTTTGTTTTTTTCCTTTGTGACGCGCGCGCCGCGCACGTGTGGCTCGGGCCGTTGCAGTCCGCCATTTTGTTTTTTTACCGTTGCGCGTGCACACGCCGCGCATGCGCGCTTCGGGTCATCGCACGCGCGCCGCGCGGATCGGCCCGTCCCGGTCCGCCATTTTGGTTTTTTGTTTGTTTGTTTTTTTGTCGCGTGCGCCGTGCATGCGCAGATCGGCCCGTCATGGTCCGCCATTTTTTTTTGTTTTGTTTTCGTCGCGCGCACGCCGCGCATGCGCAGATCGGCCCGTCACGTGCGTGCACGTCGGGGTCGCGCCGCGCATGGGCGGCGCATGTGGGGTCTCAACCTGAAAAAGGTTGAGAACCACTGTACTAGAGGGAACTAAAGATTTCAGCTAAAGAAGAAAAATACACCAGCCTGATTGACAACTAATTAATCTGAACTTATAAAATGATGCATTGTAAACAATGGAATTGGAAGTTAGCATGCACAGTGACAATAAGGATGTTTGCTTCCATGGATAGACTGTGACAAAAAAAATGTTATGTAAGAAATGGCAGATGAGGAATGAGTTTCATCTGAAAATACCAAAATGGCATCAAAGGTGGATCTGAAATAACAGGCTACAAGAATGGAAAAGGATGTCTCACTGGACATACATAAGAAACTTTTTGATATTTCAAAAATTAAAAAGTAGGGAACTTCCTGTAAGTGCCATGGCAAGTTAACATCCTGCTGGTAGTAAGACTGACGAATTTGAGGATTCTTTAATTCAGGAATTGATCTTGCCCAGCCACAGTTCTATTTTGGTTTCACATTACAGCATATGTGAACACAATTCTGATTTTAAAAAAAATCTAACAGTTAAATATGTAAATCAAATGCTAAATTACGTTCCTGAAACGGAGGTTGCCATTTTACAGAGAGCTTTGGCTTTACTGAGATTTACATAAATTTCTCTAAATAGAAACTTATCTTCATGATGTTAAGGAATGGATTGGAGGCATATGTTTGAGATTAATTTTTGAAATCTCTTTACCTTTTAAAAATGAGAAGAGGCATTATGCCTTTCTATATTATGTGTATCTACTGGTAAATGTATGGACAAACTTTATCAAATCCTTCTCTATTGCCTCATTCTGGGGGTCAAGTGCTCCTAGTTAGGATGAAGGATGATTGCTAGGACTGTACACCAATATATATGTTAGACCAGGCTTTTCAACCTTTTCACCAATTGTACCACTTTTAGGATATAGCAACATCCGAGTACCACCAGTCGCCTATCAAGGTGTCAAAAACCTGATGACCAAAAAAAGAAAAAAGTGATAAAGTACAGGTAGTCCTCGACTTACAAGTTTGCTTAGTGACTGTTTGCAGTTACAATGGCACTGAAAAAGTGCCCCCAAAGCCACAGCCGACCAAGACACCTGCCTGCCCGCCGTGTGGCGCTCTTCCTCCTGTCCGAGGTTTTCATTGTTGTGAGCATTTCTGCTGAGGATTGGCAGTGGGGGTGCGGTGGGGGGTGTTTGGTTTTTATTCCCCCCTTCTGCTCGGTGGTTGCAGCAGGTTTTGGTCACTTCACATGACCCTGGGACACTGTGACCGCCATAAATATGAATCAGTTGCCAAGCATCTGAATGTAAATCACAAGGCCTTGGAGATGCTGCAGCATTCCAGCTGATCAGCACTTCTTCTGGGCTCAGAAGCGCCAGGATCAGTGCTGCTTTCCAGCTGATTGGTGCTTCTTCAGGGCTCAGCAGAAGCACCAGGACCACTGCAGAGCTCCAGCTGGAGCCTGGCGCTGATCCTGGCACTTCCACTGAGCCTGACAGCCCCGAAGAACTGCCGATCAGCTGGAAAGCGGCACTGATCCTGGCGCTTCTGCTGAGCCCTGGCAGCCCTGCAGCTCCAGCCATCTCTTGCTCAGGCTTATGCAGTGTGCCACCGGTTCAGCTCATTCCCCTCCCCCGCTACTTTTCTAGGATGGTCATGTACCACCTGCCAGGTGCCAATGTACCACAGATGGTACCTGTACCACTGGTTGAAAAGCCCTGTGTTAAGACGACTTGTGACCATTTGGGTCATCCCTTCAGAGATATTTCCTTACCACTCTTCAATGTTTCAATAATGTTGAAGTTCTAATGTACTGCCGTTAGTTGAAAATTTGAGATACATTCAGAGATGTATCTGTCTTGGAAATAGTCTATCTTGAACTGTATAGCAGTCAAACATCAGCACAAGAAATGCTTTATGAAATTTTGTATTAGGTCATAAACTGTTTAATGGTAATTTTATGTCATAAATTGTTTTATAAAATTTGCCAAATTTCGATTCCACAGGAATCATGGGGTCCCAGATTTTGGATACATTCTGTAGGTTAGCCCATTTCAGGTATCTTGGTTTAACAATTGCTGCCTTATGATGCCTTGTTTCACCCAATTAAAGGTTACAGTAACAAGAACGTTAGTATATAGATTCCCAGCAAGGTCATCCATAACATGAAGGCTATTCCAGCTGCCTAGGTAAAGCAAGCAGGCATCTGTATCAAGCAGCAACAATATTGGAAGGATCTTTGTTTCATACATATCATTTTGAACAGTTGAAGTTAAATAGGCATTATTTGAATTCAAATAATGTGACCATTTTGTGGGATTCATTAACCGGAATTAAAACTGACTAGATTATTATTATTATTATTATTATTATTATTATTATTTATTAAACTTGTATGCTGCCCTTCTCCCAAGACTCAGGGCGGCTCACAACAACAATACAAGTATAAAAAACATAATATAAAATCAGTTAAAATCACTAACTTACAGCATAAAAACCAAGCAACCTACCTCATTCACACAACACACAATCACAGTCAAAGGCCCAGAGGCAGAGTGCAGCTCACACGCCCCAAACCTGTCGGCATAAATGTGTCTTCAACAATTTCCAGAAAGCTAGGAGGGAGGAAGCAGTACGAACCTCCGAGGGAAGCTGGTTCCAGAGGGCTGGGGCAGCAACGGAGAAGGCCCTTGCCCTAGGCCCCGCCAGATGACATTGTCTAACAGACGGGACCTGTAGGAGGCCAACCCTGTGTGCCCTAACCGGTCGCTGGGATTCATGAGGCAGAAGACGGTCCCGATTATTGATACAAGTAGACGTGCCATCAAGTCACTGTCTTCTACAAAGTTCAACTTGTACTTTCATAGAGTATCATAGGGAACACCATGGCTTGCGTGATTCTAATCTTTATAAAGTATACTATGACATTATTTTCCAAGGCTTTTGTGGATACTCTACCAACTCTAGTCTGTATTTCTTGACTGGTGTTTCGTTTATCATATTTCTATGCTACCCATCTCACCTACACAACTGTGTAGTTTACAATAAAAAGGTTCCTTTATGGTTTGATGGTTGATCCTAAAAGATCGAAGCTATCCCCAACTTGGATAGCCTCACTGCCAATTTTAAGGCTAATTGTTCTAGCTGTCATCATTTGTTTGTCATTACATTTTAGTTCCATTTTTTCACTCTGCTCTCTAATGGTATCAGTTGAAGTTAAATAGGCATTTCAGTTATTGCCAAGTCAGAAGAATACAGGAATTGATGAAATATCTGCTGGAATGGCAAGCAGCAGGAATAAAATCAGTAGAGGTCCTAGTCAAATTATGCCAGCAAATCTGGAGAAAGAATCAGTGGCCAACAGATCAGTCTAGAAATAATACTAAGAAAACGTTATGTTACTTATCCTACGGGGGAATTCACTGGAGAAAACAGTTATGTTTAGAGTAAGCAGTAAAAGGAAACCAAGACATCAAAGAACAGAGTGACTGGACACCATCAAAGCTGACCAACGCTACCAGCCAGAGCACAGAAAAATAAGTAGTACAACATCAGAAGATATGAGAAGACTGGTCCATAGAATTACCATGAGCCAGACAAGACTGATCAGATCAGCAGCAGCAGCAGCCAGAGAAAGGGAGATGCTAGATGTTCAAGATAGCCTCCAACAAACAATATGTACTGATACATATTTGATAACTGAGAAGGTCAAATAATATCAAAAGGAAAGTTGATTCCTCTGATCATATGGAGTTGAGGAATGCACTTAGGAATCAAGTGGATCATGAAAGTATCAACCCGGAGTTCTCACTTGGTGCACAAAGAACCAAGCTCCAAATATTGCACTTTGACCTGTTATGCGAAGACCTGGCTTTCTGCAGAAACCTACAATGTTGGGGAAAGTAAAAGGAATGAACACAGTCAGCAGCAAGATGGACAGACTCAATTTGGTGATGGGCAAAGGGCGAAGTTGGGGCCAGATCATCCTAGTGCTCACTAGGAGTTGGCACTGAGTGGATGGCACATCATCAGACATGTAATCAATTAAATACTGAATTAATTTGATTGATTCTATGTGGTGCTTATTTTTAATTTTTTTAAACTTTTTTTAAAATCCCTATAATGAATACAGCTTTTAAAACTGTACAATTAGTATATTTTTAGTTGCTCTTATTCTTTTTATATTCCATTAATAAAAATTCTAAAAAAATTAAAAGGTCATTCTCTGAGTGATCGTATCACAAAAGTTGTTCATTGTTAGCTACACCAACCAGCTCCCCTGGACACTCTACAGAAATGTTGGGGTGGAAATTTTGCAATGCAACACTGCTCTTTCATGTTACAAGACTCTAAGATGAAAAAGGATAGTCCTAAACAATTGGACTAGAGAGCTTTTTCAAGCTCTACTGCTGTAGAATACGTTGTTTAAGTATCTGATATATCTTATTAATTTAATTTCATTAACACTTGACTCTTCTAACTGACCAAAACATACTTCAGGTTCATTTCACGCCTTACTTTGGAGATAGCAAGAACTCCACACAATGAATATACGGTATATCAATTCAAAAATAAAAGTGTAAATTCAGGCCTAAATGGGTGCAGTGTTTGTGCATGTAAAGGGAACTTGCCAATGCAACCTGGATGTAAAGATTTTTTTAAAAAATCAGAGCACAATTCTACCATATTTGAGTCTGTTTATCATTTTTATTCCTTTCATGTAGAAGAATGCAACATTTTAGTGTCCATAATTTAATTTCCCAACCTTCTGGACAGCCCCAGATTGGTCAAATAAAGCTCACTAACGGAATATGCCAATTTCAAACAGTCTTAGCTAACTAAGTTCAGTGGCAGCATTTCAGCTTAAACATTACAGGGAACAAGAAAATGCCCACCCTCATCTCTGGGCAATTCCCACTAGTCAAAATAGGTGATGCTAGTTTGTATCATCACCTGCATAGCATCACTGCTAAAAGTAGTTTATTTATGAGCAGTACCAAGCTGGAACAATTATAAAATGTAATTGGCTGCAAAACTAATTAAAATTTAATTTCCTACAACAAGAGATCTGAGCTAAATAGATTGAAAATGGTGCTTTGGATTTGAAATCTCCAGTAAAACCTGGCCAAGAGGGAAGTTAAAACCAGAGTTTAACCTCCTGCACATGTTGCTACCTGAAGTTTTTCCCTCAGCTGGATCAGCTTCTGTATTTACAACTTGATTCTAGTATGCTAATTTCCATAATTGTACCTTTGTCTAGAGCAGCAGTTTATAAAATTCTGTTGCCTTTCCTCTGCACTTAGCCATAACAGGCTATTATATGCAAGCAGTAATCTCATTTCTGAGAAGTTTAGCAGTAGAGATATACTGGGCCTACTGATGTCTGAGCATCCTAAATAAATGATCCACTAAAGCAGGAATAAGATCCTAGTATCTAAAACTGCACTGATGATATATGGTAGAAATAAGATGGATTTTAAAACAAATTTAGGGGATTTTTTTAAATCAAAGTCATAGCCTCTGGAACAGTGTTTCTCAACCTTGACAATTTTAAGGCATGTGGACTTCAACTCCCAGAATTCCACAGCCAGCATTGCTGGCTGTGGAATTCTGGGAGTTGAAGTCCACATGCCTTAAAATTGTCAAGATTGAGAAACACTGCTCTGGAAGGTAAGTTCCTTTCCTTTCCATTCCATCCTTACATTTCTCCAAAGCCTCCAACCACTCAAGACTAAAAATGCACTACTGAAACAGGGCCCAAGAATCAGCTGCAAATCTTAAAACCCTCTCTATATAGTATGAAAAAGATGAGAATTCAATTGCACTTTTATTTGATCAATCTGGAGTTCTCCAGAAGGCTGGGAAACTAAATTATGCCCCCCCAATCCCTAAAATGTTGCATTCATCTATAATAAAGGAATAAAAATGAGAAACAGGCTCAGATACGGTATAATGGTGTTTTGTCATTTTAAACAAAACATACTGAGAAAAGACCAACCAGCATAAAGTGGAAACTGAGCAGTAACCAGAATTCTTAACCATTTACCTAAAGCAAGGAATATGTGTAACTAATGCAAATCTCTTAAACCTTTTCTGGAGGAAAACCATTAATTTACATGCAAGATTAAACTCAATGAAGAATAGTCTGGCAATGAACCAATACAGAACCATTTTCCTCACCCGCAAACTATGCATCCCAACGGGTGCAATTCCTTACTATTAAGTCATTATCTTGATATATGGAGTGAGGAATGTTTACAAATTTAAATTGATTGTATTAAGTTGAATAGCATTTAACTTGAATTTTTCTTGGTTTACATGTACAAATATATATCTAACAATAAAAAATGTTATAAAAAAAAAGAATATCTGTGAACAGAAAAAAGCTTCAGGGAACTACCCTAAAGTATATAATGGGCAATTACTTAGGGTAAAAAAAAGGATCAAGCTAAAAACCAGGCCTCACCCTAAAATCAATTTTGAATGTCAGGAACGTATGAAAATAAATACAAATAGATTAAATATGCATAGCAATAATTTTGTTCACTGATGATTTTTTTATTACTATTTTAATCTATTCTTTTTCAAAAGCTTCTACAGGTAGACTAATTCTCACCCCGTATATCCTTCTATAACTTGGTCAACTTTACTTGAAGACAATGTGACTAAATCTAAACTCACTAAATGAAAGGTGGTGAAAGGAAGAATGCTGCTGCTGACTCTGGAGGTCCTCAGTCACCCAGGTCATAGTTGTCTCAAAGGTGCTTTTTCAAAAGGCAACTTGACTCCCCCCCTGCCCCCCCCCCCCCGCCAAAGATGTTTCCCTTCTCATCCAAGCTTTATCGTTTGGGGCAGGATAGTGGAAGGGGCAGAAGGATTAGTTCTGACAGGAAAGGGTGGGGAGAAATGGAAGGATAATTTGCAGTCATCTGGTTGTTAGCACGCTTTCCGAGAGGTTAGCACTCGGAAACCATTGAAGCCACTTGAAAAGCATCTTTGAGTCAACTATTAGCTCCATTCTGAATTCATCAGGTGGCTTTCAACAATACTTATAATATGAAGCCTGTTAAAAGCTAACACTCAAAATCCACGATACAGTTACAAATATGAAATGTTATCACTACAGCTTAAGTGATGCTTGCTTTAAAGAGATAGCAGAAAAACAATGTCTTTATTCATACTATTCTGGAAGCAGGCAGCGCGATCCAAACCATCTGGCCTGATCCCAGAGAATTTAACGGATACAGGCAAGCCCTTCCTCACCTATAACTTCTGCATTCCAACCAGGCACCTGATTGCTATAGTTTTTTCTGTATGAACTAACTCCCTTTCCAGTTTTCACTGCCTAGACATGAAGCAGGTACAATAATCTTCTGATGTTTTTTTTTAAAAAAGATGTTAAGTTGAAGCAATCACCAGTCTTTGCTCACTCACGTTCCCTTTGCCTTAGATTCCTTTCCTTTCCCCTGCACCCCTTTCCCCTTATTTCAGGGGTTCTCAACCTTGGCAACTTTAAGACTTGTGGACTTCAACTCCCAGAATTCCTCAGCTGAGGAATTCTGGGAATTGAAGTCCACAAGTCTTAAAGTTGCCAAGGTTGAGAACCCCTGCCTTATTTCTTTCCATCCATTTGCCAGCTTCTTGCCTCTTCTTCCTCCTTTCTCCTCCCAAGCGACCCCCCCGGGTCCCTGTTTCTCTCGGCCTTCCTCGTTTCTGTCACCCCTCAACTTCTGGTGGCCTCATCTGACAACCAAATACTCAACCCATCTGATTATTCCCAAAGCCTCGCTGCACATTAGCCAGGTGCTTTCCCCATTCAACAACAGCCATTTCGCCCCTCAGCCTGGGCTGAATTCAATCTTAGGGAAGAGGCTGCGGACGAGGCCTCCTCAGTCCGGAGAACTCGGTCCCTTCCCCAACTTCGCGACTTCCAAGCGGATCCTTGGAAGGAGAAATGCAGGGGAATGTTAAGGGCAAACCCCAACTCCTCCCCCCCCCACCGGCTCCCGTGCTAGGCCGGACGCCCCCCCTCCCATGGCATAATCCCACAGATCTTGAAAAGAACTGGGGTGGGGGGGAGAGAAAGAGGCCCATCTCTTCCTCTTCTTGCTGCCCCTCTCCTTCTTCCATTTCTGCCCCACAGGTTGACCCTCATCTCTCAAATAAGTCCCTCCAACGAGCCCCCCCTTGAGGACAAAGACACCCCCCCCGGTAACCACCAAGATTCACTCCTTAAGGGCTCGTCGGGTTCCGAGAAGGCAGAATCTTTAATTCCCCCCCTCGCTGTCCTTCCTTGGGAGGGGGGGCTGTCTCACTTTGCACACTCAAAGACCCTGTTTCTCCCCCCCCCGCCGGGCCCCTCTCCTCTGCCCTGCCGCCCAGAATCCCCCTCAGGCACGGGGAGCCGCCGCCATCTTTCATTCCCTTTCCCTCCCCCCGCTTCCTCGCTGAAGCAGGGGCGGCCGAGTAAACCCCGTTTACGAGGCGGGAGGGGGGAGTTCAGAGGTGGGGGGGAGGAAAGCGGGATGCAGTCTGTCACACTGTACTGCAGCAATATCCTTCCGCGTCTCGTGGCGTAAAGTAGTCCTCCCACCAGGCTCCGTTCCTTTACGGCCCGAGCCAGCCATTTGCGCTCCGCCTGGAACCATCCATTCTTTTTTGTTCTCCCCGACCACCTCCCTGGATCTGAGTTGTGTCGCTTAACAGGAAGGGTGTGTGTGGGGGGGGGGACCCTGCACGGGATCCCCTGCGATTAATTTCTTATACTCCTCCGCAAGGAGGGAGGAGGAGGAAGGGGAGTAAAAGTAGATCCGGCCAGGGGAGGGATATATAAAGCGGGCGCCGCGGAGACGCTGCCTTTTCAGTTGAGGAGAGCGGCAGCAATCGGAACATGTCAGGTGGATCCGCGGATTACAGCAGGTATTCTGGCGCGGACGAAGAGAGAAGACGGCGGGAGATTTATTGAGGGGAAGCTTGTTCAGGGCGAGGGTTGTCCGGCTGTAGTGTGATGACAACAAGGGGGATGCCTGGAGACGGCCGCCGCACTCCCTTAAACAAGGCCGCCGCGGGGAGGGTCCCTTTCTCGCGGCGCGATCGCGTTGCGTTGCCCTTGGGATACGAAGAGTCTTCTCCCTCACCAGCGCCTCAAGCGGCCTGGCCGGGAACTGGGGTGTGTGTGTGTGTGTGTGACGGAGAATCAGACCGTTGGTCTTGAGCGTGCAGTAGTTCGCCCGCTGCCCTCCTTTCGAGCGACCACATGGACTCGCCCAAGTGGCTAGCGCGGAGCCGCTCAGCCGGCTGGCGGGCGGGCGGGCGTCTGGGAAGAGTCCATTTTCGGCCACGGGTGGTGGAAGAGAACAGGGAGGGGCGCGGCTGGTAAGGCCGTTGGTTTGCCGGCAGCCTCGTCCATCACCGGCTTGTGCTCGGCTTGCGCAAGCGAGTTCGTGGGCGGAGCTCTCGCGAGAGTTCGGCGGGCTTTGAGGGGCGAGGGTGGCAGAGAAGAGAAGGCCCGGCATGCCGCCCTGATAAGCTCCCTGTACACGTTTTCCTCGCCTGCCCAATAATTTCCTGCATAAACTGAAGAAGACCGTCGCCCCTTCACCCATACCGTCATTCTCTACTTCAGGGGTTCTCAACCTTGGCAACTTTAAGACTTGACTTCAACTCCCACAATTCCTCAGCCAGCTTTGCTGGCTGAGGAA
This sequence comes from Bothrops alternatus, assembly GCA_034064705.1. Lineage (NCBI taxonomy): Eukaryota > Metazoa > Chordata > Lepidosauria > Squamata > Viperidae > Bothrops > Bothrops alternatus. Next base: position 259,461 of record JARGCV010000239.1, read on the forward strand.
TTCTGGGAGTTGAAGTCCACAAGTCTTAAAGTTGCCAAGGTTGAGAACCCCTGCTCTACTTCTTGGCCTTCCCACGTTGGAGTTCCCTGGTTTCTTTATTCCACGAATTCGCTAAGGGGCGCAGAGAGGATCAAATGTAACGGCCTTAAAGTCATGTTGGGGTTCCACGTGGAAACACATTAACTCTTGCACGTGGAATCCTAAATGGACAGGATCTGGAGGATAAGTGTAAGGACCCACACCCACTTTGCATCTTAAGAATATTGGAATATTTCTTCCAACAGGCATCCTTTATTAAGAGAAAATGGTTGCAGGCGTTCTAGACAGGACCTGGGGCTCAAGCCCTACGGTTCAAGGTTTTAAGGCAGGGGTTCTCAACCTTGGCAACTTTTAAGACTTGTGGACTTCAGCTCCCAGAATTCCTTAGCCAGCAAAGCTTAAAGTTGCCAAGGTTGAGAACCCCTGTTTTAAGGGGTCCCCAGCAGCCCAGCCCACCCCACCATCTTTCCAGCGACAATCGCAGGCGTTACATTTCCACCCACTTTTTCCTCACTGCCGGTGGAAGGGAGACTTCAGAGAGGAGCAAATAAAAGCTAATGGCCCCATTGTTATGATTTAGTCCTTTTGGTGAGATCCACACCCAGTCCCTCTGAAGTTGTGCCGAAGGAAGTGAGGGCCATAAAACCCCTTCGTTCACCCACCTTCCCCTTCATCTAATGACAGAATCCAGAGAGGGCAGAAATGGGGTTTTCCATAGTCGATAACTAGAGATGAAATATAATTGGATTCTGACAATAAGTGTCGCATGCAGGCAAATTGGCATGCCATTTCTTAGGTGAGGTGCTCTTTACAAAAAAAAATAATCAGTAAAATAGGGGAAAGTGTTGCATTCTTTTCTAGGATTAGATTTTAAAGGCATTAGAAATGGATTTAGAGTATTTTGGGAGCAAAACAAGATTCAGCCAAATATTTTATAGATCACTGCAAAGTATTATGGCAGAAGCAGAGCAACCTATTCTGGCGGCCTGCTGTATTTAGAACTTCCCCAGGGTGTTAACTATTGGCATCTGAGATCAATGCAGAACATTTGAAAGCTTTTTTCTCAAATGAGAGAAAAATGAGTAATGACTTCCAAAGTGCACACTTTGGTGGTTGAAGCTTAAATATTTAAACGAAGACTGATTTTCATAACATCAATGAGAGAGTTAATAAACAGTTGAATTGGGATGGGGAAGTTCAGATGAAGTTCCTGCTGAACCAGTTCTGTCTTTCATCCTGGCCTACTCTACAGAGAACACAGAGTTTTGAGGATAAATAAGGTGGGAAAGGTACTCTAGACTTTAGAGGGACTTGGACAGGTAGTCCATAAATTAAATACAGTCTGAAGGCTTTAGAGGAGATACATATACAGCTAAGCCTTCACTTATGACCTCAACTGAGCCCAAAATTTTAGTTGTTCAGTGAGTTTTGCCCCATTTTATGACCTTTCTTAAGTGAATCCTGGCAGTTAAGTTCGTAACATATTTTAAGTGAATCTGGCTTCTCCATTTATTTTGCTTGTCAGAAGGTTGCAAAAGGTGATCACATGACCAAGGAACACTGCAGTGATAAATCAGTGCTAAGTATCTGAATTTTGATCATGTGACCATGATGCTGCAATGGTGTGGGAAATGGTCAAGTCACTTCGATGCCATTGTAATATTAGATGGTCACTAATGAACCATCTGAAGTTGAGAACCACATTTTGAGAAGTCTGCATTCCTGCTGCCTTCCTATTTTTCCCAATTGTGCACATTGCAAGCAAAATACTTCAGATGGTCCTCAACAATTGAGCCAAAAATTTCCATTGCTATGGAAATCAGTTGTGAGTTTTGCCCCTCTTTATGACCTTTCTTACCATGGAAACGTGCAAGTATGAAAAAGGCTCATAAGTCTTCAGTACTGTTGTAACTTTGAGTGATCGCTAAATGAATGGTTGTAAGTCAAGGACTACCTGTAATGTACTAGTGCTACAAGTAGATTAGGGAGAAATGCAATAAAAGTTATTGGCATTGGACTACTTATTTTTCAGGATTTTTTAATGGTATTTACCATGATGTATATTTGATATATGATTGCTGAGTGACATAGTAACGTTAGCAGAATACTAAAGCACTACACTGTTGATTAGATACGGTCTTTGGATGGAATAATTACTTCATATTTGATAGCCTTCAGATATGTTATTTCGATAATAATTAAAAAGCCCTTAAATTTGGTTAACGGTATATGCTTCTTTTATCTGATAGAGACCATGGCCCCGAAGGAATGGAGCCTGATGGTATCATTGAGGTTAGTATGTTACTGATAAAGGTTTTTTTACAAGCATGTGCAGAGACATGATGAAGCATATTAAATTTTACTTTTCTTCTTGCAGAGCAATTGGAATGAAATTGTTGACAATTTTGATGACATGAATTTAAAAGAATCCCTTCTGAGAGGAATTTATGCCTATGGTTTTGAGAAGCCTTCAGCTATCCAGCAACGTGCTATTATTCCATGTATTAAAGGTAAGCCACAGTGAAGAATTTGTTTAATAGAAGACACAAAGTTTTGGTCTGAAGTGAAATACAATTCCTATTTCCTTGCGAAGTGAGATGATGGTATACCATCTTTCGGGACTGACCTAAAATGGAGACTTAAGTCGTAACTCTGATCACTTGAAAAGGAACTGTACAGTTAAATTGCATCCTTAATATGTTGTGTGAGAGCAGTAAATATCTATCCTTTTTTTAGGGTATGATGTGATTGCTCAAGCTCAGTCAGGTACTGGCAAGACAGCCACATTTGCTATTTCAATCCTGCAACAGTTGGAGATTGATCTCAAGGAGACCCAAGCACTAGTATTGGCCCCCACCAGAGAATTGGCTCAACAGGTATTGATAATGTAGTTTAAAAAGCTGCTTACATGTTGCATAGGTTTCAAGTGTCATAATTGAGATCAGATGTGACTGAGGCAGTTAATGGAATGAAGTGCAGTAATAACTGCTGGAGCTTAAGTGAAAATTGTTAAAATGATACAAAATGCAAACAAATTCTCTGAGAAAAAGTACTCTTAGAATGCATGTAGTTCTGCAACATGAAAATGCCTGTGTGCATGTAATCAGTTTTTCTCTATATGAATGCAAATTGTACTGTGTGCCAGTCTCTTGACCCTCCATTGATTTTGAACTGCATTTTTGCAGAGCTATACTTAAAATTTTATTAAATTTATTTTCCAGCCTTTATCATTTTTACCAATAACTCAGGAATGAACATAACCAACACACCTTCCTTTTCCTATTTTCCCCACAACAACAATCCTGTCAGGTGAACTGACCCAAGGTCACCCAGCTGGGTTTGTGGCTAAGCCAGCCACGAGGCTAAACTGGCTCTCTAAATGCTATATTCTGGTGCACATGTTTGGTGATTTTGATGAAACTGAAAGCCAATTTTACAGAAATCTTGTGCTATGTATTTGTTGGTGAGGGGAAAAAGTAAAAAATGTTTATGCAGAGAATAACCAAAAGTAGCTTGGAAAAACGGCCATTGGTACATCTGAGCATACAGCTAAGATGCAGTTAGACATCTATTCACCTTATAAGCCCAAAGTTATTTTCAGCAGTAAATGGCTTTTTTGATCATGTAAGCTGCATGTTATATATCTCTGATTTTAGAATTAGGTATACAGAAAGTTTCAAGTCTCCAAATGCTGTTCCAAGTTCAGAACAGCTTTCGTGAACTTATTGGAGGTGTTCAGCAATAATGTCCAGAACATTTTTGGGAGAGCTCTTAAGTTGAAAACATTTCTAGTGATATTTGAGGGGTCTGTTTTTGAATTTGAAATATTTCAGATTTAAATATTTTGCCAGACCTTTGCTAGTGTTTTGTCATCTAATAAGGGTTAGTTTTATCTTGCTTATTTAGCAACTGATAATTCTGAAAGATTACATTGATTCTGCTTGACTAAAGTGCCTGATAACTCTTTCTGGCATGGTGTCATAATCAGCCTATGGTTCTTGGCTAGCTGTTAGCTGTATTTTAGAGAGCCAAATTTTCCTTGTCATGCAGTTTCAGTTGTGATTCATTTTCTACAAATATGGTATTTGTGAGTAGAGAAAGGTTTTCAAACTGAGATTGCTCATCAAATATGAGACATGTGCCTGTCAGTTTTTTTTTATTATTATGAACCCATTGGGAAACTGACCATGGAAACACAGTAGAGAACCCACTCACCCGGAGTACTAAAATTCTAATTGAGATTTATGTTGTTTCAGATCCAGAAAGTTATTTTGGCACTTGGAGATTATATGGGCGCCACTTGCCATGCTTGCATTGGTGGCACAAATGTTCGCAATGAGATGCAGAAGCTCCAAGCAGAGGCTCCCCACATTGTGGTGGGAACTCCTGGACGTGTATTTGATATGTTAAATAGGCGCTATCTGTGTAAGTAATTCAATGCTGATTTAAAATCTCTCTAGGTTATATCAAAGTAGGCATTGGTTTAAACATCTTCTTACTTTTAAGCATAGGTAAAATCTCAATAACACAAAATATTATAAGAATACTTAATTGGGGTCTGGTTTTTTTTTTCTTTGTAGCACCTAAATGGATCAAAATGTTTGTCTTAGATGAAGCAGATGAAATGTTAAGCCGGGGGTTTAAGGATCAGATCTATGAAATTTTTCAGAAGTTAAGCACAAACATTCAGGTAAAGTCAAACTTGATGCAGTCACAAAATTGGCTGCTGTAATAATGCAGGTAAAGTTACAATGTAGCTGTGAAGTGCTGTGTTGTCGTTCCCCCTGCATAAAACAAAATTGTCTCTATACTATCTTTGTCTGTTTCAATTCTATAGCAGACAAAGACGCTTGGTTTCATACATTCACCTCTCACTTTGAGCAGACTAATCCGTTAAATTTTCTTGAACCAGGTTGTGTTGCTTTCTGCAACTATGCCAATGGATGTATTAGAAGTGACCAAAAAGTTCATGAGAGACCCTATTCGTATTCTAGTGAAGAAAGAAGAATTGACCCTTGAGGGTATCAAGCAATTCTACATTAATGTGGAAAGAGAGGTAAGGAAGACAATGGACCAGTTTGAAGCTAATTAGACTTCTTGTCACAAGCACTATGCTAAAACTGCACAAGTTGAGGTATTCCCTTGGCTTTTGTGGTAATGCTAGCACGGTACACAACAGGAAGAAGAGAAATGCACTGAATCGATTATGACTTGGGTGGACCTCTTTCTTAATGTCCAGTGTCCTAGTCTGGAGACTTGGTGCAACACTAGGTAGTGCTTAAGAGTTTTATTTTGCACTGTCCTTTTATGTGTTTATGATCCCTTCCTTAATTTCACAGGAATGGAAGCTGGATACCCTGTGTGATTTATATGAAACCTTGACTATTACCCAGGCTGTTATTTTCCTCAACACAAGAAGGAAAGTAGATTGGCTTACAGAGAAAATGCACGCAAGAGACTTCACTGTTTCTGCTCTGGTGAGAATTTATCTGAAGATAGGTTCTATGATACGTTCAAATGCAAAATATGGGGAAATGCTCCTTATTCCAGTTCCCTGAGTTGTATCAAGGGTGGTATCGAAAGGCCTGAGAAAGTACTTCAGTCTACTCCAAACATACTTCATGAATTTAAACGTTTACACAACAGAAGTCATGTTGCTGTTTCATCAGTAGATCTTTAATTTGTTTTAGGAATTGGTCCTCCTGCAGTGAGTGAACACCTGCTTCTCCTAGAAATAAAAATCATTGGATTAGGCTTGTGTCTACTGACTGTCCTACCACCTCAGTTCCTTTTGTCTAGTCCACAATGTAATACAGTAAAAAATACCAGCCTATTTGAAATGCCTGCATTTTTTTAATTGACTAGCAAAACATGAAGCAATAAGAGCTGGTTAACATTAACTCCCTTTGTATTATAAAAACCTCTACAGCATGGTGACATGGATCAGAAGGAGCGAGATGTTATCATGAGAGAGTTTAGGTCAGGATCAAGCCGTGTCCTGATTACTACTGATTTGCTGGTGAGTTTCAATAGTCATTGACCTTAACTGGTTTGTTTGATGCGGGTCATTATAACCTGAGTTTCCCAAGCTGTGGGAAGAGCAAGTCCAGTCCATGCTATGGACTTGTGTAACTGCAGTATCTTAATATACTATCATCAGCAAAATTGAGATATCTTGACCTCCAGACTTGAAGTATATTGTTCAGTGCTTTGCCTTTGTTTGCAGGCTCGTGGCATTGATGTGCAGCAAGTATCGCTGGTTATAAATTACGATCTGCCAACCAATCGTGAAAACTACATTCACAGGTGAGTTGAATTTTTGAATTTCAATTCTGAAGTCCCTTCCGAATCTTCACAACTTCAAACTTCCCTCGCTTTCTTGCATTATGTAACGTGTGTGTATGTGTGCGTGCATAGTGTGATGAGGATGGGAGGGGCAGAGCTTCTTGAGTAGCCAATGAAACAAAACAGTGGGAAAACTTAAGTTTATTCAAGTTTTGATAATTATCAAAGATATCCAACACTGCTAAATTAATGTTCTTAGATGCTTGAAGTTTGCAAACATGTTTTAAAGAAGTTGCTATTGCGTATTGCGATTAGGAAAAACATGTTCAGAGGTCTGTGCTTTTCATAAAGTTGTTGTTAGTTTAATACTGCTTTATTGGACCTTTCTTTGTGCCAATGCCTCCACTGCTTCCTTTGGTTCCTCTTACAGTGGGATTCTTTCTCTGGTGTCTTCTAGTAGAACTTTAAATTTACCTCCCTAAGCTGTTGTCTATCTTAGTGGCTTTGTCCGTAAATGAAGTAAATTGTACCTTATTACTTGATACAAAAAAATACAGGAGTCGCTAGCCCAGTTGATGACGAGATGATGCTCAGAAACGACGACGTAATTTAGGACGTGGATTCGTAAGCGGCACACTGTTTGCATAAAGAGCGAGTTGGTATTTATATACTTTTCTTTTGTAATGACTGTTGTGAGCTATGTTTGTCTTAAAAAGCTCTTAATGGTTTGACCAGGTAGAAGCAGAAGTTGTGGGTTTGTCAACCTGTAGATCTACTGTGTGCCCAGTACTGTAATTTTTAAGTTGTTTGTTTGACAAGATGGTGATAAGTTTTCCCACTGATGAATACGTTTGTCTCTTTGAAAATAGAATATTAACTTTTGGCTTTTAAGAACTACAATTGGAATTATAGTCTCTATGATTTAAAACAAGCTTGGTAATTTGGAGGCTGACATCAAGCTCTGTCCGTGTTCAGAAGAAATGGTATGGGAGAACTTTTTGCCAAAGTTCTCCAGAATGGGGGGGTGGGGTGGGGGGAATGAGATCAGCAAAAATTATTTGGAAGTCACGTTGAATGTAATATCTTGTCTACACCAAGACTGAGAAGCTTTTCTATAGTCAACAGTATTAGTCAATATTTGCTATGCTACTTTTAAAATGCTCGGCCCTACAAAATAGCATAAGAGATTGTAATAACATTAATCTGGCAATGAGTGTCAACACTAGTTTCTGGCTCCTTCCCCCAAAACAGGTTTTGTTGTGTGTCAAAAAAGACTAATGTTCTATGTATTTGCTTTGTTTGCAGGATTGGTCGAGGTGGTCGTTTTGGCAGGAAAGGTGTGGCTATAAACTTTGTCACTGAGGAGGACAAGCGGATCCTTCGGGATATTGAGACTTTCTACAATACTACAGTGGACGAAATGCCTATGAATGTGGCTGACCTCATTTAATCCCTGGGACGAGATGTTTTTGGAATGCAGTGCTCGCTGTTGCTGACCAGGCGATCCACAACGTGCATTGTGCTTCTTTCTTGGGGGATACATTGAATCTTGTCTCAATGCTCATTACGGATCAGAAATACAGATTTTTGATAAGCAAAGCGACATTTTGTCGTGAGCTTTTGTGGGGGAGAGCCTTTGGCTTTCTCCTCTTTTTGGGTTTAGACTGTTGGGGTTGGGTGGAAAGTCATGGGTTCTGTAAATTTTTTCTTTATTAGAAATTTGTTTCCTAGTTCTGTAGAAGTGGTAGTGCTAGATGTTCTTTATCATTTAATAATTTACTTATGGACTAAAAGATATAAGTGCTGTATAAAGTCAGCCAATTATGTTAAACTAGCATACCTACCTTTATTGTATGTTATAATTCTATATTAGACTAAATTGGAAAGGCCTTTCAAAATGTCTAAACTTTTATAAGAACATAAAAATGATTTTTTTGTTTGGTATGTATTTATTGAATAAAGTATTTAATTAGTGTTAAGTGTGATCTGGACCCTGTTGCTAAACCCTGCAAGCAATCATTACTTATTGTCTTAGTTAGGGTTTAAGAACCCATTAAAATTGCCACATTGCACATGTCTTAATGAAGTTTGAATGTTCAATAAAATATTATATATTCACTTCATTGGATGAATTGGATGCTTTTTGGAAATTGGCAATGCAATTCTGGGTTTCTTGTTTCAATCTTCATACAGACCACCTGGTATGTATCTGCAAGTGTGCAACATCCAAATACAATGGTAGCAAATTATTGATTTGTGTTCTGTCTGATTAGTGGAGCCTAGTGGTACAGGTAGTCCTTGATTTATGACTGTTACTGAGCCCAGAATTACGTTCATAAGTCATGGCCAGTGGTTAAGCGGTCCTCAGCTGACTGATTTTGAGATATATAGTTGTAAATGCAGGCATGGGGGAGGGTAGTCATCATGACATCAAAACCAGGTAATAGGTAAATTTGATCAGGCACTAAGTGATCAGGCGTCATCAGTCAAGGACTACCCTGCATACCTAACGTTGAATGAATTCACCACGCTTCAGTTGTATTAGCACATAGGGTCATCTAGATCAGGCATGTCAAACTGCCAGCCCATGGCCCGGATGTGTCACGCCGAAACCGCACCTACCCCGTTGCCAGCAATGGAAAAAATCGCAATACGTTGCACATCACAGGATGTTGCAAATTTGACATGCCTGATCTAGATAGTAGATGCTAACAAAGATCTTGTTCAAGTTGATACCAAACTGCTCTTTGAACAGTACTGTATAGAGTAATGAGACAAACCAGTCTCTGGGTATTGTGCCCTGGTTGTTTACCACTTCCAACTACAAATTTATTCTGTTTCTTTTTACTCAACAATGCTCAGGAGAGCTGAGACGGCTTTTCCCACTTAAAAATTAAGTTACTTTGATTAGAGTGGGAGAAAGCTCAAAAGACCAAGGCTACTGTTACTCTTGTGCTAATGCAAAAAAATGTGCCTTGCCTGAATGCATGGAATGTATCTCCAACCTTCATAAACCCAGAAGCACTTTGAGCTATAGGTTCAAACTATCAGTCAGGTTGCCAATCTTGTTTCACTGTTCTTCCTATTTTCTTGCTGTTCCTTTGTATTTTATCACTACATTCTAATGAAGGATATTTAAAACCTGCTGAAATGCTATTGGCTATAAAATTGTATTTGGTGCTTAACATGGAGTAGTTTATTTGAAAACTAAAGCTGACTAAAAATTTAAAAATTGTTAACCTAAATTTCAAATGATGAGAAGCATGCCTTTCCAATTACAAGGTCCACCCCTTTAGAATATCTTTTGAAGTTCCAACAGGCCCCACCCTGGAATAGGGTGAGGTCATAGTGGAAGGAGTGAGATGGGTTACATCAGAGATGAGTGGTCCCAGTATGTTGTTCTAATTTTTCTTTGGTTTAGCCCAGTATGTATTGATTTTGAGTTTTAAAATGGGCAACTACTACAAACGTAAATAAATGAAACTTGGAAGATGAAATACAACAGTTCAGGAGAAGTACTGAAAATGGCATTTAACACTAGTAATAAGCAATTACGAGAGTGCGCAGACAAAGGCCAGATGTGTTTAGCCCCATGTGAGTTTTTGCAGAAATAAAATCTGAAGAGATGCCTTGAAGGTGAGTAGCACCCAGCTGGTGCTTATAATCCACATAAACCTATCATTTTAATAATGTAAAGGGGGCCTGGGGCAAAAACGTTTGAGAGCTGCCCTAATTAAAGCCTGTTATGACATGTTTGTGTGTGCGCTTTTCAGTCAGTGTTGGCTCCTGGTAAGTACCTGGACAAGTCCTTAACAATTTTCCTGGAAGGAAATCACAAGTGGTGCGCCACTTCCTGTCTCCTAGGGCTGAGTTTGTGTGACTGGCCCAAGGTTGGTCAGCTGGCTTTGTGGCTAAGGTGGGACTAGAACTCAGGGTCTCCCAGTGTCTAGGCTAATGCCTTTAGTCGCTATAGCAAACTGGTTATTGTAATAATATGATCTCTTAACCATAGCTTCTATTTTAATACAGCATTCCCCAATCTTTCTGGGTTGGCCTGGTGTGGGGAGGATGGAGGGGGCTGTGAGCACCTGTGCCCACTACTCACAGCTCAGTTGCAAATAGATTGGGGAGCCATGTTTTAACACTGCTAACAACCTGATCACCAGATGGGTTGTATATTATATGTATTGCTTCCCTCAGTAGCTTGTCTATAGAGTAGACCTGAACAAACAAAAGTTACAATGAAAGCGACAAGATGAAAGGTTCATAGCAATGTCTATATTTACAGAACAGTTTGCAAACTCTGCCAAAACTACAGAGAAAAGGTCTACTATAGCCATCAAAAGGCTACTTGTCTCCTATAGTTAGCTATTCTGAATTAGCTGCTGCATCATGACTGCACAGATGCTGATCAACTGCAAGAACTCATCAGAACCATCTGCCAAACACTTGTCTGTTTCCTGCAAAACAAAACAAAATACTTAAGATTTGCCAAGTTTGGTAACAACCATACTTGGTGGGCATAAAGCAAAATGTTTAGCAGATATATTTCCTCTTCCCTTGTAAAATAATGCATCAAACTTTTTTTATTCTAGAGGAGAATGACATTAAACTGCCTGACTAGTATTCATTAATATACAGGTGGTCTTTGTTTAACAACTACTCATTCAGCAACCTTGTAACAGCACTCAACATGTAGTTATGACTGGACCTCATGCTTACAACGTTGCAGTGCCCTGTAGTCATGTGTTCATTATATGCAACTTTTCTGCCCATTTCCCACAAGCACAAGTCAATGGGGAACCTGGCAGGAAGTCGTGGTTATCTGAGATCCTTGCTTAATGATTCATCAAAACTATGGCACTGGAAATATCACTCAGAGGAGTGCTCACATGGTTTTTCGATTTAAAACCACATTGTCCCAATTATAACTGTTAATCAAGGACTACCTGTGCACATACAGAGACATAAAGTAAGTCTCTATTTTATTACAATATGTAAAATAGAACCAAAACAATGAACGTATCGGCAGAACAGTTTACTAAAATTGCATACCAATTTTTAAAACTACTGAACTTTTTAGCCATTTTTCAGGCAATTCTTCTTCCAGTTGCCAGTACAGAAAAATCTGCTGGCCCAGTCTTTACAAACCTGTACCCTCTAGATTTAGTTAGGTTATGCCTACTAAAACTTCCAGCTAACATGGAAGGGTGCACGACAACTCGCCACAGCCATCTCGCCGGTGCCAACTTGCTGCGGCTAACTCACCATGGGCAACTCGCCGCAGGACAAGAGTTACACTAATATAGAAGAAGTAGTAGAATAGAATCGTTAAAGAAAAGACTGCAAAAGAGGTATGAAACAAAATGTGAATTATTTTAAATAATTAAATTGAACTGTTGAATTGTCCGGCAGCAAATTGTCCCTTGGCAAGTTGACATGGCAAGTTGTCCCACAGCGAGTTGGCCACAGTGAATTGGCCATGGCGAGTTGGCTGAAGTGAGTTGTCCCATTCCATCATGGAAATGGTCCAACCCACCTGGAGACACCCACCTGGAGATGGCTGAACTATCTATCGTTTTCATTTCACCTTTCCTAAGTCTCTATGGCAAGAATATTAGCCTTTATTGAACGCTTGTCTAAATTAGAGGAAACAAGCAAACACATAAATGCATAGATAGCTACATCGTAGACTTCTCAATATTTTTTTGTTCTTGTTACTATGAAAGTAGCAAAGGAAAGTTGGTGAAGTTGCAACCACCACCATGAAACAATTTGTGAAACTGCTTTCCTTGCATCCCCCTAGCATATCCCAACTATTATCTATTGTCATAAAAGCAAACAGCATTACATATACCAAACTATCATACTGATACTTTATGATTCTCTTTATTTACTTTTATTTATATATTTAGAAACCACCCATCTCAGTCTTACTGCGTATGACTTCTAAAGTACAACTTCCCACAAGTCCTTAATGTTTCATATTCAGCTTTAACCACATATTCCATTAGCCTCTGATAGAGCTCAAATACAAGTACTTAAGACTTACAGCAAATTTCTCTATAATTACAGATTTTTGCTTGTCACTGAGGTCTTCTTTGTCAACAATGATATCGTGAAGCTGGTTTATCAGTTGAGTAGCTGCATAGCCTTCACTGATCACATTCTATAAAGCAAGACAGAGAAGAACAAATAAAGACTAGTATTAACAGCTGGATGTTATTCTTGACTTAAGACTAAATAGTTTAATGTTATTATTGGCTTAAAACCTAGTGAAAATACTTCCGGTCCTATATAGTGAGTTGTCCTTGGTGGTCTCTGAGCTTGGTTTTCTTGCAGACTTTTCATTAGCCAAACTAAATAACATCATCAGTGCCAGTAAAGACTGGGGTTTGCTCTCAGTTCATATTCTAGTGCAGCGGTTCTCAACCTGTGGGTCGCGACCCCATTTGGGGTCGAACGATCATTTCACGGGGGTCGCCAAACGCCGCAGTCCGCCATTTTTATTTTTATTTTTGGCCGGGTTTTTTTGTTTTTGTTTTTTTCGTTGGCCATTTTTTTCCCCTTTGCAATGCGGGCCGTCGCGCCGTGCATGCGCGATGCAGGCCCGCCATTTTTTTGGGGGTCGGCCATTTTTTTCCCCTTTGTGATGTGGGCTGTCGCGCCGCGCATGCGCGATGCGCCCCGTCGCACCGCGCATGTGTGATGCGGGCCGGGGTCGAGCCCCGGAAAAGGTTGAGAACCGCTGTTCTAGTGGCTTGCCTGTCAGTGTTAGTAGGAGTGGTCTTGGTGGTTCATTGGCTAGGCCAGAGGTCCCCAACCCCAGCACAGGGCCGCGGCATACCAGCAACTGGGATTGGGGCCCCCTGAAGATACTAAGTTCAATTATTATTTCCTTACTAGGATATATAAGCTGCCCAAGGACTTGTTTGAAATATTACGAATGAGCACTATACAGAAATGGAAACTTACACAGACTTGAGCAACAGCCAGTGAAATAGATCATTTCATTAAGCTCCCTGCCCTCCCAGAGATCATTCAAAGTGGCAAGGCTGTCAATACTTGGGATTTCCTTTATTTACTCAGCCCTCAAGTTCCTAAACGCCAACTTGATTCCTTCTTGTGCTAATGGAATGTTGCACCTCCATGCTGGTTTCACCGTCAACTGAGAGCTCAACTCAGCAAGGTCCTGCTTACCCGTCTGCATTCCAGGAGGAGCCAAACTATGCCATCCTTGCAGCATCCCCAAAATCCAGGATAGCAAAGTTGTACTCTCCCACAAGAAGACCCAGTTAGTGGTCATTCTTCTGCATCCTGCCCTCCCCCCCCCCCCAAGAGAGGTCAAGGTAGGAATCCCATAGAAGCCATCTCTTTCGGGAAAAGCAAAGCTTGATAGCCAGTGTGGCTGCCTCTTCTGGCATCCACCCAAATCAGAAGCAACAAACCACAAGCCTGGGGCACCCAGAAATAACAAATGAAATGGTAATGACAGTTTTTGAAAGTTTGCTTTTAACATAGAGCAGAACACATTCCATCAGGCTATTTGATGGTCCCAACAATGGGAGATGATTTTATATTGTTCAAGACTACTGCAGCATTAAGAAGAGGCTAGACTGTCACTTGTCTGACATGGTGTAGGTCAGGGATGTCAAACTCAATTTCACTGAGGGCCGCATCAGCATTGCAGTTGCCCTTGGGGGGCCTGGTGGGTGTGGCCAGGGTGGATGCGGCCTACTGGGTGGGTGTGGAGGGAATGGGTGTGGCCTATGGGTGGGCATGGCCAGCTCTATATTGTTCGCGTCAAGGGTGCCTGTGGGGGCCTGGGCAGGAGTGGGATAGATCTGAGGGTCTCTGGCAAAAGGGGGTGGGACTGGGGCAAGTGCCACGGCATGGTCCACTGGAGAAGCCTCACTGTTCCTCTCAGGCCATGTGGGGGGGGGCTGGATGGTGGTGTGGGCTACCCGGAGCCCTGGGCAGCAGAGGTCAAACGCCCAGCCTGGCCCCCAAGCACCCGTGGCACCAAGCCCAGGCCCACTTCCCCAAGGGGGTGCCCAGCTGCACTTACCTCCTCCTCAAGGCTGCTGCTGCTGTGCTTGCTCTCCTTAGCCAGGTTGCTCATGATGGGTACCAGGGCAAAGTCAGAGGGAGACTGAATGTCTTTCAGCATAGATGGCCACCACAAAATTGTACATTGGCTCCCGGCCGGCCTGGGCCAGGGTCAAGGCAGCGGGGGCCGTTCCCTCACTGTTTCCAGGATGGCTTCACGGGCCACACGAAACCACTTCGCGGGCCACGTGTGGCCCCCGGGCCTTGTGTTTGACATGTCTGGTGTAGGTTCTCCTGCTTGAAGAAGGGGCTAGACCTCCGTTCCTTCCAGCTCTACTCTACTCTACACTCTATTCTTTAATAAGAATATTTAAGAATAAATCAGATAATTGGATTAGTAACATCTGAGTTAACCAGAAGCTTTACCTGGCAGGAATAGGTGTTTCTGGCACTGCCCTATGAACAAAGTACTAAGAAGGTACTAAGAAGGTAGCAATCTTGTAACATTACCTGTTAAAGGAGATTCTACAGGGAACATTTTCCCTTTCAGTTTAGCAATCTGCAGACCACCAGGATATAGATACTTGCTCTATTTTTAAATTGGAATTTAAATCTTCCTCAATGTTCCTGCAGAGACTGAGGGATTGCTCTTGCAAACAGAGAAACAATCTATTCTAGTGTTGAATTTGCTTAGCTCCGAGGCAGATCACTGCTTATTCTAACACAATGTGAAAAATTGCTACCATTGCCAACATAACTACAGAATCTGAAACAACAGTGATACAAAGAAGGAGGGGAGTGTCAAGACTTCCAACTATATGTGGAAATTAAATTGCTCCCAGAAGAATATAGAATTTACTTTGGGGGGGGGGAAACATTCACAAATTCTTGTTAAAGCAGGAATCTTATCTGCAATATCTCAGAAAATACCTGTTTAGGAAAATCACTTATATTCCTCCTCCCTTCGACCTACATGAGCTACTCAGCTATTTTGAGCCAGTGGATTTTATATCAAATTTTGAATACATAAAGTTAACAGAGGCACTGCGTGGGGGAGGGTATGTTTGTTCATTCATAAAATGTGTGTTGTAAAACATACCACCTGTCACAACTACCCATTTCTCAGAAAACAAATTCCTGAAGGCTTAATAAAATATATATTCCCCAAATATGTGTCCAAGGCAGAGATGAATCTCCAAAACAAAATGTTACCCCTTTGAGCCAAGTTTTCTACTCCAAAATTCCATTTCACAAAAAAGTAAGTGAATGAACACAAAACAGATTTGTCCAAGAAACTAAATATATGACTGACTGACTGACTGACTTGAGATTTCAACCCTGATTGCTAAATACATTGGTTCCTAAAAGCACACTCACTCTACAGAACACAAACTAATGACGATTACAGAATACAGGCAGTCCTTGTCTGGAGACCACAGTTGAGCCCAAAATATACATTGCTAAGCTTAATTGCTAAGAGGCAGTTGTTAAGTGAGTTTTGCCCCATTTTACGATCTGTTTTGGCACAGTTGTTAAGTGAATCACTGCAGATGTTAAGCCAGTGACATGGTTGCTGACATGAATCTGGCTTCCTCACTGATTTTGCTTGTCAGAAGGTCACAAAAGCAGATCACATGACCCCGGGACACTGCAACGGTCATAAATATGAACCAGTTGCCAAGCTCTGGATTTTGATCACGTGACCACTGGGAAGCTGCAGCAGTCATGTGCTGCAATAGGCATAAGTGTGAAAAACAGTCGTTAAGTCCCTTTTTTTACCCCGATACAGGCAAACAAATACCTACTCACACTCAGCCCACTATGGCTATGCTGTGCTTTTCTTTCAAAGAGAATTTGGAGTGTGTGGAGACACTGAAATAGCCAGAGAGAGAGAGAGAAAGAGAGAAAATAGAGACACCTCTCTATTTTTGTCTTATCATAGCTCTTTAAAGTAGACCACGAGAAAAAAAAATAAGAGTGGAAGGCTTAATGGAAGGAAACACAGGAGTGCATCACACAGGAGTCCCAGTTTTCATGTAAGATACACTGAAGCTGAACATTAACCAAGCTGAAAATAACATATCCTTACTGTACAAAGTGAGCTAGACAGTAAATTAACTCTAAGGAGTTACACTTCTCCTCTTAGGAGTGCTTTCCTACCTAAGGTCATAAGCCAAATAAATGTCAGGCAGTTCATGTTACATTGACACAAGATTAGCTTAAAGGCAGGCAGTTTTTAGTTTCAGTGTGTTTACGTAATTGTACTATGTACCACCTACCAGCATCGAGCGTCCTATAATGCAAAATCCTACTTGCTATCTCTTTCAAATCTTAAAGCACACCTTTGTTACAGCTTCCAGCTTTTCAAAAGAGCCACTCTGGCAGGCACTTAGCAGTCCATCCAATATTTCTTTGGGGACAACCTAGAATATAAAGTTGTGGTAATAAACATAGATACATTGTCCATCTGATATCACACACAAAAACTTTTCTTTTTATGTTAATCACCATGACAATAAGAAAACGCAGCTACACAGGCAAAAATCCTAAGGTCACAAGCAGTATAGTCTTTTCTCCCCGGGTTTTTCCAAGCCATGTTAGGCAGAAGAGGGGGGGGAAAAGTAACAGTAAGACAAAGGCATGAACTTAAGAGAAAAAGAAAAGGGAATCATGGTTAAATCTACTTTATACCAAACCATTCACTGTATCTATCCATATTTTTTCTATTCTTCTTCATCCTTGCTTCCAGCATGTCCATAGACCACTGTACCATACCCTGCCTTCTCTACCTGGTGACTCACATTTGCATTCAATTCACATGCATTCATCACCTAGCCATACTTGATGCTGCATCTTCTAGCTCAGTAATGGCGAACCTTTTAGAGACCGAGTGCCCAAATTGCAACCCAAAACCCACTTATTTATTGCCGGGTGTCAGGTGGGCATGGCCCACTGAGTGCGCATGGCTGTGATGGTCATGGCAGACTGGGTGGGTGTAGCCAAGGTGGGCATGGTCACCTCGATGTTGCTCATGGGGAGGGACGCCTGTGGGGGCTGGGCAGGGTTGGGGGAGATCCAGCGGGTCTCTGGCAGGTGGGATGGTGGGTAGGAGGCTAATCCTGCGGGGTGAGGCGAGGTAGGGTGGGGGTGCCATTATCTCAGGTCAAGGCAAGGCAGGGGCCAGGGCAGCTGCTGCCTGACACCATTGGCCCCCGCACACAGAGGCCAGCGAGCGCATGGGGGCCGACAGTGTCAGGCAGCAGCCACAGCCGGCCGGCCCCTCAACCGGCACACTCTGGGGCTCCGCAGCCCGCCACCAGCAGTTCAGAGAAGTGCCCACAGAGAGGGCTCTGAGTGCCGCCTCTGGCACGCGTGCCACAGGTTCGCCACCACTGTTCTAGCTTATGCTACACCAATATTTGTAACATTTATCTCAATTTCACCTTCAACCTACCACGATCATTCCTATACAGTGGATAACCACGTGACCAGCACCATTCGAGCCACGGTGGCACAGTGCTTAGAATGCAATACTGCAGGCTGCTTCTGCTGACTCAGCCTTCCATCCTTCCGAGGTTGGTAAAATGAGGACCCAGACTGTTGGGGGCAAATAGGCTGACTCTGTAAACTGCTCAGAGATGGCTGTAAAACACTGTGAAGCTGTATATAAGTCTAAGTGCTATTGCTATTCTGTTACAACTGTGCTGAATAAGTGGTGCTTACACTGGTCCTTGAATTTCTGGCTATCCCAGCACCCTTGCTGTCATGTGATTGTGACTGGGCAACTGCCTCACAATTATGACAAAGTGTCACATGGTAAGTGATTACCATTTGCAATCTTTCCTGCCAGATTCCACAAGCAAAATCAATGGGGAAGCTAGCAGGGAAGACTGCAAATCACTCTGGTAAGTCTTCTGCACCTGCCACACCTATGCAGGCCTTCGCACCCCCTCCAGTAGCAGCAACCTAAGCCCCACCCCACTGCACCTGCCCTGCACACACCCTCCTGGCCCCTGAAGCAGCCCCCCGAAGCCCTACCACATTCATGCCATACCAATCACCCATACACTCCCAATTTTCTATATAGCCACATTGGATATGTAGAAAAGGACAGGCTGAAGCGTTAAACATTAAACAGGAAATCCAAGTCATAAATCAAAAGAATGACCTAAAAAGTGATTTTTTTGACAGATCTACAAGAGATTTTTTTTTAAACCTTGAAGTAATTGGTATGAAAGAATAAAGAAGAATTGAAGAGAAATTCAATTTGATTAAGGATTAAGCCTGCTTGAAATAAAAGAATTTGTTTATACTTCTGATGAAGGTAGGAAACCACTTCTTCATATAATTCTTTTCTTCTTCTTTATTCGGTATTCTTCTTTCTTGCATTTTTTTCCTATTCTCCTCTTTTTCTCTAAGTTTAGTTCGCATTAGATTTTACCACTACAATTAAAATTCTTAATACAAATAATAGCAAGATAAAAATGTATCTCTCCCACATGAAACTCTCAGAGCATTATTCTAGGCAAGTCTTTAACAGTATGTGTGCAGCTTCTGAAGCCATGTCTTTAATGAAAAATCATAATTTTCAATCATCACTTTTACGACAGCAAATACATCATCTCGAAACAAGGCTTACCCCTGCAATTTCAATAACAATTTTCTCTGTCACTTGTTTTCCGCCTGTCAGTCGTGTCGCACTCTGAAGAAGCGTGATTGCTTTTCTCAAATCTCCTTCTGCCACATGAACAACGTAATCGATTGCCTACATAACACGATAAATATTTAAAATAAAAGAAACCCAAAAGAAATCATATGGAGAAAAGGGAAACAGTGAATACCATTTTGCAAAGCACACTTTTTATCATATTATACTAAATTTGTAGCTTGTTAATAATCTGTGGTGGAACCAGGATGGGAGTGGAGCTTCCATGGTTATTCTCCTTGATGTCTAACAACTTTTGAAATCGCCAATCGTGGTATCCTTTTGGGCTAGCTCATAAGACCAGGGGTTAGGAATAAACCACAGTTTTATGGAGGTTTTCCTTCCTCTGGAGTCAGTTTCAGTTAGTCAGGTGGGACTGTTGAGGTTATCTGGAGGCTGTGCAGATTTGGTGGGGGAGGAACCATCAACTCAATCCTACCAGGATTGAATGACTGTAGATGTTTGGGCCACCTAGTTTTGGGGATATTCTATTTTTAACCTTGGATGGCAGAATAAATCCACATTCGAAAGTGATGCAGACTTCAGGAATCTTCCTATACTATCAGCTCCTGCTCAATTAGCAGGTGGAAGCTGTACCAAGGAAGGCCTTTGCACAGCTTCATCAGGTACACCTGTATTGTTCTTTCCTAAATCAAGAGGCACTTCAGGCAATCAACTCAGGCCTTGGTCATCTCATAGCATGACTACTGCAATGCACGCTCCAGGGGGCTGTGCTTCAAGATCACCTGGAAGCTTCAACTAGTCCAGAATGAAGCCACATAGGCAGTGATGGACGTATTTCAGTATGTCCATGTGATACTTCTGCTTCACGAGCTGCACTGGTTTCCAGGTTGGCTTCCAGGTGCAATTCTAAGTACTAGATATTACCTATAAAGTCCTACATAGAATAGGGACTGGTTACTTTATGAATTACCTATTTCCTGTGGTGTCTGGTTGATTCCAACAGTTGGCATGCTCCAAATTCCTTTGAGACACAATCCATCTATCAGGAACCTGGAAGTATGCCTTCTTTGATTCAGTGTTTGCCCACTGAAGGGAGGTTCCCCTTGAGATCCAGGTGCTTACCACCCTGATGGCATTCTGGTGGGTCTTAAAAGACTTGACTGATGTCCCAGGCTTTGGGCTAAGGTTCAGCGTCCCTTATTGGGTGTGTGATATGTTTGTTTGACTGGATCTTCCTTCAGTTTATTGCTGTTTTAATCTGGATTGTATATTTGTTGTTGTTTTTATACAGGCAGGCAGGCAGGCAGGGAGGGAGGGAGGGAGGGAGGAAGGAAGGAAGGAAGGAAGGAAGGAAGGAAGGAAGGAAGGAAGGAAGGAAGGAAGGAAGGAAGGAAGGAAGGAAGGAAGGAAGGAAGGGAAGGTTTCATTTATGGTTAGCCACAGATAATTAAATCCGCATTAATGCAGGTAATGCATTTCTTTCGGAAGTATGGGTGGGGAGGGCATGTTAAACTTCTATTGAACTTCAGTGATTGGAGTGTGAAGTCCAAATGTTTATGTACAAGCTCCAAGTATTACATTTAAGTTCATCTTCCCAATCCTGGCAATTTGGAGTTAGTATCCATGAAATTAGAGATCCCGTTTTGGAAAAGCTATTCTAAGTCTGTTTCTCAGATGAAGGAACACACAATTAAACTTTATAAGCTGTATTTAATACAGCAGAGGTTTCTTTTGCCCTGCCCAAGAGGATCCTCCAGTTCTGTGCTGCAGCTCTAAGCTGTGTGCAGGAACCTTTGGGAGGACAGGATATTCCATTCACAAATGTTACCTATTCTACTGGCAAAAAAAACCATTAATGAATAAAGCCTTTTGTTCACAATATTAAGACAAAGAATTTTATAATTAACTGGCATGTTACCTCATTGCTGATTATCACATTTTCCTTTTTAGCAATGTCTAGAAGTCTCTGGTGCTGGATTTTGTCAGAAAGTGGCTTGAAACGAAATTTGGAGCATCGAGATGTAATTGGTTCAATGATTCTATCAAAGACAGAAAGAGAAACTCAGCAACTGGAGGACTCTGTTCTTATTTTCATGTCTTTCCACAACTTACGAAGGTAAAGGTTTCCCTGCCTACCCAGTCGTGTCTAACTCTAGGGCACAGTGTTCATCTCTGTTTCTTAGTCAAGGGAGCCAGCATTGTCCAAAGACACTTTTTGTGGTCATGTGGCCAGCATGATTATACAACAAAGGTGCACGGAACACTGTTACCTTCCCACCAAAGTGGTACCTGTTTATCTACTTACATTTGCTTGCTCTCAAACTGCTAGGTTGGCAGGATATACATTTTCACGTATTAGCATTGTTATCATACTCATTTTTTCCCCGACAGTAGAACATAATTGTCTTTAAAATTCAAATACATTCTTTGACATAACCAAGTATAGACTCAGAATTTATGAATGGTCACATCTGGTTATTATCTGGATGGGAAAACACCAGGAAATCCCAGGGCTGAAGGCTAGAGTGGGAGGCTGAAAAATTAGCCAAAAATAGGCTGAGTTATAAAAACATCTATAACATTCCCCAGAAAAATCTCAGCAATATACCCATGATGCTACCAAGAGGTGAGTGGACCCAAAGGTGTACTTATCTAATGTATTTTTCATAAGAGTAAATAAATACAAACACACGCTGTAATTTATACACACCGGCTGATGTAATTACAGATAAGGCAGAATCGTGTGGTCTTAGATTCCTTCTCCATGGTGCGCCTTAAAGCTGCTTGAGCTGCCGAGGTCATAGAATCTGCCTCATCCAGGATTATGATCTTAAAAGGCGGGCATGGTCTGCCGCTAAACACAAACCATCACAAAAGCACGTGTGAGCCATTTATGGTGCTGGCACAAGCATTGCTGTCAACAGTCTACTGGCAAACACATTCTGACGTAAACATTGCTTACCATTCAGAGCCTACAGTGGGAAAAATTCTAAATTGGAACTTTCCCCATCCTGTTCCCCAACTTAACTAAATATTGTTGCACTGTGGAACTATCTCACTGTTATTCGAAAGAGGCTACATTATTTTCTGCTAGAGCTTTTATTTGTCCATACTTAACAAGGCCAAAGTTCCAGGCCTTTTAGGAGGTAAGTTTAAGGGCAACATCTGATCCTTGAGTTTTACAGAAGCATAAGGCATCAATTTCACCTTTCAAAGGGGGATTTAAGAATCTAAAGGAATGTGATTTTAGCTAAAGTAGTTGTCTCTAAATCCCAGGGGGAAAAAAGAAAAAAACAGGCAGGAAAAAACAGGCCAAATACACTCATACTTTTCCTGCTTTAAATTTTCCATATGGCTTGTATCTCTGCTTTCTGCCTATAGTATATTCAAAAGAGAATCAAAAAATTAACCTATTTCTTATCGAAATCTGATCAATAGAGTGCAAGAGCTGCATTGGCTGCCAATTGGTCTCCGAACCCAATTCAAAGTGTTGGTTATGACCTATAAAGCCCTACATGGCATCGGACCAGGTTATTTACGGGACCGTCTGCTGCCTCATGAATCCCAGCGGCCGGTTAGGGCCCACAGAGTGGGCCTTCTCCAGGTCCCGTCAGCCAGACAGTGTCGCCTGGCGGGGCCTAGGGGAAGAGCCTTCTCTGTTGCGGCCCCGGCCCTCTGGAACCAACTTCCCCCGGAGATCCGTGTCGCCCCCACCCTCTCCGCCTTTCGTAAATTGCTTAAAACACACTTTTGCCGGCAGGCCTGGGGCAGCTAACACCTTGCCCCTAGCCAGTGTATGTTTGTGGAATGATTGGTTTCTTTTTTAATTAAGGGTTTTTATATTTATGTATATAATGTAATTTCTATCATGTTGTGAGCCGCCCTGAGTTCTCCGGAATAGGGCGGCATAGAAATTAAATTAATAAATAAATAATAAATTAATAAATAAGAGAGATTACCCTAAGGGATAGTTAAAGCTATTTCAATTAACTGGAGGACTTAATTTAAGTATTTTAATAAAGTACATTACATTGCCCAGTGCCTACACATGGTCTATCGGAGACATTAGCAAAGATATGTAGTTAGTGAATAATAAATTACCTAAGACTATATGTAGTAAAGTTCAGATGACTCACTAAGACATCATTTGAGAGCCTCATAGTGTAGTGCTGACTCATAGCTTATTTTCAGCATTACAAAGCAACTCATCTTAACCTGGAATAAAGTGAAATACTATCCGAGAGCGCTTACTCTGAACGATTTCCCGAAACTGTTAATTGAGCAAAAGTCTTGACTTTCTCTCGAATGACTTGTATTCCACGTTCATCAGATGCATTTAATTCAAGGACTCTCTGCCGGAACAATTCAGGACTATTTAAAACAGAAGAAATATAAACATCTTTTAATAAATTTCTTAAGAAGAACTGCTAATCCAGGTTCCCATTTTGAATTCTAATACAGTCAACCGCTATAGCATCCTTTCTGTAGAGTACAGGGACACAACTTTTATGTAAACATTAGTTTAGCCTGGATAGAGGGGAGGGAGTGAAGAAAAAAAATGAAGATTGTCCCATTTTTATTCTCTTTAGGGGGAAGAGAATCTGTCCAATGTTCAAGATTCTGTTACTGCATTCTATAATAATAGAAGAAGTAATAGAAAATGAAGAAGCTAAATTGCTCTGGGACTTTAGAATTCAGAAACACAAGTACCTGCTACACAACACTCCAACAACTGTTGATAAGAAAGAAAAAAAGACTAGACAGTGGGCATGGCAGCACTTGGAGACAGCAGAAGAGAAGAGAAAGAATTAGAGAAGATAACAAAATACAAAGACCTGCAAATAGAAACAAAATGACTGTGGCAAAAGAAAACAAAGGTAGTAGCAATAGTAACAGACATTTTGGGTGCAATCCCAAAACATCTGGAGCACAACTTGAATACCATTGGCATTGACAAAATCACCATCAATCAATTGCAAAAGGCAATTTTACTTGGAACAGCTTACATCCTGCGATGATACCATTAACACCATGAAACATCCACATCTGCCTATCCTAGGTCCTTGGGAAGGATTTGATAGATGGATAAAAATGCCAAATCTAGTCTGAACATCTATCTGAGATGAACCATAACAACAAAAGAATTCCAATGTTCAAGCAGTGTCTGTTTCGCAAGCTGGTCTATCTTGAAGAGCCGACACTTTCTCGTTATAGGGCCTTCCAGATGCACTGGGATTCAAATGCCCAGATTTTCCCAGGGGCCATGGCTTCTGACTGAAATTCTAGAATTTGAAGTCCTACTACATCTAGATCAGGGGTTCTCAACCTTGGCAACTTTAAGACTTGTGGACTTCAACTCCCAGAATTCCTCAGCCAGCAAAGCTGGCTGAGGAATTCTGGGAGTTGAAGTCCACAAGTCTTAAAGTTGCCAAGGTTGAGAACCCCTGATCTAGAAGCTCAAGTTGTGGAAAGCTCAATTATCAGAATGTAAATTTTAGTTGACAACAGTTAGTATCAAAATACCTTTCTGCTCATTTCAAATCAAATCTAGTTTTGGGTTACTTCTGGATCAACTTAATGCCTAGAAATATATCAAGGGCTCTGTAGACACCACCCTTAATACTCCCCTGGTTTTATTAGTTATTTGGAATCTTTAATGAAAATAATACACGGGGAGCCATCATTCCCCAAATAAATAATCAAATTCAAGCCTAATCTAAATTTCCAACAATGCTTTGAGGATCCATACAGTCTTCATGGGATTTAAAAAATAAAATAGGAGTGGTTCTTTGGAAATGTGCCCTAGGAAAAAAGATGGAGGTGATAGAGATCATCCTGGTGGACTAGAGAAGCTGATGAGAGGCAAACTGATCACTCTGCCTTTTGATAAAGCAGAATCTCCTATGCTCAGCAAGGCAATTATTTCACAAGACTGCTAAAATAGGGTCTCAAAATTCCAAATCTCCGGAATAGGGCGGCATAGAAGTCAAATAAATAAATAAATAAATAAATAAATAAATAAATAAATAAATAAACAAACAAACAAACAAACAAACAAACAAACAAACAAACAAACAAACAAACAAATAAATAAATCTGCCTACTACAATAACTTGCAGCGTTTAGTCCTGCCTGTTACAATTCACACTCCCTTGTATGTTTCTAAAACAGGACAGAGAAATATGTTTTGGACAACATATTCCATTTTCCCTGGAGATTTGACACACAAGTTGGGGTTGATGATACTGGAATCTAAAACAATGTGTAGTAACTTTCCTATCACTGTCCTTGACATTGTATTTGCACCCATGTCCACATTTAGGAATTCCTCATTCTTCAGCTGGTCAACAATCCGCATTACAAATATACACTATCTATTTTACTCTTTATTCTGAACAGGACACATTCTTACTGCGCTATAAAATTTCAAGATGTTCATGCCAGAAACACTAATGAGTAGAACAACACATGTATAGAGTTGAATTCAATTTCACTGAACTCCATATTACCCAAAGAGTTCTCTAGCTGCTGCCAAAATAGTAGATGTTTTCCCAGTTCCAGGAGGGCCATAGAACAAGAGGTTGGGAAGCTACAACAGAAAGAAAATTTAAAAATATGATATTTAGTAAATACATACTTTCCTATTTTTCAAACAACCACAATTATAAGAAAAAACATTATTAGAGAGGAAAAAAATTCTACAATTTTCATGTATATTTTCTCTATAACACTGTTGCTATGTTCTATTTCAGGGGTCTTCAAACTTGGCCCTTTTATGACTTGTGGACTTCAACTCCCAGAATTCCTCAGCCAGGCACGTGTTGGGAGTTGAAGTCCACAAGTCATAAAAGGACCACGTTTGAAGAGCCCTGTTCTAAACTTACTGAAAAGAAAGGCCAGTGGGTTTAACAGAACTTAATTCCAGGGAAATGTATAAAAGAATTGCAGAATTATTGGCCATATTTAAACAGGGCTGTAATATGACCCATCTATGGTATTGTATTCTTTCCAACAATGAAATTAATGTACTTGCAGGCAGCTTATTCAGATTCAGAAAAGATTAGAAATGCATGGAAATTTATAAATTACAATTCACACGGTAAAACTATGTTAGAGAACTATGGAATCTACATAGAAAGTACATTCCAACAAAATAGAGATGCAGTTATTCAAACATGTCTGAATATTGAAAGCAAGGCATTTAAGGTAATGGTGAAGACTCAAATAGATATTGTAGGTTTGTGTTTAATGGCCTTTTCTTTGAGCAGATCCTATACAGTACCAAAACCCCACCATGTTAACAAAAAAGACAAAAGCAAAAAACCCTTAGTACGTTGTAGAAGATACTAGAACCAGAAACCTTTCAACATGCAGAGCAAGTTGCTTAGTTCTTTTTTCAATCTGAGCCAGTAAGATTTTTTCACATAATTAATATTCTTAAATATTAGTTGCTTAGGGAGAAGCAACAGCATTTTTTAAAATTATTGATATATAGAATTTACAATTACTCTAAGTTGCTTTGTCAAGAAAAGTATTAAGAAACATAAAGAGGGTCATAAGACATCATTAACAGCAGAAGCTATAAGCCATTCCAATAAAGTAGATTGCAAAGTATATTTAGAAATTAACTGCTGCAAATTTTAATACCTTGCAATATGTAAACCAAGCTTTTAAGAAGTACAGGTAGTCCTCGACTTACAAGTGTTTATTTAGTGATCAAAGTTACAACAGCACTGAAAAAAGTGAATTAAGACCATTTTTTCACACTTACAACTGTTGCAGCATCCCTGTGGTCACATGATCAAAATTCAGACACTTGGCAACTGCTGCTGCATATTTTGTTGCAGAGTGCCAGGGTCATGTGATCACCTTTTGCAACCTTCTAACAAGCAAAGTTAATGGGGAAGCCAGAGTCACTTAACAACCATGTTACTAACTTAACAACTGCAGTGATTCACTTAATAACTGTGGCAAGAAAGGTCATAAAATGGAGCAAAACTCACTTAACAACTGTCTTGCTTAGCAACAGAAATTTTGGGCTCAATTGTGGTTCTAAGTCGAGGACTACTTGTACTATCAAATGGCACATGCAATATCAATGGCAGTGTAACTACGGTATGATAAAAACAAGACACTGCTGCTTTAATATTCAGGAAGCTGGCTCCTTTATTCACAATAAGCGTCTTTCAAGAGTTAAGGGCATACCTGAGTTTTGATATTAGTTGTAAACCAATGAAGAGCGGGCAATGGTACAATTTTTTCCCATTTTCATTTAATTTCCACATGAAATAATTATTTTAATGATTGCAGCACTCACATCAACTCCCTGTAAGGATTTCTTCAGTACTGCCACAACTTCCTCTTGAAACGCAACATCATCCATGCATTTTGGACGGCTAGATGTTTAAAAATGAACACAGCATTAAATGCTGTACTAATTACTCTTTAGAAATCAAAAGGAGTATTATGATTACAGTATCTTCAGTGCTCTATCACTGGAGATTTTCAAGAAAAGATTAGATAGCCATTTGTCTGAAATGGTATAGGGTCTCCTGCTTAACCAGGGGGTTAGACTAGAAGACCTCCAAGGTCCCTTCCAACTCTTATTCTTTAGCTCAGTGCTAAATCTCTCAATGCTGGCTGTGGAATTCTGGGAGTTGAAGTCCACATGCCTTAAAATTGTCAAGGTTGAGAAACACTGCTCAAAGAGCTTTGCACCTCTTTTATTGTTCAGAAGTCTGAACATGTAGCTGCCACAATAACAGAATCTAAATTCCAACTATTAATGGTCTTAATAAGATGAAGGCCATCAATGATACATTATTCAAAGAAAAAAAATCAAAATTATACAAATATATAACTATTGTGTTATAGTTACTGAGCGTCCATATAATCTTTTCCAATCTTCTGAAGTGGTCCAGTGAGCACATATGGTAGTGTCATTTCAGGTAATGACTGAAATAATGCAAGAGTCTAAATATATTTTAAAAATTTATTCCTATGAGACAAGGTGATGAAATGAAACAGAACATTGTACTGTATCGGCTCTGTTTCAGGGCTTATATTTTCTGTTGAACAGTAACATTAGAAATAAATGAACACAAAGCACCACAGCAGATCATAGCAGATCATTGAAGGCTTTCATTTTTTCACAAAGTCCCTTATAATCTTCTGCAAGCAGCTCCACCTGCACCCCACTGTATATTGGTCCCTTCCTTAGCTATCTTAATTTTAATGGTAATACTGGTTTAATGATATTATATTATCATTTTTATCTTGTGGTTAGCTTCCTAGAGTCACTTGATGGTGAAATGAATAGCATATACATTTAATAAATAAACTCCCCTAACAATAAAAACATGGGCCAAACTTACTTTGGACTAGCATGAATATCCTTGTCAATAAGTATGCAGTCCAATTAAATACAGAAGATCAATGAAAGACAGACACAGAAAAAGCAGACAGATCTGATGGTTACAATCAAAAAGCTCTTTCTAAGACTAATACTTAGTGTTGTATATCAGGTGCCATGATGATTGCTGCATAATATGTTTTTAAGTTCAGTGTTGATTGTTTTAATAAAAGAATTTTTATAGTGGGGGAAAAAAAAAAGCTCTTTCTAACACCTCCTGGACAAGACATCCTCATTCCCCAGGAGTTCCAGTCTACACATTCATCCTCAGTGATTACATTACTCAGATTCCAAACCAGAGCAAAATTCTTACTATTTTTCGACCCAAGGAATGGGTCTGAGTTTCTTGCTCTCCCCACTGCTTCCTGCAGTTGCAGGGGCTCCCCGTTCTTTAGTAGAGAGAGGTTTAGCACTGACTGGACCTTTCAAAAACGCCTGCATTGTTGCTTTTTTTCACCCTAGCAACCTGTAATGGGAGGAATGGGAAAGGATTAGACATGTATTACTGGTCTGCCTTGAAAAATTATAGTATAAGTAGTCTTCAACTTACAATCGCAATTGGGACCAGAATTTCCATTGCTAAGCAAAGCCTTCTTTAAGTGAGTCACACCTGATTTTACAACTTTTGCTACAGATGTTATGAGAATCACTGTAGTTGTTAAATGAATCACACAGTCATTAAGCAAATCCAGCTTCCGCCATTGACCTTGCTTGTCGGAAGTTGCTGGGAAAGTTGCAAATGGAGATTATCTGATAATTGGATGCTGCAACCATCATAAATGGTTGCCCAGCCCCCAAATTTTGTTCATGGAGATGCAATAACAGTTGTGTGAGAACTGGTCATAAATCATTTTTTTCAGGGCTATTGTAACTTTGAATGGTTACTAAACTAATTGTTTTAAGTCAAGGACTACCTGCATTACAACTGCTCCTGTAACACAATGGTTCCATTTTACTTAACAACTGTCCAAGGCCTTTGGGGAATCACATTCATTATCCAGCAAGAGAGATCAGTGTCTACTACTCTATATTCTAATACACATTTAGAGAACAATAGGCCATGCATTTGACAGGCAATTACCATCACACACTGAGAACTTTTAAAGAAAAATACACAGAACCCCAAGATATGAACCCAAAGACATATGTAACTCAACCAGCTTGTTTTCACTCTGTTCAAATATATACCATAGTACAGTGTTTCTCAACCTTGACCATTTTAAGGTATGTGGACTTCAACTCCCAGAATTCCACAGCCAGCAATGCTGGCTGTGGAATTCTGGGAGTTGAAGTCCACATGCCTTAAAATGGTCAAGGTTGAGAAACACTGCCATAGTAGGAGGCAAACCGTGTTAGTGTATAGTAGCCCAAAATCCAAAATATGGTAGCACTTTTCCTGACTAATAAATGTTATTAACAGACATGAGGGGTGTGTGTGTTGCAGCTCACTTCATCAGATGGAGTGGGTAAACTCATGTAGGGTTTAAATGGGGAAGAAGTGGGAAAAGACAGATAGCTTAGGCAGATGCAGATTACATGTGAGACAGATCTGGAGTAATTTATCCATGAACAATCGCCACATACTGAAACATCCATTATGTTTGTTGAAACCTTTTGAAACTGGCTGAATTCTTCTAGGTTCAGCAACATCTCACTCATTGATGCAGTCCAAGTGTCTTTTTTCCAAAATGGTCGCTTGAAATCTGCACCAGGAGGGACTTCAAGAGGGTAAAAGCAGCGCAAATGAAGTCACTTTGGGCAATTACTTCGGCCTGCAAACCCTTGCAGCTCACAAAGTCCGTCAGAAAAGGTGCTACCGGTTTCATCCTGGTCTCTCACTCGGTCTCCTAACAGAACAAACGCGTCTTATGCTTTTCCACCTGTCTCTATTTAATCAAAAGGCCTGTTCACACAATAGGCCAGTGGGGCTGAGTACCTCGTGGCCTTCTTCCTAACCACTTGTGTGAACCAGCTACCATTAAGGCTTCGCAGAATGCCCCCCACCCCCACGTTACACCGTGAACCCGTGTATCGTGTTGTGTGAACGAGTCCTTCTCCAGAGACGCCCAACTTCCCCGGAAGGACAGAAGGGGCGGGGCGGGGGCGGAGCCACCCCAAAGAACAGGCCCAGAGACAGAGAGTGGTCGAGTCCACAGCGGTGGGCCCGTTTCTAATTTAAAATTGCATGCGGGGAAGACAAAACACCGGAGCCCATCGTCCCCAGCCGCTTCCCGAGAACCACTTCCGAATCTTTCGCGGATTCTCCCTCAGCGCGCCTTACCTTTCAATTCCCGCCAAAACTAGTCTTTATCCTCGCCCCAAAGGCGGGGCCAACTCCGGAAGGATACGAGGCACTCTAGGGGAGCTAGCGCACCATAGAGAACGCCCCGTGGGCCGGACTGAAACCAGAAGCTAGCGTCCTGACGTATCACGCCGTAAATTATGTCATCTACTGCACTGACGTCACCTAGAAAAAAAAACCAGGCCCGGTTTACAATCTAGAGGTGCGCATGTGTGGAACTGCAGCTCCTCCCTCCCCCCGTTAGGACACAGGTGCGGGTCACCAAAGGTCATATGCGAGAGATGCGCAAGCGCACCTTCGTCTCCGCTGTCTTGTATTAGTGATGTCAGGCTTCCCGCTAAAAAAAAAAAAGAGCAAAAGCGGAGTTGAGCAAGCGTACTAAGGGCTTTCGGGTTGTGGCTTCTACCATTCCCAAGAAGCGTGATGTTGACTTGCATATCTGCCACAACTCAAATGTGCAGTTTCTCAAGGAACTTTAGCACACATATATGCAAGAACTATATACACCCACACAGTGTCATCCACCTACAGTATGTCTTAAAGCAAACCCAATATCACTGGAAGCTTCTCTGCTATAGCTTTGCACGAAATCATATATTATAAATTATATTCATTTTTAGGCAGCACTTGATTTGATTTATTAGTTAAAGAAAAGAGTCTCAATTTATTTAACAAGACCAATGGATGCAAAATGACCTTTACTCAGAAACCATTACTCTTAAGTTACAGTAATGGCCAAAATTGTGGAAACCTTTTGGGGAAAGTGTACAATAGAAATGCCACCTTTGGTTAAGTTTCCACTAATTTTTCTTCTAATTTCTTTAAAACTATAGCCTTGTTCACTTAATAATACTATTTTACATCGCTTTCTGGGCAACCAGTCAATTCTTTGCATCATTACTTTAATTTTATTATGTTTTACAAGCTCACTAAATGAAAGAAAAAAAAAACCAATCAACTTGAGAGCAATCACATAACACACTGACAAATGTCCTCCTCTCAGCTTCAATACATGACATTAATAACTGAATCCTACTGTGACCTGATTGGCTCATTGACAAAACAAGATGACACCTGATTGGCTCTCTAAATACTCATGCTCATTGGCTACAATCAGATGAAGGAAAGCTACCTATCAATCTAAGCAAGTTGTGCTTCCTTTTTCTGGTTATTTGGCTATAACTTTTCATAGAATACAGTACAGATAATTGAACAAACTATGTTGCATTACATTCTTGATTAAATTATCTTTCCATTGATATATAATTTTATGGTACTACTCCAAAAAAAAGTGGTGTTATTAGCATCTAATCTCAAAAATACACTCTTCCCAAAAGGTTTCCACAATTTTGGCCACTACTGTACACTGGTTTTGTATATCTTATGCTAAAGGTTAGATAAAAGACCTTGTGGCTATTACACATCCAGTATAATGAACTTGATTACAGTCAGTGCTTTTTTTGTTAAAAAAAAAAAAAAAAGGTGCCGGAACTCACACCACTTCATATAACCCGCCTTGCCTACCCTACAAAGTTCCATCCAAAAAAGGTGCCAGAACTCTGTTCTGGGTGTTCTATGACAAAAAAAGCCCTGATTTACAATTAACCTTAGCTTTTGTAGCTTGACATGCGCTAATTTATATACATGTCGTAATGTATATAAAAACTACATACATATTTACAAACCATATAGAAACTTTTGTCAGTTTATGATTGGGCACACTGGGCAAACCCAGAAAATGGATTAATCCTCAAAGCAATATACAATATATAAAATATGAAGTAATATTGAAATAATGAAAGCAATATTGACTAAACAGAACAGTTAAACTGAAATTAAAAACAGCAATAATTGATCAAATGTTGTATAGAGAAGATCCACCTTCTGGGACATTAAGAGGGATGATAAAAGCCATCATTCCAATGGAAATTGACCAGAACAATAGAGCAGCTTTAAGATGTGGACTTAAATCTCCACAAATCTTACTCCCACACATCTTGAAGCTGTTGAAATTGAGAAAAACAGAGCCCCCCCCCAGAAAAGACAATGGACTGCAGCCTTTTAGAGCAATTGCAGTTTCTGAGTAGTCTTCAAAGGCAGACTCATGGAGAATGCATAGCAGTAGTCTGGCAGGAAAATGATGAAACAAGATGTTTATCCTTAGAAATGAATAATGTTAGCAATAGGTTTTCCTTGGCATCTGCCCAACACAGTTGGAACTACAGGCCCCAATATTCTAGCAAAGAATTTGTGTAGCCCCAACACTTATATCTAAGGTGTCAGGTTTGGAGGCACTCAAGAAGGACTCAATCAAAAGATTTTTAAACTACTCTGCTTGCTGGCACAGTAGATGGAACAGGTTCTGTAAATGAAATGTTTTGCACCTGTATTACTGAGCAAAAGTGAAAGTGCAATCCAATAATTCAGCCAGACAATAGAAGAATTGTTGGTAAAGGAACTCTATGATTGCACAAAGTTGACCCCAGACTGAGTGTCTATAGCAACAATAGTTTATCAGAAACAGCCTGCAAACTCAAATAACATCATTTCTGAAAAAGAAAAGCTGTAATTCAGTTTGGGGCAATTTGAAATGTTTTTGTTCCTATTATTGGACAAAAGGGCAGTGTTCTGTATTAAATTAGGCCATCGTGCGTAAAGGGCAACAAAGGGTCAGTATTATTTATATTTTTCTAGATTTTGAAAACTAAGATCCCTAAAATTTGGGTTTTTAGATTATCAAGTCAGGGTGGACCCTTCTCATCATTACAACTTAATCTAGGAGTTTTTGATTTTCCAGTTATTCTGAAATTATACTTTTTTGTTGACGAGTGATAAAATTAAAACAGTTAAATTACATTAAATAAATAAATTTAATAATCCTAAGTAGGAATGATACAGCTTCAGAGGAGAGGGGAAAATTCATCTGTTAAAAGTAATTTCCTGCATGATAAGATCCAATTTTATTTTTCTTTGGTCAGGTTTTAAATGCTGAGTTTGCATCAGGAAGGTCTCCCTTTCTTGATTCTAGCCACACCATGTATGTGGCCTGGCAACCTCTTTATTCTTACATGCTCTCCGAATGGCAGTTCTACTAGGAGTCAAAATAGGCAGTCTTCCCAATATTTTATGGCTTACTTAGCTTCAACTGTACAATTCAAGCAATTTTATGTTCATTAACTTCTCAGAATTATAGTTAACCTTACTATTAACTTTTTTAATGGTTTAAATTGACTATCTTATTATTAGTTTTGATAGTGACTGGTTTACATTGTATAAATACTGCTATACCTACCTAATGTGGGTGGGGGGAGGAGGAGGAGGAGGAGGAGGAGGAGGAATCCAACAATGTTCTGTTCTTGGCTGAAAGTTGTTTTAAATACTTCAGAAATATAAATTGAGTTTATGCAGCATACAGAATTCCCCAAAGGTATACAGGCAATATTTATTATGTTTTCTTTCAAATAGAGCACTATAGCTATCTAAAAATAGCCCTCTTTTATTAAAAAAAAACATATTTAGCCCCTTTCATTCCACAAGGCATTTTAAGCAATTCCATTATTACAGAAATAGAAGGGTTTTTATTAAAGCTTGGTTGATTCTGTTGGCATTGGTGGTTTTAGAAAGTGGATATTGTAATAGGGCCATAACTTCGAGTGCATTTATGCACATAGTTCAACTGCAGCAGATGATCTGCGATATGTTTTCATTACAATATTCACTTTATAACTGAGACAGATGTTATATATATAGGTTATTGGAAGAACCAAGTAAAATGAAAAGGGAGAGCAGATTTGATTGGAATGGATTATTTAAATAAATATGTATTACAAAGAGTGCTCAGATTTGTTTTCCGGGCTGCATGCAAACAACAGAAACTTTTTGGATAGACTGGAAATCTTATAGGGTTTTTTTTTCTGAAAGAGGAAAACAATTGAATTGAGGATTTTTGGATTTGATGTGAGGTATTCGTAAAATAGATGAGAGAGAAACAATAGGAATGTAATTGTCTAGAACTAAGGAGAAATTTCAATTAATGAGTGACACAACTAGCCTCCAGAAGTTGTAGAGACTCCAACATTGGAAATTTTAAAGAAGTGATTAGACAACCATTTGTCTGAAATAGTATAGGATTTCCTGTTTGAGCAGGGGGTTGGACTAGAACAGGGCTTTTCAACCTTTTCACCCATTGTACCACTTTTAGGATATGGCAATATCCGAGTACGACCAGTCGCCTAGCAAGGTGTCAAAAACTTGATGACCCAAAAAAAAAAAGGAAAAAAGTGATAAAATACAGGTAGTCCTCAACTTACAACAGTTCACTTAGTGACTGTTTGAAGTTACAATGGCACTGAAAAAAGTGCCCCCCAAGCCACAGCCGAGCAAGACACCTGCATGCCCACCTGGCCGCACTCTTCCTCCTGTCCAAGGTTTTCATCGTTGTAAGCATTTCTGTTGAGGATTGGCAGTGGGGGTGGGGTGGGGGGTGTTTGGTTTTTATTCCTCCCATCTGTTGGGTGGTTGCAACAGGTTTTGGTCACTTCACAAGACCCTGGGACACTGTGACCGTCATAAATATGAATCAGTTGCCAAGTATCTGAATGTAAATCACAGGACCCTGGAGATGCTGCAACATTCCAGCTGATCGGCGCTTCTTCTGGGCTCAGCAGAAGCTCCAGGATCAGTGCTGCTTTCCAGCTGATTGGTGCTTCTTCAGGGCTCAACAGAAGCACCAGGATCAGCGCTGAGCTCCAGCTGGAGCCTGGCGCTGATCCTGGCGCTTCCACTGAGCCCTGACAGCCCTGCAGCTCCAGCCATCTCTCACTCAGGCTTGTGCGGTGCTGCCACCGGTTCAGCTCATTCCCCTCCCCCGCTACCCCTTTTCTAGGATGGTCGGTACCACCTGCCAGGTGCCAATGTACCACAGGTGGTACCCGTACCACTGGTTGAAAAGCCCTGTTCTAGTCCAACCCCCTGCTAAAGCAGGAGACCCAATACCATTTCAGACAAGTGACTGTCCAGTCTCTTCTTAAAAGCCTTCAGTAATGAAGCACCTACAACAGGGGTTCTCAACCTTGGCAACTTTAAGACTTGTGGACTTCAACTCCCAGAATTCCTCAGCCAGCAAAGCTGGCTGAGGAATTCTGGAAGTTGAAGTCCACAAGTCTTAAAGCTGCCAAGGTTGAGAACCTCTGACCTACAACTTCTGAAGGCCAGCTGTTCTACTGGTTAATTGTTCTCATCCTTAGGAAAGTTTCTCCTTAATTCCAGGTTGTTTCTCTCCTTGATTAGTTTCCATCCAAGGTCCCTTACAACTCTGTTATTTTGTTGAAAAGAAGGCCGGAAATCAGTTATATTTAGTTTCCTTTTTCTTTTTTCTTGCCCTTTTTTCTTTTCTTTTCTTTTTATTTTATCTTTTTACCATATAAAAAGTCAATAAATATAAATAAAAGGATTTGCTTTGGTGTCTGATGTCCTTAATATCAGAAGGAATTTTTTGGGGGGAAATATTTTTTTCTTGGAACTGGGGTCGGGGTGGGGATTTTAAAATGTAAATTAAGTAAAGATTGAGTGCATCCCCTTAACCCCATCCCAACCCTTGTACCATAATCTTATATAAGTAATGCATTTTTCCTTGGGTTGGAAAGGTTGAGGTCAAAAGCAATAAATCTTGCTTTCTCATTAAGATTTTCGTAGTAATTATGCCTCCTCCCCTCATGCAGTATATAATAGAGGTTTTGTTACTGCATTATTGATTTATTTCTCTTTGTAATTTTGTCAAACTGATATACCAGCTGGACTCCAATCTGATATCAGAACAATAATATCTATTGGGCCTTTGATTGGGACTGTATGTTGTATGAGTGGTAATAGTTATACTATATTACTTTTTTTAATTGATTTATATTTTTGTATTCTTGTTGTGAGCCACCCTGAGTCTGGGGAGAAGGGCGGCATATAAGTCAAATAAATAAATAAATAAATAAATAAATAAATAAATAAATAAATAAATGAATGAATGAATGAATGAATGAATGAATGAATGAATGAATGAATGAAGAAAGAAAGAAAGAAAGAAAGAAAGAAAGAAAGAAAGAAAGAAAGAAAGAAAGACATCTTTAGACCCACAAGAGATCCATTAATGGGCAGCTAGGCCTATATCCAGTGCGAACTTTTTTCTGGACATCTGCAGTATCTTCTCTAATTTAGTTTCTCCTGTGGATGTTATTCTCCCATTTTAAAAATGTGAGTTTTTTCCTCTTTTTCTCCATTTTGCTCTAAAAATGGCAACCAGCCATTCAACAGTTGGCTTTATTCTTAAATCAGGATTTCCCTTGTATCACAGGGAGCACCAGGATGTATAAAGTTACTACCCTCTGTTTCCCCAAAAATAAGACCAGGTCTTATATTAATTTTTGCTTCAAAAGACGCATTAGGGCTTATTTTCTGGCTAGGTCTTATTTTCAGGAAAATATGGTACTAAATGCGTCCGTCTGGCTGACAATCTTAATTGGGACTTATTTTTGGGGTGGGGCTTATATTACAAGCGTCCTGAAAAATCATGCTAGGGCTTATTTTCCAGTTGGATTTTATTTTCAGGGAAACCCTGTGTGTTTGTCCAATGAATTAGACATGAATCAGTCTCGCAAAATATGATTCTTTGTTGTAACACCATGTTCTGTTTACATATAGTCCTCGACTTACAACCATTTAGCGACTGCTGGAAGTGACAATGGCACAGAAAAAATGACTTACAATTGGTCCTCCCATTTATGACCATTGTAGCTTCTTCATGGTCATGTGATTAGAATTTGGGTGCTTGACAGCCAACATGTATTTACGATGGTTGCAGAGTGCTGGGGTCATGTGATCGTCGTTTGATACCTTCTCAATCAGCTTCCAACAAGCAAAGTCAATGGGGGTAGTAAGAACATGCACACACACATCCAATCCTTTTTACTATGCCTCCCAAATCACAAGAATGAAACTCAGGAAAAGAAATACAGAAACAATGTTTCACTCATGTAACCCCTGGCTATTGTGAAAAGTGGAAACATTGAATCAGGCCTGTTGATTCACAAAGAGAGCTCAGTGGAAGTAATAGACAGGCTAAACATAAGGGGGTAAAATTAATTACATTGGTTTGACAGGATTAAAACCCAAGGAAGTCAGTATTTTAGACCCATTACTAGCTTTTGCGAAACAAACTAAAGAAATCTAATAACAAAAGCACACAAAGCAAACCTCCAAATTACAAAATGCTGTAAAACTGTATAAAAATCCTTGTACTCATCAAATCAATTGGTCAGCTGTCCCAGAACTGCATGCTGTTGCTGGTTCTAAGAAAAACCCACTATTAGAAGCGACCACAAAGGCTAATCCTCTGTTACATGCATGAAAAAAATGATAAATGAGAGCTGATTGTCCAGCCTCTTCCTTTTCACTTTACAAATTTTATTAGTTTATAAAATACAATATAAAATACAAAGGAAAATGAAAAGTAATGGAAAACTAGGGGAAGGAAAAAGGGAAGAAGAGAAAAAGAAAAAAAAGGCATTGACCTCCAACTCTTTAGCACAGTAAAAGATAATAACATTAAACTCTCAACTTTTTTACTTTTATAAATAGTATATGCTAACAATTTCTATGACAACAAACCTGTCTAATCAGCAAAAACAAAATCAAAGTTTCAGGGTTTTTCCCCATCATTTCCAAATAGAAACAAAATTAAATATATTCTCTTCTTTGGATAAAGGAATCAAATGATTCCAGCC
The DNA here is from genome assembly GCA_034064705.1 of Bothrops alternatus. Classification (NCBI taxonomy): domain Eukaryota; kingdom Metazoa; phylum Chordata; class Lepidosauria; order Squamata; family Viperidae; genus Bothrops; species Bothrops alternatus. The sequence goes on from JARGCV010000239.1 coordinate 297,989, forward strand.
TCTTCTTTAAAAGCATTGTGTATATATATATAAAAAAAACAGGCAGTGATCTGAACACATCATGCAGCCGCCATCTTGACTTTCTTGGTTACACCTCATGGACACCCCCGTATGTAGAGCTACTGCCTTTCTTGTTGTACAAAGTCATTCCATCATTTCAGCTCCAATCTTTAGCTGAAGGGGATGGATTCATTGTCAGAAAGATCTGTCTCTGCATCAAAAACAATACTATTATAAGGTGGTCACTATGTTCCTCAATAGGATGGTCAGTCTGAAACAGGAATGCAGTCTTTTTAGCCACAAAGTTGTCAGGCTGGGCGTGTAGAATAAAAAAGACCTTGCATTAGGCTGCAGTCATCCATCCAAAACAGGTATGTGAATTGTTTTGAATTTCTCCAGCCCTAGAAAAACAGTACAGGATTAAGTCTTTGTTATTGCTGATGGTGCATTTCCTATCAGGATGTGTTTCCTGTATCATGATTATGTATTCTATATTATGATTTTGTTTTCATTTGTAAGAATAATTACAAACTGAAAGCAGAGACAGGCTTTTTTGTATCTCACAGATTAATTGCTGCAATTTGGGGGTGGATCTTAAGCCTTCAAGAAGAAGGGGATATGCAGAGAGGATGCAAATTAATCAAAATAGTGGCCAGGACTATGGAATAAAAACCTGCCCCCTTTTATTTGATGGTGCAATCCTGAATTTTTTTTTTAACAACCTTAGCCCAAATATCTCTCAAAATAACAAGAAGGGAAGGAACACAGTTTATTGGGCAAAAGAGAGAGAGAATTCTTCTGCCTATGTAAACTCATATTTTACTTGATGTTTTCTCTTATGAAGCAGTGCAGTAGTAAGTCTATACTGATAAGTTTCTGTTCTGTGTCTCTGAAGTAGCTTAAATTTAATATGAGGCCTACCATATACTGTAGCTTTTATCAAAAAAAAAAATAAATGCTTGGAGTTGTTTAGAGTTGAGTAGTATAGAAATATAAGAGAAAGATAGACAGATAAATTGAATTATAGTCAGAAACAGAATGAATTATAGATAGAATGATTGATAGCTAGATAATGATAGAATGACAAAGATAGAATGACTGAATGATAGAATCATAGAGATAGAATAGACAGAATGATTGAATGACTAATTGAATGACTAATAAAAATTCTCCAAAGCGCCTGAAGGCAGGACAATAAGCAACGGATGGAAACTAATCAAGGAGAGAAGCAACCTAGAAATAAAGAGAAACTTCCTGACAGAACAATTAACCAATGGAACAACCTGCCTCCAGAAGCGGTGAATGCTCCAATACTGGAAGTTTTTAAGAGACTGGACAACCATTTGTTTGGAATGGTATAGGGTTTCCTGCCTGAGCAGGGGGTTGGACTAGATGACCTCTAAAGTCCCTTCAAACTTTATTACTATTATTATTATTATTGAATAGAATTATAGTTAGAAGGAATGACTGAATAAATGATATGATGGATAGGATGGGTGGGTGGGTGGGTGGGTGGGTGGACGGATGAATGGACAGACAACAGGATTACAGAGTTGGAAGGGACTTTGGAGATCTTCTAGTCTAACTCCCTGCTCACACAGGAAACCTTATACCATTTTGGATAGATAGATAGATAGATAGATAGATAGATAGATAGATAGATAGATAGATAGATAGATAGATAGATAGATAGATAATAATGATGATGATGATGATGATAGATAGATAGATGATAGAGACATGATGATAGATAGATAGATGATAGAGACATGATAGATAGATAGATAGATAGATGATAGAGACATGATAGATGATGATAGAGACATGATAGATAGATAGATAGATAGATAGATAGATAGATAGATAGATAGATAGATAGATAGATGATAGAGACATTTTTATTTATTTATTTATTTATTTTGCAATTTCTATACCGCCCCTCTCCCGAAGGACTCGGGGCGGTGTACAGCCCAAAATTAAAAACATCAATATACAAAAAGTAAAATGATTAAGAATAGATTAAACAATTTGGCCCTGAATCCATTTAAAACCCAATACATTATGTCTTAAAAAGCTCAATCCCCTAAAACAATTATAACCTTGTTAGTACCGGAGCTCCTATCCCTGGCCGGCCTGTCGAAAAAGCTCCCACAGAGAAGGCCCTCCCCCTGGGGGTCGCCAGCCGACATTGTCTGGCCGACGGCACCCTGAGGAGACCCTCTCTGTGGGAGTGTACTGGACGGTGGGAGGTATTTGCTGGCAGAAGGCGGTCCTGTAAATATGATAGATAGATAAATGATAGATAGATATAGATAGATAGATAGATGATAGAGACTAGATAGATAGATAGATAGATAGATAGATAGATAGATAGATAGATAGATGGATGGATGGATGGATGGATGGATGGATGGATGGATGGATGGATGGATAGATAGATAAATGATAGATAGATAGATAGATATAGATAGATAGATAGATGATAGAGACTAGATAGATAGATAGATAGATAGATAGATAGATAGATAGATAGATAGATAGATAGATAGATAGATAGATAGATAGATAGATAGATAGATAGATAGAAACCTAAGATTGCTTTTTGGACACCTTGTGGTCAGACCTGGGTCTATCCTATTTCTTCTCCCTCCTGTTGATAAAAAATGGCTGGATGATAAGACATAACGACTGAACAATAGATCGAATGACTGAATGGTAGTTACAATGACAGAGCGATAGACAGACAGACAGACAGACAGACAGACAGGACGGCCTCTACAGTCCTTCCATTGTTTCGGATGCCTTCAACTCCCACCATCTCCAAACACCCAGGTCCATATGAATTACGCCAGGTAGAGAACGACTGCCTATTTTCCACGCACGCCATTTCTCCCTCCCTCTCCCTCCCTCCCTCCCTCTCCCTCTCTCTCAGGAAACACGTTTGCGGTGTCTTCCCACAGTCGCCTAGCCTGGCCAAAACCGCCTCCATTCCTTGAAAGCCAAACAAACGGGAGGGGCGGGAAGGAGGAGAAATTGGACGGACCCGGGACTGACCAAAATAAAATTGAAAAGAAAAAAAAAAGGTGCCCAGAAAGCACCCTCAGAGAGACCAGTTTCTGTTTCCAAAGAAGCGGGGGGGGCGGGGGCGAGCCCTGCTTCCCCGCAGCCGGGAATGGTTTCTCCTGGGTCAGGCGACGGGAGACCCCTTGGTAGATTCCGCTCCCTTCAGCCAGAGCGAGCCAAAGAGCGGAGCGGAGGAGAAATGCGGGCGCCGCGCAAGCCGCCGCCGCCGCCACTGGCCGGTTAGCGGGCCGAGATTTGGGGTGGGGTGGGGTGGGGCGGGGTGGGGGCGTCCAAAATGCATCGCGGCTCTGGAAACGACCTTGCCGTCGGACAGGGCGGGCGGGCGGGCGAGCCTCGCCGCGGGGGATGTTGCGAGAGCCGCCCGCGCTAAAAGCAGGTGCGACCCGGCAGGCTTTGGCGCGGTGGGAGTGGCACCCAGCATTGTCCCCGCGGCGGCGGCGGCGGCGGCGGCGGAGCTGCCTCTCGCTCCGGCAGGCGTCTTGGAGAAGGTGCGGGCTTGCGGTCTGGAGGCTGCGCCGTCGTTCCGGGTGTGAAATGCTGGTTTGGCTGAAAGAAGAAGAAATGTCGCATCGGGAACTCAGCCAGCGCCTGGCAACGGTCATCACCCATGTGGGTAAGGATGGCATCGCTTCCCTCCACCCGAGGTGCCTTCTGCCCGTTTGGGGGGGGGCAGGTGGTGGTGGTGGAGGGTAATCGTCGCCCTCTTGGCTTGGGTGATGCCCGGAAGGTTAGGAAGCTTTTGTATGGCAGTGTTACGGATGGATGGGGGGGGGAGAGCTGGGGAGGAAAGATGGGGGGGAACGAAAACATTTTTTAATTTTTATTTTATTCTTTTGCACTGCATGTTGGCCCAAGGTGGCTCCTTCATGACCGTTGTATTATTATTATTATTATATTATATTATATTATATTATATTTATTATATTATATTTATTATATTATATTATATTATATTATATTATATTATATTATATTATATTATATTATATTATATTATATTATATTATATTATATTATATTATATTATATTATATTATATTATATTATATTATATTATATTATATTATATTATATTATATTATATTATATTATATTATATTATATTATTATTATTATTATTATTATTTGCCAAGTTGGAATGGATTCGTGAATTTCCCTCCGTGGGTTCTCAGCAAGCTTAGGATGCTGTTGGCTTTTAATATTTTTTTTAATTATTATTATTAATTGATCCAAGAGGAATTGCCGTTTTCTTCGGTTTTGAATGGAAATTGCCTCCCTGTTGCCCTTTAACTGATAAATTCTAGGAGGCAAAAACAGCTGCGGAGGGGGGGGAAAGCCACACTGTGGCTCCCACCTCCCACAGGTGAGCCTTTCCGCCATCGATGCTGTCTCTGCAATGGGAAGCAGGAAATCATCAGGCTTGGCTTGGTTCCAATTGGTCTTTCATCCAACTCGGAGCACTGAATGGGGGGGGGACACTTTCTCTGACAATGCTCCTTAGTAAAGACAGCTGTACCACGGGTGGCATCTTGCAAGGAAAGCACCCGCTGAGTTGGAAAATGCTCCAATCCCAGCCCGAAGAGTTTTTGTTAATATATGTGTGTTTGTGTGTTAGCTTGTGTCACCACTAAGTGCATAAAAGGGAGGGGGGGAAACAGAAATTAACATTCTTTGCTAATTCCATGATTTGGTTCAAATGTTCCTGCAATGGAGTTTCCCAGCCCCAGCAACTTGAAGACTTGTGGACTTCAACTCCCAGAATTCTCCAGGCAGCATGCTGACTAGGGAATTCTGGGAGCTGAAGTCCACAGGTCTTAAAGTCGCCCGAGGTTGAGAAACATCGCTGTAGTAGAGAATATTCCTTTTCCTTGTAGATTGCTTAACTTCTCTCTCTGGGTCTGTGGCAAATTGTTATAGAGCCGGGGATGATGGAAGCAAGGACTGGAAGATCAGGCTTTAATGACAGAAGCCATTTCTTGCAGGCAGAGTCCAAAAAAGTCAGCCCCAGGTGGAACTTCCCCTGCACCACCAGAGTCATCAGCTTGATTTTTTTGACCATATCCTGCAGACACTTTTGCTTGCAGGCCTGTGTCATTGGAAGCTTTTTTTTAATTTTCCTCTTAAGGCAATGTTTCTCAACCTTGGCAACTTTAAGATGCGTGAGCTTCCAGATTTTTCCACCTGGGGAATTCTGTCAGCTGAAGAATCTTATAACTTGCCAAGTTTATTTATTTATTTATTTGTTGGATTTATATGCCGCTCCTCTCCAAAGACTCCAAAGACTCCAAAGTTACATCTTAAAGTTGCCAAAATTGAGAAACATTATCTAAGATAAAGTTTTTTGCTTGGTTGTGATGACTTCATGGATTTATCCATCTATTTTCTTAGCTGAAGTAAGGAAGTGGGTGGTTACTACCTTCTTTTAGAATATTGGTTTGATTTCTAATCTAGCTTACCGCTCATGGATTTCCTGGTGGTGTCCCATCCACGTGTTTTTTTGGATTGGTGGTTTTCAACTTCAATAACTTTAGGATGTGTGGACCTCAACTCCCAGAATTCCTTGGCCACAATGCTGGTTGAGGAACTCTGGGAATTGAGATTCAGTCAGGAGATCCCGGCAGGAAATTTGTAATGATCAAAGTCCTGTCCTGGATATTCATGGGGGAATGAAAAAAGTCAAGAGTTTCTAAATGATTATTAAGATTGATGGGATATTTCTTTCTCTTTATTTCCAATACTCTTAAATTATCTGAACAATAGTTTGTCAATAATGTATAATTCATACTGTATTGATATTGTTATATCAAAACAATATAATGCCTCAAAGTTTATGAGATAATAAGAAAATAGGAGAAAATTAAAAGATAAAAATGTCAGAGGTGGTCACACAATGAAAGCCTGTTAAAAAAAAAAAGGCGAGGCTTTGATTGTTCTATGGTAGTCACTATCTTGATTTTTTTTTGACCCCTGTTTGGTGGACACCCTGTGGCCAGCTAAGCTATGACCTTCTACCTTGCTTGGAGCCAGTGGCAAAGCATAATTTTTACAGTAATCTAGACTGCCCTGGTGATGCAGTGGTTAGAATACAGTATTGTAAGCAAACTCTGCCTACAGCCTGCAGTTGGATCCTGATGGAGTTCAGGATTGACTCAACCTTCCATCTTTTTGAGGTCAGTAAAATGAGGACCCAGATTGTGGGGGAGCAAATATCCTGACATGATAAACTGCCCAGAGAGTGCTGTAATGCGCTATGGGGAGGTACAAGCAATCCTCGACTTACGACCACAAATGAGCCCCAAATTTCTGTTGCTAAGTGAGATATTTGTTAAGTGAATTTTGCCACATTTTACCACCTTTCTTGCTTCAGCTGTTAAGTGAATCACTGCAGTGATTAAGTTATTAACACGGTGATTAAATGAAAGCTGGCTTCCTCCATTGTCAGAAGGTCACAAAAGGTGATCATGTGACCCTGGGACACCAAGCATCTGAATTTTGATCACGTGACTATGGGGATGCTGCAACGGTCATAAGTGTGAAAAACAGTCATAAGTCGCTTTATTCAATGCCATTGTAACTTTGAATGGTCACTAAATGAACTGTTGTAAGACCAGGACTATCTGTATATAAGTGTAAGTGCTATTGCTGTTCTATACAGCGCAGATGCTGAACTATTTTGACTCTGCTCACATGAGATTTCCTTCTGTCAATTGGCTTAATCCCCATAACATATTCTTTAAAAAAAAAAAACTGCCCTTCCTGACAATTTAAGGCTCAAATCCCTCTTTCCACTAAGTGTGAAAGGTAAGAATTTCTACTAATACTTTTCTCTCATGACAACAGCCCTATTTGTAAAACTTGCTCCAGAAATAAAAGGGAAGAGTATTAAAGGAATAATAAATTAAAGAGCTTAGAGCTGGCTTTGTGCAGAGTTGCTTGGTGGTCTTCTGATTTCCCCCCCCAATATTATTGAAATATTGGATGGCACTCTAAAGCAGATCATCTAATAGAGGTAGTCCTCCAAAATCAAATCTATGGAAATCTGCATAGTTATAAATTCAAGTGAGAAGTTTTTTTTCCACTTCTGGAGTGTGTGTGTGTGTGGGGGGGGTTTCCAGTGATATGAAATACCACAGGAACACATAAGCAGCCTTGTGGTGAGTTCAACCATTTCCATTTGAAAAGAAGGGAATACATGTCTGAAATTCCTGGATATTTCCTTGGGTGCTCAATTCTGTCTTTTCTCCAAATGGGAGAACATTCAATTTCCTTCCCTTTCTGTGTCTTTCTTGCCAATGACGCCAGGGTGGCAATTTATTGTGGAATATCACACACCTGGATTCTAGCCACTGCTGACTGCTGCAGTTTCAGCTTAATTAGGTTAATTTAGCTTGGAGATTTGTTGGAAAAACCTGGTTGTGAAATTCCTATGAGAGCCATTTTTGTCTTATGTTTCTCTAAAAAGTTGATGGGGCCATCCATTTCATTCAGAAGAGTTCCTTTGTGTGGGGTAGGCCTCCATCTAAATGTGATTCATAAGTAATAAATAAATATAAATAAGTAAATAAACTGTGTGACAAGCAAAGGAGGGTCACTGATGTATCTCTGTAAAGGCTGTTTCTTTCTCCCTCATGACAAGAAGTTCTCAACTTACAATCACAACTGATTGTGGCTAAGCAGGACAGTTAAGTGAATTTTGTCTCATTTTACATTTCTTGCCCACAGTTGTTAAGTGGGGCACTGCAGTTGTTAATCCCCAAATTCCCAAGTCATCAATTTGATTTCCACACAAGATTTCCAGCTGTTTTTTTTCTTTGACCAAGATGCAATGGCTGAGGTTGGGTTTTATTTCCTTCTGCTGCGTGTCTTACTCTTATTCTTCTATCTGCCCCAGCACTCAATCTGGAGGGGAAAAAAATCTAGTAGAAATATATTCTTTTAGGATTTAATTGAGCGTGGAAAGGCAGGGAGGTTGATATTGATGGTAGAACAAAAGACATTCACATTTATTTTATAAGTACGTAAAACAGTGTTTCTCAACTGTAACAACTGTAAGATGTCTGGACATGGCTGGCTGAGGAATTCTGGGAGTTGAAGTCTACACATCTTATAGTTTCTAATGTTGGGAAACACTGACATAAATAAATGCATGTATGCCAATACAGGTAATCCTCAACTTACAACAGTTCATTTAGTGACCGTTCAAAGTTACAACGGCACTGAAAAAAAGTGACTTATGATGGCTTTTCACACTTATGACCATTGCAGCGTCCTCGTGGTCACATGATCAAAATTCAGACGCTTGGCAACTAACTCATATTTATGACAGTTGAAGTATCCCAGGGTCATGTGATCCCCTTTTGCAATTTTCTGACAAGCAAAGACAATGGGGAAGCTACATTCGCTTAACAATCATGTTACTAACTTAACAAATGCAGTGATTCACTTAATAGCTTTGGCAAGAAAGGTCGTAAAGTGGAGCAAAATTCAGTGAACAAATGTTTCACTTAGTAACAGAAATTTGGGACTCAATTGTGGTCGTAAGTTGAGGATTACTTGTACTCCACTCACAAGAGGGTGAACAAAACAGAATAATTCTTCAGCAAAAATTCTTTGTTCTGAAGCCCCATTTGAAGGGGGAAGCTATCTGATTGCAAACCAACATGTGTCAACTTATCAAAACGGAATGGAATCCTTCTTTAATGAAAATGTTAAATCACTAAAAATTCAAATAAATGGTACCAGAATGGCCCATAGCGTTAAGTCAAACAAGCAACATTCAATAAAAATAACAAATATGGTTTTTTAAAAACCAGTTTATACCAGGAATGTTGAGCACATTTCTGAGAAAAAAGATTTGACAAAATTTGTTTGGAAAGGCAAATCTTTCTTGCTTTCTCCTGTTGTTCTAACTACTTCTGAATATTTGGGCAAAATAGATTTAAAGGAAATACAAATAAATCTCCCACTAACCACCATCAATCTTTCTCCTAGCTTCAGGCCATGAGCCAGGTGCAAAAAACATTTGCATTCAGTCTCTTCCAACACTATTTGGTTACATTATTTGTCAGCCATAAAGGGGATTATTATCACCGCATAAGCATTGAAAGGTCTGGAGAAATTATACTGGCACACCTTCCTCACTAGATTATTTTGCACTGTTGGGGTTTTCAGCAATTAGCTGCAAGTAGAATTTAAACAGTGGTTCTTTAGGTACTTAATATTGTTCGGTTTTATCCAACCCTCCCACACCCCAAACAAAAACCTTCTTGAAAGCTTCATTCAACAAAGTTCCATTGCAAGTTTCATTAAAAGCTTCCTTCTTTTAATACTTTAGTAACTGGGGAAATTTATCTACTAGTTTTATGTCTTTCCATATTAGTTGAGGACTCTGGCTCTCTTTAGTGACTCTAGGACAGGGGTCTTCAAACTTGACCCTTTTATGACTTGTGGACTTCAACTCCCAGAATTCCTCAGCCAGGCATGCTGGCTGAGGAATTCTGGGTGTTGAAGTCCATAAGTCATGAAAGGGCCAAGTTTGAAGACCCCTGCTCTAGGAGATGGCCAGACTGAGCCCAAAGGAGGGGTTAATCTGAAGTCCTTTCCCACCCACGAGAGAGCTTCTACCGCCAATTTGCTTTGACTGTTAGTAATTCAGATTCTTGTAGGAAGTGTTAACGTGCAGTAAATCTATATTCATTGAAAGTGCCTTGGCTCTTTCAAGTGCAGAAAACATTCCTGCACTTGACAGACTCCCCAGTAAGATGATTTTGTGATTGTATCCCCAATGGTCTTGTCCAAAAGGTCTGAAATGGGTGAAGTGAGGTTTACGAAGGGTTTTTACTAGCTGCTAGGCAAAATAGAATATTGCCATTCAAGAATAAAGGTAGGTCCTCCACTTAAGACCACAACTGGAACCAGAATTTCCATTGCTAAGCAAGGTGGTTGCTAACGAGTTGCTCTTGATTTTACAACCATTATTGCTACAGTTGTTAAGCGAATTATTGCAGTCACGGTCATTAAGTGAATTTGGCTTCCCTCATTGGCTTTGCTTGTCAGCTGGAAAGATCGCAAATACTGATCACATGACTCTGGGATGCTGCAACTATAATGAATACTGCTGGTTTGCCAAGTCCCCAAATTTTGAACCCATGACCCTGGGGATGCTGTGACGATCGTAAGTGCGAAGATTGGTTGTCAGTTACTTTTTTCGGTTCCATTGTAACTTTGAATAGTAGCTAAATCAGCGGTTCTCAACCTGTGGGTCGAGACCCCATTTGGGGTCGAACGACCATTTCACGGGGGTCGCCAAACACCGCAGTCCGCCATTTTTTTTGGTTGGCCATTTTTTTCCCCTTTGCGATGTGGGTCGTCGCACCACGCATGCGCAATGCGGGCCCGCCATTTTGGGGGGGATCGGCCATTTTTTTGGGTCGGCCATTTTTTTGGGGGGTCCGCCATTTTTTTCGCCTTTGCGATGCAGGCCGTCGCGCTGCGCATGCGCGATGCAGGCCTGCCATTTTTTTTTGGTCGGCCATTTTTTTTGGTCCACCATTTTTTTTCCCTTTGCGATGCGGCCCATCGCGCCGCGCATACGCGATGTGGGCCGGGGTCGAGCCCCGGAAAAGGTTGAGAACTGATGAGCTAAATGAATGATTGTAAATCAAGGATTAGCTCTATGTATTATTTGATTGTTGCTGCACTTCAGACTCCTATGATGTTAAGTGCTATTTGCAACTTCTGTTTTGATTTCTAGCTTTCTAGCATTTGAAATTTGTGATTGATAGAAAACATGTGGAATAGACTGGAGCAAGGGTCCCCAACTCCCCGTCTGTGGACCAGTACCGAGCCGCAATATGCCAACAACTGGGCCGCACAAACAAGCAAAACCCCATTTGTGAGATGCAGGCAGCACACAAAACCATACCCCCTCCGGTCTGCGGAAAAACCTCTCTCCACAGAACCGGTCTCTGGTGCTCAAAAGGTTGGAGACCTCTATACTGGAGGATATCCAAGGTAGTAGCTGATATGTAACTAAAGTAGACAAGAATAGACTTTCATCAGTCTAATGATCTGCAACTATGGAATAGTTTAAATAGCATTATCTATCTATCTATCTATCTATCTATCTATCTATCTATCTATCTATCTATCTATCTATCTATCTATCTATCTATCTATCTATCTATCCAGATAGACCTAGATCAGCGGTTCTCAACCTTTTTCAGGCCGAGACCCCACCTGCGCCACCCATGCGCGGCGCAACCCCGACCTGCACCGCACATGTGCGGTGCGATGGGCCGAACCGCGCATGCGTGGCGCAACGGGCCTAACCGTGCATGCGTGGCACACGCGTGACGGCTGAGGGGAAATGGGGAAAAAATAGGGAAAAAATGGCAGGCTGCGGTGTTTGGCGACCTCCGTGAAATGGTCGTTCGACCCCAAATGGGGTCACGACCCACAGGTTGAGAACCGCCGACCTAGATGTACGGCCATAATTGAGCCCAAAATTTCTGTTGCTAAGTGAGACATTTGTTAAGGGAGTTTTGCCCCATTTTATGACCTTTCTTGCTTCAGTTGTTAAGTGAATCTGGCTTCCCCATTGACTTGGCTTGTCAGAAGGTTGCAAAAGGGGGTCACATGACCCTGGGACAATGCAGCCATCATAAATATGAACCAGTGGCCAAGCATCTCAATTCTGATCATGTAAACATGGGGATGCTGCAAAGATCATAACTGTGAAAAATGGTCATAAGTCACTTTTTTCAATGCCATTCATTGTAACAGTCACTAAACAAACTGTTGTAAATCGAGGACTACCTCTGTGTGTGTGTGTGTGTGTGTGTGTGTGTGTGTGTGTGTGTGTAATATTTGTCTCTTGAGAAACCTATACGCGGGCCATGAAGCAACAGTGAGAACTGGACACGGAATCATTGATTGGTTCAAAATTGGAAAAAGAGTCCGGCAAGGCTGTATTCTGTCACCCTGCCTATTTAACTTATATGCAGAACACGTCATGAGAAAGGCAGAACAGGATGAATCAAAAGCTGGAATTAAGATTGCCGGGAGAAATATCAACAACCTAAGGTATGCAGATGATACCACTCTAATGGCAGAAAGTGAAGAGGAACTAAAGAGCCTCTTGATGCGGGTGAAGAAGGAGAGTGCAAAAGTTGGCTTGAAACTCAACATTAAGAAAACCAAGATCATATCATCTGGCCCTCTCACTTCCTGGCAAATAGATGGGGAAGAAATGGAGGTAGTGACAGATTTTATCTTTCTGGGCTCCAAGATCACCACAGATGGGGACTGCCAAGAAATTAAAAGACGCTTGCTCCTGGGGAGGAAAGCTATGGCAAATCTAGACAGCATACTAAAAAGCAGAGACATCACCCTACCAACAAAAGTACGTATAGTCAAGGCCATGGTTTTCCCAGTTGCGATGTATGGCTGTGAAAGTTGGACCACAAGAAAGGCTGAGCGAAAAAAATGAGGCCTTTGAAGTATGGTGCTGGAGAAGACTCCTGCGAGTCCCCTGGACTGCAAGGCGATCAAACCGGTCAGTCCTAGAAGAGATCAACCCTGACTGCTCTTTAGAAGGCCAGATCCTGAAGTTGAAATCAAGTACTTTGGCCACCTAATGAGAAGGAAGGACTCCCTGGAGAAGAGCCTGATGCTGGGAAAGATGGAGGGCAAGAGAAGAAGGGGACGACAGAGAATGAGGTGGCTGGATGGAGTCACTGAAGCAGTAGGCGTGAACTTAAATGGACTCCAGAAGATGGTAGAGGACAGGAAGGCCTGGAGGAACATTGTCCATGGGATCACGATGTGTGTTTGTGTGTGTGTGTGTGTGTGTGTGTGTGTGTGTGTATTTATTTATTTATTTAAATCACATTTATATGCCGCCCCTCTCCAAAGACCCAGGGCGGCTCACAACAAAAAAATACTACAATAATTTTAAAATTAACACATTCATACCACACACAAACTCAATCAATTCACATGCACTGATGGCGGGACACTCTTAGGGCCGAGGGACAGAGCGCAGCTCACATGCCCCAAGCCTGTCGGCATAGATGTGTCTTCAATCCTTTCCGGAAGGCTAGGAGGGAGGAAACAGTACGAACCTCTGAGGGAAGCTGGTTCCAGAGGGCTGGGGCAGCAACAGAGAAGGCCCTTGCCCTAGGTCCCGCCAGATGGCATTGTTTAACGGACGGGACTCGTAGAAGGCCAACCCTGTGCGCCCTAACCGGTCGCTGGGATTCATGAGGCAGGAGACGGTCCCGCAAGTAACCTGGCCCATTGCCATAAAGGGCTTTATAGGTCATAACAACCTAAGGTATGCAGATGAATGCACCTCATACAAGTAATCCTTGACTTATGACCAAAACTGAGCCCAAAAGTTCTGTTGCTAAGCGAGACAGTTGTTAAGAGAGTTTTGCCCCATTTTATGACATTTCTTGCCACTATTGTTAACTGAATCACTGCAAGTGTTAAGTTAGCCACAAGACTGCTGAGCGAATCTGATTTCTCCATTGACTTTGCTTGTCAGAAGGTCACAAACGGCGATCACCTGACCCTGGGACTGGCTGCATACTTATGACTGCAACCGTCATAAATATGAGCCAGTTGCCAAAACGTCGGAATTTTGATCATTTGACCATCGGGATGCTGCAACTGTCGTAAGTGTGAAATATGGTCATGTCGCTTTTTCCAGTGCCTTTGTAACCTCGAACAATCACTAAATGAACAGTTGTAAATCGAGGGCTTTGTGTGTGGGGAGGTATGTTTCACCACTATTATCAAACTCGGCTTAGTCATAGCCTTGATTAATATTTTTGCAGGAAAAAGAATAGGTCTATACCAGGGGTAGGCAACCTTGACTTGTTTATGACTCATGGACTGGCTCAGGAATTCTGGGAGTTGAAGTCCACGAGTCATAAAAGAGCCAAGGTTGCCTACCCCTGGTATACTGCATATGCTCTTATCTGTCAAAGACAGGATGAAAATGTATTCATATGAAAACTGTATTCAGAATTTATTTAATACATGTTCCTGTCCTTTGTCTGGACCTCTCACCTGCACTTTAACTAACCCTCACGAGTCATATAACATCTCTTCTGAGTTCCCACATTCGCTCAGTGACAGATTCAGCCATGAATCATGATTTAGCTGTATCAGCTTAGTAGAGGCCAGGAAAAGGACACTTTTTATGGTGACGGAAATGGTTCCTTTCAAAAGTTTTTTACAAGCACCTATATTTTAAAGGCTGTCAAAGTCCACTATTCCTCTGGCTATTGCATAATAGCTTTTTATTCCATGGGGATGGGACGGCTATTGGTTGACTGCAGAATTTTGCTTTATATTGATCTCTTAGCACCTGGCTCATCTTGCGGGGTAATCTGGTAAATGTTTAATTGGTAGATTGCCATGAAATTCCAGGACTATCAGCTAGCCTGAAAATAATGTAAAAATAAAATCCCAGAAACAGTTACCAAGGGAAAAAAAACCTCAATGTTTTAATAAAGTCTCCAGATGTGGAGCTTGATTATGGGAATGCTGCAACAATTTTTAAGTGTGAAAAGGAGTTGTGAGTCTCTTTTTTCAGTAACTTTGAAATGATCACTGAAGAATGGCTTTAAGTCAAGGGCTACTTATACTTACATGTTATTGCTTTTTTTTTTAACCGATTACAATAAAATGATTTTGATCTATCTATCACTTGTGGCACAGAAACTAGCCAATAAGCCTCAAAGGTTTAATTTCCCCAATTGAACCGCATTATTCTGAAAATCTAAACAGAAATCCTTTCTCTCTCAAGTCTGTTCAGTATAGGCTAGAAAACATTATGCCCATATCTGCAGAGCAGTAAATCTTAAAGTATATCAATTTTGTGTTTTCCTGTACTGGAAAGCTAGCTAGCATGGGTTGTGCTGAAAGACTTCCTCTGTTGCTTAATATTTAGTTTCCTTCCTCTTATGCTTTTACATGAGAATTGCGGGCATCTGTCATAATTAGCAGCCATACTTTGCATTAGGAATGTAAGCTGAACCGCTTTATTAATGGTGCCGCATTGTACACAGCCGGATATGCCTAGGTCAGCTTGGATATTGTTTTATGCAGTTTTCTCTACCCAGTATTTTAGGCACCATACCAAATTAAAACTGGGGTTGATGGGAAAAACAAAACACAATCGCTATTCAATCAGTTATTCCAGCTTGATGACCCATTGTGCCTTTGGTTTTTGAATTTCCATCCATTTGAATCAGGATTATGGGTCTTTTCCCAGTACTGCTACTAAGCCCCATTTCACCCCCAGGTCAAGAATGAGACAGTCATAGGTGGTCTTTAGCTGGCTACTTTTAATAATAGTAAATAATATATTAAACTTGTAGGAGCCAACTCTGGAGGGCTCATGACAGCCAAACAAGGGAATTGCAATCAACCTAATAACGTTGAACTTGAGGATAGCCAAGGTGATAAACTGAGGGGGTCACATCTCTCTCTGCCTAATATTGCATGGGCCTACTGAAGCATCTGGGTGGTCTTCAAGGGCAGCCCCATGTACAGAACATTACAGTGGTCAAGCTGCAAAGTGACCAGGGCAAGGGTCCCCAACCCCAGGCTGTGGGCCTCAACCAGGCTGCCGAAGCTGCAGGCGAGTGCACAAAGCGTCATTTGCAGATAGGTGGGATTTAGGTTGCACATGCACAACCATTCCCCCCCCCCCCGCCGCCACCACCAAAACCACCAAAAGCTGCTGCCGCTGCCACTGGTCTCAGAAAGATTGGAGAGTCCTGGACTAGGGCGGTGGTGGCGAACCTATGGCATGCGTGCCAGAGGCGGCACTCAGAGCCCTCTCCGTGGGCACGTGTGCCATACCCCGGAGATGGCAACCATCCCTCTTCAACCAACCACCCGCTAACTCGCTGAGGCCCCACATGGTTGGATGCATTTCAGCATAGCTGGTTTCCCTCCCCCCCCCCGTCCCATCCCTCCTGGCCTCGCATGCTCTCCTTTTCCTGGACACAACCCACTGCATCACCTCCTCAGCTGTCAGCTGGCCGTCCAGCTCAGAGGCGGCTTCTCTGAACTGCTGGTGGCGGGCTGCAGAGCCCCAGAGTGTGCCAGTCGAGGGGCTGGCAGGCTGTGGCTGCTGACGGACACTGTTGCCCCCCCATGTGCTCGCTGGCCTCTGTGTGCAGGGGCCAATACTGCCTCGCCTTGCCCTGCGACAATGGCACCCCTGCCCTGCCTCGCCTTGTCTCACCCCACCCCGCAGGATGAGCCTCCTGCCCACTGCCCCACCTGCCAGAGACCCCCTGGATCTCCCCCAACCCTGCCCAGCCCTCACAGGTGTCCCTCCCCCCGAGCAACATCAAGGTGACCACGCCTACCTTGGCCACACCCACCTAGTCTGCCATGACCACCACAGCCACGCCCACCTGGCATCTGGAGATAAATAAGTGAGTTTGGGGTTGCAGTTTGGGCACTCGGTCTCTAAAAGGTTCGCCATCACTGGACTAGGGCATGAGTGACTGTCTGAAGGGCCCTCTGATCTGCAAAAAAAAAAAAAATGGAACTGGTGTACAAGATTCCCACCTTATTTTGGCATCATCCAAAGATAGCTTGCAAAATGCATAAAATCTGCTAGAGTTTGTCACCCATTTAAAGACCCCTGGATGAAGGAGACTGGTAGTATCTGAGAACACTGAGGCAGGATAGGCATGGAGCAGTGGAGAAAATAAATATTGTGCCAGTTTCATTTAGAGAGCACCATATTTGGGAAAGCTCACACACATTTTCCCCTCTTTTCTTCCAGTGAACAAGTAGAATGATGTATCCATTTCAGGGCAGGAATTCTAGCATCCTGTGAGATTTTTAAAGGATGGGGTTTTCTTTAAAGGCGCAAACATTACAAAATTTGCGGTAAGGTTCAACAATCAAACTCCTAAATGCCTCTAAGCTAAGATAAAACCACTTAATGAAATGCAAATCCAAGACTTAAATTCCCCCCCCCCCAAATAACACAAAATGAAAACCATAAACAGGAGCAGGAAAATTACTGTATCAGCACATCGATCTTCCTCAAGTATGCCTAAACCTGTTATTTCGATGAGTTTAAGAATCTTGAGGTTTTTTTTACTCTTTAAAAAGCCGAAGGACTAAATATTCTAAGCCAGGCAAGTGAATAGGAACCAGATGACAATTGCAAACCACTCTTAATAAGGCTCAATTGTGGTAGAGGAAAAAACGAGGGTTGATGGCGATTCTTAAGCCTTCCTTTGAAATCATCTGAATCTCTGTAATAACTTCCTGCAATTTCCTGAGGTTCCCAGCCTATACTTTCTACATACAGGTAGTTTTCAACTTACAACCACAATTGTGCCCAAAATTTCTGTTTCTAAGTGAGACAGTTGTTAAGTGAGTTTTGCCCCATTTTACAACATGATGATGATGATGATGATGATGATGATAATAATAATAATAATAATAATAATAATAATAATAATAATAATAATAATAAAAAGTTGGAAGGGACCTCCCAAGGACAATTCTATCTGTCCATCCATTACCCTGGGCGGGGAAGTCTTGTCCCCGTCGGAGAGGGTTCGCAACTTGGGTGTCCTCCTCGATCCACAGCTAAGTTTAGAAGACCATCTTTTGGCTGTGGCGAGGGGGGCATTCGCCCAGGTTCGCCTGGTGCGTCAGTTGCGGCCCTATTTGGACCGGGAATCACTCCTCATAGTCACCCATGCCCTTGTCACCTCGAGATTCGACTACTGTAATGCTCTCTACATGGGGCAACCTTTGAAGAATGTCCGGAGACTGCAGGTGGTTCAGAATGCGGCCGCGCTAGCCGTCTTGGGTCTCCCAAGACACACTCATATCACTCCAGCCCTCCGTGAGCTGCACTGACTGCCAATTGGTCTCCGAACACAATTCAAAGTGTTGGTTATGACCTATAAAGCCCTATATGGCAATGGGCCAGGATACTTGCGGGACTGTCTTCTGCCTCATAAATCCCAGCGACCGGTTAGGGCACATAGGGTTGGCCTCCTACGGGTCCCATCTGTTACACAATGTCATTTGGCGGGACCTAGGGCTAGGGCCTTCTCTGTTGCTGCCCCAGCCCTCTTGAATCAACTTCGCTCAGAGGTTCGTACTGCTCCTTCCCTCTTAGCTTTCCGAAAACTTTTAAAAACACATCTATGCAGACAGGCTTGGGGCTTGTGAGCTGCGCTCTGCCCCTGGGCCTTTGATTGGGACTGTATGTTGTATGAGTGGGTATAGTTTTATTGTTTTTTATATTGTATATCATTATTTTAACTAATTTATATTTTGTACTTGTATTATTTGCTGTGAGCCGCCCTGAGTCTGAGGAGAAGGGCGGCATATAAGTCAAAATAAAGTAAAGTAAAGTAAGTCATCTAGCCCAACCCCCTGTTCAGGCAGGAAACCCTATACCATTTTGGACAAATGGCTGTCCAGTCTCTTCTTAAAAGCTTCCAGTGTTGGAGCATTCACCACTTCTGGAGATAGGTTGTTCCGCTGGTTAATTGTTCTAATTGTCAGGAAGTTTCTCCTTAGTTCTAGGTTGCTTCTCTCCTGGATGAGTTTCCATTCGTTGCTTCTTGTCCTGCCTTCAGGCACCTTGGAAAATAGCTTGACTCCCTCTTCTTTGGGGCAGCCCCTGAGATATTGGAACACTGCTATCATGTCCCCCTTCATCCTTCTCTTCAATAAACTAGACATATCCAATTCCAGCAGCCTTTCCTTATATGCTTTAGCCTCCAGTCCCCTAATCATCTTTGTTGCTCTTCTCTGTACTCTTTCTAGAGTCTCAGCATCTTTTTTACATCATGGTGACCAAAACTGGATGCAGTATTCCAAGTGTGGCCTTACCAATGCATTGTAAAGTGGTATTAATACTTCGTGTGATCTTGATTCTATCCCTAACTTAATGCAGCCTAGCACTGTGTTGGCTTTTTTGGCAGCTGCAGCACACTGCTGGCTCATATTTAAGTGATTGTCCATTGGGACTCCAAGGTCCCTCTCACAGTTACTACTATTGAGCAAGGTACCCCCTATACTATACCTGTGCCTTTGGTTTTTCTTGCCTAAATGTAGAACCTTACTTTTTTCACCATTGAATTTTATTTTGTTAGATAGTGCCCAGTGTTCAAGTCTTTTGCCACAGTTGTTAAGTGAATCACTGCAGTTGTCGAGTCAGTCACGCAGCTGTTAAATGAATCTGGCTCCCCCATTGACTTTGCTTCTCAGAAGGTCACAAAAGGAGATCACATGACCCTGGGGCACTGCGACCGTCATAAATATGAGTCAGTGGCCAAGCGTCTGAATTTTGATCACATGAGCACGTGGATGCTGCAATGGTCCTAAGTGTGAAAAACTTTTTTCAGTTGCTGCTGTAAGTATGAACGGTCGCTAAATGAAGTGTTGTAAGTTGAGGATTACCTGTATATGAAGTTTAATACATCAAAGATTTTTCTGAGTTGCAAATAAAATTGTGAGCCTTGAAGAAGGCAAGTCTTTGTCTTCACTTTCTACCAAATGTACCATTTGACCACGCCTTGTGTTTCTGTGACAGTTTTAAGTCTCAGCGCTGTGATCAGTCTTAGGACAGGTCTAAAATTCTTGGCCCATCACCACCCCAGGACTTCCAGACTGTAAGAACAGATGCTATCTTTTCTGCTGGTTGGCAGATCTAGTTCTTTTACAGTTGAAATTTATCCAGTGGTGGCCCACTACGTCAACAAATGGTCCTCAATCCTAGAAGATTATACTTCATTCAACCTTTATATCTCCCAGTGGACAATCTGGAGGTTTCTGCCCAGGAAGCCTGCTGTTTTGGTCATTCTTTTTCACTGTGTTAATATATTTATTATCTCTGAAGATTTGTGCATTAGTATGACAACTATTAACCTGACTGGACCCTATTCAGTGCTGGGATTCAAATATGTGAATAACCGGTTCTCTGTGTAGATGCCACTTCCGGAAGTCCATTCTGGGCCTGGGCAACAAAAAATTAGCTACTGGTTCTGCCAAAGGGTATGAACCGGCTGAATCCCACCACTGACCCTATTCCCGGCTGTCTGCAGCTGAAGTTTCCACAGCTCCTTACAAGACTAGCATTGGTGACGTTACCTAGTTGGGTAGTGAAATGTCTGCAAGAAAACAATCAAGGACCCCTCATTTCAAACCTGAGTTACAAATATTCTGCTCTATTAGTTACAAGTAGCTATGTTTCCCTTGGCCAGAACGGGACACCTATCTGATTGCCCACCCTGTTCCAGTTTTAGCAGTGCTGTGATGACAACAGTTGTTATTATGGACTATCTGGAATATTTCCACTGATCCAGAACTCCACTTTAGCACAGAGGCTCTCCATTATCATCCATTGTAGGTTCCATCTACAACAGCGGTTCTCAACCTTTTCCGGGGCTCGACCCTGGCCTGCATCGCGCATGCGCGGCGCGACAGCCCGCATCGCAATAGGGAAAAAAATGGCCGACCCCCCCCAAATGGCCAACCCCCCAAAAAATGGCGGACTGCGGTGCTTGGCGACCCCCGTGAAATGGTCGTTCGACCCCAAATGGGGTCGCGACCCACAGGTGGAGAAGCGCTGATCTACAAGATCCAACCATACCTATTACCTTTTAGTTTTCTGAATGTGGATTTAGTGCTCTTTCAGAAAAGCATTACGTTTGAATCCGGAAATAGCGCAAGGATAGGTAACAGGCACAGAGGAAGCATGGGAAATCTCTCCCCCTTCATCCCATACCTCCCTTAGGAACTGCCACCTGTTAGTTGCAACAGGACAGAAGTCTAAACTCACTGCTCTAAGCATCCCTTGAAACTCAGCCCAGTTTCCCTCAATGCCTAAACCAGCGGTTCTCAACCTTTTCCGGGGCTTGACCCCGGCCCGCGCTGCGCATGCGCGGCGCGACGGCCCGCATCGCAAAGGGGAAAAAAATGGCGGACCAAAATTTTTTTTTAAAAAAAATGGCCGACCCAAAAAAAAAATGGCGGACTGCGGTGTTTGCCGACCCCCGTGGAATGGTCGTTCGACCCCAAATGGGGTCGCGACCCACAGGTTGAGAACTGCTGGCCTAAACTAAGGGGAGCGATTGTGGTTATTACTCCCCTTTGGCAGGTATTGCTGATGGAACTGGAAATGAAGCCAGGACAATCAATTAATCCCCATTCTGTTTTTTTCTTTTTTTTCTTTTTTTTATTTTTAAACCAACAAAACAAAACAAAACATAACACACATACATACACAGTATATACTCCTCCCATTTTTTTTAACAGCGATTACGTAACGGTAATCTTCTATTATTTACATTTCTCCCCCCTATTCTTCTTTAGAATATTTGTCCTTGTTGCCCCGTTGTTTCTTATTTACATTTTTCTTCCTTCATACTCTACTTCTTACTAAGAATAATTCATATTATTATTATACATTATTATACACATATTTCCACTTTTGACCTTTCCATATTTATTCTCCTCTATTATTTCTAGTCTCCCATCAGTCATACCACTTGTTCCATGTTAGATAGTACTCTGTATCTTCCTTTTCTTTTATCTCTTTTGCTAATTTGTCCATCCCAGCACAGTCCAGGATTTTTCTTATCACTTCTTCCTCTGATGGTATATTCTCATTTTTCCAGCACTGTGCATATGCTATTCTTGCCGCCGTTATTATATGTAAAATTAAGTACCATATTTTTTTACTATATTTTCTGTTTAAAATACCCAGCAAAAAAAAAATAAAAAAAAATAAAATACCCAGCAAAAAGATCTCTGATTTCCAGTCTACGGGTTGGTCTATTATTTCTTCAATCCATCTTCTTATTGTAGTCCAATATTTTTTCGCAACTGGGCATGTCCACCATAAATGATAATATGTTCCATGTACTTTTTTTTACATTTCCAGCATGTTGGCGAATTGTTCTGGAACATCTTGGCAAGCTTTGCTGGTGGAAGATGCCATCTGTAAAACATCTTCAACTGGTTTTCCTTGAATGCTGCTGACATAATCAATTTTATGTTTATTTCCCATATTTTTTCCCATTTCTCCAATTCTATATTATATCCAAATTTTTTTGCCCATCTAATCATTGTGTCTTTGACAACCTCGTCTTCCATTTTATATCTCAATAGGTATTTATATAAATTGCTAATTAATTTTATTTCTGTTCCATGTATAATTTTATCCAATCCTTGCGGCTCTTTTTGTATTTCATATAATTTTTTGTCCTCTGTATATTTAAACTGAATTTGTGTAAATGTCCAATAGTCAATCTCTCTGCCAATATCTTGTTCCAATTCTTGTTTTGTTTTCAGATTTCCCTGTTCATTTACCAATTCCTTGTATCTAGTTATCTTATTTATATCCAGTAGGTTTGGGTATTTCAGAGCTTCTGTTGGGTATTAATCCCCATTCTTAAGTTGACCCACAATAAGTATTTAAAGACAACACCATTTCCCAATCTCATTTTTGTGATAGGAAAAAAAAAATTGGGAATAGGAATGGCAGACTTTAGGCCAGCATCCTTTTCTACTAGCTCAAGGATGAGTGGATCACACTCTAGGCCAGGAGTGATCAACTATGGCCATTTTATGGTTTATGGATGTCAACTCCCCAAATTCCATGCTGGCTCAGGAATTCTGGGATCTGAAGGCCACAAGTCATAAAGGGGCCATAGTTCCCACTTCTGCTCTAAGGCACCAAGAAGATCTCAGCGTTCTCAGAGAAAACTCAGTACTTGCAGAAGTGCACAAAAATATGATGGTTAGTGAGGACTGAGCATGGTCAGTGGACAAGGAACATGGGATGCTGCCTGTTGATAGCGGTGAGATGGAATGGAGTCATTTGAAAGAAGGGCTGGCTGGCACCTGGAATAAGAAGACTCAGTTTTCTGACATCTTATAGCAGGGGTGTCAAATTCAATTTCATTGAGGGCCGCATCAGCATTGCAGTTGCCCTCAGGGGGCCGGGTGGATGCGGCCAAGGTGGGTGTGGCCTACTGGGTGGGCATGGCCAGCTCAACATCGTTCGCGTCAAGGGTGCCTGTGGGGGCCTGGGCAGGAGTGGGACAGATCTGTGGGTCTCTGGCAGAAGGGGCTGGGACTGGCGCAAGTGCCAAGGCATGATGCATTTCTTCATTCCTCACAAAGGGTGACACCTTCCCAGCATGCACCCAAGAGGCAGGGCCAGCATGGCAGAGTCTGGTTCCTCGCTGTTTCTCAATGGCCTTGTGGAGCTAAGACTGAATGCATTTCAGCATAGATGGCCACCACAAAATTGTACATTGGCTCCCAGCCAGCCTGGGCCAGGGCCAAGGCAGTGGGGGCCGTTCCCTCACTGTTTCCAGGATGGCTTCACGGGCCACATGAAACCACTTCACGGGCTGCATCTGGCCCCCGGGCCTTGTGTTTGACATGTCTGTCTCATAGGTATTCTTCAACTTATAACAGTTTATTTAGTGAGTATTCAAAGTTAAAGTGGCACTGAAAAAAGTGACTTATGACCATTATTCACACTTACGACCATTGCAACAGCCTCATGTTCACATGATCAAAATTCAGACGCCTGGCAACTGACTCATATTTATGACGGTTGTAGTTCCCAGGGTCATGTGATCACCTTTTGTGACCTTCTCACAATCAAAGCCAATAGGGAAGTCAGGTTCACTTACCAACTGAATTACTAGCTTAACAATTGCAGTGATTCATTTAACAACTAGGTCAAGAAAGGTCATACAATGGGAGAAAACTCAACAAACGTCTCACTTAGCAACAGAAATTTTGGGCTCAATTATCATAAGTTGAGGGCTACTTGTATTGCAGCTCCCAATTGTAGGTTTCATTTCTACATATTTAAATACCTGGACACTCAGTGTCCAGGTATTTAAATATGACGCCAACCTACTGCAGAAGTTTCATTGTGTTGCTTAAAATACAATGGGGTCTGCAATCTACTTCACTGGAATCGCTCTGGCTGCATTGACTTCAACCATAATTGCTCTTTTTGCTGATCTAAAAAAAAACCCCTCAAGAGCAAAGCAGAGCTATAAACGTCTTCTCCCTGGAATCTTGATGTGGAGATCTGTTAACATTTCTAATGCCATTGACCTCCTGTCTAAGGTGGATCAATATTCATATTTTTATGCCGAAACTGACAAGAAAGTCCTGGACTTTCGTTTAAGAGGATCTTCCTGATGTTTCAGAAGACAGGGAGAAGAAATTATACTGAGTCAGAAAGAGGCCTTCAATCACACATCATCACAATGGACACTAATCCTTAATTGCTCTGCATTCCACAAATCTTTAAAAGCTGATGAAATTTTGAGTCATAGAGCCATGAATTGTAGGGTTGGGAAAAAAAATCTCAAGGAACCCTGCAAGAGTGTTCAACTCAGTGGAACAGCTTGCCTTCAGAAATTGTGGGCACTTCATCACTGGAGGTTTTTAAGAAGAGACTAGTCAGTCACTTGTCTGAGATGGCACAGGCTCTCCTGCTTGAGCAGGGGGCTGGACTAGAAGACCTCCAAGGTTCTACTCTACTCTACTCTATACTCTACTCTACTCTACTCTACTCTACTCTACTCTACTCTACTCTACTCTACTCTCTATTCTCTGTTCTGTTCTGTTCTATTCTGTTCTCCATTCCGTTCTCTTCCGTTCCGTTCCGTTCCATTCTTCAGAGCTGTCTGTTTTCTTCTTAAACACCTCCAGAGATGAAGATCCAGCTATCCCTGTAGGTAGAGAGCTCCATTGTTGTACACATTTTACAATCAGGAAGGTTTCCCCTATATTTAGAAGAAATCTATATAAGTAGCTAAAACAAACACTCATTATTTATGGTCCTATTTTCTGTTGAAAATCCATCCTCCTCCTCCTCCTTCTCGTCTTCCCTGTAGCTTCCCTTTATATATCGGAACGTGGTTATATATATCTCTCTCCATTTTTATTTTCGCAAAAGATGATCACATGACCCCTGGGCACTGCAAGCATCATAAATAGGACCCAATTGCCAAGCATCCAAATTTTGATCACATAACCATGGGGATGCTGCAATAGTCATAAGTGTGAAAAACAGTCATAAATTGCTTCTTTCAGTGACGTTATAACTTCAAATGGTTGTAACTAAATGTATGGTTGTAACTAAATGAATGGTTGTAAGACGAGAACAACATGCAGTCATTGCCATAATGTGGTTTACATAGTCCTGGCATCTAATGTGAACTCACTCATGGCTACTTTAATACATCATGGCTGATTAAACTGGCTTAGAGCAAGAGGATTAGGGTCCATTAGCTATTGGAATAATATGTAGGGATCTTGGGAGATAGGAAATCTTTGTTATTGTAGTTGGACAATAAAGACACAGTGGCTCTTCTTGTCTGGATTATCTTGAAGAGTAACATGAGTCTCACAAGACTGAAAGAGTAGTTCTCAAGGGAACTTCATCTACATGGAGGGAGGCATGCAGTGAGGTACCCCAAGACTCTCATCCAGTTTTGGCCGCCACAATATTAAAAAAAGATGTTGAGACTGTAGAAAGAGTACAGAGAAGAGCAACAAGGATGATTAGGGAACTGGAGGCTGAAACATATGAGGAATAGTTGCTGGAATTTGGTTTGTCTATTTTAATGAAAAGAAAGACTAGGGATGACATGATGGCAGTGTTCCAAGATCTCAGGGGTTGTCACAAAGAAGAGGGAGTCAAGCTATTCTCCAAAGCACCTGAAGGCAGGACAAGAAGCAACGGTTGGAAACTGATCAAAGAGAGAAACAACCTAGAACTAAGGAGAAATTTCCTGACAGAATATTTAATCCGTGGAACGACTTGCCTCCAGAAGTTGTGGATGCTCCAACACTGGAGGTTTTTAAGAAGAGATTGGACAAACATTTGTCTGAAATGGTATAGGGCAGGGTTTCTCAACCTTGACCATTTTAAGGCATGTGGACTTCAACTCCCAGAATTCCACAGCCAGCAGTGCTGGCTGTGGAATTCTGGGAGTTGAAGTCCACATGCCTTAAAATGGTCAAGGTTGAGAAACGCTGGTATAGGGTTTCCTGCCTGAGCAGGGGTTGGACTAGAGGACCTCCAAGGTCCCTTCCAATTCTGTTATTCTATTATTCTCCTCCTTTCCTTTTCTCTCCAGAAAACTATAGAGGATCCCTTCAAAAACCCTTTCCACTCCTCCTCTCCTTCTGTGAGCTGAGGTTTGGTTGTTCAATTTGCAGCTGTCTCCCAAGGTCATTCCCACAAACCATTACAGCTACACTTGAGGAGACCACCTCTTTTTTTTTTTAGTGCTAATAACAATCCTTTCTTTGCATTAAATAAAGGGTGGGGTAAGAGTTAAACTTGCTTCCTCCTCTGGTGACACCAACCAATCAAAGCACTTGCTTTGATTTGAATAGCCCCGCCTCTTTATTTTGCATAGTTCTTGCTCTGCAGCTGGGGCATAATGCAATATTCAAATCTGCATGCAAAATCCATCAGGTATTCTGGCTATTTCAAAAGCTGATGCTGCTCACAAGAAAATGAAGCAATTTGTGAATGTCCTTCCTTGGCAAAAGATAATCGGAACAGGCATTACAGAAAGGGAGAGAAAGGCATGTTTTGTGCAGGAAAAAGAAACGTGCTATAATAATTTGTCGTCCCTTTGGTTGCGATTAGCATTTTTCTTTTTTTCTTTTTTTAAAAAAAAGGTTCATTCTGTACTAAACCGCAAACTCAGTGAAGTAAGGGAGAAAAAAGAAAACATATTATGATTAAAAGCAGATGGGAGGGAAGAAATGCAGTCAATAAACCTATAATGATCTGGACCAATGGCTTTGGGAGATCTCTTCAAAGTACAATGACCTTCAGTGAACTTAAGCCAGATAAATCACCTGCAAGAACTGGGAGCTTGACATGAGTAAAAGCTAGCGGTGGGAGAAAGCAGCATAATAAGACCTCTAGGGTTGACACTGTCTTGGGTTCATCAATGGATTCCTGGTGTAAGAAGTGCAGAAAATACGTTCGCCAGAACTCTCCTTTTTCTCCTTTTTCCCTCGTCCGAATAACAGAAGGAGAAATGAAGTCCTATTACACTTTCTTAAGAAAGTGTGCGGAACTGGAGAAGAGAGTCCAGACAGGTAGGTTGAAATCTCTCTTACAATCACGAATGTCTTCTTTTGAGATCAAAATTCTTGGGGAACAAAATCTTAAAGCAATCAATGGTGGAAGTTTTCTCTTTATGTGGATAAGAGGGGTGGGGTGGGGAATAAGGCATTATTAAAGTGCAAAGAAAGGGAATAATTGTGTCAGGAGTAACCCTATTTTGTTGCATCTGAATTATTCTATTTTGGGGATTTTGCACTGCTGTTGACCCTGAAAACTTGGAGGGAACAAATTAGAAATCTCAAACCAAAACGAAAGCTAGGGAGAATGAATAACTGATTAAAGACTGCAAATGTAGGGATACTATGAGAAATAGACTTTACAGTGTATTTTCTTTTGGTACAACCCAGGGCTAGTTGCTCTCTCCGAGCTCAATTCCTCTCTTACAAAATTGGTATCAGAATAACAGAGTTGGAAGGGATCTTGGCAGTCTTCCAGTCCAACCCAAAGCAAAACACCCCATATCATTTCAGACAAATGGTTGTTCTATCTCTTCTTAAAAATCTCCAGGACAGAGCACCCACAACTTCTGAAGGCAAGCCATTCCACTGCTCTATTGTTCTCACTATCTCCTTAGTTCTAGTTGTTTCTCTCCATGATTAGTTTTCATCCATTGCTTCTTGTCCTGCTTTAGAGAATAGCTTGACCCTCACCCCTCTATCCTTAGATATTGGAACATTGCTACCATGTCGCTCCTGGTGCTTCTTTTCATTAAACTAGGCATACCCAACCAATCTCTGCAACTGTTCTTATAGGTTTGAGCTTCCAGTCTCCTAAACAGAGCTGGAAGGGATCTTGGAGATGCTCTTCTCTGCACCCTTTCTAGAGTCTCAACATCTTTTTTTATATCATGGCAGCCAAAACTGAATGCGGTATTCCAAGTATGGCCTTACCAAGGCATTATAAAGTGGTATTAACACTTCACGTGATCTTGATTCTATCATTCTGTTCATGCAACTTAGGACTATGTTGGCTTTTTGGGTGGCTGCAACACACACCTGGCTTGTATTTAAGTGATGGTCCACTAGGACTCCGAGGTCCCTTTAAAAAGCTAGTTAAGCTCTGTGTATGTGGAAGAGTAGGGAAGAGTAGGCAGGAAGCTTTGTTACCCTCTTGTGACTATAGTTGGACTAAGTAGATGGGTGACTCGTGCCTACTGCCATATACAGGTAGTCCTAGACTCACAACCACAACTGAGCCCACAATTTCTGTTGCTGAGACATCTGTTAAATGAATTTTGCCCCATTTTACGACCTTTCTGGCCTCGGTTGTTAATTGAATCATTGCAGTCGTTAAGTTAGTAACACGGATTGTTAAGCTTTAAGTCAATGGGGAAGCTTAACCACCTGGGTTACTAACTTAACAACTGCAACGATTCAATTAACAACCCGAGGGAAGAGAGGTAAAACGGGGCAAAATTCATTTAACAAATGTCTCACTTAGCAACAGAAATTATGGAAGCAAGTGGAGAGAGATACACTTTCAGACTTGCAAGACTCTGGCTACTATAACCTTACAATAAAGGTGAGTAACTAATGGGAGGATTTCCACTCTGGCTTACCTTGAAGGGCTGATAGTACAAGAGGTGAAAGAGAGACAAGTAGCCCTTGACTTATGGCCAGAATTTCCCCCAAAACTTCATTGCTAAGTGAAATAAGCTGTTAAGTGAATTTTGCCTCGTTTTACGACAGTTGTTAAGTGAATCACTGCAGTTGTTAAATTAATAACATGGATGTTAAGTGAGTCTGACTTCCCCATTGGTGTTGCTTGTTAGAAAAGCCACAAAAGGTAATCACGTGATCCCGGGACACTGCAACCATCATAAATAAATACATGCCCATTGCCAAGTGTCCCAATTTTGATCACTGAACTATAGTCAGGGATCTGCAACCTTGACAACTTTAAGACTTGTGGACTTCAGCTGACCATGGGGATACTGAAGTGGTCGTAAGTATGAAAAACGGCCATTAGTCAGTTTTTTCAGTGCCATTGTAACTTTGAACTTATGAATAAGACTGAGTACAGTTGAACCTGATTAATATCTTGAAGATGGTCAGGGAAACTCAGGATTACAGAGAAGAGTGCAAAGCTGAAAAAAAATGTAATGGAAGAAAGCAGATCACTTTTATATTATTATTCTCCTGTTCATGAAAACACCAGAATTTGCACTCGTCGCAAAGGCGAATATGCTTTTTTCCCACCTTATAGCATCAGATTCTGCGACTGGACCCATTCAGTATACAGGTGGTCCTCAACTACGTTGGTTTGTTTAGTGGCCATTCAAAGTTACAAGGGCACTGACTCAAGTGACTTATGACCATTTTTCCATACTGATGTCTATTGCGTTTAGCTGAGGCTCGATGGGAGGAGGGAAGAAGGGTTAACAAATCATATGTTTACAAAAACTAACACCCAATGTTGAATGTATATGTTCTATAACTAATGCCTCTTAACATAAACTTATGACTAATGTTGTTTGCTTTAAAACTGTTAAAGCGGACTGAATCTCTACCTCAGGATATGAAACCTTTACCTCAGGATCTCCGGTTAGGGACTATAAAAGTTTGCACTAGTAATGGGATGAAGTCAATTCAGAAGCGCAAACGAACAATATGCAATAAACTAGATACAGCAGATAGACCATATATAAGAGAAACACCAAACAAACAAAAGGTACTCGGAGTATACTTGAAGAGGGAAGGGAGGAGGGAAGAACGTTTACTAAAACAGATGTTTACAAAGATTAATACCTAATGTTGTATGCTATGTTCTAGGATGATTGTTTAGCAATAGGATCTTTGGTTTAATGTTGACCACATTAATATGGAACCAGATAAGAGAAACACCAATCAAACAAAGTGTAACAGGAGTATAGTTGAGGCTAGACGCGAGGGGTGGAACAAGGCTTACTAACTCAGACATTTTCAATGACTAATACTTAGTATTGTATATCAGGTGCCATGATGATTGCTGCACAATATGTTTTTATGTTCAATGTTGATTGTTTTAATAAAAGAATTTTATATTAAAAAAAAAATCTTTATTTGAGAAACATAGCATCGGCAGTAACACAGTTGAAGCCAAAACCTGGATTCCCCTCCCCTGAGCACATAGTATCCCTCCTCCAATTAACAGTCACAAATCACATTCTCCAATTAGTTTGAAATGCAGGCTCTCCCTCCAGTTCTCCAGCCCGCCAATTCTTATCATCTCTTATTTCAATAACCTTGGTTCACACACTAGGTTCAGTATTATTATGTCTAGCTCAGCGGTTCTCAACCTGTGGGTCGCGACCCCATTTGGGGTCGAACGACCATTTCACGGGGGTCGCCAAACACCGCAGTCCGCCATTTATTTATTTTTTTTGGTCGGCCATTTTTTTTGGTCGGCCATTTTTTCCCCTTTGCGATGCGGGCCGTCGTGCCGCGCATGCGTGATGCACCCGTCGCGCCACGCATGCGCGATGCGCCCGTCGCACCGCGCATGCGCGATGGGGGCCAGGGTCGAGCCCCGGAAAAGGTTGAGAACCGCTGGTCTAGCTAAACTTTCATGCACATTCCTACCCCCCAGCATCATCTAACTCTAACTCTAAGAGTAAAACATAAGAAGAAAATGGTTGCATCTCCATCTGTTGTCAAAGCAAAAACATCCGATGTTAGCAGCGTTGACACTGTGGCAAGAAAGGTCATAAAGTGGGGCAAAATTCACTTAATAGCTGTCTCGCTTAGCAACAGAAATTTGGGGGTCAATTGTGGTCGTAAGTTGAGGACTACCTGCATTCTTTAAAGCACAAACAATGGGCTATTTATCAATATATTCCCAGCCTCCTAATCGGAAAATGATAAAAATGCGGAAGGTCTACAGAGTTTCTCAAAGTTGACCATTTTAAGACGTGTAGACTTCAACTCTCCAACATTCCCAGCCTTCCAGCCTGAAAGAAAGAAAATTAAGGAGAATATCTGAGGAGGCAACATTGGTCTCAACGTATCAACTGTGGAGATCTCTATTTCAAGATCTGAATTGATATTAAACGAAGTCAATGCAGGCCCATTAACTGAAAACATTGGCTCCTTTTAATGCTCAGCAGTGCGTTGTAAATACAATTTAAAATCCTTTTAGCTCTGCAGCAGCTGCTCATGTGAAAAACATTTGCATGTAAATAGGGGACAAGCTGAGAAGGATGAAGAGAAGTAGCTGAGTTGCAAGTGGAGAGGTGGAACCTGGCTTGGGAATACTAATATTAATGAAGAAGAAAAAATGGAATACTGGTCGATAGCTAGAAGGATATTGTGCTTCAAAACAAGCAAATGTACTTTTTGTATCAGCAGAAGCATCCTTTCTAAATTGCAAGATTTATTCTGTTTTGGTTAAGCCTTGCCTCAAGTCCCATATTCGATTCTGAGGATGATTTTTGAAGAGGAGAAAGTTCTGCACATCATTGGGGACTGGGAATGAAGCCCTATGGAGAGAGATTGAAAGAGTTGGGTTGGGTTGGGTTAACCTTGAGGGAAAAAAAATGACTGATGGAAAAGAAGATGCCATAGCTGAAGAATTTGAAAAGATCAGTGTTGAGGGATTTAGAACTGACCTTGAGGAAGATATGAAAGAGCCATTAAGGAAAGATTTGGAAAAGAGAGAACACAGGGCAGAGATCAAAGGAAGCATGGGAAAGCATTGGAAACTGATCAAGGAGAGATTCAACCTAGAAATAAGGAGAAATTTTCTGACAGTGAGAACAATCAATCAATGGAACAGTTTGCCTCCAGATGTTGTGGGATTTTCATCACTGGAAGCTTTCAAGAAGAGACTGGATTGGAATCTGTGAGAAATGGTGTAGGGTCTCCTGCTTGGGGGGGGTTTGGACTTCATGACTACAGGGTCCCTTATTCTAATTCTAAATAAACTCAAAATAATATAGAATGTGACAGAGGGATAGAATCAAGATCATATGAAGGGTTAATACTATTTTATAATACCTTGATAAGACCACACTTGGAATATTGCATCCAGCTTTGGTTGCCAGGATATAAAAATATGTTGAGACTCTAGAAAGGGTGCAGAGAAGAGCAACAAAGATGATTAGGGGACTGGAAGCTAAAACATATGAAGAACAGTGACTGATGGAAGATGCCCTGCCTGAAAATTTGAAAAGATCAGCGTTGAGGGTTTTAGATTGGATCTTGAGGAAGATATGAATGAAGCATTAAGAAGAGATTTGGAGAAGAGATAACAGAGGCCAGAGATCGAAGGAAGCATGAGAAAGAAACTCAAAATAATATGGGATGAGACAGAGAAGAACTTGAATAAACTTTCAGAATTCTGTTCTTATAAGCTATCATAATGAAGTAAATTCATGGATTCCCTGAGATGTCTCTGACTTGATCTGGCCTACTTTTAAAGGCTGACAACCAAGATGTCTTCTCTTGTTCCAGGCTGCAGGACACAGAATAATGGACTTAAATTAACAGGAAAGCATGTTCCAATTGATTTAAGAAAAGCTTCCTCACAATAAGAACAATTTAACAATGGAACAAATGACTCAAAACAGAAGTTGGGTATGATGGATGTGTTCATATAGAAGTTGGATTATTGGATTTGAATTCCTAAACTGTATAGTGGCTTATATTTAATTATCTGGGATCCTATTTTTTTTTTTTTTAGAGAAAACTGTTCAGGAAGCAGCATTTTTGCATTCAAACAAAGCTCTCCTTAAATATCATCATTGTTTTACAATACAGTCTCACTATACACAGGTTAGTACTTAAACCATCTTCCATTAATGCTAATCTACTGAGGAGAAGGAGGAGGGGAAGGAGAACTAATAGAATTATATCAAATAACAGGTGATAGGAATTGAAAATGGGAAGGGGGATACACTGTGCACTCTACACAGTTTGATAAAGAATTGTTTTGCTTGGAATTCCTCATGCTGATAGAGTGTACATTAGCCTTCTGTTTTCATCTGAAGTTACCCAATGCAATTTAATGAGTTACATTTATTATAGATGCCCATTCCAACAGACTGTGGGTGGCTTATAAAATCTCATACCAAAGTTAAAGTGATTTAAAAACAGAGACAAAATAAAGCAGACCAGACTAAAAACAGCCACTAAAACACAATAGCACAGAATTTCCCCAAACAAAACATTTGACCCCAGGCCCCCAAAAAATAAATAAAAATAAACCAGGTTTTAAAGGCCTTTCAAAAGCCCAAGTGAGAGAACACCGTCAGAAGAATAATTTGGGGTTCCAACTTGAGCCAGGGGTTGTGTAAGAATAAATAAAAATGAAATCCAGACAGCTGTGAGGAAAGGAGAAATATTTATTCCCCAAAGGAAAAGTGTTTGCTTTGGGGGCAGCTGCAGAGAAATGGGGTACAGCGATGTAGTTTTACAGAGGGGCTTGTCCTGGGTGTGAAGTTTGTGTGTGCTGATTCTACGGTGACACTTGAGGGGCATGTGTGTAAGTACATGTCATCTATGATGTTTATTCTTGTGAACGTGCAGTTCTGCTGAGAGACCTATTTATTTATTTATTTATTATTTCGACTTATATGCCACCCTTCTCCCCAGACTCAGGGCGGCATATAATTTAATTAATTCTGTGTTTACTGACCTTCTCCTTTGATATGTGGGTAGGTCTGAGTAACTTATTTGGGGATTTGAGGAAGTTTGAGTAAATGATCCCCCCCTTTGCCATTTTAACTTGATTAACTTAGTTTCAGCTTGACTGTCAATTATCTTAGTGGAGACCTGCTTCTCAGTCCATTGTGGATTCTGTTAATATTTTAAGGGAAGATGGGGAACAGTAAAGAATAAAATATATTTTGATATAAAACTTCCCCCAATACCAACAGTGTATCTAGGGAGGTACAGTTTCTGGTCTGACAAGGATTTTGTAAACAGCCATCTGCAAACTGTTTCATTATCAGCGGAGAGACCTGCTGATTTATAGAAAAGCAGCAAAATGGAAAATAATAGAGACTGCACTCTAATGTGTTGGTTGCAGATGATAAACAGTTCAGTACTTTACTTTATTTACTTTACTTTACTTTATTTTGACTTATATGCCGCCCTTCTCCTCAGACTCAGGGCGGCTCACAGCAAATAATACAAGTACAAAATATAAATTAGTTAAAATAATAATATACAATATAAAAACAATAAAACTATACCCACTCATACAACATACAGTCCCAATCAAAGGCCCAGGGGCAGAGCGCAGCTCACAAGCCCCAAGCCTGTCTGCATAGATGTATTTTTAAAAGTTTTCGGAAAGCTAGGAGGGAAGGAGCAGTACGAACCTCTGAGGGAAGTTGATTCCAGAGGGCTGGGGCAGCAACAGAGAAGGCCCTAGCCCTAGGTCCCGCCAAATGACATTGTGTAACAGACGGGACCCGTAGGAGGCCAACCCTATGTCCCCTAACCGGTCGCTGGGATTTATGAGGCAGAAGACGGTCCCGCAAGTATCCTGGCCCATTGCCATATAGGGCTTTATAGGTCATAACCAACACTTTGAATTGTGTTCGGAGACCAATTGGCAGCCAGTGCAGCTCACGGAGGGCTGGAGTGACATGAGCATGTCTTGGGAGACCCAAGTAACTGGGATTCCTATAATGGAATCTCAGTAACTGGGATTCCTATAATGGTGCCTTTTCTTTTTAATAAATCTCATTAAAGAGCTACTTTAAGAATGGTACTTGGAACATGAATTATTTTTGGTTTACAAGAAGGAAAAGAGCCTATCAGCCCTTTGAGGTAGTCTAGTTAAGAAGGACACTCTGTCTTTATTATAAGATTGCATTAACAGAATCTTGCAAGTCTGAAACTACATTTCTTCTCCCCGACCTTTACAGCTTAAGAAACTAGGGAGGGTCTTTCTGAGATGCTTGCCATGCCTGCATTGCTTTGCAGACTCAGCTGCCTCTTATTTGACTGTTGCCTAGGCTGTGGCGATTCCTCCTGTCTCCCAAGGCCATTCCACCAGACATTATAGAGCCCAACACCAGTACTCCAGGTTTGCTCCTGACTGAATGCAGCAGTGCTTACTTCTGAACTGATGAACAGTTTTTCAAACTGGGGGTGTGTGAGTTGCAGCTCCACAAGAGCTACTTAGAGGGGAGAGGGTTAAAAAAATGATTAAATTTGCATAGGTAAGCAGGGAGCAATGCCCCAGAGCAAGTTTTAAATGAGGGCTAAACTTGTGGTGTGTCCATCTGTCAAAACCACTGACCAATCTTAGCAGCTCTGTGGGTTAGCAGATGGCCTTCCATCTGCTACGGTAGTAACTTCAGACTGAGTATGTCTGTATTCTTTGTAGTATGTAGAAGCATGTATGCCAAACCACTCCAGGACTTTTATCCATTATTCTAAATGTCTAGACTTTCAAAATGGAAAAACTTTTGCTAGGTAGAAAAGCAAAACTAAGGTTGATTAGCCAAGTGGTTTTATTTTATTTAGCGTATGGCATGCCAAGTGGTAATACTAATCAAAGTAAACCCAAATTGAGAAAGTAAGATGGAAGTTATATATCTGTTAAAGGAGAATATTTGTAGCTCAGGGTTGAAATGAGGGGTCTTTGGTGCTTTCTGAGCTTGCTTCTTTTCTTGCAGACATTTCATTACCCTAATTAGATAACATCATCAGTTCTAGGGGGGGGTTCCTCTCAGTTTATAGTCTAGTGACTTGGCCTGTCAGTATTGCACCACCTCCACCAGAACTGACAGGGCAAGCCACTAGACCAAGGGTCTTCAGACTTGGCCCTTTAACCGTCCTCCTTTAGGGAGGACAGTCCTCCTTTTGTAAGTTCTGCCCTCCCTCGAAAAGTGTCCTCCTTCATGTCCTCCTTTTTGATATTTGAAGACTAATCTGCAGGGCTTTTTTTTCCTCATAGAACACTCATAATGGTGCTCCAGCACCTTTTTTTGATGTTTTTTTTTTCAACTTTTGCATGAGCTGTGCTACTTCCCGCTATTGGCTTTCAAAAGCCAATAGGAATTGCTGCTGAGCGCGCCAAAACACCCGGCTGGCAAACTTTGCACATGCAAGTTGTCTGTATTATTGTTGCAATGAATAAAATGTTTCTTTTATTTACGATATTTTTTTCTTCAATTTATTTGTGTCCTCCTTTTCATTGTAAAAAAGTTGGTCACCTTACCCTTTTATGACTTGTGGACTTCAATTCCCAGAATTCCTCAGCCAGGCATGCTGGCTGAGGAATTCTCGGAGCTGAAGTCCACAAGTCATAAAAAGGCCAAGTCTGAAGATCCCTGCACTAGACTATAAACTGAGAGCAGAGAGCAGCAAGGACACCTCAATTTATATATCCTTTAGTAACTTAATTTATTTCCACCCTATCTCATGTCCGGTGAATTCATTAATTTTAATTGGAGAAATTCATTGTTTTAGAAAATTACAATATAACAAAATGTGAGAAGCCTAGAATAAGATGATGAGGTTTTTGAGCTGTCCCTGGGCTGCTTTCACACAGCTTGAAATGTGATGCGGGTGCTTTCACTCAACTTGCTTTAGCAAAAATGGCTCTGTGTGTGTGTCTTTGGCTTAAGGTAAAAGCAAAGATGCTTTTGAGTTGAATTCAGTTCCCTTGTGACTAGATCCACCTATTTTTCTTGGCCAAGTTACAGAAGTGGCTTACCATTGCTTTCCTCCTGGATGTTTTTACAATTTCCCAGTTTGCTCAGCAGCTTTGGAATTCCTATGTGTTCTCCATCCAAGTATTAACCAAGGGTAACTCTGCTTAGCTTTTGTAAATAGCAAAGGTCAACAATGTACTGCCATTTGTTGTGAGAACTCAGATTTAAGCTTTATAAACCATGGTTTATGACAGGGGTCTCCAACCTTGGCAACTTTACGACTTGTGGACTTCAACTCCCAGAATTCCTCAGCCAGCATGGCTGGCTGAGGAATTCTGGGTGTTGAAGTCCACAAGTCGTAAAGTTGCCAAGGTTGGAGACCCCTGATTTATGAGTAGCGTGTGGGGCAAATGTAAATGAGGTTGCTAAATCATAATTTTGTGGGTATTGTGAACTTAGCCAGTTACAGAATTGATTACTGTGGTTTAAGAAAATTGTAGCATAGCATGAGTGTCAAAAGCAATCAACAAGGCATTGGATGGGTCCTTCTGAAGGCAGAGTGCTCACTTATTTGCCATAACATTACACTTGGTAATACGAAAGGAATTAATTGAACATATCTTTTATTTCAAGTACAAAAGGAATTGTTCTCCAAATCCTTAGTTAAGCTATGGATTAAATTCTAATAATCCAGCTGCTTTGGTCTACAATAGTGTTTTTCAACCTTGACAAATTTAAGATGTGCAGACTTCAATTCCCAGAATCCCCTAGCTAGCCAAGCTGACTGAGGAATTCTGGGACTTGAAGTCCACACATCTTAATTTTGCCAAAATTGAGGAACATTGATCTACAAATTTCTCACCCTGTGGTTAGGAATTCTTTTTAAGGCAGCGGTTATCAACCTGTGGGTTGCGACCACATTTGGGGTCGAACGACCATTTCACGGGGGTCACCAAACAATGCAGTCCGCCATTTTTCCCCTTTTCCCCTTGGCCGGCACAGGGGGCAGCACCGCGCATGCACGGGGTAGCACCGCGCATGCGCGATGCAGGCCGTCGCACTGTGCATGCGCGGTGCAGGTCGGGGGCGCACCGTGCATGCGTGGTGCAGGTCGGGGTCGCGGCCTGAAAAAGGTTGAGAACCGCTGTTTTAAGGGATTGTGAGAAAACAACTTTGCTAATCTGTGGTGGCATAAAAAATCAGGAGTCTGGCAGCAACTTTTTCAACTAACAAATTTCATTAACAGGCATAAGATTTCATGAGCTACAGCTCATTTCATCAGATCGACAAAGTGCTTTAATTCATACAGGATTTAAATTTGGGGTGAGGTGCGGGGGAAGAAGATAGAAGATCCTGCATATGGATGGAGCTTCAATTGCATGGTTAACATTTTGACTTTTTTGATCCTACTGTGGTAGACACACCTGTGTGGAAGGCATCAAGTCAGAGAGAACTGATTTAAATGGACACGCAAATTGTGTATTTCTGTGAGACTATTTCATGGTGAACTAGACCAGACATGTCAAACACAAGGCCCAGGGTCCGGATGCGGCCCACAAAGTGGTTTCATGTGGCTCGCGAAACCATCCTGGAAACAGTGAGGGAACGTCCCCACTGCCTTGGCCCTGGCCCAGGCCGGCTGGGAGCCAATGTACAATTTTGTGATGGCCATCTATGCTGAAACGCATTCAGTCTTAGCTCCACAAGGCCGTCTAGAAACAGCGAGGAACCAGCCCCTGCCGTGTCGGCCCCGCCCCCTGGGTGCATGCTGGGGAGGTGTCACCCTTTGTGAGGAATGAAGAAATGCACCATGCCTTGGCGCTTGCCCCGGTCCCAGCCCCTCCTGCCAGAGACCCTCAGATCTGTCCCACTCCTGCCCAGGCCCCCACAGGCCCCCTTGATGCGAACGATGTAGAGCTGGCCACGCCCACCCAGTAGACCACACGTACTCCATCCACACCCACCCAGTAGGCCGCACCCACCCTGGCCACACCCACCCGGCCCCCTGAGGGCAACCACAATGCTGATGTGGCCCTCAATGAAATTGAGTTTGACACCCTTGGACTAGATGATTTCTTGCAGTCTTGTTTAACTACAGATCAGTCTGTGGAGACTTAATCGAGTGTCTTAATGGCTGAGAAATATTTAAAATGAATATTCTGAGGTTGAACAAAGTAATTGTTAGAGATTGTTGTTAAAGAACTGAGACGAGCATTTCTTTTGTATTTAAGACAAATAAATACTGTAAGGTAATCAGTGATAAAAGGAGCTTTATTCATGTCTTTTTATGCTGGACCAAAAAACAGGAAGAATTTTATGTTTGAAAAATTCAGTCTCCCTCCGGTCCTTTCCTAAGGCTGAAATGCCTTTGTCTGAAACTTCCTCCCTTTTGAAAAGGTTTAGAAGGCTAAATCCCACACCAACAAAAATATCCATCATAATCACATAATCTAAATTATAAATAACTGTGGCATGTCACAGATCAGTCAGCATTTAAAAAAAACAAAGGGGTGGGCATATTTTTTTTATATTTTTTATTATTAGATATATATTTGTACATGTAAACAAAGAAAAAATTCAAGTTAAATGCTATTCAACTTAATACAATCATTTTAAACTTGTAAACATTCTTCACTCCGTATATCAAGATTTAACTATAAGCCAGATACATTTTCTTTGATTGGTGTTTCTCTTGTATGTAGTCTATCCAATGTTTCCAGTCCAACATATATTTTTCATTTGAGTGATCCTTCAAATATGCAGATATTTTAGCCATTTCTGCCATATTTATGACTTTCAAAGTCCATTCTTCAATAGTTGGTATTTCTGGTTTCTTCCAGTATTGTCCCACCAACAGTCTCGCTGCTGTGATCAAGTTCAAACTTAAGTTCGTCTCTATGGTGGTACAGAAAGGTTGTCTTTGTGGACAGATACGTTGGACAGTAATTGTGTAAATAAATATCTTGTCATTAAAAACTTCTGTTTAAATGCTGTTGGAGGAGATCATGTTGCAATACAACAAAAAGAAAAAAATCTTCCTTAAATAAGGTAAAAATGTAAAATTAAGTAAATTATTTAACAAAAGGGGAAATAATCTGGCCCTTTTCTTCGTACATTACATTTCCACAGTTGGGGATTTAAGAGGAAAAACAGGTTGTTATGTCATTCTCCACCTGTATTTTGAAACTACAGTCCCAAGAAAGGTGTACAGTAAGGTTTTTTAGCATGCTTATCTAGCTCTTTATTTGTATTTAATTCAGGTAGTTCTCAACTTACAACCACAATTCCTGTTGATGAGATAGTTGTTAAGTGACTTTTGCCCCATTTTATGACCTTTCCTGCCACAGTTGTCAAGTAAATCACTGCAGCTGTTACGTTACAAACACTATTATGAATGCTTCCTAATATGATATTATGATTAATGTTGATTGCTTTAATAAAAAATTTTTTTAAAAAAAAAAAGGTTTTAAAGTTTTGAAAAGGTTTAAAAACAAAAAAAAAGAAAGAAAACCTGGCTTCCCTATTGATTTTGTTTGTCAGAAGGTCACAAAAAATGATCACATGACCCAGGGACACTGCAGCCATCATAAATATGAGTCAGATGCCAAGCATCTGAATTTTGATCATGTGACCATGGGCATGCTATAAGGGTCATAAAGGTGAAAAATTGTCATAAGACACTTTTTTTTCAGTGCCGATCACTAAATGAACTGTTGTAAGTCAAGAACTACCTGTATTGAGCTGACTATCTTTTGGAAGACTATCTACCGTAGGTTTATTAGTATTTAACCATCCTAGAAAATTTGGACTTGTCATTCTCTTGCTCACTCCCCCCCCCAGACCCAGGCATTAGCACAGCAGTTCTCAACCTTTTCCGGGGCTCGACCCTGGCCCGCATCGCGCATGCGCGGCATGGTGCAAAGGGCGCATCGCGCATGCGCAGCGCGATGGCCCGCATCGCAAAGGGGAAAAAAATGGCCGACCAAAAAAAAATATGGCAGGCCCGCATCGCGCATGCATGGTGCGACGGCCCACATCACAAAGGGGGGAAAAATGGCGGACCAAAAAAAAATTGTGGACTGTGGTGTTTGGTGACCCCCGTGAAATGGTCGTTCGACCCCAAATGGGGTCGTGACCCACAGGTTGAGAACCGCTGCATTAGCAGAACCGAGAAGTCTATCATGAGTTTGAGGATCCACCACAGAGTGGAGACAATTGTTAATGCAAACTTCCCAGCCTGGTATTGAGATGTTGGTTTTACAACTCCTTGAATACCAAGCCAACATACTTGGGGAATAAGCTTTGCGGACTCTATTTGTGATTGCTTGACTCTAAACAAAACTTCCAGAAAGCTTGGGAGAAGAATGGAAGGCAAAATTGGGAGAAAGAGGACGATTCATTTGGTAGCTTATCTCACAAGTGGCAGCTTAGCCCGGTTGAGGGAAAACCTATTTAAAAGGTGTTTCAAATGGTTCACCATTCCTTAAAATCCATGTAAATAAATACCTCCAGAGGCTGGACCTCCATGAATTCATTCTGAAGCAGAGCGGGAAATTCTTCCACATTCTGTATTTGCTGCAGAGTAGCATTAAAGATGCATGACTGAACCCACTGTAGTTCTTGCTTCCTTAATCATGCCCAGCTGAGTGAGATTTTATCTTGGGATCTCTCCAGAACAGTGTTTCTCAACCTTGACAATTTTAAGGCATGTGGACTTCAACTCCCAGAATTCCACAGCCAGCAATTGTCAAGGTTGAGAAACTCTGCTCCAGAAGGATAACTGGTTTCATCTTCTGGATGTACGCTATGGTCACCAAATGACAAAGAACTCAGTTGATGACAGGACATGTTGCTGAGCATGCTTCCAACCTCAACAGCAGGCAGATAAATAATACTGTAATATAGACATTACAGCAAACAGTTATGAATAGTTGACTATCTTTGATACATCTATGAGAAGTTTATTCAGATGCGTTATACCAGACATGTCAAACACAAGGCCCGGGGGCCAGATG
This sequence comes from Bothrops alternatus, assembly GCA_034064705.1. Lineage (NCBI taxonomy): Eukaryota > Metazoa > Chordata > Lepidosauria > Squamata > Viperidae > Bothrops > Bothrops alternatus. The sequence continues at coordinate 339,882 of JARGCV010000239.1, forward strand.
CGGCCCGCAAAGTGGTTTCATGTGGCCCGCGAAGCCATCCTGGAAACAATGAGGGAACACCCCCTGCTGCCTTGGCCCTGGACCAGACTGGCCGGGAGCTAATGTAGAATTTTGTGGTGGCCATCTATGCTGAAACGCATTCAGTCTTAGCTCCACAAGGCTGTCCAGAAACAGTGAGGAACCAGCCCCTGCTGCGTTGGCCCCGCCCCCTGGGTGCATGCTGGGGAGGTGTCACCCTTTGTGAGGAATGAAGAAATGGACCATGCCTTGGCGCTTGCCCCGGTCCCACCCCCTTCTGCCAGAGACCCTCAGATCTGTCCCACTCCTGCCCAGGCTCCACAGGCACCCTTGACGCGAACGATGTAGAGCTGGCCATGCCCACCCAGTAGGCCACACCCACTCCATCCACGCCCACCCAGTGGGCTGCACCCACCCTGGCCACACCCACCCAGCCCCCCAAGGGCAACCGCAATGCTGATGCGGCCTCAATGAAATTGGGTTTGACACCCCTGCGTTATACGAAGACCTAGTTTTCTGGGGAAATCTTAGTGCTGTACTGGAAAAGATAGCAAGGAAGAGAAGGACAATCAGTGACTTAAGGCCATTTTTCACATTTATGACCATTGCATGGTCATGTGATCAAGATTCAGATGCTTAGCAACCGACTCATATTTGTGACAGTCGCAGTGTCCCACGGTCGTATGATCACATTTGTAACTTTCTGACAAGCAAAGTCAATGAGGAAGCCAGATTCACATAACAACATGTGACTAACTTAAGTTCAGTGACTCACGTAACAACTGTGGCAAGAAAGGTCGTAAAATGGGGCAAAACTCACTTAACAAATGTCTTGCTTAACAATATAAATTTTTGGTTCAGTTTTGGTCGTAAATCGAGGACTATATGTGTTGATATTAGTTTATAGAGGGTGCTGATTTTTTATTGTCTTGCTTGCTCTGTTTTTATGTACAATTGCTATCATGTGACTATACCACTAATCAATATTATTGCAAGTACATCAAAACAAGTTACATACTCTTTTGGAAACATCTAAATGTCCAGAAAAATTGTATGCCGTTTATAAATTCTTCTCTTTCCAGTATGGCTTTGAAAGCCAAAATGCGTAACTATAGATACTTATTCTGTGACTTAACTGGTTGTAAAACTAAACCCCCCATAACTCTTAAAACAATTAAAATGTAAGGGACTGGTTTGTCTCTTATAAAGTTCAAATATATCCAGTATTTATATAACTGGGGGAAAAAGCGTTTTTTTAAAATTCACAGACGATAGCACAATTGAAAAGCAAATAAATTCCATTTAAGTCAGAGTACCGGTTTCAGCATTTTAAATTAATCAGGAGTTTAATGTAGATTTTGAGCAGTTATTAGAATTTTGTATTTTGAACAAGTCTCTATTTTCAAAGAAAGAGAGCATTTCTGTTTAAAAGAAGAAAACCACAGAATCAATGCACGCATACAAGCCATGTTCTAACGTTTATTAGGGATTAAACTCCACTGGAAAAATATGGAGAAAAGTTGCTTATGATTGCATTTGCTGGTAAGTAGTTCCTTCTTGATTTTTCTGTTTGAAAGAAGGAAAAAAATTCTCACCCAGACAGACACATACGAACGAGAATTGACCCAGACACTGGAGGATTATAAAGTGGAAAGGTTTGGAAAAAATTAAGCCATTTTCTTCCCACAAATGCATGAGCTAAGCTGAAACCAATTCAACCGCTGGCACAGATAAGTTAAAACCAATCTTTTGCTGAGCAGAAGGACAAAACCAGAAACCCTGAAAAGTTAGACCCCTGTATTGTAACTCAGCTAGGCTGGGGCATTTTTGAGGGACCAAAGATGGGCAAAGGATGCCCTTCCTACTAGGAAAGTTGATGGTCTCCTTCTTTATAACTGGACAAGCAGACATTGTTGATTTTATGTGTGCCTGCTGATATCCAAACTCTGAGGGGGGAACATGGGTTTGGCCTGATGTTCAATGAAATTTTGCTGTTTCTTCATAATTACTGACCTCTAATTTTCTACCAATTCTTGGACAACCTTCTACTTTTTTTTTGTGAACATCTGGACCTTCATGAGGATCAGATCTTGCAGATATCCAAGGTTGTGAAGGATATGATGGGCTTCTCATGAACCCTTGGAAATTCAATAAGGAAGTTAAATTCCAAAGCAACTGGGTGACATCCCAAGTTAGATGTGGGCAACTAATTGCTTCTAATTTTCTCCAACTTTAGCACAAAATCTTAAAATCCTTCCCTCTATATGATTCCGTTATGCAATTGCCTTGGGATGGCCACAGGATTTTAGACCCAAAGTCCACAAATTTTCCCCTCAAATCATCATATCATCATCATGATGTGAAATGTAAAATGGCTGCCCTATAGGTGAATGGAGACCATCACAAACTGATGAGGGATCTTACCACACAATGGTGTTACAAATCATACTGGGGATACAATTATCACAGAGATGCAAATCTATCTCATAAAATACTGCTTTTGCCAACAGTTTCTGCATATTTCATTTATTTATTTACTTAGGGGTTTTTTTAAATCCCGCCCTCGTTATTTTTATAGATAACTCAAGGTAGTGAACATACCTAATATCCTGCCTCCTGTTTTCCTCACAGTAATAACTGTGTAAGATGGGTTGGGCTGAGAGAGAGTAACTGGCCCAAAGTCACCCAGCCTGCTTTCATGCCTAAGGTGCAACTAGAATTCACAGTCCCTTTGTGATTGGCCCAAAGTCATCCAGCTGGCTTTTATGTCCAAGACAGGATTAGAACTCACCACTTCCTGATTTCTAGCCTGATATGTTAAACACCATAGTTTTCTTTAGATTACAATATCTGTCACATTCAGCCACCTTTGACGTCACTAGGCTAAATGAGGTTTTGTCAGCCCCACTAGGTAAAATAGATTAGGAAAACTCCCCCAGAACCCCACAGAAAGGCTAAAAGTACTTTTATTGGGATCGGCTATCAAAGCACAACTTTTAAAGACTGATCACATTATACCTCTTTCTCTTTCTTATGTGCCACTGAATTAGGGAGACGTCTGCTGATCCACTTCCAAATATTACCTTATAGTCCTGGACTTTAAAAAATGCTTAAGCCTATTTTGTCTAGGTCAGGGCTTGGTGACCCAGTGGGAAAAGGCAGGGACAGGCACCTTTATGAGCGCATGTGCACACATACTAATGTGTCTGCATGTGCACGCGAACGGGGCCACAAGCATGCGTGCTCCGCAAATGGGGCTGCTAGCGCCGGTGCGCAGCTCGGCTACTGCCAGCACAAGGGGGATGAGCGTGCACACACACATACATGCGCTGGCCAACCACTCATGCAGCCTGGTGGCCAAGAGGCCACGGCTCGGTAGTGGGCTGCGGCCCATAGTTGGGGATCTCTGGTCTAGGTCATGGTTCCTTGCATTATCTCCATCAAGATTTTCTTCTTTACTCTCTACAGTTTTAGAGTCGTAGTCAACTAATATTGATGGCATCTAGCTAATCTTGGAAATCTAAGCAGATTAGAACATGGATTCCTTGGATTTCCCAGGTTTGATCTAGTGCAGGGTTAGGCAACCTTGGCTCTTTTATGATTCGTGAACTTCAACTCCCAGAATTCCTGAGCCAGCTATGAAGTTCACGAGTCATAAAAGAGCCAAGGTTGCCTAACCCTGACCTAGTGTGACATACCAGTCCTTTTGCTGGCAATTTAAAGTTTAATCAAGACGGAGGAGGAGAAGGAGAAGGAGGATGGGAGACCACCAGAAAAATCCTAGAGAATATAAGGTAGTTCAGGAAGTGAAAACAACCACAATAAGTAAGGGGAACAAATCAGAAAAGGCAATTACACATCCCTCCTTAAAATTCCTTCAAGTCGTGCTCAAATCCCAACGATTCACGATCAGCGAAATACCCAAACTTTTCTTGGCATCAAAATGAAAACTATTTTTCACTGTTTCCTTCTGGGATTTTTTTTTTTTAACTTCCCAGTCTAGCCTTACTTTAAACTATTCCAAAATTTCAGTGGGAAGGACTTTTCTCTCTCTGTGGATAGAGGAATTAGACTCTGTCCTGGGTGGCTGAGTGCATGAGACCCAGATCCAGATTAAACATTACATGCGGAGGATTTGCTTTATGATTTAAGCACAATCCCATCACTGGATTAGTTGATGTCCCTGTACGCAAAGTAGGTCATGTTTCCTTATCACTTTTTTCCACTCCAAGCTCTGCAGAGAAGGTGTCTGTCATAGTTCCGATAGATGAGACCAGTTAAAAGAACTTCAAGGGAGAGAATGTTTTCTCAAAAAACATTTTTATTTGGCTACAAAATATCAGCACGTGCAAAAGTGAACCCAAGACTAAATTCCCCTCCCTGTTCTGTCCCAGCCTATGTGAGTCCTTGTTAATTCACAAGGGCGAACTCCTCTTTGAACAAGTAGGCTGGAAATGCAGGGAAAACAAACCCCTTTTATTAATTAGGTACAGACCTGCAAAATGTCCCAAAAGCAAAGGCAAACAAAACACGATGCAAATGGAGAATTATCCAAGGCAAACAGAACACGATTCAAACGGGGAATTGTTCACAAGCAAGGCAAACAAAACAAGATTCCATAAAACTTGATTCCTTTGCAAATGGTTGCCTTCAGCAACCAGCACCGCCCACACCTTCCCTTTTTATTATGCAGCCCCAAGGCGTGGCTTCTCAATGCCTTCTCCTCCTCCCTTGGAGTCACCCCATTGCCTCCCTCTGTTCTGTTCTTGTTGCCTGTCTGCGTTTGTGAGCGTCTATAATGTCTTCCAGCTGTGAGTCCTCAGAGTCTGACTCAGCTTCCCCACACAGCTGAGTCTCAGCCTGAGCACGATTGAAGGGGCCAGGCTCTTTTCATCAGATTGTAAGTCCTGGAGCTCATCAGAGCCTTCCTCTGATGGCTCTCCAGGCCCCTCCTCCTCCTCCTCTGATTCCCCAGACTCAGCTGCCGGGTAGGACTCACTACACTCCCCCTGGTTACAAAGTTGCAAAGTTATGATTCCCACCCCAATTAGATGTCATAGATGACATTCACCAATTGTTACTAAACATGGGCTCCCCTCCCTGACCTCTAACCCGCCAAAATGTAATCAGTAGTGACCTTGGTTCCCATACCTACGAATTGTTTTGGCTAGCTTAAAACTACACTTCCCTCCTCCTCCCTTTCCAAATATGTGGCAACTGAAAACGAAATGAAAGTGGCTTCTTTTCAATTTGTTGCAGAGTTCACAGTGTCCGTCGTTTGCAAAAATAACATCCAACTTCATCTGGAAGAAGCAGACAACTCTTTTCCCACAAGCAGGCAATCACCATAGTGATTCCTCAGCCTTTGCTGCCACTCCTGGCCTAAGTTCACACAGTGCATTCATCCTGACTAATAGGGAATTGAGTACAGGTAGTCTTGACTTATGATCGAGCAGTGTGGTAGCCTAGTGGTGAAGATTCTCACCTCCCATTTGGAAGGTTGAGAGTTCAAGCCTAGGTAGCGGCAGATGTTTCTCCTAGGACACCAAGAAAAAATATTTGCTGCTAATTCCGTATAGACATTAAGAAGGGCATCTGGCCAGTAAATGCTGAGCTCCACCCATTCACCCCCACCCCAAATTAAAAGGACAAGAGCAGTGATGGCAAACCTTTTAGAGACTGGTGCCCAAAAACCACCCCACCCCCGACCCATCGCTCCGCTCCGCTCCGCCCCGCCCCTCCACCCCTGCCCTGCCCCCACCCCACCTACCAGGCCACCCACCACCTACACGGCCCGCCGCAGATTGCTGAGGCAGCCCTGCAGTGCCATGGTGGCCACGCCCTCCACTCGCACCCCGCATCATCTGCGCATGACGGGGCGCGAGGGTGGAGTCTTGTCCCTGCTGCCCAGCTGCCATGTGCTTGGCTGCATTGCTCCGCACCCAAGGATGAGTCTTCTCCCGGGGGGGCTGATGATGAGGGGGCCACGGGGGGAGGCAGGGTTGGGGCGACGACGTGCGTGCTCACAGAGAGGACTCTGAGTGCCACTTCTGGCACGCGTGCCATAGGTTCGCCACCACTGGACTAGAGGTTCATAAAAAATAAAAAAGGTCTTTCACTAATAACCATAATGTAACCTGTCCATCACGGTCCTAAGTTATGATGGTTGTAAAACGGGTCACCCATGTGATCAACCCAATTTTACAACCTATTTTGCAGCAGTTGTTAAGTAAGTGAAAGGTTCACCATGGGCCAGTTTTGCTGAAAACTGGAAGTAAATACCAATTTTCAGCAAAAATGTCGCAAAATGTGGTCACATGATGCAGGAGGCTGCAAATGGCTGTAATTGTAGGCTGGTTGCTGAGCTCCTGAAATGTGGTCATGTGACTATGGGGGTGGCTGTCAAAACTTTGGAATTGGGTTATAAGCACCCCTGGAACAATTATAAGTCGAGGACTATCTGTAGGCTTCCATTTGCTGTGGGAGTCAAACCAGCATGTTAAGCCAAACTGAGATTGATTTCTTTGGATACAGCATGTCATACAATGGGAGAAATGGTATTTTGTTAACCTAGGTCCTAGGTGGAAGATGCGTGAATACTTATAGGATGCTTTAGGTTCCTTTGGTTTTGAGAAATATGCAGGATGGATCAAAAAGTCAAAATACATTATACATTACATCATGTAAAACGGAGGTGGGGCTTCAATCAGCTTCCTTTTTTTGATACACACACACACACACACGCACGCACACATAAAATCTGTGAATTAGCCAGTCCCTGGGCTGCTAGAATCCTTCAGCCACCTGAGTTCGATATAAGTTTATTTTCTTCCAGTAAGGAAAAAATACATTTAAATGAAAAGCCATCTGGCTGAAAGCAAATCTGGAGCCTCTATAGTGGTTTCTATTTTTACAAATGCTTCATGCATTTTTTGGAAACTGAGAATTCTATGTCAGCAGCCCTGGGGCTTGCTTAGAGGAGAAAGAGTAGAAAGCAAGCTCATCACTTATTTTTTTTTAGGTCAAATGGATGTTTGGTGATTAGCTATGCCCATTAAGGCATTCTGGGAAAGTGCAACTCAGAGTGGCCATTTGTAAAAACACTCACTAAGTAAACACAAGAGGGATAGAATCAAGAACACATGAACAGTTAGTACCACTTTGTAATGCCCTGGTAAGACCATATTACATCCAGTTTTGGTCACTACTATATAAAAAAGATGTTAAGACTCTAGAAAGAGTTCAGAGAAGAGCAACAAAGATGATTAGGGGACTGGAGGTCATATGAAGAACAGTTGCAGGAATATGGGTATGAAAAGAAGGACTGGGGATGACATGATAGCAGTGTTCCAATATCTCAGGGGTTACATAAGAACATAAGAAGAGCCATGCTGAATCAGGCCAAAGCCCATCGAGTCCAGCATTCTGTGTCACACAGTGGCCCACCAATTGTACATGGGGATCTTGAGCAGAAAGAGAAGGCAAAACCCTCCCTTTCCCTTGACCCCCAACAAATGGTACTCAAGGGAATCCTGCCTGCCTCAACCAACATAGAGGCGGCACATGGACATCCGTTTTAATAACCACCGATACACTTGGCATCCATGAATCTGTCTGACCCTGCCTTGAAGCTGTCAAGCCTGACAGCTGTCACGACCTCTTCTGGAAGTGAATTCCATAAATCAACGACCCTCTGGGTGAAGAAATATTTCCCTTTATTTGTCCTCACTTTCTTACCTACGAGCTTTAGGGAGTGCCCCCTTGTCCTAGTATTGTGTGGTAGAGAAAAGATTTTTTCTCTATCCACCTTTTCTATCCCATGCATGATTTTATGATTTTGCCACAAAGAAGAGGGGGGTCAAGCTATTCTCCAAAGCACCTGAAGGCAGGACGAGAAGCAATGGATGGAAACTAATCCAGGAGAGGAGCAACCTAGAAATAAGGAGAAATTTCATAACAGTGAGAACAATTAATCAGTGGAACGACTTGCCTCCGGATGTTGTGGGTGCTCCAACACTGTAGGTTTTAAAGAAAAGATTGGACAACCATTTGTCTGAAATGGTATAAGATTTTCCTGCTTGATCAGGGAGTTGGATTAAAAACCTCAAAGGTCCCTTCCAACTTCGTTATTCTGTTATTCTGGTGCTTTCAAACGTCCAGTGGGCCTCAAATGGTTAGTATCTTTGGTTTAACTCTTCTGCAGTGCATTGCTGAGTGCAAAATGGTTTGCAAGTTGGGATGTGTTGGGAACCTGGAAGAGGGAGTAGGGAGTAGGATCATTACTAGAAAAATGCCAGAGGAAAAATGTAAAGGAGATCTGGAGTGATTCTGTCTTAATTAGGCTAGGTATAAGCTGATCTTCATCGAAAAAGTTTATCTACAAGTAGGTAGTTCCTAAGAATCAACAATGATTCAATAGCTGACTGGGGAATTCTGGGAGTTGAAGTCCACGGGTCTTAAAGTTGCCAAGGTTGGGTACCCCTGATTTTAATCATCTGTTATTTTCCTCTACTAGCAATAAACGTCTTCCCAGAAATGCAAATAGTCCTTGGGAATCTGAAACTTGTAAAACTTAACTTTCGGTGACCTGCTTTGGTTTGTGGCTTCTTTCTATAACTGTGAAGGGTTGGGGGAGAAACAATGAAGGGTCTTGAATGGGATGGCAGATTCACATGATAATTTCTATACTGCTGTGACAACAGTTGTCAAAAGACCGGAATCATTAAATGATTCCGGTGCAGAAAACCAAGTCAGGATGGGGAGAAAGCTGGCAGTTTATGGGGGTGGGTATAAGGTTTCCTGCCTTGTGAAGGGGGTTGGACTAGAAGACCTCCAAGGTCCCTTCCAGATTCTATACAGGTAGTCCTCGACTTACAACAGTTCGTTTAGTGACTGTTCAAAGTTACAATGGCACTGAAAAAAGTGACTTAGCATTTTTCACACTTACGACCGTTGCAGCATCCCCGTTTTTGTGTTTCGGGATTCGAGGCATTGAAGCACAACACATGTTGGAATCAAACTTCTTTTATTGCTACTTAACTCCACTCCACTCACTCTGCAAACAGGCACGCAGGGTTTTTATAGTTTTCCAACCCCCAGGCAGTCCCGCCAATCGGAATCCCTCTTTCTTCGCGCCTTGTGCATGCGCAGAACTCCAGCGCCAGCCAGTCTGGTCCTGGGCAGTTTTTAGGTTGCCCGGGACCATTTGCAACATGTCTGGGCCTGCTGAGTTGCCTCATCAGGCCCAGGACACAACACCCACAGTCATGTGATCTATCTTCGGATGCTTGACAATTGGTTTATATTTATGACGGTCGCAGTGTTCTTGGGGTCATGAGATCCCCTTTTGCAACTTTCTGACCAGTCAAGTCAACAGGGAAGGCAGATTTAGTTAAGAAGCGTGTTACTAACTCAACAACTGCAGTGATTCACTTAACAAATGTGGCAAGAAAAGTTGTAAAATGGAGCCAAACTCACTTGACAAATTTCTCACTTAACGACATATATGTTGGGCTTCCTTGTGGCCGTAAGACGAGGACTACCTGTATTTTATGATTCAGGCTGCAGGAGCAGCTTCCACAACTTGTATTGCAACTGCAGTACCTCGAAGTGCCAGAATTGCTGGATTAAATTTACAAGCTAGCTCCTAGGAAATGGCCTGAATTTATGTTTCAGGTTACAGGGCAGGTGCATAAATTCAGCCTGAGTCAATTCACGATTGATGGACAGATTTGGTCAATAGTGGAGCGAGTGAGAGGTTTAGAGGTCAGGTTACACAATTGGCACTTTCTCAGGTTCCCAAGCAGACATTCAGAGCTTCACTCTAGCTGAGAGATTAGAAATAAGAGTTGTAAATTCAGGGCAGCTTTGCCATCTTGAAATGAAAAACCAACATTGGCCAGATACACACAATATAGAAAACTGTAAATCTGGATTTACAGGAAGACAGTTGCTGTGTTTATATAGCACGCTTCCACCAAGGAAATAAATCTTAGGATGGCTTTTATCAGTCATAAATTATCCAGGCATATTTTAGCACAACATTGCTATTGCCTGACTCTGCTCAGAATCGTCTAAAGGAGTATTTGTCAATCTTGTCATGCTGGCTGGGGAATTCTGGGAGCTGAAGTCCAGATACCTTAAAGTTTTTTCTTACCCAATTTTTTAATTAATTTTCCAATATTGCATTTACCTATTTGAAAAGTAGTGTGGCGGTTGAGCATCTTGATTCCATTACATTTAAGTATCATCAGTACAAATCTCAAAGTATTTCAACAACAAAACTCCCTCTCTTTCCCCCATAAGATCTACTATCATATTCAGATCAATACAGTTCTTATTCTATCAATCAAACAAAAAATACCTTTCTAATATTCATTAATAATCTTCAGTCTATACATATCTTAATTAATTTGACATTCCATCTTTTAGACAATAACCTAATAAGTTTTTCTTAACTTTAATTTTGCATTAATATTTAAATTTAACGTTTAATCTTTATCATTTCCAGATTTTAAATGATGCCAGTTTCTCAGTCTCCTATCTCATATTTACGGCTAATAATTTTCTTTTCCTTTTTTCTACTTCTTTCCTTTCTTCCTTTCCAGAAAAAGAGAAAAATAATTAAACAGACCATCAGCATTTATACCACAAGCTAATATACAAATTTAATTATTAGTATTTATACTTCTAAGTTTTATTTAACCTGTATCTCAACTCATGACAATATCAGATACCTTAAAGTTGCTATGGTTGAGAAATACTGATCTAAAGAACCGGGGTTGTGCGAATTGAATATTGTAATAGCAATAGCAATAGCACTTAGATTTATATATCATTCCACAAGGCTTTACAGCACTCTCTGGGCAGTTTACAGAGTCAGCATATTTGCCCTCAATAATCTGGGTCCTCATATTACCACCTTCAGAAGGATAGAAGGCTGACTCAACCCTGAGCCAGCCAGGATCAAACTCCTGGCAGTGGACAGAGTTAACCTGCAATACTACATTCTAACCACTGCACCATCATGGCCCCTTATAATATGCAGTTTATAATACTCATAGGATATATTTATTCCAATTGCAGGATGGGTGCAGAGTTCTTGTAGCACTAAAATATAAATTTAAATCAGTGTTTCTCAACCTCAGCAATACAACTCTCAGCATGGTGGCTTGGAAATTTCTGGGAGTTGAAATCCGTGCATTTTATAGTTGCCGAGATTGAGAAAACTGATTTGAAATATAAATTGTTTTGTTTTTTACTGAGACAATCCATCGGAGCCAGGGTCTGGACCTTGCTCTCTTTCTGCCAAAATAATTACATTTTTCTATTTTAATTTATTTATCATAATGGAAGACTGTTCCTAATTCTAAACTTTTTTTTTTGCTGATGCTGCTGATGACTTACTGTGATATTTTATTATTATTTTAAAAGATTTTTCTTTTTATAAATTCTTTCAGTGGATATAGTTACATCGGCAGAAAACTGACCCTGGTTTACAGCTCTGTCCGATTTTACTGCAGATTTTTTCTGAAATCCAGGGATAAGGAAATAACTTCCTTACTAATAAAAGAATATATTATAAATGCAGGCGTGGATGTGCTATTTTTAAAGGAATGCCCTGAAGCGTAAAAATTGGGCCATCTTACACGGTTCTTTTCTCTAACTTCCTGGAGGTTTCCATTAATTTCAGAATATATTATGATAATCCAGCTGGTGGAAGACAGCAGCTATGTTAAATGACCCAGATTTTTTTTTTGCTGGAGTCATAGGGTGAGTGGGATACGGAGAAAAAGTGTAAAATTATTACACATCGGAAGGGAAAATTATTGCTTTAAATATGCAGTGAAGCTTACAAACATTTCCTTTAACTATCAACCAAGTGAGCATTGCGTAGGGTAGACATTTTTTTAAGCAAAGATGGACAAAAATTAACCCATCTTGAATGAGCAGCAAAATCTAGAAATTTCATTTTGTATTTTTTTTCCTTCCCTTGAATTTTGGGGAGGAACAGTGTTGTTTTTTTTAAACAAAAAACAAGAAATACATTTACAGTCACACTTTCTCCAGATTCAAGCTTAGCAGAATAATAGAACTAGTAGGGACCGTAGAGGTCTTCTACTTCAACCTCTTGCTCAAGCAGGAAACCCTATATTATTTCGGATAAACGGTTGTCCATTCTGCTCTTGAAAATTTCCAGTGTTGGAGCAACTATTACTTCTGGAAGCAAGTTGTTCTCCTGATTAATTGTTCTGTCAGGAAATTCCTCCTAGTTCTAGGTTGATTCTCTCCTTGATTAGTTTCCATCTATTGCTTCTTCTCCTACCTTCAGGAGCTTTGGACAATAGATTTGACATACACCCTTCTTTATATTGCAACACTGCTATAATGACATCTCTAGTCCTTCTTTTCCTTAAACCAGACATATCTAGTTCCTGCAACCCTTTTTCAAAGTTTTTCGCCTCCAGTCTCCTAATCATCTTTGTTATCTTCTCTGTACATTTTCTTGAAGATTTGAACGCTAGCAGACAAGATTACTGTTCTTTGATCAGCTAGATCAGGGGTCTTCAAACTTGGCCCTTTTATGACTGGTGGACTTCAACTCCCAGAATTCCTCAGCCAGCATGCCTAGCTGAGGAATTCTGAGAGTTGAAGTCCACAAGTCATAAAAGGACCACGTTTGAAGGCCCCAGAGCTAGATAATCCAGAAGGGTGCAGAAAACTGCTGAGGAAACAAACTTCAAGCAGAGGCATCAGAGGCTCGGAGACTTTCGTCAAAATAATAAAAAACAGCATCAAGATATCATAGTGTAGCTCGGTTCCTTTTGATGGTGCATGCAATGGGACAGCATGCCCATAAACAAGGCAGGGCTTCTGTCATTGGTCCCCACCCCTCCCAACATCTCTGGCAATCAGGCTAGATGTATAGTGTTCCTAGAACCAAATATAGATAGTCCTTGGCTTATGACCGTAATGGAGGCTGCCCATTATGATTATATGTCATGAAGGTTGTAAAGTAGGACCCCATAAAGATGTTGAGACTCCAGAGCAGGGGTCTTCAAACTTGGCCCTTTTATGACTTGTGGTCTTCAACTCCCACAACTCCTCAGCCAGTCTGCCTGGCTGAGGAATTCTGGAAGTTGAAGTCCACAAGTCATAAAAGGGCCAAGTTTGAAGACCCCTGCTCTAGAAAGAGTGCAGAGAAGAGCAACAAAGATGATTAGGGGACTGGAGGCTAAAACATACGAAGAACAGTTGCAGGAATTGGGTATGTCTAGTTTAATGAAGAGAAGGACTAGGGGTGACATGACAGCAATGTTCCAATATGTCAGGGGGTGCCACAAAGAAGAGGGAGTCAAGCTATTCTCCAAAGCACCCAAAGGCAGGACAAGAAGCAATGGATGGAAATTATCCAAAGAGAGAAGTAACCTAGAACTAAGGAGAAATTTTCTGACACTTAGAACAATTGATCAGTGGAATAACCTGCCTCCAGAAGTTGTGAATGCTCCAACACTGGAAGTTTTTAAGAAGAGACTGGACAGCCATTTGTCTGAAATGATATAGGGCAGCGGTTCTCAACCTTTTTCAGGTTGAGACCCCACTTGCCCCGCCCATGCGTAGTGCGACCCTGGTGTGCGCGCGCTGATCCGTGCATGCGCGGCGCACAGGCGACGGAAAAAAACAAAATGGCGGACTGCAACGGGCTAATCCGCGCATGCGCAGTGCGCGTGTGACGGCCCGAGCCACGCATGGAACAAAAAAATGGCAGACCGCGACGGCCCGAACTGCGCATGCGCGGCGCGCGCGTGATGAAAAAAAAACACCAAAAAAACACAAAATGGCGGACCGCGGTGTCCGGCGACCCCCGCGAAACGGTCGTTTGACCCCAAATGGGGTCGCGACCCATAGGTTGAGAACTGCTGATATAGGGTTGGACTAGATGACTTCCAAGGTACCTTCCAACTTTATTATTATTATTATTATTATTATTATTATTATTATTATTATTATTATTAAGTCCTCGAAGTTCTTTTTACAACCTTTTTTGTGGCAGTCATTGTCATGGTTGTAAACTGAAACCCTTGTTTGCCATCGGCCATTTTTGCTCTAAACAGAAAGTAAATGCTAGTAAAAACATCATAAAACACGGCCGTGAGACTGTAGGACTCTGCAAATGGCCGTCATTCTGGGTCAGCTGTTGAGTGCCTGAGATGTGGTCATGTGACTCTGGGGGGGCAGGGCCATCGGAACTTGATCATAAGTAGCTTTGGGAAGAGGTCTATTGTAACCTCAAATGAGGTTATTAAATGAGCAATAAATCAAGGACTACAGTTGTACATCAAGGATTACCTTGAGCCCTGAGCCGTGCTGGCGCAGTGGTTAGAATGCAGTATTGCAGGCTAACTCACTGCTAACTGCCAGGAGTTCAGTCCTCACTGGCTCAAGGTTGACTCAGCCTTCCATCCTTTCGAGGTCGGTAAAATGAGGACCCAGATTGTAACCCGCTGAAGGCTGTAAAGCTCTATGAAGTGGTATATAAGTCTAAGTGCTATTGCTACCTGTATGGGTTGTTTTCCTCTATACCCCAAAGGGTTGAGGAACCTACCCTTTGAGGGAGGTGATTAACCGTGATGCATTGTTATTGCAGCAGACCTGTCTCCTCTCGGCCTCTTTGCAATGAACTTTATCATGCTGTAGAGCAGAGTGTCTCAATTTCAGGAAATTTAGGATGGGAGGACTTCAACTCCCAGAATTCCCTAGGCAGGTTGAGAAACACTGCTGGAGAGGAACACAGAGATCATCTTGGAGAAGATATGCAGAGGCCCTTAGCAAAACCTCAGCTCAGTCTGGGAAAACAAGACATTGTGAGAAAGAAATTCAAGATTTCCCCACCTTGACTGACTTTGGTATAAGACAGAGCGAAGGGGAATTGCCATTAGGTTGTTATTGTGAGATGTAAAAACCCCAAATTTTGATACTCACAATACGAAGACAAGTCTGGTTAACAGAACAAAGGTTTATTGGAGAACAACATAAAAAGAACAAAAAGAAAAGAGAAGAGAAGAGAAAAGAGGCGTTTGCAAACGCGGCCTTCTGGATCCTTCCCTATGGATTGGTTTCCAGGAGGCGCGCTGGCCTGGTTTCAAGTTTTCCATTTTATACCCCTACAATGCATGCCACATCTAAGAAGCTCTTTCATCTTTATAATGTACTTTGAAGTTGTACTTAAAGTCATCCTGACCTCTTTCACCCATCTGCTGTTATCTTGTTTATTTGTAATTTTCACCTAGGGTCAAAAATCCACCTCTTTGATAGTAGGATTTCTACTCAAAGTGTAAGTTCCTGTGTCCGGAGGAATTTTAGGCAGGAAATAGTAAACATTTGGTCTTCCGCCTCATGAATCCCAGCGACCGATTAGGGCACATAGGGTTGGCCTCCTACGGGTCCCGTCTGTTAGACAGTGCCGTCTGGCAGGACCTAGGGTTAGGGCCTTCTCTGTTGCTGCCCCAGCCCTCTGGAATCAACTTCCCTCAGAGGTTCGTACTGCTCCTTCCCTCCTAGCTTTCCGAAAACTTTTAAAAACACATCTATGCAGACAGACTTGGGGCGTGTGAGCTGCGCTCTGCCCCTGGGCCTTTGATTGGGAGTGTATGTTGTATGAGTGAGTATAGTTTTACAGTTTTATATTGTACTATTATTTTACATGACCTATATATTTTTGTACTTATATTTCTGTTGTGAGCCGCCCTGAGTCTGGGGAGAAGGGCGGCATATAAGTCAAAATAAAATAAATAAATAAATAAATAAATTATTGGCATTGCATTGTTACATTGGCGTTACAGGGTTACATTTGTGTTAAATAGACGGTCTCATATATTGGCATTACATTTCTACAATTATTTTTCTACAATTTTATAAAAGAATAACTTTTATTTCCTTCATTATTATAGCCTCCGTTTATTAAGTAGAGTTCCGGTTTTGCTTGTGGTGTCCATTTTCTGACCAGACCTCCTTTGAAGGGCTGATAGATGCTTTTCCAAATAATGAAAAAAAGCATTGCAAGTTCCAGTTGCCCTAGGATGAGTCAAAGAAACTTGGCAGGGATTCTTTACATCATGTAGAGTACAATTCAGAACAGACATCAAGAGATTTTTGTGAGGTTGGTGGGTTTGTCACCAGACAATAGTAACTCGAGGGAATGTGCTGACTAGAAAGAAACCACCACGAGGCAGGAAAGACAAAATTATCCTATCCCTGTCTAAGGATAAAATTCAGGGTTCCTGATGTGGTATTCATACAAAGAAAAAGTTGGCAAGGAAGGAGAGAGAGAGAGAGAGAGAGAGAGAGAGAGAGAGAGAGAGAGAGAGAGAGAGAGAGAGAGAGAGAGAGAGAGAGAGAAACGTGTATAGTTACTTTTTCTATCGCTCATCATGCTAAGAGTCAAAATGGAGTATAGGCAGCCCCCCTGAGGTGGTCCTCGACTTACGACAATTGAGCCCAACAAGCGAGACAGTTGTTAAATGAGTTTTGCCCCATCTTACGTCTTCCCACAGTTGTTCAGTGAATCACTGTAGTAACACGGTTGTTAAGTGAATCTGACCTCCATATTGACTTTGCTCGTCAGAAGGTCGCAAAAGGACACCAGGACACTGGCACCGTCATAAATATGTTGTCAGTTGTCAAGCACCTGAATTTTGTTCATGTGACCACATGGGGGAGTTCTGGACAACTTGCCATAGCCATCTAACCACAGCCATCTTGCCACAGTCAACTGTCCATGGCCATCTCGCCAGAGCCAAATTGCCACGGGGCAACTCGCTGCCAGACAATCCGTGTGGGACAACTCAACACGATAAATGTTATCCGCCATTGGTTTTTTAGTACATTATTTCCATTTTTGTCAGCGGAAATAATGTTGAAGAAACAGTGGCAAATAACATTTATTGCACTGAGTTATCCCACGTGGAATTATCCCACAGTGAGTTGGCCGTGGCGAGTTTGACCTGTGGAGAGTTGGCCGTGGTGAGATAGCTGTGGCGACATGGCCACGGTGAGTTGTCCCATTCCACTGTGGACCCCTCCTTGGCTGCGAGTTCAGAGGAGGAGGGTAAGTTTGAGTCAGCAGAGGAAAGCATGGAGCATAGTTTTGGTCAGGATCGGGGCTTGGAGAGTGATGGAGCAATCTCTGCTGCAGCAAATTGGTGAGGAGGCTCCAGGAGAGGACTGGGAGCAGCTGCCTACCATTAGCGATGAGGAGGTGGACTCCACACCTCCTCCTGATCCAAGGACACATAGAGCAAAGAGGAGACAGGGACAACGGTCAGCGAGATTATTTGTAAGGAGGCAACCTCGCCTCTCATGGAGGGCTGCATCAGCATTGCCTACTTAATCCCTGAGGACTTGAGTCTTGCTAGAACAATGTGCCCATTCTGTGCCTTGTGTGCTCGTGTCGTGTATCCTGACTTGTTTGACTTGTGGATTGCTTTCCTGGACTTTGTGTGTGCCCACTGGACTCTGTTACCCAGTGACCCTTGTCGTACTGAGCTCAGAATCCAGACCTGTGCAACAGAGGTGCTTTCTGATGACCTGTCTCGGGGGTGTGTGTGTTGAATAAACACCTGTAGAACTCTTGCTGTATGTGTGTATGTGTGGTGGCAACCCAGACTGCGGCAACGGTTGTAAATGTGATAAATGTGATTTTTCAGGACTGTTGTAACTTCAAATGGTCACTAAACAAAAAGTTATAAGTCAAGGAGTACTTGTATCCATTTTTGCACATTTTTACTATAGAACCTCTATGGGTGGAGAGGGTTGAGTTTTGTCATGCCCTGGAATTTTACATCCTTTGGAGCAGGAATTAAGGATGAATGCATTAAATGGCCAATAAAAGCATAATCACAGTATTTTCATACATTTCTGAAAAATAGCACGTCTGTTGCCTGGATGGGGTCCAGCACGCGATTGCTCAACACAGGCAGGGCTGTTTCACAGAACTGGGATAACACTGGCTTTATCTTATAAGAACGAGCCACAAGTTGTTTTGTGCCGGAAGGCCACCCGGCCAGCACCCTGGGGTTTGATTTCTGATTTGCTCTGCACAACTGCAAAGGCAATACACGGAGAAATGAAAGCAAAGATGCTGCTTCTTTGTCAACAAGATTTTGCATGCAAGGGTGGGGTGGGGATGGAGGGGGCTGGAACTCATGTGACAAAGCCAGAGGTGAAAACAGGGCCCAAACTGTCCACAAACCAGAATTCACATCTGAGTATCTGCCTAGCGGGGCTGGGTTATGGCGTAATCCCTCCTTCTGTCTCTCTTTCCCTTCTTGTAGATGAAATAATGCAACAGGAGATCAGGCCTGTCACGGCGGTGGAGATCATCGAACAACTGCACCGACAGTTTGCTATTTTGTCAGGTAAGATCAAAGGCCTCAATGGCCTTGATATTTCCCATCTTTTTCTTGACAGTGAAAACAATGAATCAGTGGAACGACTTGCCTCCAGAAGTTGTGGGTGCTCCAACACTGGTTGTCCCAAAGGTGGTTTTTCAACAGGCAACTGGACTTCCTTGTTTTTTTCTCTGAAGACATTTTGCTTCTCATCCCAGAAGCTTCTTCAGCTCTGACTGGATGGTGGGGAATGGAAGGATTTATACTCCTTGCAGACAGCTGGTCATTTGCATTCTTTTAGAGAGTCGTTGAGGCCACTTGGAGGTTTGCCTGTGTCCTCAGGGTCACCTGAGTAGTACAAATGGGTGCAGAGCCTTCTTGGCTGCTGGGTGTTTTCTGCCCTGTGTCCCTTCACTGTTGAGGACAGGTACAGGCTGTTGGGGATGAGTCTGTGTTGTCTGCCTCTCAAACTGAAGCACAAATGGTTCCTGTCGTCTGCAATGTTTTCTGGAAATCTGTTCATGTTCCCGCACCATTTGAAGGGGGTTCATCCCAAACTGCAGAGCTAAATGTCTATGGACTGAGAATCTCCATAGACATCCAACACGAGGAGTTTGAAGAGATTCTTCCGCCTCTAAGTGTGGAGGCATCTCTTTCAAAGGGAGCTTGGACAGGGTGGACCATGGTCCCTTTGAGACAATCTGACATCTGACTCGTCATGCAGGACCACAGAATGCACAGGGTGTGCATTCACACAGCCTATTTAATTCACACAACTTACTTCATTAGTTAGCCGTTTGGATTTGCTCGACACGTTAAATAATAAACTAATCAAACAGGTCAAAGTGAGATCCAGCCTGGAAATAAGGAAGACTTTCCTGATCGTGAAAACAATTAACCAGTGGAACGGCTTGCCTTCATAAACTGGAGGTTTGGGCAACCATTTGTCCATGGTATAAGGACTAAGGGGTTGGACTAGAAGACCTCCAAGGTTCTTTCCAGACCTACAATTCTAGGTGGGGTTCATGCAACTTAGTTGAGTTTGTTGTGCGAACATATCGCGTCCTCTAGGTCTGTGTGGTGCGAACACAGCTCCTGTGCATAGGCAGCCTTTGCATTTGTGCGCAAACTTTTTTAGATTCCAATATCATTAGAAGTGTAACTGCATGATCCCCTTTCAGAAAAGCAGCATCGTGGTTGTATCCTCTAGATCAGTGGTTCTCAACCTTTTTCAGGTTGAGACCCCACTTGCCCCGTCCATGCGCGGCGTGACCCCGGCGCGCATGCATGCACACGCGCACCGGACGATCCATGCATGCACTGCGTGCGCGCCGATCCGCGCATGTGCAGCGTGCGTGCGCCGGGCCGATCCGCGCCTGCGCGCCGCACATGCACGGATCGGCCCATCGCAGTCTCCCATTTTGTTTTTTGGTTTTTTTTGTCGCGCGCGCCGCGCATGCGCGGATCGGGCAGTCGTGGTCCGCCATTTTGTTTTTTTGTTTTTTTTCGTCGCGCGCGCCGTGCATGTGCGGATCGGCCCGGCGCGTGCGCACCGCGCAGGCGCGGATCGGCCCGGCGCACGCGCGCTGCGCGTGCGCGGGTCGGCGTGCACACAGTGCATGCATGGATCGTCCGGTGCGCGCGTGCGTGCATGCGGGCTGGGGTCACTGGTGCGAACACAGCTCCTGTGCATAGGCAGCCTTTGCATTTGTGCGCAAACTTTTTTAGATTCCAATATCATTAGAAGTGTAACTGCATGATCCCCTTTCAGAAAAGCAGCATCGTGGTTGTATCCTCTAGATCAGTGGTTCTCAACCTTTTTCAGGTTGAGACCCCACTTGCCCCGTCCATGCGCGGCGTGACCCCGGTGTGCATGCATGCACGCGCGCACCGGACGATCCGCACATGCACGGCGCACGCGACAAAAAAAAACAAAAAAACAAAATGGCGGACCGCGACGGCTCGATCCGCGCATGCGCGGCGCGCGCGACAAAAAAAACCAAAAAACAAAATGGCAGACTGCGACGGGCCGATCCGCGCATGTGCGGCGCGCGTGCGACGGCCCAATCCACGCATGCGTGGCGCGCCCGCGACAAAAAACAACAACAAAAAACAAAAAAAACAAAATGGCGGACCACAACGGTCCAATATGCGCATGCGCGGTGCGTGCGTGACGGCCCAATCCGCGCATGCGCGGCACGCGCGACAAAAAAAATGGCGGACCGCGGTGTCCGGCGACCCCCGCGAAACGGTCGTTCGACCCCAAATGGGGTCGCGACCCATAGGTTGAGAACCGCTGCTCTAGATAAATGATTTGTGTATGTGTAGGAGGATGTCTTTGTATTGTTTTAATGAGAAGGGTGAGAAATAAGAAGGGTAAGAAATTCGGTTTGCCTAACCAGTAGCATCTCCAGGGGAGCAGAATGACAAAAGCAGCATTATGCTGTTATGACAAAAACTCTGCCTCTTTTGTACATGCATTGTGACATGGGACAGAGTTTGAAATTTTAAAATATCTAAGTAAGCACAAAGCAAGACAGAATACACACAGACAGTATTTGACCAAAAGCTGCATTCTGATATCTTATCAACTTTCAGAAGCCAAGTGCTCCTTCCTTCCTTCCTTCCTTCCTTCCTTCCTTCCTTCCTTCCTTCCTTCCTTCCTTCCTTCCTTCCTTCCTTCCTTCCTTCCTTCCTTCCTGGTACAGATCCAGAAATACAAAATAGTTCCTTTAAATTCCCATCTAAATAGGAAAAGCATTAACACTTCTCCCAAAAGCTCTCATTAGCCCTCTTATATATACATCATACATACATATTTGATTTTTATCTACATTACTTTATAAGTAACTCAAGGCAGCAGATATACACACTCCTTCGTCCTATTTTCCCCACCACAACAACCCTTTGAGCTGAGAGTGAGTGACTGGCCGAAAGTCAACCAGCCAGCTTTCATGTCAAAGGCAGGACTAGAACTCACAGTCTCCTGGTGATTGGTCCAAAGTCAACCAGCTGATTTTTATGTCTAAAGCAGGACTTGAACTCACAGTTTCCTAGTAATTGGCCCAAAGTCACCCAATCGGCTTTCATGCCTAAAATGGAAATGGAACTCACAGTCTCTTGGTTTCTAGACCAGCAACATAACCACTACACCAAACTGGCTCTCCATATGCAATTAAATATCACAATAGTCAAAATCTAGAAAGTAGTCTCATGGGAGAGTTAATTCCTATTTCCCAATAAAGATTGTTACCAGATTTATTTTTTTTTGAAGGGGGTGGAGGATGTTTGGTTTTAACAGCAAACGTATCATGTAGACCAGGGGTCTTCAAACTTGGCCCTTTTATGACTTGTGGACTTGAACTCCCAGAATTCCTCAGCCAGGCATGCTGCCTGAGGAATTCTGGGAGTTGACGTCCACAAGTCATAAATGGGCCAAGTTTGAAGAACCCTGAGGTAGATATTTAGCCGGCAAAGTTTTTTTCCTCAAACATGTGAGAGTCAAAATTGAAGAATCTAAGCTATTTTCTGCAACAGAGATTGGTTACTACCAGTGGTGGGATTCAAATATGTGAACAACTGGTTCTTTGTGTGGATGCTGCTTCTGGAAGTCCATTCTGGGCCTGGGCAACAAAAAATTAGCTAGCGGTTCTGCCGAAGTGATGCGAACCGGCTGAATCTCACCACTGTTACTAACTCCTTAGAGGGCTAAGTAACAAGAATGGAGGGAAACCTTGGTTATTTTAATATATATATTTCTGGAGACTCATGAGTCTTATGCCTGTTATTCATTTTGTTTGATAATCTCTGTCTTTTGGGGGCCTAGCAGATAGAACCACCAATTTAAGGACACGCTACTGCTAATAAAAATGCAGTGGATTCAAAGGTTTTTCTCCCCAAACTTAAGGCAATTTTTTTCAAAAATGGCACTGATTTTGCAAATCCACTTTAATAAATCCATGGGAATTAGCATGTCACACAGTCTGCTAACCGTCTTCTGTTAATGGAAATGAGTCTTTTTTAAAAAAAGAAAGTGAAATTGAAGCTTTTATGGCATCCATTAAACAGATGTACATCGTTGCAGTTTTCCGATAATGGAGAACTCTGCTGGGATTTGCATAAGCCCAACGCCTTAAGCTCTGCAGCCAATCTCACTGTATTAATTTTCCTGGAATCATTATAAATAGTCCTCACTTAATGAACAGTGAATTAGTGATAGTTTGAAGTTATGAAGGAGCAGCCCCCCAAAATACTTGAGTTGTGATGGCTGCAGTACTCCCCTTCCACACACACACACACACACACACACTTTTTAAGTGCTTGGCTACCAGCTTGCCTTTACCCCCAGTTGCAGTATTGATTAGTCACACAATTGTGATTCATGGTTTGTAATGTTTTTTTGGCCAGTTTCCAGCAAAACAAACCACCAATAGGAATACATGGATTCTCTTAATGACCAAGGTGTTTGCTTAACGATCGGTGTGTTCATTTAACAACCGTGGCATTGGCTTAATAACCACTGCAAGAAAAGTTGTAGAATTGAGTCCAGTCACATGAGTGCCTTGATTTATGTCCATCATGACTTAGGACAGAAATTCCAGGCTCCGTTATGGTTGTAAGTTGAGAACTACCTCTACTGGATACCTCTTCCTCTTGTTAACTGAAATAGAAACCGAATATCTGGAGAACCTGTTTATTTGATGAATAAAATATATGTTTAGATACCTCAAGTCAAGCTAGTAATTACATGGACTAGCTCATGCTGTTTTCTTGGTAATAACAGGTAAGGCCACACTTGGAATGCTGCATCCAGTTTTGGTCACCATGATGTAAAAAAGATGTTGAGACTCTAGAAAGAATACAGAGAAGAGTAACAAAGATGATTAGGGGACTGGAGGCTAAAACATATAAGGAACGGTTGCTGGAATTGGGTATGTCTAGTTTAATGAAGAGAAGGACAAGGGGGGACATGATAGCAGTCTTCCAATATCTCAGGGGTTGCCAGAAAGAAGAGGGGGTCAAGCTATTCTCTGAAGCACCTGAGAGCAGGACAAGAAACAATGGAGGGAAACTAATTAAGGAGAGAAGCAACCTAGAACTAAGGAGAAATTTCCTGACAGTGAGAACAATTAATCAGTGGAACAACCTGCCCCCAGAAGTTGTGAATGCTTCAACACTGGAAGAGATTGGGCAACCCTTTGTTTAAAAGGTATAGGGTTTTCTGCCTGAGCAGGGGGTTGGACTAGAAGACCCCCAATGTCTTCTATTCTATTCTAATTTGAAATGAGCTTGCCTTTCCTTCTTCAAGAGTTTCTTAGGTTAGCCTACTGATTTAGAATTTCCCAGGTGTAGCTTATCTGCATCCTAACCATGTTCAACCCTGCTTATTTTCTTGGAGATCAATCAAGGCTGACTAAATAGTGCCACCTGCTGTGCCATTTGGGTACTTTCAGCAGCTATAATTCCCTGAAAAAGCCTTAGCCTCTCTTTTGGATTTTCCTGAATTATTGATCTCTTTCACAGTGGATGTTATCAGGGCTTCATGAAGCTCCTGCCAAACAAATGGCATCTGAGGGAACAAATTACACCAGCCTTTGATCTTGTTTCCTGCATGTCAGAAACAAAGTCACCTGTCACATGCAATGTGGCCAGTGTGAAAAAGTTAATTATCCCTCAGGCCAGGGGTAGGCCATCTTGGCTGTTTTATGACTCGTGGACTTCAACTCCCAGAATTCCTGAGCCAGCCATGCTGAGGGGAAAGGGAGAGGTTTCCAAACTGAGCCAAGCTGGCTCAGGAATTCTGGGAGTTGAAATCCACGAGTCATGAAGCGGCCTAGGCCTAGGGCCCAGAGGTAGGCCACCTCGGCTCTTTTATGACTCGTGGACTTCAACTCCCAGAATTCCTGAGCCAGGCATGCTGAGGGGAAAGGGAGAGGTTTCCAAGCTGAGCCATGCTGGCTCAGGAATTCTGGGAGTTGAAGTCCACGAGTCATAAAAGCCAAGGTGGCCTACCTGTACAGTTATTCCAAGTACAGGTAGTTCTCAACTAACAACCTTTCCTTTAGTAATCGTTCAGAGTTACAAAGACATGGGGAAAAGTGACTTACGGTTTGTTTTTTAACACTTACAACCATTGCAGCTTCCTCTGTGGTCATATGATCAAAATTCAGGGGCTCAGCAACTGGCATGTACTTGTGACAGTTGCACTGTCATAATCATTTGTAACTTTTCCAGCTGGCTGCTGGCAAGCAAGGTCAAGGGGGGGGCAGATTTGCTTCACTGCATGAGTCACAACAACTGCAATGATTTGCTTAACAACTGTGGTGAAAAAAAAGGTCATAAAATGGGGTGCAGCTCATTGAATAGCCATCTTGCTTAGCAATGGAAATTTTGCACTCAATTGTGGCCCTAAGTCTGTAAACGGGGTAATTAGGGGTACTTCTGTGACTATCACATTAAACAGCTGTGCCTGATTTGGACCAGCTTTTTTTTGAATTAAATTTCACAAAGTTTTACTTTCTCTTCATCACAGTGAACTTCTCACCACATAGACCAGGGGTCTTCAAACTTGGCCCTTTTATGGCTTGTGGACTTCAACTCCCAGAATTCCTCAGCCAGCTTGCCTGGCTGAGGAATTCTGGGAGTTGAAGTCCACAAGCCATAAAAGGGCCAAGTTTGAAGACCCCTGACATCGACTCTGGAGACCTGGTATGCCCTGTTCAAATCAGAGTTTGTTCTGTAAAGCAATCTAAAAAAGTTAATCATTGCTAAATCTCTAGGATTTCATGGATCCCTAATCAGAAAAGTAATCCTGAAGTGGCAAAAAAAAATTGGGATGACAGTGAATCTTCCAAGTGGGGATATCCTACCAAAATCACTAGAAGAACATAGCAGGTCCTTGGCTTACGTCCAGCGGCTTCAAAAATGAGACATGCTCTATAAAAAAGACACCCATCCTTCCCAACCCTAGAATTGGTAGCAGGAGGCTGAATGGAGCAGCACACCTGATCATGTGCTTTCATCCTTCTCTGTGTGGCAAGCTTCTAATTTCCAAAATGTGCAATCCGTGTCTTCTTGGACTGCAAAGGAACAGAGATAGTTGACAAAAAGAGAAAAGCAGAGAATTGGGAAAAGATGAATGTCCTCCCCCCCCCCGCCGCCTTTTCCCTCCCCCTAAGCACATCCTGATCTGGCCCTTTGTGCTCTGAATGAAGTTCCATCATATGGGGATAAAAATCACCATTTATATTGAATGACATTCCCAAGCAACACAGAGATGCAATCAACCCTGCTGGCTCCTTTCACTCTGTACAGGAAGAACGCAGGGCTATATACCAGCTGCTGCTGCTGCTACTGCTGTTTTTATTTTTTTTTGAGCTCACTTCCCAAAATACAGCCCAACCCCTTTCCCCTCCTTCATTCAGTACCAATCATGTCCACAAGGTGTCAGTAGTGCCCTCCCTTTTCTTTTCTTGTCTTTTTTTTTTTTTCCTGCATAGACAACACTTCCCTGCAAGCATCGAGCTATTATATGAATACCATCATATTATCCACCTTGGAAGATCATACAAATTAGGTATTTCCAGATTGAAGGCTCTTTGGAGGTATCAGTACAAATGTTGTGTTCTTATTGCAACTTCCTTCTGCTAACAGATGTTCTTTGACAAAAAAAAGAAAAGGCAAAAAGAGAATTGCGGGCAGTCCTCGACTCACAACAGTTCATTTAGTGACCGTTCGAAGTTAGATTGGCCCTGAAAAAAGTGCTTTATGGCCATTTTTCACACACGACCGTTGTAGCATCCCTATGGTCACGTGATCAAAACTCAGATGCTTGGCAACTGACTTATGATGGCTTACGATGGCTGCAATGTTCCAGGTTCATTTTGCAACCATCTGACAAGCAAAGTCAGTGGGGAAGGCAGATAGCAATAGCACTTAGACTTGTATGCCGCTTCAGTCCTCTCTAAGCGGTTTACAGAGTTAGCATATTTGCCCCCCCCCAACAATCTGGGTCCTCATTTTACTGACCTTGGAAGGATGGGAGGCTGAGTCAACCCTGAGCCAGTGAGAATCGAACTGCTGACAGCTGGCAGGAGTAGCCTGCAGTACTGCATTCCTAACCACTGCGCTACCATGACTCTTAAGAGTGTAACTAATTTAACAACTGCAGTGATTCATGTAACAACTGTGGCAAGAAAGATCGTAAAATGAGGCAAAATTCACTTAAATGTTTCACTTCGTAACAGAAATGCTGGACTTGATTGTGGTCGTAAGCCAAGGACTACCTATAAAGTGTATGAACAAGTTCATCCTGAGCAAAGGAGGATGATTATAGGTTAAACATCTGGCTTCAGGGCCTCTTAATAGACCAACTGTGATCCTTAATGACATGCTTCCATACTGTCAGGAGAAGCAGATTGCTTTAATCTCTGTGTATACAAATAGTCCTTGATTTACAGCCAGAATTGGGATCAGAATTTCCATTGCTAAACAAGGTGGTTGTTAAGTGAGTCACACCTGAGTGCAGCTAGAAAGCTACAAAGTCCCATGGGAATGTTTGATTTAAATGAAAACCCTGGAGAAAAGAAGCAGCAGTTAAACCAGCATTACAAAGTCAGCATATTGTCCCCCAACAATCTGGGTTCTCATTTTACTGATCTCAGAAGGATGGAAGGCTGAGTCAACCCTGAGCCGGTGAGAATCGAACTCCTGGCAGTGGGCAGAGTTTGCCTTCTAACCACTGCGCCACCACAGCTCTGCTGTTGTTTATGCACATCCCAACTTAATTGATGAGGTCCCTTCCGTATAGTCCTAGCAACCCCTCCGATAGATTTGCTTCATAATTGTCCTTATTCTGATCCTTCAGCAATTCCAATGGTGCACCCATCACCACCATAACCCTCTACTTTGCTGCTGAATTGCTCCTCTTTTTTTCTCTCTCTTTCCTTTCACCTTTCCCAGCCTCAGAGCCTTCTCCAGAGAATTGGATCGTCCCATAAGGTCTCCCAAGTATAATCACTGAGGTCTGGTCACTTGTGCCTCAAGTGAGAACTGTAAACTGATTTCTTTGAAGGTCCTTGGGTTTTCCCCATCCACGTTTTAAAACCCATCTGAATCCAGGGTGCTTTTCCAAAAGGCAACTGGACGTTCCTGGTTTTGTTTTTTTCTTTGAAAACGTTTTGCTTCTCATCCAAGAAGCTTCTTCAGATCTTCCAAGAAAATCCAGTGGCCTTTTGGAGAAGCACCTTGGGACAATCGTGACCTGGCTCTCCGTAGACAATCCATCTAAATCCTGCCAGCTGGGGAAAGCAGACAAATCAGCAGTTTCAGACAATTGCTTGGTACAAAACGTATTGCTATCTTTGCTTATCCGACTTGACTCTCCTATAAACCCCAGAGGCATCAGCTCTGCACTGCAGGGTCATTAGAAAGGGACGTTACATAACCACAGCCTGAAACTAAAACCTCAGATTAGTACAATTCCATTTTATAAATAGGTTAGTCACGTTTCCTATCGGTGCTGGCCCACAATCACCCAGACTGCAGAGGTCATCACAGCAAGTCCAAAGTCTCTGTGTTGGCCTGGTGCACCTACAGGAACTTCATACTTGCTTTCTGTATATAATCACAAGTCTTTTGCAACTCTCAGTCAATTCTTTGGCTTACACGCCACATATTTTCACAGTGTCTCATTGGCTCCCCAGTTTTTAATCTGATCCTATTTTTTTATTTTTATTTATTTATTTATAATCAAATTTCTATACCGCCCCTCTCCCGAAGGACTCGGGGCGGTGTACAGCCTAAAATTAAAAACATATAGATATACATAATTTAAAATAAATTAAAAGTGAATTAAATAATTTGGCTGTAAAATCCCCATTTAAAACCCAACACTTACAAATCTTAAAAAATTTATTCAATCAATCCCCCTAGAACACTTTAACCCTACTGAAACCGGAGCTTCTATGCCAGGCCAGCTTGTCGAAAAAGGAACGTTTTTAGTTCCCGACGGAAGGTGCATAGATCTGTCATTGTACGGAGTTCGAGGGGGAGCTTGTTCCATAACGTGGGAGCTCCCACAGAGAAGGCTCTCCCCCTGGGAGCCGTCAGCTGACATTGTCTGGCCGACGGCTCCCTGAAGAGGCCCTCTCTGTGGGAGCGTACCGGACGGCGGGAAGTATTTGCTGGCAGTAGGCGGTCCTGTAAGTATCCGGGTCCGATGCCATGGAGCGCTTTAAAGGTGGTCACTAGCACCTTGAACCGCACCCGAAAGACCACCGGCAACCAGTGCAGCTCGTGCAGGAGCGGTGTTACCGTACATGGGAGCGCCACGACGCTCCCGTCACTACCCGTGCGGCCGCATTCTGAGCCAGTTGGAGCTTCCGGGTGCACCTCAATTAAATCCTCTGTTACTTTCCTCTGCCAACAACAAACTTCTTCCCGAAAATGCAAACAGTCCTGGCTCCCTTGGCAATCCGAGATTTGTAAAACTTAAACTTTCGGTGACTGGCTCGGGCTTGTGGCTTCTTGCTATAACTGTGAAGAGTTGGGGGAGAAACATGAAGCAGGCCTAGAGGGTTAAGATGAATCCCCCTCCCCCTTAGGGTCCTCACTGGGATGACAGGTTCACATGGGGATAAAGAAGAGAATTGCTATGCTGCTGTGACAACGGTTGTCAAAAGACCAGAATCTTTAAATCAGCGGTCCTCAGCTTTCCTGGCTTTGTGGACTGACGGGAGGTGGGAGGAGGAAATGGTTCGCTGCGAGTGGACAGGTCCGAGCGTTTACGAGCGCAGCTCCATTTGTGCGAGTGAAGTTTCATTTGTTCCAGCAGCAGGCATAGCCCGGTTCTGAATGGGCTGCAGCTCGTACCGGGCCATAATCCAACGGCTGCCAAAAAGGCCAACACAGTGCTGGGCTGCATCAACAGAGGGATAGAATCAAGATCACGTGAAGTATTAATACCACTTTACAACGCCTTGGTAAGGACACACTTGTAATACCGCATCCAGTTTTGCTCACCATGATGTAAAAAAGATGCTGAGACTCTAGAAAGAGTACAAAGAAGAGCAACAAAGATAATTAGGGGACTGGAGGCTAAAGCATATAAGGAACGGCTGCTGGAATTGGGTATTATTTAATTTAATTTATTTATTTAATTTAATTTATATGCCGCCCCTCTCCCAAGACTCAGGGCGGCTCACAACAACGAAGAGAGGGACGAGGGGGGACATGATAGCAGTCTTCCAATATCTCAGGGGCTGCCCCAAAGAAGAAGGAGTCAAGCTGTTCTCCAAAGCAACTGAAGGCAGGACAAGAAACAACGGATGGAAAGTAATCAAGGAGAGAAGCAACCTAGAACTAAGGAGAAACTTTCTGACAGTTAGAACAATTAACCAGTGGAACAACCTGCCTCCAGAAGTGGTGAATGCTCCAACACTGGAAATTTTTAAGAAGAGACTGGACAGCCATTTGTCTGAAATGGTATAGAGTTTCCTGCCTGAGCAGGGGGTTGGACTAGATGACCTCCAAGGTCCCTTTCAACATTATTATTGTTGTTGTTGTTGTTGTTGTTGTTGTTGTTGTTACTTGGGGACCCCTGCATTAAATGATTCAGGTGCAGAAGACCAAGTCAGGATGGGGAGAAAGCTGTCAGCTTATGGGAGTCATTGGGTGGGTATAAAGTCTCCTGCCTGGAGCAGGGGGTTGGACTAGAAGACCTCTGAGGTCCCTTCCAGCCATAGGATTCTATATTCTATGTTCTGTTTAGCTGGCTCCACAGTTTGCATCCTTAGTTTGAAAAGGAAGTGCTCAGAAGGCATTTATGTTGGGAAAGAAACAATATTAATGGCACCACTGAATGCAGAGCCATGACGGTGATGGCAGGAACAAGAAATCAAATACTGTCCAGGTATTTGGCTCAGCTTACGACCATACCTGAGTCCCACATTTCTGTTGCTAAGTGAGTTAAGAGAATTTTGCCCCCTTTTACGACCTTTCTTGCCACAGTTGTTAAGTGAATCAATACAGCTGTTAAGTTAGTAATGCAGTTATTAAGTGAATCTGGCTTCCCCATTGACTTTGCTTGTCAGAAGGTTGCAAAGGGGGATCACGTGACCCCTCCGGGGACGCTGCAACCCAATGTAAGTACATGCCAGTTGCCAAGCGTCTGAATTTTGATCACGTGACCACATGGATGCTGCAACAGTGGTAAGTGTGAAAAATGGTCATAGGTCAGGGGTCCCTGATGCTCTCTGAGCTTGCTTGTTGCAAGCGTTTCATTACCCAAACTGGGTCAACATCATCAGTGCTAGTTTGATGACGTTACCTAGTTTGGGTAACGAAATGACTGCAAGAAAGCAAGCAAGCTCAGAAAGCACCAAGGACCCCTCACGTCAACCCTGAGCTACAAATATTCTCCTGTGTTACTTATTATTATTATTATTTAATTGGATTTCTATGCCGCCCTATTCCAGGAACTCAGGGCAGCTCACAACATGGATAGAAATCTAACATTAAAACACATTATAAAAACCCCTCAATCAAAAACCAATCATCCAAACAGACATGCAACAAACATACACTGGCTGGGGCAAGGTGTTAACTGCCCCAGGCCTGTCGGCAAAGATGGGTCTTCAGTAATTTGCGAAAGGCGGAGAGGGTGGGGGCAATACGGATCCCCGGGGGGAGTTGATTCCAGAGGGCCGGGGCCGCAACAGAGAAGGCTCTTCCCCTAGGCCCCGCCAGGCGACACTGTCTGGCTGACGGGACCTGGAGAAGGCCGACTCTGTGGGCCCTAACCGGTCGCTGGGTTTCATGCGGCAGCAGACGGTCCCGTAAGTAACCTGGTCCGATGCCATGTAGGGCTTTATAGGTCATAACCAACACTTTGAATTGCGTTCGGAGACCAATTGGCAGCCAATGCAGCTCGTGCAGTGATGTTGAAATATGGGCATTTCTAGGTAGGCCCAATACTGCTCGCGCGGCTGCATTTTGCATTACCTGAAGTCTCCGAGCGTTTTTCAAAGGTAGCCCCATGTAGAGAGCATTGCAGTAGTCGAGCCTCGAGGTGATAAGGGCATGAGCGACTGTAAGAAGAGACTCCCGGTCTCTTGGTCACAAGTCACTTTTTTCAGGGCCACTGTAACTTTAAATGGTCACTAAAAGTATGTTTGTAAGTCAAGGATTACCTGTAGCTACTCAAGTACTGTAGCTAAAAGAACTTGGGTGGATCCACTGTGCAAAGTGGGGATTTTCTCTTATCAATGTTTCTTCGGTTGTTGTTATTGTTGTTGTTGTTGTTTTGCCCACTGAGAACCAATTTCTCTTGCAGGAGGAAGAGGGAAGGATGGGGCACCAATCATTACCTTCCCCGAATATCCGGGCTTCAGTGAGATCCCCAATGAAGATTTTCTGAATGTTGTCACCTATTTAACTAGCATTCCCAGGTATGTCTTCCACTACTGCAGGCTTTGATGTTGTTCTGAACCTAGATTATTTCCACTCTTCCTTTTTCAACAGGGTAAGATCAAATAGCATAATTTTCATCCCTCCCAAATTTTGGAATATTCCTGCTTTCATCCCTCCCCAATGTATAGTCTCTCAAGATTTGAATACCTGCAGCCAGATAACTTGGTTTGTCCAAGCCTGGCCCTGCATTATTTATCATATTTGCATGCCATTCAACTCTTGGGTCCACCATCCATACACCATAGATCAGTGGTGGCGAACCTATGGCACGTGTGCCAGAGGCGGCACTTAGAGCCCTCTCTGTGGGCACGCGCGACATGCCCCGGAGATGGCAACCGTCCCTCTTCAACCAGCCGCCCGCTAACTTCTGAGGTCCCACAAGGCTGGATGCATCCCAGCACCCATGCGCTCACTGGCCTCTGTGTGCGGGTGCCAATGGTGTCAGGCAGCAACTGCCCCGGCCCCTGCCTCACCTTGCCCTGTGACAATGGCACCCCCGCCCTGCCTCGCCTTGCCTCACCTCACACCGCAGGATGAGCCTCCTGCCCACCGCCCCATCTGCCAGAGACCCCCTGGATCTCCCCCAACCTTGCCCGTCCCCACATGAAGCATCCCTCCCCATGAGCAACATTGAGGTGATCACGCCCATTTTGGCCACACCCACCCAGTCTGCCATGACCACCACAGCCACACCCACCCAGTAGGCCACACCCACCTGGCACCTGGCGATAAATAAGTGGGTTTTGGGTTGCAGTTTGGGCACTCTAAAAGGTTTGCCATCACTGCCATAGATACACATTAGTGAATAAAGAGCGCCCATCTTATTTATGATAGCAGAATTAATAATCTGAACAGTTTAGTTTCCAGATAACATTTCTGTATCAATTTCAGGATACTGCGCTTACATAAATAAGTGGAAATGAAACCGTTATGTTATCGTTTGGACTTCAGAAAAAATTGAAACCGGTTGTCTACTAAGTCATTTTTCTGGGAGCTTGCATAGTTTAGACGTACGACCACAATTGAGCCCCAATTTTTTGTTGCTAAGTGAGACATGTGCTAAGTGAATTTTGCCCCATTTATATCATCTTTCTTGCCACCGTTGTTAAGAGAATCACTGCAAGTTGTTAAGTTAGGAACACGGTTGCTAAATGAATCTGGCTTCCCCATTGATTTTGCTTGTCAGAAGTCACAAAAGGGCATCACAGGACCCTGGGACACCGCAACCCGTCATAAATATGAGTCAGTTGCCAAGCATCTGAATTTTGATCATGTGGCCGTGGAGATGCTGCAACGGTCGTAAAGGCGAAAAACGGTCATAACCCACTTTTTTCAGTGCTGCTGTAACTTCAAACAGTCACTAAAAGAGAACTGCCTGTACAACTGAGCCCACATTTTTCATTGCTAAACAAGGTAGTTGTTAAGTTAATTTTGCCCCTTTTTGTGACCTTTCTTGCCATAGTTATTAAGTAAATCACAGCAGTGAAGTTAGGAACACGGTTGTTAAGTGAATCTGGCTTCCCCATTGACTTTGCTCGTCAGAAGGTCATAAAAGGTGAATACAAGCCAATGGCCAGCCTCCGAACTTTGATCATGTGACCCTGGGGATGCTGCAACGGTCATTAAATGTGAAAAATGGTCCTAAGTCACTTTTCACAGTGCTGTTAACTTCCAACATTCGCTAAACCAGAGCTTTTCAACCAGTGGTACACGTACCACTTGTGGTACACGTACCACTTGTGGTACATTAATAAGTGGCAGGTGGTACGCAGCCCTGCCTAGCCAAGTGTAGTAGGGGAGGGAAATAGCCAGCGCAGGCAAGGACTTACAGTGAGAGAGTCCTCTGGAGCTGCAAAGGCCCCAGGCTCATTTCTGCCTCACCCTCCCCCATGAGAAAGGAGGAGGGGAGGCGGAGACAGGAGAGCCTATAAAAGGAGGCAGTTTGGGTGGGAGAAGGAGAGAAAGAAAAAAAAAGTAGCAGCCTTGGGAGGAGGCAGAGTCAGCTGCACCGAAGGGGAAGGAGGAGGAGGAGGAGGAGGGTGGGGGGAGAGGAGATCAAGCATGCTGGCCATGAGCCGATCTACAACTGCTGTGGCAGCCACCTGTTCTGGCAGCAGCAAACAGGCAAGAAATGCAGCAGGGGAGGAGTCACCCTCCAAGAGGAATGAAAAAAGGCAGCAATGGCTGGAGGTGAGGCACGGAGGAGGGAAGGAGATGGAGAGTGGAAGGATTCTTGTGTGCTTTTGTGACTTTGAAGTTCTGGGATTTGTGCAATGTGGGCTTTGTGCTCTTAAGGAGTGTTTGGCAATTTCTATTTGGCTGATGTCTCCTGTTAGCTTCTATTGCTCTGCTGTTGTTAGCTGTAAGTTTTGCTGCAAGGGATTTTGAAGTATTTTTCTCCCGAATGGATTTTGCCTGTAGCATTCCTTTACTTATGAATGGAGCCATTTGGGGAGGCTGCCTTAGCCTGCAGCCAGTATTTACATTTTTTTTCTTAAGTGCTGGCTGCGCTCCTTACTTTCCTTTCTAGCCAGTAGCTAATTCTTAAAGGGGAACATGCCCTTTTAAGCTAGTTCACTCAGCAGCTTGTCTTTTCTGTCTCTGGAGGCCTTTCCTTGGTTGATCAATATATGGAAGAGAGAAAATATGGGGGGGGAGGGTTCAAATTCTTCCTTCAGAAGGAGATGGGAATGAGAAAAAGGGAGGAAAGGAAGTCCCGCCTTAGCACTTGGCCACCAGCAGCTCTGCCATTGACTTTGCTTGTCAAAAGGCTGCAGAAGGGGATCACATGACCCTGGAACACTGTGACCATTATAAATATGAATCAATTGCCAAGCATCCAAATATAAATCACATGACCCTGGGCATGCTGCAATGGTCATAAGTGTGAAAAATGGTCATAAGTCATTTCAGTGCAATTGCAACTTTGAACAGGGGTTTTTGGTTTTTTTTGGTCATCAAGTTTTTGACACCTTGCTAGGTGGTACTCGAATATTGCCATATCCTAAAAGTGGTACAATCGGTAAAAAGGTTGAAAAGCCTTGCGCTAAACCAGCGGTTCTTAACCTGTGGGTCACGACCCCATTTGGGGTCAAACAACGATTTCACGGGGGTCGCCAAACACCGCAGTCTGCCATTTTTTTTTGGTCGGCCATTTTTTTGGGGGGTCGGCCATTTTTCCCCCCTTTGCCATGCGGGCTGTCACGCCGTGCATGCGCGATGCGGGCTGGTGTCGAGCCCCGGAAAAGGTTGAGAACCGCTGCGCTAAACCAATGGTTGTAAGTCAAGAATTAGAATAGAATAGAGGAGTACAGAAATTAGCATCCCATCTCCATCCTTAGCACATTCCACTATTATCCTAAATGCTGATGCCACCACTGAGAAGAAACTCAG
The DNA here is from genome assembly GCA_034064705.1 of Bothrops alternatus. Classification (NCBI taxonomy): domain Eukaryota; kingdom Metazoa; phylum Chordata; class Lepidosauria; order Squamata; family Viperidae; genus Bothrops; species Bothrops alternatus. The sequence continues at coordinate 375,152 of JARGCV010000239.1, forward strand.
CAAAATCCTGGCTCATTTTACTCAGTAAGAGTTTAAATTTCAGGAAGTATTTTCCTTTAGCTTAGCAAAAGGCTTTTGCAGGAAAGCCAACACGGGACAAGGACAACGACGAAAAGTAGGATGAAGCATATAAGACAGAATAAAATAAAAATGTAGAATTCTTTTTAGGCCCTGCAGGTGCCAAGTTGGAAAACGTAGTGTTCCCTTATAGAACGTAAGGTTTTTCAGCTTAGAATCCCAATGAATCCCAAAGGGACTCTGAACACACGAGGCTACGGAAAACAACACAGCTGTGTTTTTGATCAAAATGAAATGCCAAGAATCTTTAATGTAGCAACATAGCTTTGGCAGGTACATAGGCAAAGCCAACATCTGAATTCTCCTCCCCTAAACACACAGTATCTAAGCCAGCAGTTCTCAACCTTTTCCGGGGCTCGCGCGGCGCGACGGCCTGCATCGCAAAGGGGAAAAAAATGGCTGACCCAAAAAAAAATGGCCGACCCCCCCCAAAATGGCGGGCCCGCATCGCGCATGCGCGGCGCAACGGCCCGCATCGCAAAGGGGAAAAAAATGGCCGACCAAAAAAAATGGCCGACCCCCCCCAAAATGGCGGGCCCGCATCGCGCATGCGCGGCACGACGGCCCGCATCGCAAAGGGAAAAAAAAGGCCGACCCAAAAAAAATGGCCGACCCCCCCAAAATGGCGGGCCCACATCGCGCATGCGCGGCGCGACGGCCCGCATCACAAAGGGGAAAAAATGGCCGACCAAAAAAAAGTGGCCGACCAAAAAAAATTAAAAAATCGCGGACTGCGGTGTTTGGCGACCCCCATGAAATGGTCGTTCGACCCCAAATGGGGTCGCGACCCACAGGTTGAGAACCACTGATCTAAGCATAATTCACTCCTTCATTTAACAGTCATTAATCACATTCTCCAATTAGTTTGAAGTGTGAACTTTCCTTCCAGTTGCATAAGGCGGCCATTTCTTATCTCCTCTTATTACAAACAACCTTGAAGAATACTCTACTACAGCGGTTCTCAAACCTTTTTCAGGCCATGACCCCGACCTGCGCCGCCCATGAGTGGAGTGACCCCGACCTGCACTGCGCATGCGCGGCACGATGGCCCGCATCGCGCATGCGCGGTGCTACCCCGCGCATGCATGGTGCTACCCCGCGCATGTGCGGTGCTACCCCCTGCGCCGGCCGAGGGGAAAAGGGGAAAAAATGGCGGACTGTGTTGTTTGGCGACCCCCGTGAAATGGTCGTTCGATCCCAAATGGGGTCGCGACCCACAGGTTGAGAACCGCTGCTCTACTGAGATATTGTTATGGCTAACTAATCCCCCTGCACATTCTTCCCCACCTCCCCTCCAGCACCATCTAATTCTAACTCTAAAAGTAATACACAGGTTAAATAGAAAATGTCTGCGTCTTCCTATATTGTCAGAGCAAGAACATCTGAAGTTAGCAGCGTTGACACTCTTGTCTCTAACGCAGAGAGACAGAGGAGAAAAGGCACACACACACACACATACACACACACAAATATTTTTTTTCTCTTTTATAGCTAGGGCACTCTGTCACACTAACAGGCCAATAAAGGTTATCTTATCTTAAAAGATTTCTCTTTCATCTGAATATTTGTTTTCTTTGTCAGGTTATGTCAGTTACAGCCGGTTACAGAGCTTAGCTTCAAATACACAATTGCTGGTAAGCAGCACAGAACTTTCACTTTGGGCTAGTTAAAGCAGAAGAACATGTTTAAAATTACATAAAGCTACATAAAACTGTAGCAAACACATTTAAAGTTACAGCTAAGCTCTTTCTTTCTCCTTGGTCAGCACAATTTTAAGTTATCTCTGAACAAAGTACAGAGCGCAAACAAGAAAGAATGAACAATATGGCTCGGTTATACATAAAAGATTTTTTTTTTCGATCCCTTCAAGAACATATGACATCAGTTGTCCTGGTTGTGTAGCGTCTTGTGTAGCGTCTTGACCACAAAGGGGAAGTAATAATAATACTAATAAAGTTGGAAGGGACCTTGGAGGTCATCGAGTCCAACCCCTGCTCAGGCAGAAAACCCGACACAATTTCAGACAAATGGCTGTCCAGTCTCTTCTTAAAAACTTCCAGTGTTGGAGCATTCACCGCTTCTGGAGGCAGGTTGTTCCACTGGTTAATTGTTCTAACTGTCAGGAAGTTTCTCCTTAGTTCTAGGTTGCTTCTCTCCTTGATTAGTTTCCATCCATTGGTTCTTGTCCTGCCTTCAGGCGCTTTGGAGAATAGCTTGACTCCCTCTTCTTTGGGGCAGCCCCTGAGATATTGGAACACTGCTATCATGTCCCCCCTCGTCCTTCTCTTCATTAAACTAGACATACCCAATTCCAGCAACCGTTCCTTATATGTTTTAGCCTCCAGTCCCCTAATCATCTTTGTTACTCTTCTCTGTACTCTTTCTAGAGTCTCAACATCTTTTTTACATCATGGTGACCAAAACTGGATGCAGCATTCCAAGTGTGGCCTTACCTGTTATTACCAAGAAAACAGCATGAGCTAGTCCATGTAATTACTAGCTTGACTTGAGGTATCTAAGCATATGTTTTATTCATCAAATAAACAGGTTCTCCAGATATTCGGTATCTATTTCAATTAACAAGAGGAAGAGGTATCCAGTAGAGGTAGTTCTCAACTTACAACCATAACGGAGCCTGGAATTTCTGTCGTAAGTCATGATGGACATAAATCAAGGCACTCATGTGACTGGACTCAATTCTACAACTTTTCTTGCGGTGGTTATTAAGCCAATGCCACGGTTGTTAAGTGAACACACCGATCGTTAAGCAAACACCTTGGTCATTAAGAGAATCCATGTATTCCTATCGGTGGTTTGTTTTGCTGGAAACTGGCCAAAAAACCATTACAAACCATGAATCACAGTTGTGTGACTAATCAATACTGCAACTGGGGGTAAAGGCAAGCTGGTAGCCAAGCACTTAAAAAGCGTGTGTGTGTGTGTGTGTGTGTGTGTGTGTGTGTGTGTGTGTGTGTGTGGAAGGGGAGTACTGCAGCCATCACAACTCAAGTATTTTGGGGGGTTGCTCCTTCATAACTTCAAACTATCACTAATTCACTGTTCATTAAGTGAGGACTATGTATAATGATTCCAGGAAAATTAATACAGTGAGATTGGCTGCAGGGTTTAAGGCGTTGGGCTTATGCAAATCCCAGCAGAGTTCTCCATTATCAGAAAACTGCAACGATGTACATCTGTTTAATGGATGCCATAAAAGCTTCAATTTCACTTTCTTTTTTAAAGAAAGACTCATTCCCATTAACAGAAGACGGTTAGCAGACTGTGTGGCATGCTAATTCCCATGGATTTATTAAAGTGGATTTGCAAAATCAGTGCCATTTTTGAAAAAAATTGCCTTAAGTTTGGGGAGAAAATCCTTTGAATCCACTGCATTTTTATTAGCAGTAGCGTGTCCTTAAATTGGCGGTTCTATCTGCTAGGCCCCCAAAAGACAGAGATTATCAAACAAAATGAATAACAGGCATAAGACTCATGAGTTTCCAGAAATATATATATATTAAAATAACCAAGGTTTCCCTCCATTCTTGTTACTTAGCCCTCTAAGGAGTTAGTAACAGTGGTGAGATTCAGCCGGTTCGCATCACTTCGGCAGAACCGCTAGCTAATTTTTTGTTGCCCAGGCCCAGAATGGACTTCCAGAAGCAGCATCCACACAAAGAACCAGTTGTTCACATATTTGAATCCCACCACTGGTTAGTAACCAATCTCTGTTGCAGAAAATAGCTTAGATTCTTCAATTTTGACTCTCACGTGTTTGAGAAAAAAAACTTTTGCCGGCTAAATGTCTACCTCAGGGTTCTTCAAACTTGGCCCATTTATGACTTGTGGACTTAAGAATATTCTGTTAAGAATATTCTGTGTGTTTGCTCCCACACGTTTTCCTGCTTTGTCTAAGAAATTTACTCATCTTAAATGCTTGCCCATGTTGATCAGCAACTTACCCGTAGAGGGTTGGACTAGATGACCTCCAAGATCCCTTCCAATTTTATTATTATTATTATTACATGTTCTCTGGCCCTCCTAATAGGATATAGTGGCTAAAGTTTTCTTGTCTTTGTTTATGGATTTCCTGTAAATAAATAACTTTCCTATTGCATAACCTGGCTCATTGATCATTGCTCAGATCAGATCACACCTATACACAATTCTTCAAAATACCTCAGCATGATAGTTCTAGATACTCAGAAACTTAGCGTAGAAGCTTACTACTTTTTCTCATGATCTTAAATGAATGAATAAAATACTCATACATTTATGTGCAAAATAGTATGTTTCTTTTAAGTGTTTCCTACCATAAATTAAAGGAAATGTTTAAAAATATGTATGGATATAAAGATATATGGATATGGATGTGCAAGCATGTCATATTTTTAATTTGCTTTTTCCTGAGACTCAATTCCTAGTCCGGTTCAGATTAGAACCTCAGTAATGGTGTGGTATCCATTTAATTATTTTCCTATGCTGTTTTCTCTTGTTAAAATCATGTTCTAATCCTGTTCCAACTATAGGTTTAATAAATTATTTTATATTGGTTGGTTGCACAGTCAGTCAGATGTTTAGACTGGATTTAGTATTTTTGTCTACCTATCGCAGGGGTCTTCAAACCTGGCCCTTTTATGACTTGTGGACTTCAACTCCCAGAATTCCTCAGCCAGGCACAAGCCAGTCCACAAGTCATAAAAGGGCCAAGCTTGAAAACCTCCTTCCCAAGGACCTGGGATAGGCAGATGTGGATGTTTGATGGCCTTAAAACAGAGGTGTGGAACTATGGCCTCCATGAGTTGAAGTCCACACATCATACAAGGGCCGTAGTTCCCCAACCCTATCTTAAAGGAATCATTGCAGGATCAACTGTTCCGAGCAAAGCTGCCTTTCGCAATTGACCTATGGTGATCTTGTCAATGCCGTTGGTGTAGGGCAGGGGTAGGCAACGCTGGCTCAGGAATTCTGGGAGTTGAAGTCCACGAGTCATAAAAGAGCCAAGGTTGCCTACCCCTGGTCTAGGGATATCAAATAATGGCTTTACTTTATGGAAGAAAGAGTCTTATTACACGTTAGGACAGCGGTTCTCAACCTGTGGGTCGCGACCCCATTTGGGGTCGAACGACCATTTCACGGGGGTCGCCAAGCACCGCAGTCCGCCATTTTTTTTTTGGTCGGCCATTTTTTTCCCCTATTGCGATGCGGGCCGTTGCGCCGCGCATGCGCGATGCGGGCCGGGGTCGAGCCCCGGAAAAGGTTGAGAACCGCTGCGTTAGGATAATGTCTGGCTATGGGAGCCATAAAGAGGGGAAGGGAGGGAGGGTGTTAGACAGTGATGGATGAATCCATTACTCAGAGAGGTGATGCTCTCTCTTTCATTGGAGGTGTTAGGCTGGACAGCCATCAATGAGCAGGGGGGGAGGGCTGGACTAGAAGACCTCCAAGGTCCCTTCCAGCTCTACTCTATTCTTTTCTAATCTGGAGGATGGATGCAATAGCTTAAATGGCCCCCTTCCAACTCTATGGTTTTCTGCACACGTCTTTTATGTTTACTGGGAAGAAAATACCCTTTTGTTCCCAGGACTTTGTGCCCATTCTTCCTGCACTCAATACAAATAGCAAAACATCCTGGGCTGTCACTCTTTTAATTTTTGTGCCAAATATTGCTCTGGATCTGTTTATTCACCTTATAATATTTTCCTCTGATTTCTAAAATAAGTGCTTGAAAACATCTTCATTCCAAAACAACAAACTGTAAGATGGCCAACACTTCTGCAAACTAATGCAGAATGATGTTCTTTCTGTGCCAGGCCAGGGGTCAAATTAAAACCGACATGATCTTTCCTAGTGTGAAATTCAGCAAAAAAAACCAAAAAAACCCCCTGAGCATTGATCTGTAATATGATGATGGAAACTGCTGGTTAATAGATTAGGAACAGAGGCAAAAGCTGTGTTTAACCTGGTTTAACCTGCTTTACTGAATAATCCATTTCCTCTTTTTGTTGTTTGTGCAATATTGGGAATCTTCAGAACATCAGATGTCCTGGATTCAGCCAGCGTACTAAGCTACACAAAACAGGATTCACACACTAACCAAACAAAGCTTGGATTAGATTAGTGGTTCTCAACCTTGACAACTTTTAAATGTGCAGAGTTTAACTTCTAGAATTCCCAACCAGCATTCTGGGAGTTGAGGTCCATCCATTTTAAAGCATGATGGCTGGGGATTTCTGGGAGTTGAAATCTATATATCTTCAAGCATGCTTCCTGGAGCTGAAGTCCACCCTTCTTAATGTATATGGATTACAGAATTCTGGGAGTTGAAGTCCATGTATTCTAAAATTACCAAGATTGTGAAACATTGGATTAGACTATCTCCAATTAATCATTCCATCTTTTTCTGTTTTATGATTCTATGATTCTGAGTCGCAGGTCACCTCCCCAATTCTGTCTTACGCTTAAATTTTTTACATATATTTTCCAAAAAATTGAGAAGAATAAACTGGTGGCATGTAGCAAAAACAAAATTGCGCCATCCTTTTTATTTCTGAAAATGGCCCTAAAAGGCAGATCCCTTTGAACATCAAGACAAAGGACTAATTATGCCTCGAGTTCTTAATTGTCCTCTGTTGGCAGTCAGTAAAAACAAGCATCCACATTACAAGTACCAGGTAGTCCTCGACTTAACAATAGTTCATCTTTACCGTCATTCCATTCAAAGTTACAAAAGTGACTTATGACAGGCTTTTCACACCACCCTTGCAACATCCCCATGGTCATGTGATCAAAATTCAGATATTTGGCAATTGACTCATATTTATGATAGTGGTTGCTATCTCCCGGAGTGACGTGATCCCCTTTTGCAACCTTCTGACAAAGTCCATGGAGAAGCCAGATCCACTTAACAATTGGGTTACTCACTTAGTAACTTAACAACGGCAGTTACTAACTGCAGTTGATTCACTCAATCATTGTGGCAAGATTGTAAAATGGGACAAAACTAACTGGAACAACTGTTTCACATAGCAACAGGCCTTTTGGGCTCACCTGTGGCCAGGGACTATAGGGGAGAGAGATTCTCAAAAGTTTTCAGTAAGATACTTTATTTAAAAAAAAGAGTAGGAAGGGCTCTCTTCCAAATGCAGGAGTGGGGGGTCTTGGCTTGGATTTGTCAAAGAGGTCCCGGGGTTAGATCCCAGCACAGAAAGCCAGCCCAGCTTATTAATTCTGCAGTCCCTCATTGATAAGGAGAATGCACTCCAGTGAACGCGCAGATGTTTCTCAATTACCTATTTCCGAACGCGCCTGTAACTTTTTTTAAAAAGAGCCAGAGAGATAAACTATATGGACTGGCACGATTTTGCTCCTGGCCCGCACCAGGCCTCCTGGCTTTTTCCCCCTCCCCCGGGCTCCAGGCATTTGCTTTTGCAAGGTTTGAGGTCCGCAAGGAACCCCCAACTTGTCGGGCTGTTGTCATTTGGAGGGGGGGGGGAGGAAAGGCTGCAATCCGACACAAGCGATCGTAGGAAGGGGAGGGGGGTTTAAACTACCCACGTTTGGGGAAAAGCGGACCCGGTGCCAGGGAGGAAACGTGGCGTGTGCCGCTCGCCGCCGGTGCCCCTGCCTTGGCTCGGAGCGGGTCGCCCCGGGCCGGGGATTTTGCTGCAGTAACGTGGCTGGGAAGCGGCCGGGGCTGCCTCTTTGCACACCCCAAATAATTCGCTCTGCTTCTTTTGCAGTCTGGAGGCTGCCAGCATCGGGTTCATCATAATCATAGACAGACGGCGGGACAAATGGAGCGCGGTCAAGGCATCGCTCACCCGAATCGCAGTAAGTGCCAAATTCCACGGCTCGAGGGATTAATTATGATGCTATATATATATATATATGTATATATTGCTCCGCCTGGCTTCTTGCAAAAAAACCTCCCAATCTCTTTGCCTGCCCTCCAGATAACGGCGCCCCTGTTGCATGCGGAGAAACGGCGGCAGCTCTTGCGCCCCCCCCCCCGCCTGACTTTTCTGCGAAAAAAGCCCGCATTTCTGCAAAGAGCCGCTGCAGCCGTTACTGAGAGAGAGAGAGCCGTAGCATCCTCGGGAGAAATGGGGTGGGGGGGAGGCGGGGGTTGCAGTACAGTTGCATTTTACAGATCTCGGAGTGGGGGGGGGAGGGACTGGCTCCTCTTGCCGTCTTTCTTTACGGCCGTGGATTGATTGCACGGCACGCCGAAAAGGGAGGGAAGGGTGCCGAACCCGCTCCCGCTCTGCTGCTGGCCGGATTCACACGTATGCACGCGTGCACGAGTTGCTGTGTGTCTCCCTCCCCCCTCCCCTCCCCCCCCGAAGCGAAATTGGGCCCGTGGGCTCTTCTCTCCGGAGCCCGAAAAAGCCGCTCTTTCACTCTTTTTCTTCTTCTGCAAGCGAAAGTGCACGAAAATATAAATAGCCTGGCCCTAAAAGGCGATGTTTATGCAATGCTTTGAAGGGCGCTCTTGAAAAAAGGACGATGCCCCGTTTCAGTGGTATTTACTTTCACACGTTAATTATTCCTGCACGGAGACTGGCGGGTGTGAAGGGGTTGTGGATAGGGTTCCCGCTTTTGCTCTAAGTCAGTACACACACCCATGGCTTTTAAAATAAAACATCCTTACATTAATACTAATGTAAGAGAAAATTAATCTTATTGTACATAATACAGATAGGGAAATTTGGAGAGAGGAGTTGCTCGGACATTACCCCTGAATTGTATCTGAAGAGGGATGAGGGGGAAGAAAGGAGAGGAGAGAGAAAAGAGTAAAGGAGGGGAGAAGGAAGTAGGAAGGTTGGAGGAGAAGATGAGAAGTGGGGAGAAAGGGGAGGAGAGTGGTGAAGGAAAGAGAAGAGGAGAGGAAGAAGAGGGAAGTAGGGAAGAAAAGAAAGGGAGAAAGAAGGTAGAGAAGAAAGTGTGGATGCAGTGAAAGGGGAAATGGGCGAGCAACACCAAAAGTCATGTGTATGTATTTATTTCATTTTATTAAAAGTATCTTATATATGAATGTAAAAAGAATGTATGTTAACATCTCATAAATATCACGGTATATGTATCGGGGAGAGTTTGGAAAAATAAAAAAATTATTTAAAAAAATAAAAAATAAAACATCCTTGTTATATGGATCGCCCAGCATGCTGAGCTGTAACATAGTTTGCAAATCATCATGGTTCGCTTCACGTAGCTTGCTCAATCTAAGGGTAAACAAACCGTGGTAGGTTTTGAGATGAAGTGTGAACCCTGTTCCAGGTCAGTTGAAATTCAGGCCGGAAGTTGCCTGATGTGTTGTTCTTGGGCAAGAATCATTCAGGAATAAGGAATGGAAGCATGACGTAAGTTGCCTTCAATGGTACAAACCACAGCGAGATGTAAATTAAATAATAGTACTGATAAATTTGCCAAGAACAGGTTTTGGGTGAAGCAGCCGGTGTACTTGTGATGAAATAGGGTCATGGGAAAAAATGTTTATAAACCACAACCACAAGAAGGGATGTGGTTGGAAATATTTTTCTCTTCTGAGGGAAGTTAGCCCAGAGAAGGAAATATTAAAAGGGCAGAAAAACATATTTTTCCTCAAAAGGATTTTTTAAAAACCAAACCTGGCCCCAAATCTATCTCTCTGCCCCAAGCAAGAGCTAGCCCCATACAAATGCAGATGTAGAACCATCAGAAAGCTGAAGCCAGGGCACTCAAGAAGACAAAGAGAAGATCTGCATGCCCCACCCAAACTCTAGGAGTCATAAGCCCCATCACCTGGGAAGCAGGATATGATAATAGGATTAAACCACAGATATCAAGGCCTAGAAAAACACTCAGAAATAGCCTCAAGGTTCATGCCACAGGAACAGGAAACTATTCCAAACAAGGCTAGAGGGGGTATAAAAACCTACTGCCCATGTGCTCAACTCCTCTTTCCTCTCCTCTGCTCTTCCTTGCAAGGATCATCTTTCTGCTTCTTCAATAAACTGTAACCTTCTTCCCAAAGCAGTCGCCATTTTGCTTATTTATCCCCGGCTTGGATGAACACTTCTGACACTTCCTTCTGCATTGAATGGAGGATTCCAGGAAGCAGGCAGGAAACTTTGTAAAGCTGTAAGGCAACGTCAGATATGGTTAGGAATCTCAGAACAAAGAATAAAAATGCAGGCTGACCTAAATAAGTTCAAAACATTGCAACCACACACACTGTTTCTACACCTCTCTCTTCCTCCCTCTCTTTTTTATTTTTCCCTTCTCTCCATCTCCCTCCCTCCCCACCTCCCACCTCCCTCTCGTTTCTCCTCCATCTCCCATTCTCTCTCCCTCTTCACCTCTGTCTCCTTTCTTCCTCTCCATTATCCCTTCTCTCCCCTTCCCCTCCGTCTTTGTTCCTCCCCTCTCCCCCTCGCTCTTTCTCTCTGCCTCCCTTTCTCCTTTCCTCTTCTCCATATCCCCTTTTCCTCTGTCTCCCTCATTCCATTTCCCCACTCTCCTTTCTGTCTCCCCTTTCCCTCCCTCTCTCTCTCCTCCCCTCCCTCTTTCCTCTCCCCTTCTTCCCTTCTCACCCCTCCACCTCTGTGTCTTTCTCCCTCTCTTCCTCTTTCTCCCCTTCTCCCTCTTTCTCTCCCTTTCCCACCTCCCTCTATCTCTCTTTGCCTCCCTCTCTTTCCTTTTGTCTTCTCCATCTCCCCTTTCCCTCTGTCTCCCCCTCCTCCCGTTTCCCCCTCCCTCTCCTTTCTCTGTCTCCATCTCTCCTTTCCCTCTCTCTCCCTCCTCCCCTTCTCCTTCTCTCTCCTTGTCTCCATCTCCCCTTCCCTCTCTCCCTCCTCTTCTCCCTTTCCGTCTCCATCTCCCCTTTCTTCCCTTCTCACTTCTCTTCACCTCTTGTCTTTCTCCTTTCCTTCTCCCTCTCTCTCTCCCTTTCCCACCTGCCTCTCTTCTTTCTCCTTCCCTCTTTCTCGGTCTCGCATCCCTTCCTTATCTCCCGGTTTCACCTTCCCCTTCCCGGTGTTGGTCATCCTCTCATCAATACATAATCTACTATTACATCTCTGACAATTGACCACCTGGCCGGTGCGGGAAGACCTCACTACTTCCTGTGACAGTCTGTTCCACTGAGTGACAGCTTGTATACCCAGACATGTCAAACACAAGGCCCGGAGGCCAGATGCGGCCCGCGAAGTGGTTTCATGTGGCCCGCGAAGCCATCCTGGAAACAGGGAACAGCCCCCGCTGCCTTGGCCCTGGCCCAGGCCGGCCAGGAGCCAATGTACAATTTTGTGGTGGCCATCTATGCTGAAACGCATTCAGTCTTAGCTCCACAAGGCCATCTGGAAACAGCGAGGAACCATCCCCTGCCGTGTCGGCCCCGTCCCCTGGGTGCATGCTGGGGAGGTGTCACCCTTTGTGAGGAATGAAGAAATGGACCATGCCTTGGCGCTTGCCCCGGTCCCAGCCCCTTCTGCCAGAGACCCTCAGATCTGTCCCACTCCTGCCCAGGCCCCCACAGGCCCCCTTGACGCGAATGATGTAGAGCTGGCCACGCCCACCCAGCAGGCCACACCCACTCCATCCACGCTCACCCAGTAGGCCACACCTACCCTGGCCACACCCACCCAGCCCCCACAAGGGCAACCGCAATGCTGATGCGGCCCTCAATGAAATTGAGTTTGACACCCCTGTTGTATATCATAGTCAAGAAGTTTCTCCTGGAGGCTAGCCAGAGCAGAGGTCCTTGTAGATTTAACCCCTTGATTGTGGTCTTTTCCTTTTATTACTTCTTCTCCTTTTATTACTATAAAAATCAGAATTTCATTACAGCTCTTAGAGACGCCAGAGACAGATCTTCAGCCTATGCAGTGGTGGGATCCAGCCGGTTCGCACCACTTCGGCAGAACCGGTGGCTAATTTTTTGTTGCCCAGGCCCAGAATGGACTTCCGGAAGCGGCATCCACACAGAGAACCAGTTGTTCACATATTTGAATCCCACCACTGAGCCTATGCATATCTCTTGTCTTATTCTTTTAATCTCACAGTGGTTGATTAAGTTTTGGTTGGTTTTATGGATTTTGTGTTCTCATGAAAACTGTTCCCAATAACTGATTGGAAAGGCTGACGAGGCCTAAATAAAATAAACAATGAAATGTCCAAATGGTGAGTGAGGAAGGCCCATCTTAACGTTCAGCTTTAAAATCTGTCAGAAGTTCACGCTGGAAGGGGTGGCCAACCAAGAGCCAACAACAGACAATATTAAAAACTGCTGTATTAGTATAAGAGTAATTGCACGGATAGCATTAAATTGGCGCTGTAGTGCCCAGCTTGGTGGATTTGGCCTTCAGGGCTTTTTTCCCCTCTTCTTCAAAGGGTGGCAGGGTATTTCGGAGCACTACGGATTTAGAACAGATCCCTTTCCCTTTTCCTGTCTTTTTAGGGAGCGTTTCCCGGGAATTTGCAGTTAGTGTTTGTCCTACGGCCGTCCCGTTTCATCCAAAGGGCGATCGCTGACATCGGCATTAAGCTGTATCGCGATGACTTTAAAATGAAGGTACCGGTAAGCACTTTTCTCCTGCTGATTCTGCCTCTCTCTGGCCTCCAGCAAGTGTCTCTCCCCTTCTCTTCCCTCTTCATGTCCCATCCAGCAGAACTACAGTTAGTCCTCGATTTAACGACGGCAACTGAGCCCAAAATTTCCGTTGCTAAGGGAGACAGTTGTTAGGTCAATTGTTAAGGGAATCCCTGCAGTTGTTAAGTCAGACACCCGATGGTTAAGCGAATCCGTCTTCCCCCGTTGACTTGTCAGAAGGTCGCAAAAGGGGATCACACAAACCCGGGATACTGCAACCGTCATACATATGAACCAACCTGCCTCCAGAAGTTGCGACTGCTCCAACACTGGAAGTTTTTAAGAAGAGACTGGGCAGCCATTTGTCTGAAATGGTATAGGGTTTCCTGCCTGAGCGCAGGGGGTTGGACTAGAAGTCCTCCAAGGTCCCTTCCAACTGTGTTATTGTTATTGTCATTGTCATTGTTATTATTAATTACCTAGCTTCCAAATTTTGATCATGTGACCACGGGGAATGCTGCATTGGTCGTAAGTGAGAAAAATGGTCATAAGTCACTTTTATCAGTGCTGCTGTAACTTCTTTCCTCTTTCTTTCTCTCTTTCCTCCCTCTTTCTCTTTCTCTCTTTCCTCTCTCTTTTCCTGTTTCTCTTTCCTCTCTTTCTTTCCTCTTTCTCTTTCCTCTCTCTTTCCTCTTTCTCTTCTCTCTTTCTTCTCTTTCTCTCTCTTCTCTCTCTCCCGCTTTCCTCTTTTTCTCTTTCCTCTCCCCGTTTCTCTCTTTCCTTTCTCTCTTTCTCTCTCTCTTTCTGGTGGGCCACGATGGGGACTGGAGCCACGCAGCCCGCCAGCCCCTCCACCAGCCCGGCTGCTCCCCCCACAGGCACCCCTCTTCCAGCGCCCGCCCGAGCCGCCTTGAGGGCAGCAGGAGGAAGAAGGAGAGGAGAAGGGCGAGAAAATTACCGCCTCTGCCCCAGCTGGGACTCCACGCTGCCCGGCCTCGGCCTCCGCCCATCCGATGGAGCCACGGTGGGGGCTGGTGCTGCGCGGCCTGCCAGCCCCTCCGCCAACCCGGCTGCTCCCCCCAGGCACCCCTCTTCCTCCCGGTGCCTGCCCAAGCTGCCTTGGGGGCAGCAGGAGGAAGAAGGAGAGAAGGGCGAGAAAATCGCTGCCGCCGCCCCAGCTCTACTCCACGTTGCCCGGCCTCGCCCTCCGCCCATCCGATGGAGCCGTGGTGGGGGCTGGTGCCCCGCGGCACCCCTCTTCCTCCTGGCGCCCACCTGAGCCGCCTTGGGGGCAGCAGGAGGAAGAAGGAGAGGAGAAGGGCGAGAAAACGGCTGCCGCCGCCCCAGCTAGACTCCGCGCTGCCCAGCCTCGCCCTCTGCCTATCCGATGGAGCTGCGGTGGGGGCTGGTGCCCCGCGGCCCGCCAGCCCCTCCGCCAGCCCGGCTGCTCCCCTTCCAGGCACCCCTTTTGCCCCGGCGCCCGCCCGAGCCGCCTTGGGGGCAGTAAGAGAAAGAGGGGAGGAGGAAGAGGAGGGCAAGGAAGCCGCCGCCAGCACTGGGCCCCAGGAGGCGGCTCTCCTCTCCTACCTTTGCTGAATCTCCTTCCTTCCTGGCAGCCTGGACTCTGGCGCACCTTCCTGGCCAGCGGGTCTAGTGGTCCAGCTGGCTGGGGTTTGCAGGGGCTGGTCTCGGGCTGCGGCTTGTGGGAGGGCTGGCCCACTCAGCGGAGCCTCCAGCGGGCCGCTCTCAGCAGGGATCCCGGGGCTTCCCCAGGCAGCTCCAAGGCCACGAGGCCCTGGCCGTGCTTCTCCCAGGGGGTGGAGCACCCGGGCGCAGGGCGCAGGGCCAATCAGGAGGTAAGTCTGCCTGAGAAAGAGAGAGAAGGGAAGCGAAAGTGCCTCTCTGTCTCTCTTTCTGCAAATGGCGGAGGAGGCCATGCGGAGACGGATGCGGAGCGGTGTCTCGGTTCCTAAGACCATCGGAAATATGTGTTTTTCGATAGTCTTAGGCGACCCCTGTGAAAGGGTCATTCGACTCCCAAAAGGGTCGCGACCCACAGGTTGAGAACCGCTGCTTTGGAGAATAGGTTGACTCCCTCTTCTTTGTGGCAGCTCCTTAGATATTGGAACACTGCTACCATCTCACCCCTAATCCTCCTTTTCATTAAACTAGACATATAAATTATATGTCAAGATTTATTGGTGGAAAGATTTTCTTTATACCCTTTTGTTATGTTTTTTTCTGATGCAGATCATCATGTTAAATTCAGTGTCTGACTTACATGGTTACATCGATACAAGTCAGCTTACTCGGGAGTTAGGAGGAACCTTGGAATACGGACACAGTCAGTGGATACACCATCGGACCGTAAGTACAATAGTAGTAACTGTCAGGTTCTTTTCCAACCTCTAAAAATAGAATAAGGTGGATAAATGCTAAGTTGCTGTTTCTGTGTCTGTATACTCCAGTATTTTACTGGAAAATGTGAATTATGCTAGACTGGGAAATTTAATAATAATAATAATAATAATAATAATAATAATAATAATAATAATAATACAACTGAAGCACCACTTGAACACCATTGGCATTGACAAATTCGCAAAAGGCAGCCTTACTAAGAACTGTTTCCATTCTGCGACAATATCTGTAATGCCATCAAACATCCACATCTGCCTATCCCAGGTCCTGGGTAAGGACTCGATAGGTAAACAAAAATGCCAAATCCAGTCTGAACATCTGGCTGACTGTGCGATGATTAATAATAATAATAATAATAATAATAATAATAATAATAATAATAATAATAATAATAATAATAATCTGATTTTTAAATAAGAAGCTTAAAAAAAGAGCAGAAGCTGATACATGTATTTTGCTATAGTTTATGAATAGATTAGTTAATCTAATTTTTATGTGTTCCATTTATGTGTCTTCCCATCTCAAATACATGATTCTGGATGGCCCACAATTTTAAAAGAAGTAAAAAAAAATGCAAATATTAAAAAAAAAACCAAAGAATAAAACAAAAGGTGGCTCGCTGACCCCTTTTGCATTTCATTGCTATCTGCTCCTCGAACTGGTTATTCTGTTAAATGAGAAATAATACGCAAGTCTGAGAAGCAGAATATCACCTTTGTTTTCTGATTTGCAATAAAAAACATTGCAATAGTTTCAGTTTATGATTGTCCTCTCGAAGTTCCCCATCGCTAGTTGGGCCGTGAGGGAATAACATGACTGAACAGAAGTGGTCAAACACTTTAGTCCAGGGGTAGGCAACCTTGGCTCTTTTATGACTTGTGGACTTCAACTCCCAGAATTCCTCAGCCAGCATGGCTAAGCTTGGAAACCTCTCCCTTTCCCCTCAGCATGGCTGGCTCAGGAATTCTGGGAGTTGAAGTCCATAAGTCATAAAAGAGCCAAGGTTGCCTACCCCTTGCTTTAGCGGTTCAGCGCAGAACCAAATCCTGGAAAATATGGATCACCATCCACTTCAATAAGTGGCTGGTCAGGGACACATGTGGTTTGTGTGCCAAGATGGTGACAGCGACTGCCAAAGCCTTTTTTTTTCTTTGTGTCTCCTTTGCAAATGGAGCAGATACATTAGAAGCAACTTTTACAATTTGCTGCAAATTTAAAGACGTGGAGGGAAATCAATACAGGCAGTCCTCGACTTACGACCACAATTGAGCCCAAAATGTATGTTCCTAAGCAAGACAGTTCCTAAGTGAGTTTCGTTTTGCAATCTTTCTCGCCACAGTTGTTAAGTGAAGCACTGCAGTTTTTAAGTTACTAACCTGGTTGTTAAGTGAATCGGGCTTTCCCCATGGACTTTGCTTGTCATACAAGGTGATCCCTTGACCACCGGACACTGCAACCATCATAAATGTGAGTCAAGCATGTTGAATGGCGATAAACCAGATAGTCTTTGACTTATAACAGTTCGTTTAGTGACCATTCCAAGTTGCAATGGCAACTTTAAAAAAGTGATCATTTTTCTCACGACCGTTGCAGTATCCCCATGGTCACCTGATCAAAATTTAGATGCTTGGCAGCTGACTCATATTTATGACGGTTGCAGTGTCCCGAGGGCATGTGATCGCCTTTTGCGACCTTCTGACAAGCAAAGTCAATGGGGAAGCCAGATTCACTTAACAACCGTGTTGCTGACTTAACAGCTGCAGTGATTTACTTAACAACTGTGGCAAGGAAGGTCATAAAACGGAGCAAAACTCAACAACAAATAGCTCACTTAGCAACAGATATTTTGGGCTCAGTTGTGGCCATAAGCCGAGAACTACCTGTAATAAATTCTAAATGCAGCTTTGATCTAGGCCAGGGGTAGGCAACCTTGGCTCTTTTATGACTTGTGGACTTCAACTCCCAGAATTCCTGAGCCAGCATGGCTCAGCTTGGAAACTCTCCCTTTCCCCTCAGCATGGCTGGCTCAGGAATTCTGGGAGTTGAAGTCCACAAGTCATAAAAGAGCCAAGGTTGTCTATCCCTGCCCTAGAGCCTAGAGCAGGGGTAGGCCACCTTGGCTCTTTTATGACTCGTGGACTTCAACTCCCAGAATTCCTGAGCCAGCATGGCTCAGCTTGGAATCTCTCCCTTTCCCCTCAGCATGGCTGGCTCAGGAATTCTGGGAGTTGAAGTCCACGAGTTATTAAAAGAGCCAGGTTGCCTACCCTGATCTAGGCTCACTCTCTGAAATATAAAAAAATCCTTTGATGTATTTTTTACCCTTGAGTTTCTCTTAGAACGTTCCTAGAAAATCCTGGTTTGGCATTTCAAATAAAGTTACACTTCATTTCCCTCTGAATGGAAAAAGGATAAGATTTAAAAAACAAACAAACTGGAAAGGTGTTGCTTGCATATTATTTACTTATTTATTAGATTTATTCACTGTCCATCTCACCTTAAGGTGACTCTGGGAGACTTAACAATATTAAACATAAAGTATTTTGGGATGTTTGGTCCCTTAATAGGTTCACAACCTTCATCTTAAAAAAAGAGAGCCATAAACCTTCCTTGCTGTGTTTTCCTTTGAACGGAATAAATCCGTTGCTTAGGACAAATTGGCAGGACAAATTGAGAAATAAATAAATAAAGAGATATACCGTAATATTGTTTTGTGGGATGTCATAAATAATATCAGTGGCTTTTATGAAACTACAGGTAATCCTCGACTTACGACTTACAGTCGGGACCAGAACTTCCATCACTAAATGAGACAGTCTTTAAATGAATCATACCCAGTTTTATTACTTTTTTCGGGGAGGTTGTTAAGTAAATCACATGATTGTTAAGCATATTTGGATTCTTTCATAGGCTTTGCCTGGGAAGGTTGTAAATGGCGATCATATGACCCTAGGACAGGGGTAGGCAACCTTGGCCCTTTTATGACTCATGGACTTCAACTCCCAGAATTCCTGAGCCAGCCATGCTGAGGGGAAAGGGAAAGGTTTCCAAGCTGAGCCATGCTGGCTGAGGAATCCTGGGAGTTGAAGTCCACGAGTCATAAAAGAGCCAAAGTTGCCTACTCCTGCCCTAGGACACTGCAAACATCATGAATACATGCTGGTTGTCAAGTGCCCGAATTTTGATCATGTGACCATGGGGATGCTGCAACAGTTTTAAGTGTGAAAAATGGTCATAAGTCACATTTTAGCACCATCATAACTTCAAACTGTTGCTAAATGTACGGTCATAAGTCAAGGACAACCTGTATCTGAGAATATGGTTTTACTGACCCTAAAGTGAATTTTCTTGAACCCAGAGGGATTTAATTCCAAATAAATGAATAATTTGTATTACTTTGGTCTTTGTATCAATACTTCCTTGTCTTTGTGAATCAAGGGAGCTTATGCTTTTCTTTGTCTTGAATCGCACCCTCCACCCAGGCCATTGAGAATTTTGCCATGACTGTGAAAAGCACCGCACAGATGTTACAAGTCTTTGGAACAAACCTGGCGGAGACAGAACTTCCCAACAATGTCCAGTGCACGGAGGAACTTTTGTGTTCCCACACAGAACAACACACCAAGTTGAAGGTGAGCAACTCAGAAAGGGATTTTGCCAGGGTCTCCCTGTCCCATCAAGGAGGTCAACAGTCACTTTTTAATTATTTCATTTACTTATCTGTTTGGCTTAATGTTGCAGCTTTCTTAGAAGAACTCAATATGGTATAGAGCAGGGGTCTTCCAACTCGGCCCTTTTATGACTCATGGACTTCAACTC
This sequence comes from Bothrops alternatus, assembly GCA_034064705.1. Lineage (NCBI taxonomy): Eukaryota > Metazoa > Chordata > Lepidosauria > Squamata > Viperidae > Bothrops > Bothrops alternatus. Next base: position 394,041 of record JARGCV010000239.1, read on the forward strand.
CCAGAATTCCTCAGCCAGGCACGCTGGCTGAGGAATTCTGGGAGTTGAAGTCCATGAGTCATAAAAGGGCCGAGTTTTTGAAGACTCCTGGCATAGAGATATCCCTCAATTTAGACCACAGTGGAGCCCAAAATTGGCTAGGCAAGAACAGTTGTGCTCTACTTTATGAACTTTTTTGCTCCGGTTGGACAAATCACTGCAGTTATTAAGTGAATTATGGAAAGAAACTGGCTTCTTTCATTGACTATTGCTTGTCGGAAGCCAGCTGAGAAGGTTACAAATGGTGATCGCATGATCCTGGGACACCACAACTGTCATAAATACACGCAAATTGTCAAGCCCCCGAATTGTGATCCCGTGACCGTGGGGATGCTGCCTTGATCATAAAGAGTGAAAAACGGCCCTCGGTCATTTTTTCAGTGCCGTTGTAAGTTTGAACGGTCACTAAGCAAATGGTTGTAAGTTGAGGTCTACCTATGTTGAATTTTGGCCTCCAGGGATTGCAAAGTGGGGTGCATCTCCATCCTGGTCCCCTATATGGCAATGGGCCAGGATACTTGCAGGACCGTCTTCTGCCCCATGAATCCCAGCGACCGGTTAGGGCACATAGGGTTGGCCTCCTACGGGTCCCGTCTGTTGGACAATGCCGTCTGGCGGGACCTAGGGTTAGGGCCTTCTCTGTTGCTGCCCCAGCCCTCTGGAATCAACTTCCCTCAGAGGTTCATACTGCTCCCTCCCTCCTAGCTTTCCGAAAACCTTTAAAAACACATCTATGCAGACAGGCTTGGGGCGTGTGAGCTGCGCTCTGCCCCTGGGCCTTTGATTGGGACTGTATGTTGTATGAGTGGGTATAGTTTTATTGTTTTTTATATTGTATACTACTACTTTAACTGATTTATATATTGTACTTGTATTATTTGCTGTGAGCCGCCCTGAGTCTGACGAGAAGGGCGGCATATAAGTCAAAATAATAAATAAATAAATAAGTAATGGAGACATTTGGGATGAGGGAAAAAGATCTGCCTAGGAAACTTATCAGGGAAGAGAGAGGCAGGAGCCCTTAGGGGCTTCACGGTCAGAGAAAGAAACTTATAATGGACCACCCAAATGGACCAAGTAGTTAAAAAGTGGTGGAGGGAAGTTTATACTTTCAGACTTGTAAGGTTGATGTCAGCCTTCCCAGGTAAACGAGACAGGTAAGCACAACTAGGTAACTAATTCTGCTTTATTGCAAGGCTGATTAGGAGAAACTTGTGAGTCTGGACGCAGGAAGTTGGAGCAAAGCAGTAGAGCAGGGGTCTTCAACACCACTGGGGATACAATCACAAATCTATACCTAGCTGTGTGTATTTCTTGTCAAAATCATCTTACTGGGGAGTCTGTCAAGTGCAGGAAAACAGGAGCCAAGGTGCTTTCAATGAATATGGGTTTATTGCATGTTACCACTCCCTACAAGAATCTGAATTACCAACAGTCAAGGCAAATTGGCGGTAGATAAGAGTCGAATTCAAAATGGGCTGAACTTAGCTCTCTCGTGGGTGGGAAAGGACTTGAGATTGACCCCTCCTTTGGGCTCAGTCTGGCCATCTCCTAGAGCAGGAGTCTTCAAACTTGGCCCTTTTATGACTTGTGGATTTCAACTCCCAGAATTCCTCAGCCAGCATGCCTGGCTGAGGAATTCTGGGAGTTGAAGTCCACAAGGCATAAAAGGGCCAAGTTTGAAGACCCCTGCAGTAGAGAGTAATGAGCAGCCCCTGTGTTCAGCCAGCGCTTCCAAGAAATGGTGTTGGTAGCATTGAATTCATCTTGGTTATTGTCATTGGCAAGTCCCGGAGGTGGCTAGTCATGAAGTTGAAATTGAAATTAGCTGAAAATGAAATTGGACAAAATAATTTAAAGAGAAAAAAATTAGACGCCTTGTTGGCAGAAGCAATATGAAACCGATAAATGCATCCAATGGACAGAGATTCAACCATTCAGTTGGCCTTCACTTCAAACATGACAAAATCTAGGATCCTTGGGGTTCAATTTTAGCAATACGTGGCAGATGCTGTAGGAGTTTAGAATTAAATGAGAATCTTTTTTCCCCTCCTTGTGTCCCAAATGTCCTACAGGATGAGCTGAAGCTAGCTGTGAAACAGGGGGCCATGCTTCTGACTTGCATCCGAGAGCCTGTCTCACGAAGTGCCACCAGCAGACTCAGTCCTGATGAACTAGAAAATGTAGCAACGGTGGAAAGGTAAAGACCTCAAGATCGAACTAACTACTTTTGTAGTTCACGATACAGGGAGTCCTCAACTTACAACAATTCATTTAATGACTGTTTGAAGTGACAACGGCCCTGAAAAAAGTGACTTGGGACCATTTCTCATACTTTACGACCATTGCAGCATCCTCGTGGTCACATCATCAAAGTTCAGTTGCTTGGCAACTGATTCGTGTTTATGACAGTTGCAGCGTCCCAGGGTCATGTGATCACCTTCTGCAACTTTCCGACCAGCAAATTCAATGAAGAAGCCAGATTCACGTAAAAAATGAGTTACTATTTATTTATTTATTTATTTATTTTTGCGATTTCTATACCGCCCCTCTCCCAAAGGACTTGGGGCGGTGTACAGCCCAAAATTAAAAACATCAATATACAAAAAGTAAAATGATTAAGAATAGATTAAACATTTAGGCCCTAAATCCATTTAAAACCCAATACATTATATCTTAAAAAGCTCAATCCCCTAAACAATTATAACCTTGTTTGTACCGGAGCTCCTATCCCAGGCCGGCCTGTCGAAAAAAGTATGTTTTCAGTTCTCGACGGAAGGTACGTAAATCCGTCATCATACGGAGTTCGGGGGGGGAGCTCATTCCAAAGCGTTGGAGCTCCCACAGAGAAGGCTCTCCCCCTGGGGGTCGCCAGCCGACATTGTCTGGCCGACGGCACCCTGAGGAGACCCTCTCTGTGGGAGCGTACTGGACGGCGGGAGGTATTTGCTGGCAGAAGGCGGTCCTGTAAATATCCGGGTCCGATGCCATGGAGCGCTTTAAAGGTGGTCACTAACACCTTGAAACGCACCCGGAAGGCCACCGGCAACCAGTGCAGCTTGCGCAGGAGCGGTGTTACATGGGAGCGCCATGACGCTCCCGTCACTACCCGCGTGGCCGCATTCTGGGTTTAATAACTGCAGTGATTCACTTAATCCCTGTGTCAAGAAAGGTCGTAAAATGGGGCAAAACTTACTTAACAACTGTCTCACTTAGCAACAGAAACTTTGGGCTCGATTGTGATCGTAAGTCAAGGACTTACCTGTATTTGGAGGGGTATCAGGTCTCCATTCTGCCAAAGTGTGAATGTGCCTGTAATCTCAAAATTAGTTATGAATTGTATTTATATAAATCTGCTTTGCGTTATCTTTGTGGCGGATGGCCAAGGTTTGAGCCATTTTAATAATGGACAGATACAGCATCACCAATCACATCAATCTGGTGTCTCCCTTAGCCCCAAATTTCCATTGCTAAGTAAGGTAGTTGCACCCCCTTTTGTAACCTTTTTCACCCTATTTGTTAAGTGAATCATTGCTGTTGTTAAGTGAATCCTGTAGTCGTTATGTGAATTTGGCTCCCCCCCCCGTTGACTTTTGCTTGTAGAAGCCAGCTGGGAAGGTTACAAGTGGTGATCACATGATCATGGGACAGTGCAACTGTCATAAATACATGCCAGTTGGCAAGCACCTAAATTTTGATCATGTGACCATGGCGACAACTGCAATAGTCATAAGTATGAAAAATGGTTCTAGGTCACTTTTTTCAACACCATTATAACGTCAAAGGGTCATAAACGAATGGCTGCAAGTCAAAGACTGCCTTTACTTCCCTTTATGAGGGTTTCCACATTTTGATCCTTGCAACGTGGGAGTTTAAAGTTGTGCCTTTTCTTACTGTTCAGTAGGGAGGAGAAAGAGATTTTAGACATATCAAGTGGGGGGGAAGATAGATTTTCAGCCAAGCGTTATTCATCATCCTTCAAATATTTTGCTTTGACTCTGCAAACTCAGATCAGTCTAACACATTTCTGTCTAACCAAGAGAAGGACTAGAGGTGATCTGAGAGCAGGATAGTCTTCCAATATTTGAGGGGCTGTTGGAGAGACGGTTCACCTGTTCTTTATAAAGCACCTGACGGGCAGGACAAGAACTAACAGATGGAAACTAATCAAGGAGAGAAGCAACCTAGAACGAAGGAGAAATTTCCTGCCAGTGAGAACAGTTAATCCGTGGAATCACTTGCCTCCAGAAGTTGTGGGTGCAATTTTAAGAAGAGATTGGACGTCCATTTATCCGGAATGGCAGAGGGTCTCCTGCTGGAGCAGGGGGTTGGACTAGAACACAGGTCAGCAACCTGCGGCTCCAGAGCCGCATGCAGCTCTTTGAACCTTCTCCTGCGGCTCCCAGCCTCTTCTGCCATTTGCAGAGAGAGACAGAGACAGAGAGAGGCACTTGTGCTTCCCCACCCCTCTCTCTCTCTCTCTGTGTATGTGTGTGTGTAAAAAGGAGAATGGCCTTACCTTGTTCAATGAGCTGAAAAGCTTATTGGGTGGGGCTCCTCCCTTTGGTGAAAAAGGATATACGCAGTGTTGTCTTCATTTTAGATGTCAAAAGGGTTTTGCGGCTCCCAGTGTTTTGTTTTCGGTGGAAAACGGGTCCAAGTGGCTCTTTGAGTGTTTTGGGTTGCCTACCCCTGGTCTAGAAGACCTCCAAGATCCCTTCCAACTCTGTTACTCTGTAATTGAGTGGGTTCCCATGACACACTGAACTATCAACTAACCTAACGTAGCCTTTTAATCTAAGAGCCTAATCTAGGATATCTCGGTTTGATGTTTCATGATGCTAGGTTGGGTTGTAAAGCAGTTCTGTGAAGGTCAACGAGGAACTGTTCTCCTAACTCTTCAATAGCAATCCAAGAGCAGCAGAATAAACCAAAGTTAGGTTGTGGATTTGAACTCCAGTTCTGGTTTTGCAGGCCTGGGACTGCAATCTAAATTAATTATGATACATTTTAGTATTCTCTCATTCCCACATCATCATTTTGTCTGCACATAACTGTGAATTTGTTAGTATCTATGCCTCAGAAAAGTGCTCGCAAAGTTTTAAAAAGGCATGCGATACGAACAGCCAAGAAGTGTAACTAATGTCAAAATGTGAGAAGAGAATACTTATCCCCAAAATGCCAGGAGGACTTTGTATATTACTATTTTTTGAGATTTAGGGTAAAAATGATGCTTCATGAAATGGAAAAGATTGATCATCTGTTGGATGTGGTCTAGATCAGGGCTTTCCAACCTTTTCACCCATTGTACCACTTTTAGGATATGGCAACATCCGAGTACCACCAGTCGCCTAGCAAGGTGTCAAAAACTTGATGACCAAAAAAAAAAAAAAAAGGAAAAAAGTGATAAAGTACAGGTAGTCCTCGACTTACAACAGTTCGCTTAGTGACTGTTCGAAGTTACAATGGCACTGAAAAAAGTGCCCCCCAAACCACAGCCGAGCAAGACGCCTGCCCGCCGTGTGGCACTCTTCCTCCTGTCCGAGGTTTTCATTGTTGTGAGCATTTCTGCTGAGGATTGGCAGTGGGGGTGCGGTGGGGGGGTGTTTGGTTTTTATTCCCCCCTTCTGCTGGGTGGTTGCAGCAGGTTTTGGTCACTTCACATGACCCTGGGACACTGTGACCGTCATAAATATGAATCAGTTGCCAAGCATCTGAATGTAAATCACAAGACCCTGGAGATGCTGCAACATTCCAGCTGATTTGTGCTTCTTCAGGGCTCAGCAGAAGCACCAGGATCAGCATCGAGCTCCAGCTGGAGGCTGGCGCTGATCCTGGCACTTCCACTGAGCCCTGACAGTCCCAAAGAATCGCCGATCAGCTGGAAAGCGGCACTGATCCTGGCGCTTCCACTGAGCCCTGACAGCCCTGCAGCTCCAGCCGTCTCTCGCTCAGGCTTATGCGGTGCTGCCACCGGTTCAGCTCATTCCCCTCCCCCGCTACCACTTTTCTAGGATGGTCGCGTACCACCTGCCAGGTGCCTATGTACCACAGGTGGTACCCCTACCACCGGTTGAAAAGCCCTGGTTTAGATGATGTGATGTAGCCCAGACAAGAAATATAACTAGAAATGCTACTTCTAACTTTACTGTAGAGTTGGATTAACAGAATCTTGCAAGATGGAAAGGTTTTTTTCTTATCCTTTCATTTTACCCTCTGGAAAACTAGGGAGGTGCCCTCCGGAAACATTTCCCACCCTCCCTTCTCACTTTCTTTGGCTGGGGAATTCTGGGGGTTATAGTCCCCAAGTTTTAAAGTTGCCAAAATTGGACACCCTCTGCCATCTGTAATCCAGCACATTAGCCAATACACTACATCAATTCTTTGTTCAAAGCTTCTCTTTGAACTTCTTAACTAGCAGAATCCTTACATGGCCAGCTGTTTTATTTTTTTTATGCTGAGTAAAATTTGTAAAGTGCTTCCAAGCCAAAGTACAGCTTCTTTGTAGATTTTGCATTCCCCCCCCCATTTTTTCTTGCTTGCTTTATTGCTCAGAGTTGCAGGAACATACCTGGGTTGTTAATGAAGAACTAAGAGCTTTAAATGTTGCTTTGCAACTGTCCCATCTCAACGGAGAAAAATATGGGTTGATCTAGTTCAGGGGTAGGCAACCTTGGCTCTTTTACGACTCGTGGACTTCAACTCCCAGAATTCCTGAGCCAGCCATGCTGAGGGGAAAGGGAGAGAGTTCCAAGCTGAGCCATGCTGGCTCAGGAATTCTGGGAGTTGAAGTCCACGAGTCATAAAAGAGCCAAGGTGGCCTACCCCTGCTCTAGGCTTATTTTACTACCTTGAAATTCAAGGGAAGAAATCCTGTTTCTGAATCAATGTCATTCTTTTGGCAGGTTGCTTGCCCAGTTGGATGAAACTGAAAGAGCTTTTGATCAGTTTTGGTCCAAGCATCATCTAAAATTAGAGCAGTGTTTGCAGCTCCGCCATTTTGAACAGAATTTCCGAGAGGTACTGTTTTTCATGTCTCTTAACCATAAAATTTGTCCCCCCCCTCCTCTGTTTCCCTCCTGGGAAATTTGGCAGATCAATTTTGTTCCTTATAGGTATTATTCCCATCCAAAACCAAATCTATAAGAAAGGATATTCTTTCTGTAAGAAGCAGATATTCAGCTTATACCTGGGTCATTGTCAGCCAGTGATTCTTGGATGCTTTTTTCCTTCTAATCCAGCTGTGATCTAAACACCGATTGTAGGGAAAAAATATTTATCCTATTCTATTCTATTCTATTCTATTCTATTCTATTCTATTCTATTCTATTCTATTCTATTCTATTCTATTCTATTCTAGTGTTCTGTCATTTTTATTCAATGTTTTTAATGCATATTATAACTATAAGCCGCTCAGTTGTCTGAAACAAGGTGGGCAGCAAATAAATTTAAATAAATAAATAAATTCCCATCTATTGTGTTCGAAATAGAAATTGCTGGCCAGTCTCAGAGCTGATGTTAACCCCTTGGAGATGAGAACTGAACAAGGACAATTTAGAATTATCTTCTGTGAGACAATCCTTTGAATATTTGAAGATGGTCATTAGAGTTTTGTGATCTATTCTTTCTCTGTAGTTGTGTTTCTGGTCCTTAAATTAAGAGATCAGTAGCAAGTTATAATATAGTCCCAACTCATTTCGTAAAATATATACTTATTTGAGTTGCACAACCAAGAACACATAACTGCTAAAGAATCATGAAACAGTTTTGTGGATATGTAAAAATAATTCATGGATGCCTTGAAAGTCTGATGAATAAGCAGTGATTTAGTTGGTACTTCTGCCGCAACCATTGAGTAACCTAGTATGCGTAGTCCTCACTTACCAACCAGAATAGGGACTGTTGCTAATCAGTGTGGTCCTTAAGCATGATGTTACAGGTCCACACCAACTTAAGCTGTCAGTTCCCTCTGTCAACTTTAAACAAATTACTACAAGTCCTTAAATTTTATGTCATAGGATTGCAACTTCCTTCATTGATTTTGTTGGAAGCTGGCTGTGATTATCACAGATTGTCACAGATGATGACCAAGCAACCGTGTGATTGTTGTAAATGTGCACCAGTTGCCAAGCACCTGAATCACAATCACATGCTCACAAGGACACTGCAGTGACTGCAACCTCAACGTCCTTGTCATAAGTGCTATCATATGTTTAAATGGTCACTGATTGAATAAATGGTTGGTAAGTGCTGTTTGTATGTATAATAATCCATGATTGTTGTGACGTTTTCCAAACTGCCATCTCTGAATTACATTAGATTACAAATTCCATCTTAATCCAGCAGGCAACGATAACTGAAGGACATCAAATTATGAGGAGCTGTTTTATTATATTCTACTTGTGGATAGAAAGTATGCATTATTGCTGTCTGTTTGCCTGTCTTGGTAGAAGAATAATTATGTTGCTTTCATTGTCTGTGGTTTGCCTTGATTACTACATTCTAACAACCAAGAAACTGTAGAATATTTGCTTCATCTTTTTATGCCCATTTTCCTTGTAGGTCAAATTAACACTGGACAACTTGATGGAAGTGCAAGCAGCTTTCACAGATATTGGAGACAGCATCTCTCGTGTGGAGCATATCCTGAAGGAACAAGGACAGTTAGAAGAAAGAGGACAGGTAAATCATTGGCATTTGAAACATAACTTATTATTGGTTAACAACCATAATTGGGACCAGGAACACTGTCATTAAGCAAGACATCACATGATTATGACATGGCTGACCCAGGAATTCTGGGAGTTGAAGTCCACAGGTCGTAAAGGGGCCAATGTCATGTTTCCAATAGATGAGACCAGAAGAAATAAGAATTCTGAGGCAATTGTTTTCCTCAAAGAACAATTTTAATGGCTACATAATATCAGCATGAACAAAGATGAAGCCAAGACTGGAAGTTCGCCCCCCCAAAGGTCACAAAGTAAAAGTTAAACTTCCCACCCACTAAATATGTAATAAATCACATTCTCCAATTAACACCTTTGGCGGACTCTCTAACACAGTGGTTCTCAACCTTTCTCAGGTTGATACCCCACTTGCCCCGCCCATGCGCGCTGCGACCCCGACCCGGGTGTGTGCGCGCGTGCGTGCCAGGGAAAAAATTTAAAAAAAATTAAAAAAAAACAAAAAACAAAAACAAAATGGCGGCTGCAATGGGCGGATCCACGCATGCACGGATCGGCCCATCGCACGCGCCGTGCATGCGCGCATCCGCCCGTCGCGGTCCGCCATTTTGTTTTTGTTTTTTGTTTTTTTATTTTTTTATTTTTTTTAAATTTTTTTTATTTTTTTTTTCGGCGCGATGGGCGTATCTGCGCGTGCGCGGCGCGCGCACGCAAAAAAAATTAAAAAAAATAAAAAAACAAAATGGCGGCCGGCGGTGCCCGGCGACCCCCGCGAAATGGTCGCGTGACCCCAAATGGGGTCGCGACCCCAAGGTTGAGAACCACTGCTCTAACAGTAGTTCTAGCCCACCAAACACTTGAGCAATTTAACCTTGGTTGCCACAAGAATGTTATTGTTATGACTGAACTAGAACAATGTACTTTCCTTCCCTCCCATAGCTGTGGCAAGCTGAAAAATGAAGAAAGATGGCTATAACCGAAGTAGTTTTGTAGGTTTGACAGCCATAGTTGCCCATTCCTGATGCTGAAACTTCAATTAAATTATGGATTATTTTCTTAACCCTTTTGTTGTTTTCTGTGTTCCTTCCTTCTTTTACAGGAACCTTTGGAAAGAGCTCAGTCCTTGGCTGCCCACGGAGACCAGCTGATCCAAAATGACCATTACGCAATTGATTCCATTAGACCAAAGTGTGTTGAACTCAGGCGGATCTGTGATGACTTTGCCAATGAAACCAAGAAAAAATACAATATCTTGGGGAAATCCCTTGAATTACACAGACAGCTAGATAAAGTAAGAGGCTGGGAAACTGTGAATAACAGTCATAAACATGTAACTGCTCAGTAGTATTAACGATTAGCAGAACAATATATAGGTAGTCCTCAACTTACGACCACAACTGAGCCCAATATTTCTTTTGCCAAGCAAGACAGTTGTTAAGAGAACCATGACCCATTTTGTGACCTTTTTGCCACAGTTGTTAAGCGAATCATTGCAATTGTTAAGGTGAATCTGGCTTCCCCCATTGACTTTGCTTGTCATAAGCCATCTGGGAAGGTTGCAAATGGTAATCACGTGACCCCAAGGGCAGTGCAGCCGCCATAAGTACATGCCAGTTTCCAAGTGACTGAATTTTGATCATGTGACCATAAGGACACGTCAACTGTCATAAGTATGAAAACCAATCATAAATCACTATTGAATGGCACTAAATGAATGGTTGTAAGTCAAGGATTACCTGCAACTATCAGTTACTTAAAAAATGGAATTCTCCAGCAAAAAGTTTCAGATCTTGGCATCCGGAAACTCAATTCTGTAACCACGCTGATTTTACTTGCTTTGACAATTTTTTCAGATTATCGAGGCCTTTGCAAATGTGTGTCTGATGAAAGTTTTTTTTTTCCTTTGAGCGGATTAGAAACTTCTTCAGCCTTTAAATGTTTTTTTTTCCCTCAGAGTTTGCTACAAAAATAGTTCCAACAGCACTAGTGAGCATATTGTACAAACGCACAAAGAACCTGACTGAAGGTGAAGTTATGTGATATTTGGTACGCAAATGGTGATCACATGACCCTCGACACGGAAACTGTCATACATACCCGCCAGTTGCCAAGCCTTTCAATACTGGTCATATGACGGTTCATATGATGGTGTTAAGTGCAAGGACTTGTTGTAAGCCAGTGCTGTTGTAACTGCAAAGGGTCACCACATGAATGGTTGTAAGTCAAGGATCACCTGTGCTCTACAAACAGAACTCAACATCAGAACTGAATTTAGTCTGAAACCTAAAGCAAAGAGAAGGGACGGGAACACAGGCTGAGGGAGGTCTGGTAAATTTGATGCACATTTTTTGTACGGTGATCTTTCAAAGTCACGGCAGACATGAAAAGGATGGGGCTTTGATTAAGTGGTTATAGCCACCGTTATAACTTTTGCGATCCCTTTTCTGTTGACTTTTCTGCCTCCTGTGCTACATAAAAGTTCAGACACCTTGGCCTGAGTTTGTGTATGTGTTACTGGCAATGTGGGAAAAGCTGGTCTTGTGTAGAATGCCTAAGAAATCTATAGAATGTGTAACATTTTTAAGCAAAGTATGAAATGTCTGTGTTAGTTTAATCTGCTATATACTTTCCCTAGGCATTGTATATAATACTTAGGTATTATGCAGAATGACAAGAACTATTTAGGCAAAGTATGAATAGAGAGTCATGAAAAAGGTTAGGGTTAGGGTTTCTCCAATGCTAACCCTAACTGTAACCCTAATCTTAACCCTAATCTTAATCCGAACCCTAACTCTAACCCTAATCCTAACCTTTCTAACCCTAACCCTAATCTTAACTCTAACCCTAATCTTAACCCTAAATTTAACCCTAACCCTAATCTTAACTCTAATCTTAACCCTAACCCTAATCTTAACCCTTACCCAATCTTAACCCTAATCGTAACCCTAACCCTAATCTTAACTCTAACCGTAGCCCTTTATTGAAAAGACGTGTATGAAAACGAAAGAAAAAATGCAAAATAAAGTACAGGATTTTCCTACTGAAAAAAAAAACAAGGAAAAAAGTCCAGTATTGACTTACCTATTACAACAAGGAAGACTAGAATGGCATTTTAGTAGGCATATTTTATACTTTGCTGGCTTTCCTTTTGGCATTGCATAGAATGTATGTAATATTAAGTGTTTGCTGTTCCATTTTTGGCATTCTATAGATTTCTTAGGCATTCTATAAAACGCCTAATTTCACAGATCGATGGTAACGTATACATTAAATATATTAATGGTGCCCACTCTTCAGCCTTCTGCTCCCCTGAAATGGCCCTGCTCGCACCCCGAGGACCCAGTGATTGATACCTGAGGAAATGTATTGTCTGAGGTTCTAAGAGCATATTCATCTCCTCTTTTTCAAGGCTAGCCACTGGGGTGAAGCTGGAATCTACCTTTTAGCTTCCCAAGCCGTAGACAAATGCCAGACACAAGAGGGAGCTGAAACTGCACTCTGTGAGATTGAGAAGTTCCTGGAAACTCTGAAAGACCACCAAATGCTGAATGCAAAGGAATTCTACAACCAGTTTGACATGATTCTCACCCCAGAAATAAAGGTAAAGTCCCAAGTGGGCAGCCAGTGTTTGACAAATGTTCATCCAAGGGCATTTGAAAGCCTGTTCTGAAGGCAGTAAAGTCCATTGATAGTCAATGCCAGAGGTGTCCAACCTTGGCAACTTTAAGACTGCTGGACCTCAACTCCCAGGATTGTAGAATTCTGGGTATTTATTTTATTTATTTATTTTGTAAACTTTTATACCACCCCTCTCCCGCAGGACTCGGGGCGGTTTACAGCCAAATTAAAACATAACAATAATAAATATTTAAAACTGAATTAAATTACCTAGGCTGTTGACTAAAAACCAATTAAAATCCCATACTAAAACCCTAACTACTTTATTTAAAATTTACATAAAAAACCCGAGGAGCTCTAGGCCAGGCCGGCTTGATTGAAGAGATGAGTCTTCAATTCTCTTCTGAAGGTGCGGAGATCATGACACGTCCGGAGTTCCGGGGGGAGCTCGTTCCACATCGTCGGTGCCCCCACAGAAAAGGCTCTCCCCCTGGGTGCCACCAGCCGACACTGCTTAGCCGATGGCACCCTGAGGAGGCCCTCCCTGTGGGAGCGAACTGGTCAGTGGGAGGTATTTACTGGTAGAAGGAGGTCTTTTAAATAACTGGGTCCTATGCCATGGAGCGCTTTAAAGGTGGTGACCAACACCTTGAAGCGCACCCGGAAGACCACCGGCAACCAGTGCAGCTCGTGCAGGATGGGGGCCGTTCGTGCCCGCCAGGGCACCCCCACCACCACCCACGCGGCCGCATTCTGTGCCAGTTGGAGCCTCCGCGTGCACCTCAAGGGGAGCCCCATGTAGAGAGCATTGCAGTAGTCCAGTCTGGAAGTGACAAAGGCATGAGTGACCGTGCGTAGGGCGTCCCGATCCAGGAAGGGGCACAACTGGCGTACCAGACGAATCTGTGGAATTGAAGTCCACAGGTCTTAGAGTGGCCAAGGTTGGACACCCTGGGTCCATGCCAAGATCAAGTGTCAGCCAAAAAGATGCGTTTGAGTAGAAGCATTGCATTGGTTTCTTACATAAGCCCAATTTATTTATTTTTCTCTCTCCTGCAGAACAATGCCCAGAGAGTACTACAGAAACTCGAAGATGTGCAAGAGATGTTTGAGAAGAGACAAGTCAGTCTGAAGAAATTGGCAGCAAAACAGACCCGGCCCGTGCAACCCGTTGCGCCTCATCCCGAATCCTCGCCCAAGAGAGCTTCTCCTAAAACTGTCCGTCCTGCCCCATTAGGTAAGGTTTGGGGATAGCGAGGGATGGAGTGACTCTGGAACCTCATGTTTAGAGAGACGGTTTTCTTGGCCAGGTGTTACCTGCCTATATCCTTTCTCTAGTTAGCTTAGTACTATGCTGGTTCCTGAAACAGTATCTAGTTTAAGAGTCTTTTTAATCACCTGAATATTTCTGTGCATTTATTATCAAGCTAGTCCGACAGGTTTTTCTGAATTTGTGTGTTATAGTTCTTCAACTACTGGTGACCTTACAACTCTTGGAATTTTCTGCAGTGGGACAATTTTATGGTAGAACTTACAGCAAGTTGTGGTCTCCCCTTTATTGAAGGGGTGAGCAGGAGCTAACTAACCATCCCACTGGGGTTCTTAAATTGGATTTTTTTTTCCAGTGAGCAAGGGATTGGACTCCAGGACTTGTCTGATTGCAGCTTAGGCAAAGATAATTGAAAAATAGCAAAATTAGGTCTTTTTAATTCTCATTGCTGATTAACAAGCTCTCTATTTCCTTGCCCAAACCTGGATTAAGACAGTAAGGTGCCATTTAAGGGGATAGCAAGAAAAGATGGGAAACGTAGGAAGAGAAGGGAATTCATACATGAGCTATTTGTAACTGAATACAGGTAGTCCTCGGCTTACGACCACAATTGAGCCCAAAGTTTCTGTTGCTAAGCAAGACAATAGCTGTGAGTTTTGCACCATTTTATGACCTGCCTTGCCACAGTTGTTAGGTGATTCACTGCAGTTATTAATAGCAATAGCAGTAGCACTTAGACTTATATACCGCTTTACAGTGCTTTACAGCCCTCTCTGAGCGGTTTACAGAGTCAGTATTTTGCCCCCAACAATCAGGGTCCTCGTTTTACCGACCTCGGAAGGATGAAAGGCTGAGTCAACCTTGAGCTGGTCAGGATCAAACTGTCGAACTGTTGGCAGCCGGCAGTCAGCAGAATTAGCTTGCAGTACTGCATTCTAACCACTGCACCACCACATGGTTGTTAAGTGAACCTGGCTGGTTATAATTTCAAGGACAAGTCATGTCACTTTTTCCTTATCCCAAAGCCGTTGTACCTTCGAACCATTGTTAAATGAATGATTGTAAGTCCAGGACTATCTATACCAGCAGTCCTCAATCTTTTTCAGGCCGAGACCCCACCTGCGCTGCCCATGCGCGGCGTGACTCCGAACCGTGCTTGCGCGGCGCACGTGCAACAGCCTGAACCGCGCATGCACGGCGTGACGGGCCAATTCGCGCATGCGCGGTGCATGCGCAATGACCCGAACCGCGCGTGCGCGGCGCGACGGGCCGATTCACGCATGCGCGGTGCGCGTGACGGCCCAAACCGCACATGCGCGGCGCAACGGCCCGAACCATGCATGCGCGGTGCGACGGCCCGAACTGCGCATGCGCGGTGCGACGGCCCGATTCGCGCATGCACGGCACGTGCGCGATGGCCCGAACCGCGCATGCGTAGTGCGACAGCTCGAACCGCACATGCACGGCAAGATGGCCCGAACCGCGCATGCGCGGTGCGCGTGCGACGACACAAACTGCGCGGCGCGACGGTCCAATTTGCACATGCGCGGCGTGCGGCAACGGCCGAGGGGAAATGGGGAAAAAAATGGCGGACTGCGGTGGTTGGCGACCCCCGTGAAACGGTCGTTCGACCCCAAATGGGGTCGCGACCCACAGGTTGAGAACCGCTGATCTATACACTGAACTCTCAAGTAACTACAAGGGTGGGGTTCTCACCAAATACTGAGATTAGATAGATTGTTTGCGTTGCATAAATGCAACTAACAGTAAATAGAAAGGGGGGGGAGAGGGAAAAATTCTAGTTTTTTAAAATTCTGTTGTGTAAGTAGCACAATTAAGTTGGATAAATTTTAACTCAGACATCTGATAACAAAATTAGAAATGCTGCCTAATCCAGTGAGCTGCCAGTTCTCATCTTTATGACGTAGTGTGGCATTTTCTGATCTTTTGAGAGTTCTGTTTAATTGGTCTTTTTTTTTCCCAGCTCCCAATAGAAGATCAGTGGAGATTCCTAGCCCTCCAAAATCCATCTCTGATGCAGACTTGTCAAAAAAGAAAAGTGTAAAGAAGGCTAAAGGTGGGATTAAGGTAGGAGAGTTGTAATATTTGCAAATTAAGTTTTCAGGAGAGAAATTTCGTGGAGCATATCTGGGGTTGCACAGGATGTTTCTCAACCATAGCAATTTAAGGAAGTCTGGAATCAGCCTCCTATTTTTCCAATTTCTAGATCTTGCTCCCCCACCTCGCAAGATTTTATTGCCAACAGTGCACATAAAATTGAAGTAATACGGGTAGTCCTCAAGTTATGGCCATAATTGAGCCCAGAATTGTGGTCGTTAGACGTGCCAGTCATTAAGCCCGTCACCATATGACCATGCCAGATTTCGTGACATTTTTTGCAATGGTTGTTAAGTGAACCCATTGTACCCAGTGGCGGGTTTTGTTTTGTTTTTTTGTCAAACATGGTCATGTGACCACAAGACGCCGCAAACAACCATAAAGGTGGGCCAGTTCCAAAGGCTGAAAATGTGATTATGTGACTGTGGGGGGGGGGAGCAGCCATTGGAACTTCAAAACAGGGTTGTAAGTAGAGCGCAGGAGGTTCATCCTAACTTTGATTGGTAGTTAAACAGCCAGTCGTAAATTGAGGACTACCTATAGATACATTACAGCATCCATTTTTGGTGGTGCCATGTTTCAGAAGGTTTTGGTGGAGGTGTGGAGGAAGAAAAAAGGAGGTGTCAAATCCTGGCAGAGTTTAATATACCTGTTGTCCACCTTCCAAAACACACACATACCCAGAAGGCTGGGCCCACCTTCAGTCACCAACTATGTTCTCTGCAATTTTCGGAAACAGATCAAGCAAAAGTAATCAAATAATAGTAATTAAATTGATCTCCCAGTCAAAAATGGCTTGATTGCCTAATCCTTCTGTTGTTGTTCAGTCGCTAAGTCTTTTCCGACTCTTCATGACCCCGTGGACCACAGCATGCCAGGCCCCCCTGTCCTCCACTGTCACTTGAAGTTTGCCCAAACCCATGTTCATTGCATCACTGATTCTATCTAACCATCTCATCCTCTCCTGTCCCCTTCTCCTTTTGCCTTCCATCTTTCCCAACATCATCAGGGTCTTCTCTAAGGAGTCCTCTTTTCACATTAGGTAGCCAAAGTATTTCAGCCTCAGGATCTGTGCCTGATCCTAGGTAGACTTCTAACATCAGTGTCTGATATTCCCAGATAAAAGCATCAAGTCGCAGGAAGCAACAGAGGAAGAGGAGTAAATATTGACACAGACAGCCACATGGAAGTCCAAAAATTTAGAAATTTTTTCAGGAGTCATTGGACTTCAAAGTTAATTATACCTAAATGAATTCCAGTTATTTTTCATATAAGATTCGCAGTCAAGTAAGAATTGGGTAGCATAAAAGTGATTGTGAGATGACCAGTTTTAGAGTCAAAACAACATTGACAGTCAAAATCAGGATAATTTTGCATTTTTTTTTTTTAAAGATGTGAGTTTCCAGTTGATGGCAGTTTGTATAGGAAATTTAGAAATGGTCTTCTAGGCAGATAAAGGAGCCCCGAATCTCAAACCTTTTTTTTGTTTTGTTTTGTATTCCTGTGTTTTCTAAAACAAATATCCAGATTGAAGTGATGCATGAAGCCAGTCAGGGAGGTTCCAGCAGAGTCTTGGTATTAAGTGAAAGTGAAGAAAATCTTTCCACTAGGAGAAGGTAGGAAATTCCTTGTTCCCAGAAAATTATTGTTTTGTTTTTTTAAAAAAAATCTGTCTGTTCTACTGATCAAGGAAGTGATATGTTAACGGTTGCATGCAGAAATGTGTGCAATTTCAGGACCATGAAAATGGGTGGGATTGGGGAAAAGGCGGTTCTTAACTTCCAAATATACCGTATAGGTAATACTCAACCTAACAACTATTCATTTAGTGACCATTCAAGTTCTAATGGTGCTGAGTGACATATAAACCGGTCCTCACATTTTACAACTGTTGCAGTATCCCCATGGTCATGAGATCAAAATTTGGGGACTTGGCAATGTGCAGATATTTATGACTGTGGCGGTATCGGCGATTGCAATTTGTGAGCTTCCTAGCTATCTCTGGCAAGCAAAGTCAGTGGGGGAAGCCACATTCACTTAAGGACTGCCTGATTCACTTAACAACTCGGTGATTCAACTAACCACTGTGGCAAAAAGGTCATAACATTGGGCACGACTCACTTAATAACCACCTTGCTTAACAACAGAAGTTCTGATCCCAATTATGGTTGTAAGTCAAGGACTACCTTTATTAGTTCCTTGGGTCTCTAGCACAACCTTTGAAGATAAGGCTGTTTTACACTTCGTTTGTAAAAGGATGAATTAGAGTTCTCTGTATGAACCTGCAATTTAACAGAACATGGACCCGTCTCAGAAAAATAATACGGAGCAAAAAAAGATGCAAAGAAGAATAATCAAAATGATTTAGATGTAACAATCAGATCTGGAGCTTTTAACGATTTTTAGGCAATTTTGAGGGTGGGAGCAAATGGCTTGAGTAAAAGCCCAGGGGTCTCCAAATTTGACAAGATTAAGACTTGTGGGTTTTAACTCCCAGAATTCTGGAGACCCCTGTTTTGGGATTTTTTTGGGGGGTGGGTGGGTTGAACCATTCTCCAAACTTAAGGCCTTTGCATAATGTTTGGGGAGATGTTTAAAATACAAGATTTTTAAAGGTACACTTTTTAAAAAAAAAAAATTAACGGCTGTGGGACTTGGGTTTGGCTAGTCTAAAAAAAGAAGAAATAGGGGAGACATGATAGCAGTGTTCCAGTATCTGAGGGGCTGCCACAAGGGAGAGGGGGTCACGTTGTTCACCAGAGCACTGATCAAAGAGAGAAGCAGCCTGGAATTAAGGAGAAACTTCCTGACAGTGAGGAAAATCAACCAGTGGAACAGCTTGCCTCCAGAAATGATAGGCGCTCCATTGCTGGAAGTTTTTAAAAAGAGTCTGGACAATCACCTGTCTGAGATGGTATAGGTTCTCCTGCTTGAGCAGGGGGCTGGACTAGAAGATCTATTCTATTCTATTCTATTCTATTCTATTCTATTCTATTCTATTCTATTCTATTCTATTCTATTCTATTCTATTCTATTCTATTCTATTCAGTATTTGAATAACTGTGGGCTTTTTATCCAGAAGAGAATACAGACTTTATTGCTGCCACAAAGGAAGTAAAATACTTAGTACATGAAAAATTGCTGTCAGTAATTTCTATTAATATTTCAGGCTATTGAGATTAAATCAGGCCTTTTGATAAAATCAGGCTGTTTTCAAGTATACGTCCTGGTTTCCAAAACCAAATTTGTGGCTGAAATAATGTGCCAAGAAACACAGTTAAGGTTGCCTGCAATGGAGATAAAATCACAGTGTGTACTTGCTATCCAATGTTTTTATCTTAGCATCTCATGTGCACACAGTTTAAATGTTCCACCTAAGAGAGTGAGGGAGAGAAGTAGGAGATAGGGAGGAAGGAAGAGGGGGATGTGGTGGAGGGGGTGCTGCTGAGCAACACCCATAGTTATTTTAAGTATTTTATGTAGGTTTTTTTTATTAAAAAGAATGTACGTTTTGTTTTGTGTGGGAGAAAATTGTAAAAGATTGTATTAAGTTGAGTTGTATTTAATTTGATTTTTTGGTTTATAATTATAAAATTAATAAAATATTTATAATAAATGTTCCACCTAAGACAAGACACGAAATCCTATTCACAATTATTGGAATTGCTGCCTCAAAGAAAAGCAGACAATATATTCCAAATGTTCTATTTTACAAGAGGAAACTGTTATTATGGAAAAATTAGAGGAGGACATTTACAAAATATACAACATGTTTATTGAAAATATATATTTTATAAAACATTGTGCAGAACAAAGGGCCATGAATAAATAAATGCTGCTCTTAATTTTTTGTTTTTAATTAAATATAGCTGCAAACCAAATAGGTAAAAACTAGTATAACAGTTGTGTAACATCACATACCTTGAGTAACAATTCAATTACTTGTGAAGTCAAGAAAAGAAATTACAGCCCTGCATTTGGAACACAGTAAGCCTAAGAATTTCCTGTTTAAAAATGTTAAATGTTCAGATCCCCACGCTTAAGAATCTTAAGGGAAAAAAAGGATGCTTTCATAAAGTATTTAAATGATTAAACATTCTTCTCTGTGCTAAAAATATACAACTCTATTCCTTAACAACCAGCTAATACTTTATAATTCTGCAAAAACATAAGCATTTAATTTAATCTGACACAAGAGACAAGTCAAATGTTTGCTTGAGAGCAAGACGATATTCAAGTATTTTATGTCTATGATCTATCAGTAGTTGTTAGCTTTATATTATTTTGAAACTGGTTAGAATAACATAGAAGTCTCACCCCCAATGAAATCCATATTCAATCTGCCTTAATTTCAACATCAAAACTCACCACATAGGGAGGAGAGAAACAGGAAAGCAAAAATTTTGACAGCCCAGTTTCATCCCATTCTGTAAATGGAAGATGTGGTTACTTTACTCATATTAAGAAATGCAGAACAGGAGAAGTTTTCAATTGAAAGTTTATAAATAGTAAAATTATTGAAATTCTGATTAAGAGAAAACTACTTTATGAAACTGGAACAGAAAACAGTTTATTTTAAAATATATTTGTGCTGTCTAATCATGTATGTGCCAATTTCATAGTTTTTGAAAGAAAAAAATTAAATACTTCACATTTTAAAAGTGTTCTGCAGGGCTCATATTTGTGTTCCTGGAGTGTACCTTTAGTGTTAATCTCTTAAAAATATTTCTTGCTTAATGGGAATCATTGGGGAGTTAATATATATGCAGTGAACACCAACTGAATAAATCAAATGGGGCCTTGTAGATTGGAGCACTGAGGCAGGGCCATCAATTTTATGATGTTTATGTTTAGTGTGCAACTTAGAACTGTGAAATTTTGCAGAAAAGGTGAAACCCTTCTCATTTTTTTCTTATTAAGACAACAGCTTTGCAGAATTTACCAGACATGTTTAATGTCAATAATAGCACCATTTATGTAGGATCAGAGATGTTTAAGTCATATTGAGTGATCATCTAATAAAACATACAGAGCTATTCAGTTCTAAAAACATTAGATCAAAATGTAATAATGTGCTTAGAAGTGACAGTACTCTGTGTGTGGAAAAAAAATGCTATTACATTAGTATCCTGTCACAGCAATTATTTTATCTTTCTCCTTGTAACCTCCAAATATTAACTTATCAAAAATGTATCTTTTTCAACTAATCAACAACTCCATTTCCATTTGGTAATTTCATAGCTCCAGATTGAGAAGTATCAATGTTAACTTTTAAGATCTATCCAGTTCTTAAAATTATCTGGTGGGAAACTTTATTATAATAGGAAAATTGTTTTTATAATTATAACGTACCTTTGGAGAACTGTGCATTCTGCAGGCAAGTTTTTATTGCATTTTTTTTCCTCCGTTCATGTTAATTTGTTATGGAGAAAGTGACTTCCTCCTTCATTTGTGGCTCAGTAAATCTATTCTGATGTTCAAGTATTAGGAAAAAGCAGCTGAACAAAAATATGCATTGTAATTATATAATCTGCAAAGCAGCATAATATTAACTATTCTGCAATATACGTTACCCCAAACTCCAGAAGAAATGTTTTTCATTTTTAGATCTGTAATCTGTCGCCAAAAATACTGAAGGTCTTCTACATGTCCATGAGAAGTAATCATTTTGTCGTAAATGCAAGGATGATGTGGAGCCTTTCCTCCTCCAGAAAAGAAGGGGTGATTCTGTGGTACAATTCCCACTTTGTTGGCACAAAGTCCCATGAAAACATCATCTATGTAAAAACTTGAATTAAGAGTCTGAGAAGCTTGATATACTTTAGCAGCTACGTCGCTGGATAGAACATATGCAGCTCCAGCTGTGTAGTCAGGGTAGACAGGCCACGGGTACATTTTATAGGAAACATAATATTTGCTTTTTCTATTCCTTATGGGAAGTGCTGCATGATGGACGTACCCAACCCAAACACCCTGAGCCCCAGTTTGTGCTAGATTTTGGAGGTATGCAATAAGATTTGGCATGTGGATAAATACGTCATCATCGGCTGACATGACAAACTTGGCATGAGGGCAGAAGTTGTTTGCCCAGCTGAACTGCAACAGTAATTTGTAGGTAAGATTGTAGAAAGTATCCAAAAAGTCTTGTTGAATCAGATCTCCATGCCTCTCGTCTTCCCTTTTCAGCCTCGTTTGCATTTCACTTCCCAGTGAAAAAATTCTTGATTGTCCTAAAACAAATAAGGCCTTTATGTTGGCATTCTGATAGCGATGAACGTATTCTTCATTACCCCATGTTTGTCGAATTGCATCTCTCCTCTGGTAGTTTTCAGGTGAACTCTTTACAAAGATCAGGAGGAGAACATCTTGCCCTTGACATTTCTCCTCGTGATTGATCAAATACTGATGCCTTGCTACCCTGTTACATCTGCTAATCGTTAGACTGTCAGTCACAAAAGCATAGCTATTTATAAGGTATCTGTACGAGAGAGATTTCATGTACTGCACAAACATAGGGTTATCAATTTCTACCCCAAAAAACATGAAGCAAAGAACAAAACAAGTTGCAAAAATGTGCATAAACTGATATTTTCTAACTGTTCTAGGAAAAATTTTCATTTTAGATGCATACTGTGGCATCTGAGTTACTGGAGAGTCACCTCAATAAGAGCCCACTATGTTAGCTTTTAAAACTCATCTTGTTTCCGAAGAAATGTTGTGAATTAGGAGGACTTTGACAACATACAAAGGTTCTCCGATCTGATGTAAAATCAGCTCAAAACTGATATTGCAGCACCATCATCTGCAAAAAAACAAGACAAACAAAGTTCATCTTAAGTATAGTTCATAATTTCTATACTGGAAACATATAGGGGTAATTACTTCAGACTCAAGCAATCTGAGAATTGGGCTTGTCCATGCTCAACAGGTGTCTATGGAAATTTTCAATCACTCTGGTTGTCCCAAAGGTATTTTTTCTAAAAGACAACTGGTCTTTTTTTTCTTTTTGTTAGCCAGAAAAAGTGCTATCAGGTTTCTTCTTTTGGCTATCATAGATTAGAAGTAGGCAATTATGGCAACTTTACAATCTGTGTGGACTTCAGCTCCCAAAATTGGATATCTCAAAGGTGCTTTTTCAAAAGGCAACTGGACTTTCTTTGTTTTTTCTTCAAAACATTTTGCTTCTCATCTCAGAAACCTCTTCAGTTTCTAATTGACTGGTGGGGAATGGAAGGATTAATATTGTTTGCAGTCAGCTGGCTGTTAGCTCTCTAACTCCAGTTCTGGGAGTGTCTATGGAGATTCTCAGTCATCCAGGTCATGGTTGTCTCAAAGGTGCATTTTCAAGAGGCAACTGGACTTTATTTTTCCTTGAAGGCATTTCACTTCTTGGATGAGAAGTAAAACATCTTCAAGGTGAAAAAGCACTTTTGAGACCTCCAATTCTGGGAGTTGGACCACACAGATCGCAAAGTTGCCATAGTTGCGCAAACTATCTGATAGCGCTTTTTTCTGGCTAATGAATTGTAGTAAAAGGCATCCACTTTCCCAAGCCTGACCTCTGATGGCCTTTTTTCTTCTAATGGCTACTCCTGCCTTGAGAGCCTTTTAGAGACCAGTCCTGGCTTATTCACAACAGGGAAGAAAGATTCACTTGCAAAAGACAATCATCCTCCAAAATTAAGATTTACAGAGCTGTCCTCAGGGGAGGCCATTTCAGCCATCCTGGAGACTGGGGGGGGGGGAAGCAGGGCATAAAATCCTGAAGACAAGGAGCCCTATACTGGAGGATGCGTTTGCATAAATGTATGTATATACAGGCATGTGGTCATGCACACCTTATAGGCTGAGAAAACCTACATTTTCTTTACTCTCCCCTTATGAAATCAGCCCTTCAGCCCCTTCAGTGTCAGGATGCTGAGGCAAAGCAGAAAAGGCAGATGGCAGATTGTCTGCTTGCCTGCCTGCCTGCCTGCCTGCCTGCCCGTCTGCCCGCCCGTCTGCCCATCCATCCATCCATCCATCCATCCATCATCAATCTAATCTATCACCTATTATCTATTATTTATCATCTATATTAGCTAGCTAGCTCTCACTATATTTTGCTGTGCTTTTTAATTCTGGTAGCTTTTCAGACTCATTTGACAATAAGAGTCACTTCACACTCAACCAACCAAATTATGAAATAAATATACATATAGACAAACAAACAGACAATCCAGGTTGACAATGTTATAGGATTTCTCTACCCATTTTCTCAACAAAACCCAGATGAACTTCAAACTGGAAATGCTTTTTAAAACCCACATGCATACACACGGCACATTAACTAAATCCTGGAAAATGGGTGTCTGCAGGCTGTGGTAAAAATAAGTCAAGATGGCAGCCACAGCAGGACAGTAAAAATTTGCCCCTTTTTTAATGTGCCGAAGAGGCAGAACTTTGATTGCCCCATCATGGCCGCCATCTTGACCTTTTTTGGCCAATTTGTTCAATCAAATCTGGAAGTATTAGATCAAATCAAAGCATGAACCTTATATCCAAGAAAAACCCAATTTGGGTCTTGGTACAATTTGCATGTGGAATTTCACCCGAGAATGGTTTTCCAGAAGAATTCTTTGTTGGATTTCCCTGTTTACAACTGAACATGTTCTCCCTCAGCCAGCTTGATTCTCTTTCCTTTAGGGGAAAAACAACAATACCAGCTCTCTTTTGTGGCCCACTTTGGCAGTGTTTGGTTTCAGGGTCCCTCCTAAAAGTTGGTTTCGCCTTCAGGGGCAAACGAAAGAGGAAATGAGGGCCCCATGTCAGTTTCCTCAGCAGAAACATGGGAGTGGCTTTCTGCTGCCATTTTCTAGCATTCACAGCTGAGGCGATTGCTATTCCATGGGCACAGCCATGCTCAGAGGAGTAGAAGACCACATACATCGCTCATGAGATATTAAGCCTTTGATTCTCGCCCTAGAGTTTCCGGGTGGTCTCTCATCCCTGCAGAGCCTCCAGGCCTAAGCAGGGGCCACTCCTTGACTGACCAAAAGCACCATCCACAATCAATGGGGTCTCACTCCAGGCCTCCTATTGCAGGTGAGAAGATAGGCAATTTCGCCCAGTATAGCTTCCTGTGCTGAGGATTATGGGCACTGAAGTCCCATAAATCTAAAGGGCATCAGATTGGAAACAGTTGATAGGAAGAAGGCATTCCCCCTGCCCCCGTGGGTCTTGCTTCTTGGCCATCCCTGCTTTCTTTTTATGAGAAAGCAAAATTCATGGGGAAATCACCCTATAAAAGAGATTTCAGGGGGTCCCAATGAGACATTTTATTTCTTCATCTGCCACATTGTAAGCTCTGCACATAGCAAATTTTGATTTCCAGCTTTTGGTGTTGTTTGTTTTGGTTTGATCCAACTGCCTTGTCAAGCTGCTAGTCCAATGTGAGGCTCAGCCTTTCCTCCTGCCAAAAGCCTGACCGTCATTTGTACAATTATTAGATTGACCTAATTCGAAACTCACTTTCCACCTTCAGCTACAATTAATTAATGTTTTTCATTTATTTTATTTATTGTATTTAGCATGTTCCCTGAGTTCTCCGGAATAGGGCGGCATAGAAATCGAATAAATAAATAAATAAATAAATAAATGTTTAGAAACTGCCCATCTCCCTCACAGACGAACTCTGGAGGCGGTACAATTAAAATGTTAAAAACATGAACATGGAATGTAACATTTAAAAATTTAGCTTGAGAAGCTTTAAAATCACTCTAAAGAGAAAAACACTTCTACCCAGAGTCCATTCACACAATGTCCATAATCTGCTTCTGAAGTCACCCATTTTTTTTGGCTTCACAAAATATGTTAAAGAATAAATAACCAACCAAGCCAGGTTTTCACAATATGCTAAGTTAGGAAACAAATGAAGGCTAACACTAACCAAGCTTAAATTGCATGGATGCAATAAGTCTTTACGTGTACTTTTCTTAAACATTTTCTTTGAATCTAGCAAATGCCAAATTACCAAATGCAAACCTTGTTAATAGTGACTCTTGGGGTGAATAATAATAATAACAATAACAACAGCAATAACAATTTGATGGCTGAACAAAAATTCCAAATTCAGTCTAAACATCTGTGCACAATGAACCAACAACAACAACGATAATAATAATAATCATCATCTCTTTGGATGCAATCCCAAAATATCTGGAGCATCACTTGAATACCATAGGCATTAACAAATTCACCACTGGTCAATTGCAAAAGGCAGCTTTATTTGGAACAGCTTACCTTCTGCAATGATATCTGTAACACCATCAGACACCCACATCTGCCTATCCCAGGTCCTTGGGAAGGACTCGATAGCTAGACAAAAATGTCAAATCCAGTCTGAACATCTGCCCTCATTTACAGCAGTCAGCAGCCCATTCCGTGCAAGGTGAGGGGCAGTTGTATCCCTTTAATATCTATATGAAACAACACAAAACAACTTTTTAAAATATGTTAGAAAAACACAGAAGGGTATTGTAGTTATTCTTCCTCTCCCCACCAAAAGGAGTTTGGAGTATTACAAGCTAAATGAAGAAAGGAAACCATCAGAAATCTTTTGACAGTCAATATAAATCACTCTGGACTGGAGGATGAAGCTGATGCAGAAAATCTCCATTTTTTTCAGGCTGCACAAAGTCTGACCATATTCAGTTTCACAAAGCCAATTGAAGGCTTGGAAGGTGTTTTCAAACATTATGCCATTTTTATGCTTGCTATTGTCCATAATGCAAATGAATTGTTATTTATACATTAAATGTCACTCACAAATGGACGAAACTTTTACATTTGATTGTTATGTGGAAATTAACCTAACAAAAGATTCAATTTCCTAGCTTACCAAAACTTTGTTTTTAAATATTATTTGCAGCATCACTGTTGTTCGTCTAGCAAAACAGAAAATTGCTTTAGCATAAGCTTTTATTTGTGACATGAAAATTATGACATAAATATAAAATGCCATTTTTATTTATAATTTCATAAAACATAAAACTCAGATTTAAAATAAAAAGCAAAGGAGGCTTATTATTTTTTTAATAATACAGCTAAACACCATTCAGGAGAAGAAAGGGAATCTTGAGATTTTCATGTGAAAATAAAGAACCATTTAAAATAAGTTGAAGGGGTAGTCATTTTATTTCAATAGATTGTCCAAATTGCTACTTCTAGCACAGACCAACACATCCCAGGTTTGGAGCTTGTCATGTGCAACATAAAATGAGCTGCACAAGCAGTTTGGCACAACTGTAATCAGCACATTTTACAGCACAAGTCATGCTCTATTATTTTGGCTACAAAAATTACACAACACATATCAAATGAATGAAACAACTCAGCAAAGAAAATACTAGAGATTTCGTCTCTTGCTGACAGATGAAATGGTAGTATTTCATTCAATCTATTGATTTGATTTCTAGTGTAACTATATTCCAAGAATTCATAAAGATGATTTTAATTTTATAGTGATTGTAATTAATTATCACTGATCACTCTCGGACTGATGTTTTATCCATAAAAGTGCATAGGGAGGAGAGAGAGAGAGAGAGAGAGAGAGGGAATATGAGAGAATAAGATCATAAAATAAATCCATTTATTAAATTAACAATTTAATTAATCACTAAAAGACTAGAAATATTTGAGAAAC
The DNA here is from genome assembly GCA_034064705.1 of Bothrops alternatus. Lineage (NCBI taxonomy): Eukaryota > Metazoa > Chordata > Lepidosauria > Squamata > Viperidae > Bothrops > Bothrops alternatus. The sequence continues at coordinate 421,453 of JARGCV010000239.1, forward strand.
TCAGATTGTTGGGGGCAATATGCTGTAAACCGCTTAGGGCTGTAAAAGCACTGTGAAGCGGTATATAAGTCTTAAGTGCTGTTGCTATAATTGTTGCTACCCTTAGAAATGAAAAAACATTGGATTTTAATGAATTCTCAAGCAGACTATTTAATTACTTTCACAGGTATCTTCAATCTCATAATCAGATACTCAGCCTGCTTGAATGGGGGAAAATATTCAAGTATCAATAGAGGGAAAGTATTCAAATATCAATAGGGGAAATTTGTAGCTTAGAGTTGAAATAAGTGTTCTATGGTGCTTTTTGAGCTTGTTTTCTTGCAGATGTTTCATTACCCAAACTAGGTAACTTCATCAGTGCTAGTAGGAAGTGGGGTTTGCTTTCGATTTATATTCTAGTGGCTTGCCCTGTCAGTGTTGGTAGGAATTCCTGGAAGCCTGGCACTCTGACAAATTGATCATCAATAGGCACATAGACATCAACAGATTTTACTACCATTCAAAAGAGAAAATCAAGCCAAAAAAGAGGAGAAAAAGACCCCAAAACCTCCCTCCAGCAATCAACACCCAGACGACCAGAGATTAACACCAGGATTAATATCAGTTTAATAAGCAGTAAATAATACCCCATTCAAGGAACTGCTAACCAAGCTAACAGTAAACAGCCCAATCTAGGACCACTCCAGCCAACACTGATAATAGGCAAGTCACTGAAATATACAATGAGAGCAACCTCACTCCCTACTGGTGATGTTACCTAGTTTGAGTAATGAAACATCTGCAAGAAAACATACAAGCTCAGAGAGCACCAAGGACCCCTCATACTCAGAACAGAGAAGTAGAAGAAGAGGTAGAACCAAGAAAACTTCAAAACACATCCTAGTTGACCCCCAGATTCAAGGTACAGCACTAATGAGTCACACCATCTGTTGTTGTCTGACTGAAACTGGCTTCCAGGGTAGAAGAACCCACTTCTGAAAGACAGCCACCAAAAAGCCAGACTGGAGTTTACTAAAATTCTTCTTGGCTGAAGAAAAGTGGGAGAAATTGCCACCTGAGAAGTGTTTTTAAGTGTTATTCAGAGATTGCTGTTACTGCCTCAAAAAAAGGTGTGCTACCTTTCAACTTCTTTTAATAGTTAATTTTATTAAAAGTTGCAATCACAACAATAAAACTAATACAAATAAAAAATTAGAAAGGGCAGGAAAGAAAAAATAATATAGTAAAGAAAAGAAGATACAGATAAAGAAATGACGCTTTCATCAAAAGTTTAAAACATTTAGTAACCTATGACTTTTTCCTAAAATAACACAAAATGCTCTCTTCTTCGTACATCCCTTTATCTATAAAAAAAATTCTTAAAACCTCATTTCAGTCCTGGCAATTAAAAGTTATCAGAGATGGCATTTTAACCTTGATCAAATAAAGCAGCTTTATATCCTTTTAACAATTTTGATCTTTAGTCTTTTTAAATAATTTCCTAGAACTTGCATTTTCATATTTTTTTTGTCCTATTTAAGGTGCCAACTTTGATATGAGCAATATGTCTATTCCCTCATCTCTGAGCTCTAAACCCACTGGTCTTGCTACCTCCTCATGAGGAACAACTATCTGGAAGACTTATGGGTAATCCAAAGTCTTCTCATTGTCTGGAGAGGAAACTACAAAAAACCAGTCTTTCTATTTTTCATTGTACCGTGGTTTGCTTTGCTTTTAGAACTATTCTTGGCCATCTATGAAATCATATGAACTTTGCCATACTGTCATTGTAGTAAATTATGATCAAGAAACATAGTAATGAAAGAAACCCTCATGGTTATGTTAAAGATATGTTACTCCTAGCCTTGGAAATGATGCCGTTTGAAAGCTCAGCGCATCTAATAAATTCTCTTTGATTTATTCCATGAGTAGCTAATATCCACAAGGTTCTTTTCATTACAGCTAGATTCCTAATTCAATGTTCTCTTTTATACATACTCTTAATTATACATAAATGTATGATACAGTGCAAGGGATCTACTCCATTTTTTATTTACAAGAATAACTCAAGCATTCCCAGCATAGCAATTTGTTTAAAAGGCTAGCTACTTGCTCAGGAAAAAAATAGGCAAAGGTGAAAATAATAATTTGGATAAAGGGAGCAGGAAATATTAGATATGCATTCCCAATGTATATCTAATAAATGGATGCTTTTCGATTGGCCAAACCCTCTGGGGCATCCGCAAAACACTCCCCGGATGCCATTCGTGCCTGTCCATTCCCCCCCCCCAAAAGACAAGATGATGATGTTATCCATTCAGTTGTGTCTGACTCTTGGCGATTCTGTGGATCAGGTCTCTTTACATTTTCGGATCATGCACTACTTCTTTGAGTTATTCTATGCTCTGGCTTCTTTTATCGCTAATTCTTCCAAATGTAATTGCTTTCTCCAGTAAATTTCCCCGCATGACATGGCCAAAATAAGCGAGATGCGGCTTTGTGATTTTTCCTTCTAGTGACATGTCTGGTGTTAGCTTGTTCCAGTACTTGCTTGTTGGTTAACTGCTGTCCAAGGAATATGGAGGAAGCTTCTCCAGTACCACAGCTCAAAACAAGTCTATTTTTTTCCTGTCTTGCTTTTTCAAGGTCCAACTTTCACAACCAAAAAGGCAAGAACAGCAACTACAATGTGTGCATTCTGCTTCAAGGGCCATTTCATCATAATTACAGGATTGAAGGGGAACAGAGAGGAAAGCCCTGGTATCATTTCTGTACATGTTTATGATCAACACAAAGTTACTACAGTTCCATGATTAAGCTATTGTTACTCTTTTCCTTCAAAATACGTATAGTCACCTCTAGGAATTTCGAACAAGCCCATAATGTTACAGTTATTAAGATTCTTCCTAGGAACCCATAGTAAGTGGAAAAATAAATTAAATAAATTAAAATATAAGAGATTTAAAACATTACCAGGGACTTCCAAAGTGCTTAGAGTCATTCATGTAGTAATGAAATTGGTGAAGACTTAAAAAAACCAAACCTGTCCCCGAAGAGATATTCTCCAATTATTTCCAATGAACATTTGCTCCAAGACCATAGCTTCTCTTCACACAACTGACCAAGATAAAGTATTTTGAGTTTGTGATGGATAGTCTAAATCAGGAGTACCCAACCTGTGGGCCGCGGCCCATTACTAGGCCATGGCCTACTGGCCACCAGGCCACAGGACAGGCTGGCCAGTGCGCACACTCATCTCCACTCGCAGTAGCCCTGCAGCTGCACGGTTTAAACGGGACACCGCGTGACCTAAACGGGGCTCCGCATGGTCTAAACGGGGTGCCACAGCATAAACGGGCCTCTGCATGGCGAAAACAGACCAGTGCTAGCACCCGCGTGAAAACAGGGCAGGGCTAGCGAGTGTCACACGGGCACTAGTGCCGCCGTTTGCATCACACACGTGCTCACAGCCCCATTTGCATGCACGTGTGCATAAAATGCTTCCTCTTCCCTTTCCCTCTGGTCCGCCAACCAAGAAAGGTTGGTGACCTTGGTCTAAATCACGGAAGTATGGAAAATAAGATTGAAGAACTTCTAGTCTTGGTCAATATAGCAATATTGTCCATCCAACATAGTGATGCCATGAAGCAGACCTGGCTCTGTGGTGTGATTGGGAAAGGGTAGAAAAAGTCTGCGGAAAGATGGTCACTGTGATCCAGAGACTGCAGCAATTTTCAAACGAGAAAATTAAAAGACATTAAGTCATATACCATAGAGTAGAAGAGGAAGGAGAAAGAATGAGGGGAGTGTAAGACTGCATGTGACATGAAGAAAGTGACAAAAGAATGACTTTCTTCATCTCATAACATTAAAACTTGGCTTCATTCAAGAAAACTGACAGGTGAGGAAATTCAGGATAAAGTGCTTCATATCAGACAACTGGCCCCAGGGTGATTCACATTCTTTTGAATTATTTCTGCCTTTAAAGCCATTATGTATTCAATTTGAAATAGGTAATTGCACAGGACCAGTCAGAAGGTTTTCAACATTTCATCCCATTACAAAGACAATATTAAGGCAATGGAAAAATGTACAGATAGGCATATAGCCTATTGCTTTGAAGTTCACCGAATCCTCCTTGTCTCCCTGTTTTGAAGGCAGGAACTATATACATTCTCCATTTGTTTATCACTTATCTATCCTCCTAGATTCCTCAGAATGAAGCCTCAATCAAACCATTAATTAGTAACTTCAATACCATGGGATTCAATTCATCTGACCCAGGAGATTTAAATTCATTCAAGTAAATACAATCTTGTCCCTTTACCCTGTTCTTCAGTTGGCTGATAGAACACATACTGTTTCTCAGACAGGACTGAGTGAGGCTGATCAGTCTGCTTTGTGGTTACCTATTAACATGTATATATTAACTCATTTACCTTCCTTGTATCCTGGATCTTTTTGAAGAAGTTTTTCTTTAGCATCCCTTTGTTCTACCGGTAGCTACAGAACTTATGTGCACTGGCAGTGGAACGTTTACTTAACACTGTTTGGTTCTACAAATAGTCCTCAATTTACAAAATTACTATGGCCTGAACAAAGGGGCCTATGATCCCTACCTGGAGTTATGGCTATTGCAGCGCCATGACAGTCATGAGGTAAAATTCAAGCATGTGGCTGTACACCTCTCCTTAACAATCGTGGTGGCGGTCAACTCTCCCACCTATCTCCTCACCTATCTAGACTGGCCTGGACAGCAGCACTCAGCAGTGGCATCCCCAGTTGCTCCTCGTCGCCCAGGTGGTCTCCAATACCTGGAGCTGTTTTCCAAATCGGTGTCCCTTTCCCTCTGCAAGCAAGCCTTCCTTAGTGTTCTTTTCCTCTGCATCTGAGCTTCCCTTATCTCAGCGGTTCTCAACCTGTGGGTCATGACCCCATTTGGGTCAAACGACCATTTCACGGGGGTCGCCAAACGCCGCAGTGCGCCATTTTTTTCGGCCTGCCGCGCGCCGCGCATGCGCGATTCGGCCCACCGCGCGTGCACTGCGCATGCGTGATTCGGCCCGTTGCGTGGCACATGCGCGATTTGGCCCATCACGTGCGCACCACGCATGCGCGATTTGGCCCATTGCGCCGCGCATGCGCGGTGTAGGTCGGGGTCGCGCCGCACATGCGCGGCGCAGGTCGGAGTCTCAGCCTGAAAAAGGTTGAGAACTGCTGCCTTATCTTCTCAAGCAGCCCTCCCTTATCTTCTGCAAGATCCCAGTAGAAACTGGTCTTTCCCAGATCTTGAAAGAATAGGGCACACAACTTGGGAGAACAGCAGGAGTCTTGCTCTTGTGATGATGATGTTATCCATTCAGTCGTATCAGACTCTTGATTCTGTGGGCCACCTTCCAGTCTTGCCCTATTTCTTCTGAGTTATTCTGTGCTCTGGCTGGTGTCAGCTTTGATGGTGTCCGGTCATTGTGTTCTTTGGCAGCCTGGTTTCCTTTTACCGCTAACTCTTCCCAACATAATTGCTTTCTCCAACGAATTTCCCTGCGTGACGTGGCCAAAGTAAGTGAGACGCAGTTTTGTGATTTGTCTTCTAGCGATGTGTCTGCTGTAATGCACTCCAATACTTGCTTGTTAGTCACCTATTCAGGGTGGCCAAAAGAGCATTGCAGGTAGTCCTCAACTTACGACCACAACTGAGTCCAAATTTTATGGTTGCTAAGTGAGGCTGATATGCAGGTTCTGAGGTTTTGCTTGATAAAGAAATGCAGGAAACCAGAAGCTTCCTTCAAGCTTTATGTTTTTATTCAGCTGAATAGAGACGGACCCCTCTAAATGAGAGGAGCAATGAATGACAAGAAATCCTTACATTTATTCTTTCTAATTACATAAGCAAGCCATCCAGCCAAGCTGACACACATAAGATAAAGATTTCACCCAGTAAGTCTGGCACACTGTACACAAGAAGGGAGAAAGCAGAAGTACTAAACGTGTTCCCTTTTGGGTCTTTCCCTAAAGATAACATATGTTCTCGGGTGGGTTAGGACAAGGCTTTTCAACCTTTTTACCCATTGTACCACTTCTAGGATATGGCAGTATTCGAGTGCCACCAGTCGCCCAGCAAGCTGTCAAAAACTTGATGACCAAAAAAAAAAAAGGGAAAAAAGTGATAAAGTACAGGTAGTCCTCGACTTACAACAGTTCGCTTAGTGACTGTCCGAAATTACAATGGCACTGAAAAAAGTGCCCCCCAAGGCACAGCCGAGCAAGACACCCGCCTGCCCGCCCGGCGGCGCTCTTCCTCCTGTCCGAGGTTTTCATTGTTGTGAGCATTTCTGTTGAGGATTGGCAGTGGGGGTGGGGTGGGGGGGTGTTTGGGTTTTATTCCCCCATCTGCTGGGTGGTTGCAGCAGGTTTTGGTCACTTCACAAGACCCTGGGACACTGTGACCATCATAAATATAAATCAGTTGCCAAGCATCTGAATGTAAATCACAAGACTCTGGAGAGGCTGCAACATTCCAGCTGATTCTGGCGCTTCTTCTGGACTCAGCGGAAGCGCCAGGATCAGCACCGAGCTCCAGCTGGAGCCTGGCGCTGATCCTGGCACTTCCGCTGAGCCCTGACAACCCTGCAGCTCCAGCCATCTCTCGCTCAGGCTTGTGCGGTGCTGCCAACAGTTCAGCTCATTCTCCTCCCCCACTACCACTTTTCTAGGATGGTCGCGTACCACCTGCCAGGTGCCAATGTACCACAGGTGGTGCCCGTGCCACTGGTTGAAAAGCCCTGGGTTAGGACATTGGGTGTTGTCCTTGCTGTCCTTTCATGACCCTGCATCCAGGACTACAAGTGACCAAAGAGAGAGGGGCCATCTGTATGTATTGACAATTGATACTGTCCCCTAAGTCCTGGTCATCAAGACATGTGAGTTTTGCCCCATTTTGCAACTTTTCCCGCCACATTTGTTAAGTGAGTCACTGCAGCTCTTAAATTAGTAACATGGTTGTTAAGTGAATCTGACTTTACCATTAAGTTTGGTTGTCAGAATGTTGCAAAAGGGGATCAAGTGGCCCCACGACAACTGCAATCGTCATACATGTGAATCGTCAAGCATCCGAATGTAAATCATGTGACCATGGAGACGCTGCAACGGTCCTAAGTGTGAAAAATGGTCATCAGCCACTTTTTTCAGTGCTGTTGTAACTTCAAATGGTCACTAAATGAATTGTTGTAAGTCGAGGGCTACCTGAAGTTGGGGGAGAGTGTCAATTTAATACCCGGTGATTGCTTAACGACTGCAACCAGGAGTGCTGGGATTGTGGTTATTGGGTGTCTCATTTAACAATCACTTGCTCAACGACCAAGATTTCAGTCTCAGTTGTGGCCATAAGTTGAGGACTGCCTGTATATTATCCTGAAAGATAGAACAGCTGCTACACAGCTTTATTTCCTAAGAGAAGGTTAATCTTGCAGAAATATACTATTTTACCATGAGTTTCCTGAGTACTACCTAAGTACTAAAAGTAAGGCAGTAGTTATCAAATCAAGTTTGGTTTAAAGAAGGGACCTTGGAGGTCTTCTAGTCCAGCTCCCTGCTCAAGCAGGAGAACCAATACCAGACATGTCAAACACAAGGCCCAGGGACCGGATGCGGCCCACGAAGTGGTTTCATGTGGCCCGCAAAGCTATCCTGGAAACAGTGAGGGAACGGCCCCGGCTGCCTTGGCCCTGGCCCAGGCTGGCCGGGAGCCAATGTACAATTTTGTGGTGGCCATCTATGCTGAAACACATTCAGTCTTAGCTCCACAAGGCTGTCCGGAAACAGCGAGGAACCAGCGCCTGCCGCGTCGGCCTCGTCCCCTGGGTGCATGCTGGGGAGGTGTCACCCTTTGTGAGGAATGAAGAAATGGACCATGCCTTGGCGCTTGCCCCGGTCCCACCCCCTTCTGCCAGAGACCCTCAGATCTGTCCCACTCCTGCCCAGGCCCCCACAGGCCCCCTTGATGCAAACGATGTAGAGCTGGCCATGCCCACCCAGTAGGCCACACCCACTCCACCCACACCCATCCAGTAGGCCACACCCACCCTGGCCACACACACCCCCAGGGCAACCGCAATGCTGATGTGGCCCTCAGTGAAATTGAGTTTGACCTATACCTATTGTCGTGGTTCCGACTAATGAAACACTTCAAAGAACTTTCAGGCATGTTTATCCTAAAGCCTTTATTACAGTGTTACAAATTGATGACACATCATGGACGTTTTATGCCAGAATCCGACTTCCTCTTGCTGGCATCTAACTTTTCTTGCTAACCCCTTCCCTTATCTTGCAGTCACAACTCACATTATTCAATTAGTGTGAAGCTCAAAGGTTTACTTTCTCTTTCTTTTCAGGGCTTTTTACCTCCCCACTCTAAACTATGTATTAGCTACCGGTATGTATAAATACCAGACAGTTTTGCATATTGAAGAATATACAGTATTTGCAGCATTGACATCTATTCCATTTCAGACAAGTGACTGTCTAGTGGTCTCTTAAAAATCTCCAATGATGATTTTTGATTTTGATCTCCAATGATGATTTTCGCCCATGATTTATGGAGGCCAGCTATTCCATTAATTAATTGTCCTCGCTGTTAGAAAGTTTCTCCTTAATTCTAGGTTGCTTGCTCAGTTACCAACCATTTTTTCTTGTCCTGCCCTCTGGAGCTTTGGAGAATAGTTTGACCCCCCCCTCTTCTTTGTGGCAGCCCCTCAAATACTGGAATACTGCTATCATGTCGCCCCTGTTTCTTCTCTCCTTTAGACTAGCCAAACCCAAGTCTTTGTATGTTTTAGTCTCCAGGCCTTTGATCATTTTAGTTGCTCTTCTCTGAACTTTTTCCAAGGTCTCAACATCTTTTTTTTTTTTTTTTTAGTAGGGTGACCAAAATTGGATGCAGTATTCCAGGTGTGGTCTTACTGGGGGTTTCATAAAACAGTACTAATCCCTTTGCGATTTGCAAGGGAAAGAGCTCACGCAACAATAGGCATATTGAGAAAATTTGGGGAGGGAAAAAAAAAAAAAGAATGCAGAAGGGAGGAGAAAACTAGGCAAGGCAGTAAAGTCCTGGAAGAAAGAAAGAAACGCTCACCTGAAGCGGAAACGAACCCAGGGGATTCAAAGCAGCAGAAAAAAATAGAATAAAAATAAAATCGAGACGCTCTGATCGGCACACATTCAGACTTACCCGGGAGCAACCCTAGCTGAGTTTAAACGGACGGAGATCCAAGTCACTGGAGGCGCCCTCGCGGCTTCAGTTCGATGGGGGGGGGGGAAGGAAGGGGAAAACGGGGGCTCACCTTCCGCGGGGTCACCTCTCCCGCCCCCCTTATGCAGCCTTTATACGGGGAAGGGGGGGGGAATGCAGGGGAGCCCTTGGGAGTCGGCCGAATGCAACCCGGGGCAGGAAGGTAGAAGCGACCCGGTTGACGAGGGAAGACTTCCCCCTCCAGCAACGGGCGTTCGGCTTCAGAGGCAAAAGGCGGTATTGCAATTCTGCCGGCGGCAAACGCCGAAGCGAAGCTGGCTTAACGCGTTCTGCCGGAGGGAGGGAATCCTTCGGGGGAATCGCCAGGGAGGGCGGCGGCGGCGGTGGCTTATGGGCCGTGAAAAGCCTCTCTGCTCCAGACGGGGGTACTGGCGGAGAGGCGGCTGGGCTTTTGACAGAGAGACAATGGGGGGGGGGGGAAGAACCTGGAAGGGGGGAGTCCAGGACCCCGACAGATCGGCGCGCTGCAAAACCAGGGATCCGCTCCATCAAGACGGGTCCAAACAGCTTTTACGGCCTCGAAGTAGCCGAAGCCGGCAAGGGGGAAAAGGAACTTTTCCTTGGACAAAAGAGAAGAGAACTTGGCTAAAGTATCTTCACCTTCCGACGTGCTTCTCCTCCCCATCCTTGCAAACGCCCATCCCCGCTCGCGTCCAGCCCAGAAGTAAAACTCGAGCTGCTGACCTCTGTCCGGCGTCTCCAGGGTCTTCCAGCCCGAGCCTCCCCGGACATTTAAGTTGGCCCCTTGGCCTCCACTGCAAAGTCAAGCCCCCCCCCGCCGCCCAGTCCCGTTAAAACCCGGGGAATTGGCGCTGGTTCCGCGCGCCCGGAGGGCTTCTGGGCGGCTTCGGAGGGCGCTGATTGGCTAGACGGAGAGCGCCTCGCTTGCATCCCAGCCCGGCTCGCTTACTTCGCAGCCCGCCTTCTTTCCAGCCTCTGCGGGGTGGGGTGGGGAGAGTGATGGGGGTTGTAGTCCGGCACATCTGGAATGCCCCTCAACCGGAAAGACCGGTGCGGTGTCTCGACCCGTATGTCATAGACCGTCAAGAGTGGATTTGGATGTTAGAGGAAGACGGGCGGGTCACTCCCCTGGCGAATCCGTAAACCCCGATGGGGGAAGCAAGAGTTGGCTGCGTGCAAATGAAGCCTGTGATGGCTTCATTTAACGCCTTGACTCGCATGCCAGGATTCCCAGAATATTGGACGGCAAGCTGGATAAGCCCCCATGGGATGTTCAGATCTGCAGTCCTTTCTGAGAGATCCCTGAGAGAATATAAACCTGACCAGTTGCATGCAGTTGTGTGAATCTAGGTTTCTGTTCTTAACCGGGTTCACATGCAGCAAGATTGTGCCACCAAGTATTTTCCGACTCTTAGCAACCACATGTATTTGCTCCCTGAATACCATAGTAAGCCTACATTTAGGTAAACTACGTCGTAGTCATGATTTGTAGAATACTTTCTAGGGCAGTGTTTCTCAACCTTGACAATTTTAAGGCATGTGGACTTCAACTCCCAGAATTCCACTGCCAGCAATGCTGGCTGTGGAATTCTGGGACTTGAAGTCCACATGCCTTAAAATTGTCAAGGTTGAGAAACACTGTTCTAGGGTAATGTCTCTGCAGATTCTTAATCATCCAGGTCATGGTTGCCCCAAAGTTGCTTTTAAAAAGGTGACTGGACTTTTTTAGTTTTTTTCCCTTAAAGACATTTCGCTTCTCATTCAAGAACATATAAGAAGCAGTTGCTGGAATTGGGTATGTCTAGTTTAACGAAGAGAAGGATGAGGGGGGACATGATAACAGTATTCCAATATCTCAGGGGCTGCCCCAAAGAAGAGGGAATCAAGCTATTCTCCAAAGCACCTGAAGGCAGGACAAGAAGCAACGGGTGGAAACTAATCAAGGAGAGAAGCAACCTAGAACTAAGGAGAAACTTCCTGACAGTTAGAACAATTAATCAGTGGAACAACCTGCCTCCAGAAGTGGTAAATGCTTCAACACTGGAAGATTTAAGAAGAGATTGGACAGCCATTTGTCCAAAATGGTATAGGGTTTCCTGCCTGAGCAGGGGGTTGGACTAGATGACCTCCAAGGTACCTTCCAACTTTACTATTACTGTTATAATTATAATTATAAGCCTCTTAAGTTCTGGCTTGTCTTTCTCAACCTCAGGCACTTTAAGATGGGTTCATTTCAACTCCTAAAATTTCAGGAATTGAAGTCCACCATTAGTTTGAGAAACACTACTTACTCTAGAGCAGTGGTTCTCAATCTTTCTAATGCCGCGACCCCTTAATACAGTTCCTCATGTTGTGGTGACCCCCAACCATAAAATTATTTTCATTGCTACTTCATAACTGTAATTTTGCTACTGTTTGGAATTGTAATGTAAATATCTGATATGCAGGGTGTATTTTCATTGTTACAAATTGAACATAATTAAAGCATAGTGATTAATTACAAAAACAATATAGCAATGCTCACTGGAGAAGCTTTACTCTTACTTGCTCAAAAATGTTGGGAGGGAGGGAAGGAAGGAAGGAAGATTGAAGGGGAAAGGAAGGAGATTGAAGGGGAAAGGAAGGAAGGGAGAAAGAGATTGAAGGGGGAAGGAAGGAAGGAGAGATTGAAGGGGAAGGGATGGAGATGGATGGAAGGAAGGAAGATTGAAGGTGAAAGGAAGGAGATGGAGAAGGAAGGAGATTGAAGGGGAAGGAAGGAAGGAAGGAAGGAAGGAAGGAAGGAAGGAAGGAAGGAAGGAAGGAAGGAAGGAAGGAGAGAAATTGAAGGGGAAAGGATGGAGATGGAAGGAAGGAAGGAAGATTGAAGGGGAAAGGAAGGATATTGAAGGAGGAAGGAAGGAAGGACATTGAAGGTGAAGAGATGGAGTTGGAGAAGGAAGGAAGGAAGGAAGGAAGATTGAAGGGGAAAGGAAGGAGATGGAGAAGGAAGGAGATTGAAGGAGGAAGGAAGGAAGGAAGGAAGGAGGGAGGGAGATTGAACGTGAAAGGATGGAGTTGGAGAAGGACGGAAGATTGAAGGGGAAAGGAAGGAGATGGAGAAGGAAGGAGATTGAAGGGAGAAGGAAGGAAGGAAGGAGAGAGAGATTGAAGGGGAAGGGATGGAGATGGAGAAGGAAGGAAGGAAGATTGAAGGGGAAAGGAAGGAAGGAAGGAAGGAAGGAAGGAAGGAAGGAAGGAAGGAAGGAAGGAAGGAAGGAAGGAAGAAAGAGAGAATTGATTTTTGGAGAGTCATGTTTTCCCAAATGGTGATGAACTGCAACTCCCAGCATTCCCCACTCTTCCACAGTGCTTTTTAGGGCTGCTGGGGATGGTAGTCTGGAACCCCCCCCATCCTCATCACGGCACCTCTTGCCCTCTCCCAGCCGCCCCCCTGGGACCTGCCTGCCCCTCCAACCTCCTGAGCGCCATCGCAGCGGCGGGATCATGGGAGCCCCTTTCCACACTGCGCAGCGCTTCACTGCCAAAGCCTTTCCCGATTCATCAGACGCGAGAGGGGCGCGGCCGGAGCACCAGCTCCTGCTCGGAAGGTGCCGCTTCTCCTCTCCCGGCCTGTCCGGCTGGCCTCCGACGCATATGCGGGCATCGCCCTCTTCCCCGCCGCCTGGCCGCTTCCGAGGCCCGGAGCCCAGCAAGCCAGGAAGGAGCCACTCCTGCCCACCAGCCCCAGGGCCGCACCGGGCGCCAGAGGGCCAAGGCGGCTTCCAATGGTGAGGGAGGTGGGCCGGGCGGTGCAGGGGGAAGTTCCGGCGTGGTGTGGAGGGCGGCCGGGGGTGGAGCGGGGCTGGACAACCATGAGGTGTGGGGACCGGCTTGGCGCCTAGCTTAGCTAAGTCAGCAGCAGCGGCAGCAGCTGAGCAGCCCAGCGGCAGCGCTGGCAGTGGCCCAGACCTGGCTCGGCTCGGACCAGCCGCCCACGCAACTGAGTTAGCCCTGGGCGGCATCAGGGGCCCGTTTCAAGCCCCTGGGCTTGCCATGAGCTGGGAGACGGGGAGGACGCAGCCAGCAGCCGGCCGACGTCCGCATGTCCCCCAGGAGCACAGCCCGACTCCCGACAGTCAGCTGGGAGTTGGGTCGGAGTCCGGACATCGGTGGGGAACCAGCGGGGCTGCTACACACCACCCGGCTCCCGACAGCCAGCTGAGAGTCGGCCCCACGCGCGCCAGCTACCCGCCCAGCGCCCTCCGCTGCCCCGCTAGCCTCACCATGGCCACTGCCCATTCAGTGCGGTGGCAGGCAGGCCCAGGCGCTCCTGGGCGGCCCTCCCCACCGGCCCTCTTTTACTTACATTTAGTAGTTGCTCAGCAGGGAGGGGTGGAAACTTCAAGAAAGCTCGCCTTAGCTGCAGACAACTTGCAGCACCGTTTGCAGACTGGGACTTTTGGTGGGCTCAGCATGGCAGAGACAGCCTGGACAATTCCTATTGGCTTTTGAAAGCCAATAGAATTAGACTCTATTCAAGAGAGTCTATTCTATTGGCTTTCAAAAGCCAATAAGAGGGAGTAGCACAGCTAAGGAAAAGGGGGGAAAATGGCGGACTGCGTTGTTTGGCAACCCCCGTGAAATGGTCGTTCGACCCCAAATGGGATCGCGACCCACAGGTTGAGAACCGCTAATATAAGCAATCATCTGTACCTAAAGCATGAAGCCCTTACTTTTCCAATATATATATAAAGCATCTGATCAAGCAATTAACTACAAAATAATGATTACAAAATAAGAAAACAATGATTACATGATAACACTATAAGTATCAATATAAAATGGTTACTATATATATATTAAATGCTAATGTCAAACTTAAACATACTAAAATCATAAGCACAATAAAATCCCTTCAATAGGGTGGTTTTTAAAAACAAAAGAAAACAAAACAATCTTTTCCATACACTTAAAGCAATACATTTGCTGTGAAAAGTCTTAGTTGAGAAAACGATGAAGTTTGAATCCCTAAAACAGTGATGGCGAACCTTTTAGAGACCGAGTGCCCAGAAACTGGCCCCATCCCTGCCCCGCCCGTCCTGCCCCCGCTCCGCCCCACCCTCCAGGGTGCGCCGCAGATCGACCAGGCAGCCCAGCAGCACCATGGCCACGCCCTCTGCCCACGCCCCGCAGCATCGACTGCAGGTTGGAGCGTGAGGGCAGAGTCTTGTCTATGCTGCCTGGCTGCCATGTTCTTGGCTGCGCTGTTCCATGTGGGCCACGCTCAGGGGCAACTCTCCTCCAGGGAGGCTGCTGGTGAGGAGGGGGTCGCGAGCGGAGGCATGGCCCGTGCCATAGGTTCGCCACCACTGCCCTAAAATTTCTCTACATCCTTGAAAACTTTGGTACCAAGACATTGTGCTAAATCGGTGTGCTAAATTGGTTTTTGGCTAGATGTATTCTGTGTATTCCAGATCTTTGTAGTTTTTGTCTAAACATTTGGTGGTAGTTTTCAGTTGCTAAGTCGTGTCCAACTCTTTGTGGCCCCGTGGACCATAGCATACCACCCCCCCACCACCACCACTGTCTCCCTGAATCTGACCAAACTCATGCCCACGGTGTCAATGACACTAACCGTCTCATCCTCTGCCATCCCCTTCTCCTTTTGCCTTTCATCTTTCCCGACATCACTACAACCGTCATAAATAAAAAGACCTGTGAGTTGCGGAGTAGACACAAACTTTAAAAGAAACTTTTAACAGAAAGTTCAGCAAGCAAATATTGGCACTGTTTTCCACTTCATACATTTGTATCACATTTCCGGATTTGCTCATTTTACTCAGTCACATTTGATGAATTAAATTTGCTTTAAAAACTCCCCCCCCCAAAAAAAGATTGTGCCTCTTTTAAGACTATCATTATTTCTGGGCTACAAAACTCCAGCTAACCATACAATGGCCTTCCGCTGGTTATTCAAATTATGGCCTTCCGGCAGTTATTCAAATTATGGCAGCCCCAGAGTTATTGCATATTAAATTTTATTGAACTAATGAACTTGAGCAATATGTTACGTTGGCAGAGACGCGCTGTCTGAGTTTAAATAACTCTTCGAAAAGAAATATTTTTGCATTGGGGCACCATTTATTTGAAACCTACTCCTGCTCAGCTCTCCCAAGAATTAATATGCTTTCCCCTTTCTCTCTTTCAATGCACGGTCTGTTCTCATATTTTAAAATATTAATAGGAAAGGAGAAAAAAGAACAGTGCTATGTTTTTGCCTTCGAGACAGATATACAATATAAAACCAAGAACCTAGTGGGAATATACTGTTCATTTTAATGTTTAATGTTCATTCTCTGTTTTTCCTTCTTGAATCCTCCTGCTTTCTTTCCATTGAAGTTAATTGCCCAGTAATCAAGAATTTTGGGGAAAACCCAAAACACTGAAATAACTCTTGGTATTATATTTTAACAGATTAGCTTTGCTGCCTCAAAGGAGCAATACTAATTTTCCTGACCATTTAAAATACTACGGTAAACTGTACCATAGGGTTTCTCCCCATATGCACAGGTAGTCCTTGACTTATGACCACAATTCAGCCCAGAATTTCTATTTCCTGGCTGAGGAATTCTGGGAGTTGAAGTCCACAAGTCATAAAAGGGCTAAGTTTGAACACCCCTGGTTTATATGCTAGTGATTTGCCCTGTTAAAGCTGATGGTGGTGGTCTTGGGCTATTTACTGTTAGCTTGGCTAGCAGTTCCTTGATTGGGGTATTGTTCATTTCTTGATTGTTGGTCCGATGTTAATCTTGGTGTTAATCTATGCTCATAAAACCTATCTCTGCCGGCAGGCCTGGGGTTGACTGTGGATCGTTGAATGAATGATGAATGTGTCTGGAGTGTTATTTTTAATGTTTTTTAGTTTTGGACTTAGTTTTTGAAATATTGTTTTATTTATGTTGTAAGCCGCTCCGAGTCTTCGGAGAGGAGCAGCATATAAGTCCGAAAAATTAAATTAAATTAAATTAAATTTGGCTGTTGATTACTGGTGGAAGGTGTTTTGGTCTTTTTGTTCCCTTTTTGGCTTGTTGATTGTCTTTTTTGAACAGTATGTAGATGTTTATGTCTATGTATCAATGGCCAATTTGTCGAGAGTGCCAGGTTTCCAAGAATTCCTAGCGTTTTTGGACTTGGTTTGGTCTAGGATGGTCATGGTTTCCCAGTTGAAACTATAGTTACATCTGTCTAAATCAAGGGTCTTCAAACTTTTTGTGGTTTGTGATTTATATCATCGTGGGTTTTGAACTCTAGATATACAGAACAAGAGAATGTCTGCATAAGGCAGGGTTCTTCAAACTTGTCCCTTTTATGACTTGTGGACTTCAACTCCCAGAATTCCTCAGCCAGTGTGCCTGGCTGAGGAATTCTGGGAGTTGAAGTCCACAAGTCATAAAAAGGCCAAGTTTGAAGACCCCTGGTCTAAATGCTGTGAAATTGAAGCGTTTTCATCATGTCTTCTGACTGCTGGTTGGTGTTCATGGATGCATTCTACTAGTCTTTTGCCTATCTGTCCTACATAATGGCTGTTGCAATCTTTACATTGTATGTTGTAGATGACTCCAGTTTTTTCTTCTGGGTCTTTTGGTTTGCTTCGGAGGTTTTGCAAGGCTTTAGTTGTTTGTATACTGTGCTGATGCCATGTTATTGTGATAGTTTGTTGGTGATTTCTCAGATTTTTTTTATGTATGGCAGTGTTACACTTCTTGTTGTTATTTTCTTCTTCCCTTGTGAATTGGATACCTTTGAAGATGTTGTTGATGATTTTGCGTGTGTTCTCTAATTGCTCCTTTGTTATTGTTTATGTTTATGTTTATTCACACTTATATGCCGCCCCTCTCCGGAGACCCGGGGCGGCTCACAACAAAAACACAACAACAATTTAAAATCAACCACATTCATACCCCACACAAACACAGTCAATTCACAAGCACTGATGGCGGGACACTCTTAGAGCCGAGGGGCAGAGCTCAGCTCATATGCCCCAAGCCTGTCGGCATAGATGTGTCTTCAGCCCTTTCCGGAAAGCTAGGAGGGAGGAAGCAGTACGAACCTCTGAGGGAAGCTGGTTCCAGAGGGCTGGGGCAGCAACGGAGAAGGACCTTGCCCTAGGTCCCGCCAGATGGCATTGTTTAGCAGACGGGACTCGTAGGAGGCCAACTCTATGTGCCCTAACCGGTCTCTGGGATTCATGAGGCAGGAGACGGTCCCGCAAGTATCTTGGTCCATTGCCATAAAGGGCTTTATAGGTCATAACCAACACTTTGAATTGTGTTTGGAGACCAATAGGTAGCCAGTGCAGCTCACGAAGAGCTGGAGTGATATGAGCATGTCTTGGGAGACCCAAGACAGCTCGCGCGGCCGCATTCTGGACTACCTGCAGTCTCCGGACATTCTTCAAAGGTTGCCCCATGTAGAGAGCATTACAGTAGTCGAATCTCGAGGTGACAAGGGCATGGGTGACTGTGAGGAGTGACTCCCGATCCAAATAGGGCCGCAACTGGAGCACCAGGCAAACCTGGGCAAATGCTCCCCTCGCCACAGCCGAAAAATGATGTTCCAAACTTAGCTGTGGATCGAGGAGAACACCCAAGTTGCGAACCCTCTCCGAGGGGGACAAAACTTCTCCCCCCAGGGTAATCGATGGACAGTTGGAATTGTCCTTGGGAGGCAGAGCCCATAGCCACTCCGTCTTGTCGGGATTGAGTCTGAGCCTGTTGGCACCCATCCAGACCTCAACAGCCTCCAGGCACCAGTTCATCACTTCCACTGCTTCACTGTAATGACACGGGGTAGAGATATAAAGCTGAGTATCATCAGCATATTGATGATAACTCACCTTGTGTCGACAGATGACCTCACCCAACGGCTTCATGTAGATGTTAAAAAGCAGAGGTGAGAGAACGGACCCCTGAGGAACTCCACATGGAAGAGACCTCGGAGCCGATCTCTGACCTCCTGCAAACACCGACTCCGACCGGCCAGAAAGGTAGGAGGTGAACCACCGTAGAATGCTGCCCCGCACTCCAAGCCCCTCCAACCGGCGCAGAAGGATACCATGGTCGATGGTATCGAAAGCCGCTGAGAGGTCAAGAAGCACCAGGATAGTGGAATAACCTCTATCCCGGGCCCGTCAGAGATCATTGGTCAGTGCGACCAAAGCAGTTTCCGTGCTGTAACCGGACCTGAATCCAGACTGCCAAGGGCCCAGATTATATTATTATAGTGAAGGTGTTGTCTACATACCTTGGGTTGTATGTGTGGGAGTGCTATCAATTCCAGACATTGCATTATGACACCTGCTATGAGTCTTGAAAGCAGAGATCCCATCGGTGTGTCTTTGATTTGTTGTTAAGTGTCTCCGTTGTATTGAAACTATGTGGCTGGGCAGAGGTTGATAAGATCCATATTTCTGGGTGTTTCGATCTTCCTGTATTTGTTCTTAAATAATAACCTAAACTCAAACAAGGGAATGGGGAGGACTTAAGGCAGTGGTGGCAAACCTATGGCACGGGTGCCAGAGGCGGCACTCAGAGCCCTCTCTATGGGCACATGCACCGTCACCCCAGTCCTAGGCCTTCAGCTGGGTTTTATAAAACCTTTTCGCTTTATGTCTCCGACGCTGTGTGCAAAAAAAAAAAGATCAATCAATCAATTTCAACT
Organism: Bothrops alternatus; assembly: GCA_034064705.1. Lineage (NCBI taxonomy): Eukaryota > Metazoa > Chordata > Lepidosauria > Squamata > Viperidae > Bothrops > Bothrops alternatus. Next base: position 440,402 of record JARGCV010000239.1, read on the forward strand.
TCTTGCGGGGAAAAAAAAATCTTCCAAAATTGGAACCCAGCCAACTTCTGGATTGAGAAGGGACTGTAACCCAGGTTTTCTCGGTGTGCCAACCCACATCTTTACCATTATGCTATACTGGTTTTTAGACCACCACAGCCTGAAGAGACGTCTACAGTCCTTAAATTTGCATGAAACTTGGTAGGAGAATCCAACATTCTTGAGAGACAGTTCTAAATAGCAGTTTTCAATATAATCTTGAGATTGACGTTCATCTCGTTGTTGAAGGCTCTAGGCTAAAAATTGGGAGATTGTGAGTTCTAGACCTGGCTTAGGCACCAAGCCAGTTGGATCAAGTTGTGTCAGGCATGCACACACAGCTATAGGATAAGACAGTGGCAAACCTCTTTCAGAAATGTTGCCAAGATAAATGCACAGATTCTTTCTTATAGGCTGGGGATTCAATGCTATGATCACGGCCATTATACTGACTTTCTCAATTGCCCCTTCCCCCTTGCCCAATGGATGCCTATTGAATGGAATAATATTTACTAGAACTGGGATATATTAAATTGGGAACTGGGTCTTGTATATTTTTCAAAGGCTGAAAAATGTGAATTAGTGGACGCCCAGCTCCTTGCCTTGGTAGGTACAAGCTATGGTTTGTCTGGTTTGATCAAGACAAGATACAGCACACAAAGACCTTCTGAACCATATCAACTTCTTCCTTTCTTCTTAGCCTAACAAGATATCTTGTTAGGAAAGATACCTCCTTCTTTGAAAGGCTAACTTTTCCAATCTGATAACTAATCAGCTAATGCCTACAAACAGTGCCTAATTCCATCATAAATAGTCATCTTCCTTCTTTGTTTTCCATCTCCAACTTCCTTACAATGAGTCTCCTGTAGCTTCTTAGTATATTCCAACCTCTGTGGCAGACATGTCAAACACAAGGCCGGGAGGCCAGATGCGGCCCGCGAAGTGGTTTCATGTGGCCCGCGAAGCCATCCTGGAAACAGTGAGGGAACGGCCCCCGCTGCCTTGGCCCTGGCCCAGGCCAGCCGGGAGCCAATGTACAATTTTGTGGTGGCCATCTATACTGAAAGGCATTCAGTCTTAGTTCACAAGGCCATCTGGAAACAGCGAGGAACAATCCCTTGCCGCATTGGCCCCGCCCCCTGGGTGCGTGCTGGGGAGGTGTCACCCTTTGTGAGGAATGAAGAAATGCACCATCGCCTGGAAGTGGCCAGCAAATGGCCCTTGCCTACTTCACATATCCGGCTTGATGGGCTTTGCCCTGGTCCCACCCCTTTCTGCCAGAGACCCTCAGATCTGTCCCACTCCTGCCCAGGCCCCCACAGGCACCCTTTACGCAAATGATGTAGAGCTGGCCACACCCACCCAGTAGGCCGCACCCACCCTGGCCACACCCACCCGGCCCCCCAAGGGCAACCGCAATGCTGATGCGGCCCTCAATGAAATTGAGTTTGACACCCCTGGTCTAGCATCATTGGAAAGCATCAGATGTGTGCTAGATCCTGTTTTCCTGTTTCCTTCTGCAGGTGTTGTATAAAGGCTACTAGTCTTTTTATAACTAATCTGGTTAAATGTGTTGTTGAACAGAGCCTACATGTTACAGGGAGATGAGTGAGCCTCTGAATAATGACAAGAGTGATGTTTTTGTCTCCTGCCTGTGAGCGCTGGGCAACATCTGGCTGGTCGCCGTGAAAAACTAAAGTAACCTGTGGTCTGATCCTCCAGGACTATTATATGGGTAGTCCTTGATTTACCGGTAGGTCCACAGTTGTGCCCAAAATTATTTGCCAAGCAAGACAAGATGTTAAGTGCGTTTTGCCCCATTTTACAACCTTTCTTGCCACAGTTGTTAAGTGAATCATTGCAGTTGTTAAGTTAGTAATATGGTTGTAAAATGAATCTGGCTCCCTCTTTGTTTGTCAGAAGGTCACAAAAGGGGATCACATGGCGACCCCAGGACATTGCATCCTTCATAAATATGAACCAGTGGCCAAGCATCCGAATTTCGATCACATGACCATGGGGATGCTGCAACAGTTGTAAGTGTGGAAAAACAGTCATAAGTAACTTTTTTCAGTGCCGATGTAACTTTGAATGATTGCTAAACAACCTGCTGTAAGTCAAGGACTACCTCAATGCATCTGTTTTTTGTTGTTGTTGTTGTTGTTTTGAAGTGTCATCACATTAGGTTCCTCCTATCCATTTTGCTTAAATAGCTGCTACCTGTCGAGAGGTTTGGTACATTTGTTTGTTATAAGAAAGAGACAGAAGAGATGGAGGTCAATAGCAACTCCTATTTTGATATAGTCATTTGGGGCATTAACAGACACGGCTGCAAGGGATAATTGGCGAAGTAATGGGAAATGATGTAATTGCTACTGTTATCACCGTTGGTAGGTCTGTTTTTATTGTTTTTTTTGCTTCCACGTTGAGCTGTTAAGTAACTTTTAGCTTTTCTGTGTAATATCTTTATTACATTCCAACATCAAACTTTAAAATACAAATGTTGAAAGGAAAAAACCATCTCATCGTGGTTCAGTCCAAGCTGGGAATAAACATGGCGAATGCTTTAGAAAGAAGGTTGCAGTTTATTGAAGAGGAGAGCCAGAGAGAAAGATGGCTCTGGCAGAAAAGAGAGGAAAGGGGCTGAGCACATGTAGGGAGTGGGTTTTTATACCCTCTGGAGCCTTTTGTTTTGAGTTGCTTCCTGTTCCTGTGGAATGAACTTTGACCTGAGTCTTAGTGTGCTTTTCTGGTATTCTGATGGTGATGGGTTAATCCTATTATGACCAAAGGTCATATCCTGCTTCCCTGGGACTGGGGCTGATGACTCTTAGAGTTTGGATGGGGCATGTAGATTTTAGGTCTTTGTCTTCTTAATCTCCTAGCTCCCTGGATTTACATCTGCATCTCTACAGAGCTGGTTTCTGGGAATTGAAGTCCATGACGAGGTTGCCTACCTCTGGAATAGGTGTTCCTCAGCCTGGCCATTAGTTGTCTGTTACTGTTCTGCATTTTGGTCAGTGGTCACGAGCTCATTTTTGGCTACCAGTGAATGTTCATTTAGCTTAGGGGTCTTCAAACTTGGCCCTTTTATGACTTGTGGACTTCAACTCTGAACTATAGATCAGGTTGTCCAACCTTGGCAACTTTAAGACTTGAGGATTTCAACTCTCAGAAATGAGAGTTGGCTGAGAAATTCTGGGAGCTGAAGTCCACAAGTCATAAAAGGGCCAAGTTTGAAGACCCCTGATCTAGCTCCTTCTCTGCTGTTGGCATGTTCTACAAAAGGATTCTGTTTCACTCTGTTGTCTAATGTTCCTAGTAATAGTAGCCTTCTGCGTACAACTAGATAATCTATCCAAACAGAAATGGAGCGTGGAAAGGAAGCTGTTTATAGGACGCTACTTTAAAAATAGAAAAGATTTTTAAAGCATAACAAGAGTTGTTGATTGGTAATGCTTTTCTTCTGTCTTGATAGGTTCAGTTTGCAATCCAAGAGTCACTGGAACAATTCCCAACCCAGAAGTGAACGGTCAGAATTATCAGTTGTGTTAGAATTGATATGCAGAGAACTGATACACATGGTTGCATCTACAGCAGGGGTGTCCAACCTTGGCAACTTTAAGACCTGTGGACTTCAACTCCCAGAATTTCTCAGCCAACTCTCATTTCTGAGAGTTGAAATCCTCAAGTCTTAAAGTTGCTAAGGTTGGACAACCTGATCTATAGTTCAGAGCACACAATCTATATTAGCCATCGAAGACCAGGAGATGGAGCAGTGAAGTATTGCCAGAATCAGGCGAGGTTCAGGACTTCTAGAGAGGGAACATGGTTACATACAGTAAGTTCCAGGATGTACAGTACATGCTGGCAGCTGGAGATTTAAATACTGGAAGCTTCTGGCATCTATTCAAGTACATCTAGAGAAGGTCAAGATTAGCAAAACCATTTGGTTACTTGGAAACAATGATCTGTTCCTGAGTAGTCTTTTTTTTTATTTTTATTAAAACAATCGACATTAAACATAAGATCATATTAATAAGCAGTCTTCGTAAAACCTGTAATACAACACTAAGTATAAGATCATATCAAGAAGCAGTCATCGTAAAACCTGTAATACAACACTAAGTATTAATCTTTGTACTTTTGATATGCTCTTCAAAAAATCTAGTGCTTTTCTCTTTCTCTGTCCTTTTGACCTCTTGTAGGTTGGCTGCTCAAATCTCAATATCCACATTAGGCTCGATGAGTGTAGAGCAAACTATGGCCCCTTTACAATCTGTGGACTTCAACTCCCAGAATTCCTGGAAAGGGACCACAGTTGTCCAGCCCTGGTGTTGATAAGGTTCAATAGGGACTTTGGTTCTGCCATGATTTGTTCTTAAGGCCTGCTGCTTCCCCAAGGAGGAGATTGCCTGTTCCCTGCCCTCCTTTTTCAGATGTAGATCCAGATGGTGGCTTAGAGGACCATCCAAGTCAACTTTAACTGTTAAACAGGCAATCTTCGTGATCCTGTTTGTAAGAACACAAGGGCAGAATTCAGGAAGCAAGGCAGAGGCTGGATTTTTAACAAAGCAGTTCATATTATAAAATCAAGGAATTTTTTCCCTGTTTTTTTTTTTAAAGATGAACTCTTTTTCGGCAAGACTTGCTACTCTTGAACCTTAAGCAAGTTCTATCTGACTTTGCCATTTTGGTTTATTAGTCTTTGATTCTCTTTCCTGCCCGTCCGAAAGAAGGAGAAGTAAAGAAAGAAAAGACAGTTTTCTGTGCAATCAGACAAAAGCTTTGCTACATATAGGTAGTCCTTGACTTATGATCGTCATTGAGCCCAGAATTTATGTTGCTAAGCGAGACAGTTGTTAAGTGAGTTTTGCCCCATTTTATGGCCTTTCTTGCCACAGCTGTTAAGTGAATCACTGAAGTTATTAAGTGAGTAGCACGGCTGTCCAATGAATCTGACTTCCCCATTGACTTTGCTTATCCGAAGATCATATGACCCTGGGACACTGCAGCTGTCATAAATATGAGCCAGTGGCCAAGCATCTGAATTCTGATAATGTGACCACAGAATGCTGCAACGGTCGTAAGTGTGAAAAAACGGTCATAAGCATTTTTTTTCAGGGCTGTTGTCATTTCAAACAGGCATTAAACAAATGGTTGTAAGTCAAGGACTACCAATATCGTTTTGGTAGGTTTCTGTGCTGGGAAAAAGCACAGGAGCAGGGCTGATAACAAGGATGTCTAGATGCAACACCCCTACACATACACACATACACCCCTAATGATTGGGATCATTCCTTTTTAAGGGAATGTATTCCTCAAGTTCCATAAAACAAGCATCTCTGCTTTCTTTTCTCAGTATTTAGAAGATTGTGCTCTTTCAAAACAGAGCCAGAAATACTTGCCTTACCAAGGCAATGTTGCAAAGCTTAATTGGATGTTTGTGTAATAATTCTGAAGTTGAAACTCTTTTTTTAAATTGTTATTTACACTGCACCTGGCTCACCATAACAGAACGTGTGCCCGAGCACTCAGATACAATCTCTTTAAGGAATGCTGCAGTTATTTGATGCTTTCCACAACTAAGGGAAGGTAGAGATCAAAGATTGATAGCAAGGTTACTCACCCTGAGTAGGAGACATACTGTAGTGGGTTCACGGCAATGAGCAGACTTTATAGTGAAGACTGAGAAAAAGGAAGTGGTGCTTGCAAGACTTTTGGGAATTCTTGTGTATCATTCTGGCTTAAAATTTATTATAAGTGGCCCCATTTCTCCCTAGCAATAAGGAAGCTATGGGACTTAGCTTGTGAGATGTAAGTTGGAGAAGAGGGTCATAAACGTCAGTCCTCTGCCAGGAATCTCAGTTTACATAGAAAATGTAATTTTTGTTGCAAAAATCCTGGCTAGCCTAGGGGAATGATTTCGTCCGGAAGTCCATGATTGCTTGGGGTCTACCAGATGAGAAAGCATTTTCTATAGGATGGCCAAAATCTAAACCAGGTTTTTCCCATGTTGGCTATTTTAAGAGGTGTGGCGTCCAACTCCCAGAATTCCCCAGCCTGTGAGTTGCAGTCCACATTTCTTAAAGTTGCCAAGGTGGGAAAATCCTGGCTAGTCTCAGTGAAGTCCAGATTGCCTTACTTCACCCTTCCCCAACTGTGTTCTTGTCAGCCCTTCAAAGTAGAAAACAGAAAATTAGAAATCAAGTTAGGAAAGAAACTTCACTAAAATACTATTTTACTGAAAGGCTGCCAGCCTTTTTTCTTTCCTCTTTCTTACCTCAAAGAGAGTTAAGGTAGACTCACTTTAAGTTTCTAATACTTTTTTTTTCCTTTTCCCAGGCTTAATTCATGTTTTGCTAAGAGTCACATTCCTTCTCCAGAATCATCATTTATGATGATGATGACATCTCGACAGCTCTCCAGATTTATCACAGTACAAGTCAGTGGTGGGATTCAGCCGGTTTGCACCAGTTCAGCAGAACCGGTAGCTAATTTTTTGTTGCCCAGATCCAGAATGGACTTCTGGAAGCGGCAGCTACACAGAGAACCGGTTGGTCACATATTGGAATCCCACCACTGGTACAACTTCCCAGAACTCCTAAACTTTATGGCCTATTTCTAGACACGAATTTGGGGAATAATGATCTGATATTCTGGAAGGCACTATTTGGATATATTAAGGTAGATCAAAACTGGAGGGAATAGATGAGTCAGTGGTTTTAGGGCAGGGGTGTCAAACTCAATTTCCTTGAGGGCCGCACCAGCATTGCGGTTGCCCTCGGGGGGGCCGGGTGGGTGTGGCCAGGGTGGGTACGGCCTACTGGGTGGGCATGGACAGAGTGGGTGTGGCCTACTGGGTGGGCGTGGCCAGCTCTACATCATTTGCGTCAAGGGTGCATGCAGCCAGGGAGTGGAGCCAAGGCAGCAGGGGGCATTCCCTCACTGTTTCCAGGATGGCTTCATGGGCCACATGAAACCACTTTGTGGGCCACATCCGGCCCCCAGGCCTTGTGTTTGACATGTCTGTTTTAGGGATTCTATGTCTATGTCTATCACTTTTTCTGTCTATATCATCCCTCTATATATAACTATATCGTCTGTCTGTCTGTCTGTCTGTCTGTCTGTCTGTCTGTCTGTCTGTCTCTCTCTCTCTCTCTCTCTCATCTGTCCAATTTTTAAAGCTGCTCTACTCAACCAACTAATTCTTGGGTTTAAGGGGCTTATACATACCAGTAATATTATGAGTTCTTCCTTTGCAATAGGTATGGACGTTCAGCAACAAAACTGTCCAGCCTTTTATTGCAAAATAAGAATGTTAAGTTTCCGTTAAGTCAGTGCACCTTTTTTTAAACAGAAAAACCAAACTTCCCTAATGTAATAAAGGAAAAGTGATGCAAGCTCACAGGGGCACTGCCACAGGCCTCATGTTCCCTGGAAACTATTTTGCTTGTAAATATAGCTTCCTCTCCCTCCCCCCCCTTATTTTGGATACCTTCGAGTAAATTTTGTCTCCCAACCTAGAGAAAATCCTTGTAGTTTTCTTGGCAAGATTTCAGAAGTTGTTTTTCTATTCTATTCTATTCTATTCTATTCTACTCTACTCTACTCTACTCTACTCTACTCTACTCTACTCTACTCTACTCTACTCTACTCTACTCTACTCTACTCTACTCTACTCTACTCTACTCTACTCTACTCTACTCTACTCTACTCTACTCCATTCCATTCCATTCCATTCCATTCCATTCTTTCCTTCTTCTTAATAGGGCTGAGAGAGAGGGGCTGGCCAAAGGTCACCTAGATAGGTTCATGCTTAAAATTGTGACTAGAACTCACAATCACATGAGCTCTAGCCTGGTGCCTTAATCACTACACCAAACAGGATCTTCCTGCCATTGCCAGCGCCCTGCTAAATCAGCTTCTATACTTACAGCATTGAAAATGGGACAATCTTGGTTAAGCAATATTAGGTAAAAACCCATGAAGGGGGTTAAGCAATATTAGGTTAAGTGGTTAAGCAATATTAGGTAAAAACCCATGAAGATTCTAATTGAAATCTGCCCTCAACTGTCTAAAAGTGACTTCAGGTCAGGCGTAATTTCTCAACCCAACTTAAGTCACAGTTTATTCTTAGTGGACATCAAACTGTGAAAGAGAGTTCCTGGAGAGAAAGCAGAACATAAATTTGCTGAAAGGCTCCCTAATTTTCTAAATCATTCAGGGATTTATTCAAAGTGTTTCACTGCCACACCTATATACTAATCTTCATTGGGTTTTCCCCCTATAATTTGCTGTTCTAATGCTTTTATTGAAGAAATTATAAAGTCAGGGTTACCAGAGAATCTGTTCTTGTCTTTGCCCAATTTGGAAGTTTTCTGATCCAGCCAATGTTCTATAAGGCTCTCCTATCTTCTTAAAGTCTCCATTTGCTGTCTTCAGTCTTGGATGTTCTCCAGAACGTGTTATGTGACATAGCCTTCACTTGTAGATTTGGGACAAATTCCGAAGATTTAGTAACGTTGATTGTGACATGAAACCGTCCATTTGATCAGATGCAAGATGAAGTCATTCTGATGAAACAACTGGTCATCAATGACATTTGATGCCCCAAAGAAGGATATTCTATCCATAAGTTGTCAATAGCATCAAGATACCATGATTTTTGAAGTTAGGTTTCAGGTGGTAGAGTTTGAGTAAGTGGACCAATTTATTGAACCACAGCCCCCCCCCGCCCCCACTCTTGATTTTTGCTGATCTTGGCTAAGTAAAAACTAGCAGGGAAAAATAAACACTTTATCATCTTAGGAAACACTGCTAGATGTCTTAAACATAGTCTTCTTTGAAAAGTAATAGTAAAAGCTTCCCCTGTCTAGTTGTGTCTAGTTGAAAGGATGATAGTACAGCATTGTTGTTGAAGAAACTCCTCTCTCTTTTTTTGCGCACAAAGGAATTTTGCGCATAGAAAAAGGTGTGTGTGGGGGGAGGAATTCCACAATGGAAGCTCTGCCCCCATCTTGCAGATTTTGATTGCTCCCTGTAGACATCTGCATCTTCAGCCATGAATCTTGTGGCCCTGAGGAACTGTAACATCTGTAGGACACAGGAAAGGCCTTCTAAGCCCATGGTGGCGAACCTATGGCACGCGTGCCACAGGTGGCACGCAGAGCCTTCTCTGTGGGCACGCGTGCCGTCGCCCCAGTCCTAGGCCTTCACCTGGGTTTTATAAAACCTTTTCACTTTAGGCCTCTGCCGCTGTGTGCAAACAAAAAAAAAAAGGTTTAATCAATCAATCAATTTCAACTTCTCATGGGGAAAAAAAAGTTCTCGCAAAATTCTCCCAGCGACCGGTTAGGGCACATAGGGTTGGCCTCCTACGGGTCCCGTCTGTCAGGCAATGTCATCTGGCAGGGCCTAGGGCTAGGGCCTTCTCCGTTGCTGCCCCAGCCCTCTGGAATCAGCTTCCCTCAGAGGTTCGTACTGCTTCCTCCCTCCTAGCTTTCCGGAAATTGTTAAAGACGCATTTATGCAGACAGGCTTGGGGCATATGAGCTGCGCTCTGCCCCTGGGCCTAGGAATGTCCCTCCATCAGCGATTGTGATTTGACTGTGCTTGTTTGTTGTATGAATGTGATAAATTTTATTGTATGGTTTTATTGTGTTGTTTTGTGAGCCGCCCTGGGTCTTAGGAGAAGGGCGGCATATAAATTGAAATAATAAATAAATAAATAAATAAATAAATAAATAAATAAATAAATAAATAAATAAATAAATAAATAAATAAATAAAGTCGGAATTGATTGATTGAACTTTTTAGTCCCATCCAGTCTGCCATTACCACCGCAGCCATGCCCACCCAATGGGCCACGCCCACCCATTTGGCCACACCCACCCAATGGGCCAAACCCACCCGGCACCCGACGATACATAAGTGGATTTTGGGTTGCAGTTTGGGCACCTGGTCTCTAAAACGTTCGCCATCACTGTTCTAAGCTGTCCCCTTGGTGCTAACACTAGTGGTAATTCCCGACTTATAACAGTTCATTTAGCGACCATTTGAAGTTAACAGCGGCACAAAAAAAGTGACTTATGACCGTTTTTCACTGAATTGTTGCAGCATCCCTATGGTCATGTGATTAAAATTCAGGCAAGTGACTCGTATTTATGACGGTTGCAATGCCCCGGAGTCATGTGATCACTTTTTGTGGCCTTCTGACAAGCAAAGTCAATGGGGAAGCCAGTTTCCACTTAACAACTGTGTTACTAACTTAATAACTGCAGCGACTGACTTAACAGCTGTGGCAAGAAAGGTCGTAAAATGGGGCAAAATTCACTTAACAACTATCTCACTTAGCAACAGAAATTTTGTGCTCAGTTGCCGTCGTAAGTCGAGGACCACCTGAACCACATCAGATTCAGACTTCACTGTTTTCAGATTTGCCACCTTAATTGGGGTGCTGTTTTCATTTCATCCATTGCGGTGAATTTTTTGTACACTCCTTTGGCTGAATCTTTTGTCGTTATCGTAGCAAGTGTTTTGCAGAGGCTGGTGTTCCAGCTCACGTCGTTCTTCTGCCTTTGCTCAAAGCTATTCCCCTGGAGGCCTTGTTCTCTCAGACGGCACATTTTGCAAGACCGGTCTTCTCTCTTTATCTGTTTTGCAAATGTCTTAGTTTATTTTCCATTGAATTCTGCAAGTGAATGAAAAATTGCCTTTGGTGATTTCCTTGGGGCTTTCCCCCCCCCCTTAAAAATAATATTTAATTTCATCTATTCTATCTATATTTTCCATCCAGCTTCTTGGGTAAAACAAAGGGACAAAGGTTTTCCTAATTTACAATATGCCTCATGGGTCCATTTGTGTGCACCATGGAGGGAGGGGAGTGGGTCTGACCAGAACTGGGTGTAACCAGAATAAAATATTTTTTCTTAAAGCCCTTCAATTTTTTTCCCATTAGATGTTTCTACCTAGATTCTCCTATTGCAGTGGTGGCAAACCTATGGCACTCGTGCCAGAGGCGGCACTCAGAGCCCTCTCGGTGGGCACACGCACCATGCCCTGGAGATGGCAACTGTCCCTCTTTAACCAGCCACCTACTAACTCGCCAAGGTCCCATGTGGCCGGATGCATCCCAGCATGGCTGGTTTCCATCCCCCGCTCCGTCCCAGGCTGACCAAAGTGGCAGGTGGAATGCCTGAGGCTCAGGGAAGGAGGTTGGTGAAGCGGGCGGGCCACACTTCACCCAGGGCAAGCATAATGCATCCACACTCCACCAGGGCAAGCACAATGCCTAACCTCAACTCTAACGGTCAAGTTTGACACCCTTGGTTTAATGGTGATTTAAATTAATGGCAGATTTTAAGGGAATACTGTAATACCATACCATATTTCCCCCCCCCCAGACAAGATGAGTTCAAAAAGAATGAGCTATTCTGTCGAATTCAAGAAAGGGATCATGGATGACTCTCAGGGCAAGAATCTTACAGCTTTCTCCAAAGAGAACAAGTTGGATCTTCGTATGGTCCGTACGCTCCTCTCCACTCCGAGTCTGCGGAGAGGAGCGGCATACAAATCCGAAAAATAAAATAAATAAATAAATAAATGGCGAGCAGAGTACAATAAACACAGCCAACAGATGGATGAGGGAAATGCCAAGAAGCAAAAGTGTGGAGCAGGTAGGCAGCCATTATTTCCGGAACTTGAACACAACATGTGTGACTGGATTGCTGACAGGAGAGCAAAGGCTTTGGTTGTGCGCAAGGCTGACATTCAAGCATTTGCCATTGCACTGGCACCACAATTGGAAATAACCCCAGAATAATTCAAAGCATCACAACACTGGCTGGATGGCTTCCTTCAGCAGTATGAACTTTCTCTAAGAACTGTTCAAGCTTCAGGATGCTGAACTTATTAAATGTACACTTTCATTCAAGTCCTTTGTTGATGGCATCGACTTTTCAAAGTACCAGCTGTCAAACATGATTGCTATGGATGAAACTGCAGTGTTTATGGGCCAAGCATCTCAAACAACAATTGATCAGAGGGGTGCCTCGTCAATCTACATTCAGTCCACTGGTTACAAAAGTGCACGTGTTACCTGTATTTTGGCAATTTGTCTCGATGGGTCAAAAGTCCCACCTCTAATCATTTCTAAGGGTAGGAGAGATAAAATTGAACATGTTTCAGGCATTTATGTTCTTGAAACTGAAAAGCCTGGTGCACACAAGCAGTGATTAGGAAGTGGGTTGATTTAATGCTGCCACTTGCTTTGCGAGGTGGGCAAAGAGGTCTGCTAGTCTGGGATTCAGCCAGCACTCACCGCGCTAAAGACACGAAGAAGTTCCTTAAAGAGAAAAGAATAGATCAAATAATGATTCCTGCAGGAATGACTGCCTATCTCCAGACTCTGGATATCTCATCAACAAGCCATTAAAGGACCACTTGCACAGGGAAATCGGTGACTACACTAAACACAGAATGGAGAGAAATAAGCGTGGGAACTTTGTGAAGCCTAGCCTGGCAGAGATCGTGATTTGGGTGAAGCATTCGTGAGACCAAATCATTGACAGCTGTGTTGCCAATGCATTATGAGCAGGCTACATGGACAAGAAGCGCTCATTTGGGGAGACTGCTATTGCTGGACATGAAAGATTGGGGCCAATGGTTCTACAGGAACTGGAGTCCCAAGAGGTGAAGGCCGGAAATTGGGGTTTGGTGTGAGTTTTGTGCTAATTGGTGAATGTGATTTATGACAGCTCTTGGGTGGGAATTGTAATTTGTTACTTTGTATCTGGGAGGAGGGAATCTCATTCTTGTGTTCAGCTACATAAGTGCCGATACTTTATTTTCTAAATAAAATGTTCTTTAAGGAAGAATTCTTGCCTTGAAGTTCTTTTACTGGTTTCATCTATTGGAACCATGACACTTTTATTTAAAACTTATTCTAAGAGATGACCAGGCGGAACCGAAAGGCAGGGTCAAACCAGTCATCAGTTTGGAATCTTTATATAACCATAAGAGTTCTGAGCCCAGCCCACCTGTCCCGTGAATTCTGTTGACTCTTATATAGCATCAATTTGCCTTGATAGTTAGTAGATCAGATTCTTGTGTATAAGTTGCATTTAATAAACATTTAGTACTTTGGACTCAACTACTGTTTACTTGTGCCTGACATATAGTTCACTAAGGATTGAAGGAAATACATCTTGTGCTGTGAAGAAAACGTATCAATTTTAAGGTTTCTAATAACTGAAAAGCAGTTAACGGAATATCCAGAAGTGATTAGAAAAGAAAATATGCAAATCCAGGATTCATAAAATGCCATATTTTAGGGTGAAGATGGCTTTCCCTCATCTCTTAGAGCTCTAAATCCATCAGAGACTGCTAGTCTTTTTGTGAGGAGCGACTGTATGAAGCACTTGTGGACAATCTCAAGTCCTCTCCTTGTCCAGAGGGGAATTGCAAAGAACCCAGTCCATTCATTTGCTCTTCATTTCACTGCAGTTGTCAGTTCTACTCTGTTGCTCTCAGCAGAGCCATCTTTGTTCTCCATTTGTTCCCCCAAAGTCCAATGGCTCTACTTTGTGAAATCTATCTGTAACACAACATTTTGGATTGTGGTTTCTGTACGACAATGTTTCTCAATCTTGCCAACTTTAAAATTTAGCCTACAATTCTCAGAATTCCCCCAATTACCGGTAGTATTCTGGCTAGGGAATTCTGGGAATAAAAGTCCATATATCTTAAAGTGGCTAAGGTTGAGAAACACTGCTATACGTGAAAGGAGGGGGGGAAATCAGTATATTGGCATTTTGTGTTCTGTGTATGTGGGCAGGGAGTATATGGACTGGATTTTTGCTTTCCAGCAAGTCAGAGACACATGTGAGAAAGAAAAAATATTGTTCCTTTGTTGCTTTAGAGACAGTTATTCACAAGTTGACCTACCATGATTGATATGAAGGATGTATGAGAATAAATGGAATGTGAAGTGAATTTTTCAAAACTGAGCAAAGAGTAATACAAGGGGTATGGTGTTCCCAGGGTTGTGTAATGCATTTATGGGCAAAGCTACAAAAGAACTTGTGGGGAAGTTAAAGGTCTATCAAAATGGAACATTGTGTGCAGAAAATGTCCTGGTTTAACTTGCAGTCAAGTCATATATATAACTATCTCTGCTGGGTGTAAAAGCAGTGAAGTCCAGTCAAATAAGGTGAGGATCTCATTATGCCAAGGCATCTAGGTTGCAGATTTTATAGCAAGTAATCCTCTTAGATCCTTTTTTGCTGGACATGACAAATGCTTTTCTGTTCCAGTAGGCACTTCTCTTGCTGTGTGTGTAACCAGGCTATTCTTGCTGCATTGTGTTGCTCTGGACGGTCAGGTGCTTTGACCTCATCCTTACATGATTTCTTTACCGTGATTTATGCATATTTAAGGTATAAACTGTAGCTTAGACACCACAGTGGCTGGTTTCTGCTACGCTACAACTGACCAAACTTCATTATGACTTAGTGCAGCGGTTCTCAACCTGTGGGTTGCGACCCCATTTGGGGTGGAACAACCATTTCACGGGGGTCGCCAAACAATGCAATCCACCATTTTTCCCCTTTTCCCCTCGGCCGGCGCAGGGGACAGCACCATGCATGCGTGGGGTAGCACCGCGCATGCGCGATGCGGGCCGTCGCGCCGAACATGCGGGTGCAGGTCGGGGTTGCACCACGCATGCACGGCACAGGTCGGGGTCGCAGCCTGAAAGAGGTTGAGAACCGCTGACTTAGTGTGATATGTGAACCCGGTCTGAGAGCGAAGCAAAAGGAATTGTTCAAAAATGAAGCTGTGGCTTCCTCTGAAATCTTTGTGTTCCCAAATCATAATGGGATAAGGAGGAGTTTAATTCTAATCTCCAATTGAAAGCTATGCATTTCTCACATGATTGTGATTTTCTGACACATTCTGACAACTTCCCAAAAGCAAAGAAACGGGGAAACTGGAAGGAAGTGGGAGGTCATACCCCTCCCACTCTTTTTTTGACTGCTAATGGTATTCTATTACCTGTTTAGGTAAGTAAATACTGACTTAAGTTTTGAAATTCCTTTGCCACTGGAATTATTTTTCTATTTATGATATATACTCTTAGATCACAGGCCGTCAGCACTGGTGTGACAAATACAGTCGGTGTAAAATTTAACGTTCATTTTGGTCACATCAGATTGCACTTTTATTTCTCTTAAAGGATGACCCAACAGGTCAGAAGGTTGCCTAATAGCTTATTAAAACATCACAATAAATCAAATAAAATGTATCTGGCGTTTAGTTGAGGCTCGACGTGAGGAGGGAAGAATGCTTACCAAATCAAACATTTACAAAAACTAACACCTAATGTTGTATGTTTATGTTCTATGACGAATGCCTCTTAACATGAGCTTATGCCTAATGTTGATTGCCTTAATATTGATAAAGCAGATTGAATCTCTAACTCAGGTTATGAAACTTCTACCTCAGGATCTTTGGTTAGGGACTATAAAAGATTGCACTATTACTGAGACGAAGTTAATTCAGAAGCGCGAATGAACAATATGTGATAGACTAGATATAGTAGATAGACCATATATAAGATTTATCTCAGGTCATTAAACTTTTACCTCAGGATTGTTTGGTTAGGGATCATAAAGGATTGTACTAATACTGAGATGAATAATATGTGATAGACTAGAAACTGTGGATAGACTATAGAAAAGAGAAACACCAATCAAACAAAGTGTAACAGGCGTATAGTTGAGGCTTGATGTGAGGAGTGAAAAATGTTTACCAAACCAGACGTTTACAAAGATTAATACTTAGTGTTGTATATCAGGTGCTATGATGATTGATGCATACTAAGATTTTGTGTTCAATGCTGATTGTTTTAATAAAAGAAAATTTTTTATAAAAAAAAAGAATAGTCAAACAAATTTAGCATAGAATTGTTAAAATAGTGCAACTAACCATTAAATGATGAGGAGCTTTTTTTTTTTTTGCTGGATTACTCAAGTAAAAGGAAAAAAAGGAGAAACATTGACTATTCAAGTCAATGCAGTGTAAAGTGCTTCCAATGTCAGAACAGGGTTGTGTGAATAATAAAAGAAAAGGAGACCAAAAAAAAAAACCCCACAATATTTGCACATCTTACAAACATAAAAACCTAGAATACTGACGACAGAAAAAGATCGTTGAGTCTGCCCTTTGAGTTTACTTTTTTTTTAAAATTTATTTATTCATTATTTTTAATTATTACTTTTACATTTTATTTATTTTTACCTTAACACTTCTTCAGCTTATTCTGGTTCTACTGCACGAACCGCACTTTTTAAATTTAGGATGTGTGGTCTTCGAGCTTTATCGTTTGCTTATACTACAGTATAATGTTATACTAATTCATGACAATGCCTTCTGGATTGCACCGTGTTGTCTTTAAATCCCTATATGGCCTATTTGAAAGACCTACCCGACCCACCAGAACTGGGAGGCAGGGAATGCTACATACCCTCTCTTAAGGAGGTCCATCTGGCGAGACTTCTCTGTGGTGGCTCCCTCCATATGAAACACCCCTGCAGAAATAAGATTGATCCCCACTCTTTCGAAAAGGCCCCACAGACATGATTTTGCCAGCAGGGTGATATGGAGCCCATCAAATGGTTGGTATGATGGTTGTCACCTGGGGAATGAAGGTTTATTGGGTTTTCTATTCAGCATTTTGTTTCTGTAAGCCCTCCAGAATCACCATTAATGAGTTGGTTGGCCATATAAATGTCCTTAATAAATAATAAGTCTGAATATTCATTCACATCCTCTCATTTATGGCTTTGTTACCTCATTACAATACACCTTAACAAATATTGTCCCCCCCTTCTCTCTTTTTTCTTCTCACAGCCATATAATAAATGAATTGATAGAAACCGAACGTGCTTATGTTGAGGAACTTCAGAGCATAATCAAGGTATGTTCAGTGTCTTTCGAAACAGGAGCAATGAAGTTGAAATCAACAGCAGCAGAGAGATTTTTTGGCAGCTGCCTTCCTGTTCCTCAGAAGCTTTAGATAGATAGATAGATAGATTATTTATTATTATTATTATTATTATTATTATTATTATTATTATTATTATTATTTATTTGATTTCTATGCCGCCCTATTCCGGAGAACTCAGGGCGGCTCACAACACAGTAGAAATCAACATATAAAATACATGTAAATATAAAACCTCTTAATTTTTTTTAAAAAACCAATCATTCAGCATACACACAGACATACACTGGCTTGGGGCAAGATGTTAACTACCCCAGGCCTGCCGGCAGAGGTGTGTTTTGAGTAATTTACGAAAGGCGGAGAGGGTGGGGGCTACACGGATCTCCGGGGGAAGTTGGTTCCAGAGGGCTGGGGCCGCAACAGAGAAGGCTCTTCCCCTAGGCCCCGCCAGGCGACACTGTCTGGCTGACGGGACCTGGAGAAGGCCGATTCTGTGGGCCCTAACTGGCCGCTGGGATTCATGGGGCAGCAGACGGTCCCGTAAGTAACCTGGTCCGATGCCATGTAGGGCTTTATAGGTCATAACCAACACTTTGAATTGGGTTCGGAGACCAATTGGCAGCCAATGCAGCTCGCGGAGTGATGCCGAAATGTGGGCATTTCTGGGTAGATAGGATAGATAGATAGATAGATAGATAGATAGATAGATAGATAGATAGATAGATAGATAGATAGATAGATAGATAGATAGGCAGGCAGGCAGGCAGGCAGGCAGGCAGGCAGGCAGGCAGGCAGGCAGGCAGGTAGGTAGGTAGAGATAGATAGATAGATAGATAGATAGATAGATAGATAGATAGATAGATAGATAGATAGATAGATAGATAACCTTTATTGTCATTTTTTTTAATGTGGGCACAATGATACACATTAAAAATGAAATTTAGTTGCTTGCTCTCAAAGTGTACACATACATAACACACATTCCGTAGAACTGTCTTGATTTTATTGGTGAAAGTATGGGAACCTACACATTTGCTTTTTAAAAGCGGCACCAAATTGTTCATGTGTTTATACTTTCATCTATCACATGATTCATTGCTTGCTGAGGTTAACCTCCCAAACCACCCCAACATGGTTAGGACAGGCTCTGCTTCAGAATTGTAAAATAAACGTCTTAAGTAGATATATTTATTTATGGAATCAACGCTTCTGGTGGGCCAGGTTAAATGGCTGAATTCTGGGAGTTGAAGCCCACCCGTCTAAAAATTGCTGACGTTAAGAAAGACCGACCTAGGCAATGTCTGGAATTCAAAGCCAATAAGTAGGTTGATAGGGAATACATTATGAAAAGTGAGAAAACCAGGCAAATTTGCTTATATTATGAAATGAGTACAGGTGGTGGAATTCATATTTTTGAGTTGCAAAATCTGGATTCCTTTGGTCCAGAATTTATCTACTTTGTGTTCAAACAGAAAGTCCAGGTTTAATATTTCTAAACTATCTTAGAATGGAAAAACTGACTGAAAGGGCTTCTCTGCTTCTGATATTTTACTCGTTCTCTTTCTTTCTTTCTTTCTTTCTCTTAAATAGGGCTATGCCTCAGAAATGGACAACCCTGATTTAATTCACTTGATCCCAACTGTAGTTTTGAACAAGAAAGAAGTTCTTTTTGGAAACCTCTCAGAAATCTATGAATTTCATAACAGGTTTGTGTTGTCACTCCAAAAGTAGATCTAAAGCATTTCTTTGCAGGAGATGTCATTTAGAGGCCATAAAACATCAGTCCTAAACCAACTACACTGACTGCAATCCATTGGCAGCAATAATTGGCTGCCTGCAATATTTTTAATATAAGGAAATAATATATCTGAATATTTTAAATCTCACATGGGTTCTGCGTAACATCTACACACGGTCATTATGGCTTTCCAACTCTAGTTCTTAGGTTCCTTTCTGCAATCATATAGACACGAAGGGTCATCCGACAAAGCTTTTTGCACGGAAATAAATTTTGCCAGATGTATTTTGAGAGGTGCAAGCAAACCCATGTTTTCCTTTATAACTAAATCAAATATAAAAATAATACATCATTTATAACCAGTGTGCACGTACACGACTAACTTTCTGGGCCTGCCAATGCACGCTGGAGTGAGAATAACGCTAGCATTGCTGCCCTAGAGAATTTCACCTGTTGAAAAGAATATTTGTAGCTCAGGTGCACTGATGATGTTACCTAGTTTGGTAATAAAACATCTGCACATCTCTGCTATACTTGTACCTCCCACCCGCCCACCCCAGGGCTGAATGTTAATGCAACCTTTAACTCTAGACCAGTGGTGGTGAACCTATGGCACGTGTGCCAGAGGTGGCACTCAGAGCCCTCTCTGTGGGCACACGCGCCATGCCCCGGAGATGGCAACCATCCCTCTTCAACCAGCCGCCCACTAACTCGCCGAGGTCCCATGTGGCCGGATGCATCCCAGCACAGTTGGTTTCCCTCCCCTCCATCCCATCCCTCCTGGCCTCACATGCTCTCCTTTTCCCGGGCACGACCCACTGCATCGCTTCCTCAGCTGTCGGCTATCTGTCCAACTCAGAGGTGGCTTCTCTGAACTGCTGGTGGCGGGCTGCGGAGCCCCAGAGTGTGCTGATCGAGGGGCCAGCAGGCTGTGGCTGCTGATGGACACTGTCAGCCCCCATGTGCTCGCTGGCTTCTGTGTGCGGGGGCCGATGGTGTTGGGCAGCAGCCGCCCTGGCCCCTGCCTCACCTTGCCCTGTGACAAGGGCACCCCTGCCCTGCCTTGCCTCGCCCCGCAGGATGAGCCTCCTGCCCACTGTCCCACCTGCCAGAGACCCCCAGGATCTCCTTCAACCCTGGCCGGCCCCCACAGGCGTCCCTCCCCACAAGCAACATTGAGGTGACCATGCTCACGTTGGCCACGCACACCCAGTTTGACATGACCACCACAGCCATGCCCACCCAGTAGGCCACACCCACCTGGCACCCAGCGATGAATAAGTGGGTTTTGGGTTGCAGTTTGGGCACTCAGTCTCTAAAAGGTTCGCTATCACTGCCATAGAACTTTATCTAAATGAGACAGCAGCAACCTGCAATCTTCATAGCATCTCTGTCTTTCTCAGCCACATGACTTTGCTGGGCTGGAAGCAGCTGTGTTTGCTAAATGAGGACTGCCTATATTCTCCGAAGTGGTGCAAAAATTATTGAAATTATACTTCTCAGACCTTCGTTAATCTTTCTTGCTAGGGGACCTTGTAATTTAAATTCAGTTGAAGACCTTACCTGAAAAGCCTCTTTTAAACTTTTGCTTTCATTTTACATCCATTCCAGAATCTTCCTCAAAGAGCTGGAAAACTGCATAGAAAAACCTGAGCTTCTGGGTCGGTGCTTTTTAAAAAGAGTAAGTGAATCACAGTGTTTCATTTAATCCGGCTTCTTTTTTTTTTCTCACATTTTAAGGTTTTATTTTCAGCATGTAGCTTCTTTTTAACTATTACAAGCTTCCCCCCTCCCCGCCATATGTTCAGACACTTATGTAGAAATTGTATTGTACCCCTCTGAATCCTTTTGAAGGTACAAGAAGAAAGCATCCTTACTAAGATGAAAATAAAACAAGTCTAAGGAAAGCAAAAGTTGTAATGTTAAAAAAAATATATTGAGAAAACAAGCATGTTCAGAGCCACCTGTGAAGGGGTTTGTTTCCAGTGGAAATTTATTCTGTAATATTGGGATTAATCCATGCCAAATTTAGAAGGGAGAGTAGCCCATCCAATGTTGCTGCACAAGTCATGATGGAGAAAGTACTGCTCTGATATTCGCACCTAAGGGCATTGCAAAAGAAATTCTTGATGGTGTTCAGACCAATTTCCTTTTGCATCTGACACTCTTTTCAGGCTGGGGTTTCAGTGGGCAACCAAATGGGAAGGCATGTGAAGTTAAGAAACTTTCTTGGGCAGTTAACAAATAACCAAAGACAGAAAAAGATCACCTTTCTTTCTTCCAGTTAGTTGGCAGGACGATGCTAGAGATTTTCATTGTCCCACGTCTTTCAATTTTCATTTTTTATTCTCTCCCCTCTCCGTGCCTTTTCTTACTGCACAACTTGAGAAACAAAAGCACATAGTCCTTGATTTACAACCGATTGCTTAATGATAGTTCAAACTTACGACAGATCTGGAAAAAAGAGACTCACAACCCAGATTCAAACTTCTAATGTTTGGGCCATCTCCACAGTCATAGGTGCTTAACATTTGGCCTGCATTTACGGCCATTTGTTGTACCTTGCAATCATGTAACTGTGATTTATTATTAGTATTATTATTTTATTTATTAAATTTATTCATCTCACACCTCATATTTAAACGACTGTTTTTAAGACATTTTGACCAGAAACCGGCATTTACTTCCAGCTTCTAGCAAAAGAAGCGCCCCATAGTGCAGGAGACCCCAACCTCTGGGTCGCAGCCTGCTAGTGGCCCGTGAGGTGTTTGCAACCGGGCCGTAGAAATGGCTCGTGCAGAACCATCCCCTCCCCCATCCCTGAAGGTTGATAAAGCCAAAAAGGTTGGGGAACTCTGCCATAGTGAATAATGTGTTTGCTTAACAAAAGAGGTATTTCTTTATGGCTGCCATATTTGCTTAAATATCTCCACACAAAAAAAAGATTGTAAAATTGTGCATGGTTCTGCGATGATCCACTTTATGACAGTCATGACTTACAGCTGAAATTGAGGGCTCCATTATGGTCGTAAGTGTAGGGCCACCTGTACCAGAATAGGAAAAAGAGAAAACATTTTGAAATAAAAAAAAATGTATAAGGAGAAATGTGACAACTGAATACATTCACTGTAAACAAATAAAAAAATAGTGCAAAATAATTTGTATGTAAGAAGATCAGGGCAGTTCAAATGGGTATAAAGATTTATTGCAAGGTTAAGCTCTCTATAAGAATCTGAACTAATAACAGCCAAAGTGAATTGATGGTAGATAAGAATCAAAGGAATTCAAGGTGGGCTGGAGTTAGATCTCTTGTGGGCGCAAAGGGATTCAAGACTGATGACACATTTGACCCCTCCCTCGGGTTCGGCCTGTTCGTCTCCTACAAGTACATTTTTTGCTTCCTTGAACTTAGATCATTGCACTGAGTTCAGCTGCTTCAACAGAATGCAGTACCAAGAATTCCCCTTTGTAGAACTATCACAAATTGATCTGAGCTATCTGCTTAGAATCTAGTATCCTATGAGAAGAGAAAAATCCATAAACATTCAACAGAAGAAAAAAAACTTAAATTAAGGGCATATAGGAATGTTTTAATGGATTGCAATCCACTAAACCAGCGGTTCTCAACCTTTTTCAGGCCGTGACCCCGACCTGCGCCGCGCATGCACGACCCCGACCTGCACCGCGCATGCGCGGTGCGACGGCCCGCATTGCGCATGCGCGGCGCGGTGCTGCCCCCTGCGCCGGCTGAGGGGAAAAGGGGAAAAAATGGCGGACTGTGTTGTTTGGCGACCCCCATGAAATGGTCATTTGACCCCAAATGGGGTCGCGACCCACAGGTTGAGAACCGCTGCACTAAACAATTAAAGAGCCATGATGGCGTAGTGGTTAGAATGCAATATTGTAGGCTAACTCTGCCCACAGCCAGGGGTTTGATCCTGATCAGCTAATGCTTGACTCAGCCTTCCATTCTTCTGAGCTCAGTAAAATGACCCAGATTGTTGGGGACAAGTATGCTGACTTTGTAAACTGCTCAGAGAGTGCTACCGGTATGAAGCGGTTTATAAATCTAAGTGCTATTGCTAAACAATTTCAACAAAAAAGTTGAAAGATTCTTCTACTAAACAACTAAAGAAGTTGCTTAGTGGAGGAATCTTTCAACTTTTCTTTTAATTTATGCAAGTCAATATTTTCCAATAAAGTGAAAAAATCCGTTGTTGTAATTATTATTAACAATATTTTCTATCTTCTATTGTTATTACAGAATCAGTAATTTCATATGCTTATCCCTTAACAGAGTAGTCAAGATTAATTAAATCAATGTCTTTAAACTTGGCCATTTTAAAATGTGTGGACTTCAATTCCTATAATGGCTGGGGAAATTCTGGGAGTTTAAAACCACCCATCTTAAAATGGCCGAGTTTGAAAAACACTGTTCTAAATCATGATTTCTTGACCGATATTGTCTGCTTACCAGTACATTTGGTCTCACAATTTTGATTTTTAAAAAGTGCTCTTAGAAATATTCAGCATATGTTTTACAAGCTAACTTCTGTATTGAGCTACAGAAGGTGTATAGGTTCAGGTATTTAATTATTCAGTCAAAAAAATCAAGCTTATACAAATTTATACAAAACAAATGTGCAAGTTGGTTAAAAAGAAATACTAGCAAAGAATAAACATCTGAACTATAATTGCATATTTCACAAATGTTTAAAGTCAAAAGGTTTTAAAGAGCAATTTATGATTTGTCAGTGGAAGAAAAGAACTTTGAATGGTTAATGAATGTATTTGAATCAAGGCCAGGAATGTGTTTTTGGGTATGTGTCTTTTCTTGCTTTTATTTTCTTTATTTTGTTTGTTGCTCAGGTTACAGTCATGGTTAATCAGAACTTGATGTGTTATTTAAATTCCTTTAATTTTACTTTAATCAGGCCATTAAGTTTTATGTTGCCTTTACCTAAAACCACAGTATGTGTTCTTAAGCCAGCTAGTAAAAATTGTGATGCAATCATTTGCACTACAATGAGAGGCAAGGTTAATTTTTAAAAGCAATGCATTCCCTACCTTGTCAGAAATAATCTATAAATATTGCAAAGGTCGTGGGACTTGCTCATTTGTACAAATTATGGTTTTTTAAAAAAAGAAATAACTTTCTATTGTTGGATTTCATAATCTTTGAAGCATTAAATTTTGGTGGGACAGACATGTCAGCTCCTCCAGATTTCACATGGAGCCATAATTCAAGGGGGTGGGGGGTTCAAGCAAGATGAGTTTTCTGCTTCCCATGAGAAAGTGGACAGAATTATTCTTTTGAGTCCTTGGACTTTTCTTCCTAGAACAGCGGTTCTCAACCTGTGGATCGCGACCCCATTTGGGGTCGAACGACCATTTCAAGGGGATCACCAAACAACGCAGTCCGCCATTTTTTCCCCTTTTCCCCTCGGCCGGTGCAGGGGGCAGCACCGCACATGCGCGGGGTAGCACCACGCATGCGTGGTGCGGGCCGTCGCGCCGCGCATGCACGGTGCAGGTCGGGGTCGCGCCGCGCATGCACGGCGCAGGTCGGGGTCGCGGCCTGAAAAAGGTTCAGAACCGCTGTCCTAGAAGAATATTTCAGGCAGGTGTCTATAGAGATTCGCAATCATTCAGATGATGGTTGTCCCAAAGATGTTTTTTTCTAAAAGGCAAATGGAAGAAGTGAACTGAAGAAGCTTCTTGGATGAGAAGTAAAATGTTTTCAAAGAAAAAAAAACACAAGGAAATCCAGTTGCCTTTTGGAAAAAAGGCCACCTTTGTTTCAGGCAGATGGAGACTTATCAGCATGTGAGAATTGCTGCTTCTCTTGAAAGAGAGAAAGACAAAGTTTTTAGGAATGCCTTTCTTGGCTCATTTGACTGGGCTGGCCTTTGGACCAGATGTGATGTTCCAAGAAACAAGAAAATGTGTTGATGGGATGATCTGGAATAAGAAAATGTCCCATCTGCTGCTCAGCAAGGTCAACCGAGCTTGGACTGAAACTATACGTTTGTGTGTGTGTGTTTTGTATTTGTTTGTGAAACATTTCATGAAGGTTGCCTATGGATTGAGAATAACAGAATAACAGAGTTGGAAGGGACCTTGGAGGTCTTCTAGTCCAACCCCCTGCTCAGGCAGGAAACCCTATACCATTTCAGACAAATGGTTGCCCAATCTCTTCTTAAAAACCTCCAGTGTTGGAGCATCCACAACTTCTGGAGGCAAGTTGTTTCACTGGTTAATTGTTCTGACTCAGAAAATTTCTCCTTAGTTCTAGGTTGATTCTCTCCTTGGTTAGTTTCCATCCATTGCTTCTTGTTCTGTCTTCAGGTGCTTTGGAGAATAGGTTGATCCCCTCTTTTTTGTAGCAACCCCTGAGATGTTGGAAGACGGCTATCATGTTATCCCTAGTCCTTCTTTTCATTAAACCAGAGGTCCCCAACCCCCAGTCTGTGGACATGCCAGAAACTGGTCCGTGCAAACAAGCGAAGACCCATCTGCGGGATGCAGGCAACACGTAAAACCATGCCCCCTCTGGTCCATGAAAAAAACTCTCTCCACGGAACCAGTCCCTGGTGCCCAAAAGGTTGGGGACCTCTGCATTAAACTAAATATACTCAATTCCTGCAACCGTTCTTCGTATGTTTTATCCTCCAGTCCCCTAATCATCTTTGTTGCTCTTCTCCGCACTCCTTCTAGGATCTCAAGATCTTTTTTATATTGTGGCAAACAAAACTGGATGTAATATTCCAAGTGTGGTCTTACCAGGGCATTCTAAAGCAGTATTAACACTTCATGTGATCTGCCCAAGCTCATGACATTGTCTTCACTTCCAACAACCTGTGGGACAACTAAAATCAGTCCAGAGTAATGTGAATGGACAAAGACAGTCAAGTCAAGTGGTTTCTGAAGTTGTGCTTTTGGGAGTTGAACCAACAAAGCGCCAGGCATAAGGGCTTCAGAGGAGGTGGTGAAAATGCAGTTAAATCACTAGAGCAGGCAAGGGTAAACTCTTAGCTATTTTGGAGACTGGAGGAGTTTCAATGAAGCTCCAGATGTGGTACCTAAATATTATAGAAGTTGGGGAAAGAAATGCACATGCCTCAGATTGTATTCTGTTTGGTTTTGGCTTCTTAATGGCTTTATAAAGTCCTGGTTTAGCATGATTCGTAAGCCTAAACCTAAGCTTGCTTTTAAAATATGAAGTCTGCGATAGACGATATGCAAATTTACAAAAGAAGAGGTTTGTGCATTCTGGCACATTTATTTGGGGAGAAAGCTTCTCCTTTGGGGATATTGATTTACATGGTTCAGCACTGACATCCTTTGTTATTGCAGAAAGAAGATCTCCAGATCTATGAAAAATATTGCCAAAACAAGCCTAAGTCAGAAGCTCTTTGGAGGCAGTGTGGAGACAGCCTTTTTTTCCAGGTAGGCTCAATAAAGCAAACCAACTGAGGGACCATTATTCTCATGTCTTAGAAGTGTGTTAGAAGATCTCACGCCAGGCAACGGGTTGGGCTAAATCAGTGTTTCTCAATTCTGGACACTTTAAGGCAGGGGTCTTCAAACCTGGCCCTTTTGTGACTTGTGGACCTCAACTCCCAGCATGCCTGGCTGAGGAATTGTGGGAGTTGAAGTCCACAAGTCATAAAAGGGCCAGGTTTGAAGACCCCTGCTTTAAGGCCTGTGGATTACAACTCTTCAGAATTTCACAGCCAACATGGTTGGCTGGAGAATTCTGAGAATTGAAATCCATGCATCTTAAAGTAGCCAAAGTTGATTAACAGTGGTGATTTCTGTGCTCCTTTTCAACTTTGTGGTTCTATTCGATCTGCTGAGTTAATATACCTGCCAACTCACCAAAATACCCAGCTGCCAAATGCTTGAATTGATTGCCAGCATCGCTACTTTCCTCTTAGTGAAGGCACTTCTGCACAAGTGCAGACCTGTCTTTTAATCTTTATTTAAATTACTGGTTTGCTTAGATTTATTTATTAATTTTCCACCTTATTTCCAGTAGCTCAAGCAAACTTGCTTGCTTGCTTGCTTGCTTACATGTATGTATGTATGTATGCATGTATGTATGTATGTATGTATGTATGTATGTATGTATGTATGTATGTATGTATGAGGTTGCCCTAAAATTAGCCAATCCTCCATGGCTGAAGGAGTTGGAAAATCAACACTTCTGCCATTGCCCCACTCCACTTGTTTCCTCACTGTACAGACACTTCTCAACTTACAACCATAACTGACCCCAAAATTTCTGTTGCTAACCAAGACAGTTGTTAAATGAGTTTTGCCCCATTTTATGACCTTTCTTGTCACAATTGTGAAGTGAATCACTGCAGTTTTTAGTAACACGGTCGTTAAGTGGCTTCCCCATTGACTTTGCTTGTCAGAGAGTCGCCAAAGGCGATCCTGTGACCCTAGGACACGGCAGCCATGATAAAGATGAGTCAGTTGCTAAGCATCTCAGTTCTGATCATGTGACCACGGGGGATGCTGCAGTGGTCATATGTCCTGCAGTGGTCATATGTTTCAGTGCTGTTGTAACTTTGAACGGTCACTAAACAAGTGGTTGTAAGTCAAGGACTACCTGTATGGCCCTTCAGATCCAAAGCACACAACCCCCACTATTCTTTCAGAATATCCTGTCACGATATGGGGTCTGAATCCCCGAATCATTTCTTTCTATTTCGAATTTAATGTGTCTCCTTAAAATAAATTAGGAATGTCCATCCCCTGAAAGTGCTGCTTCAAGATTCAAAATTCAAGTTATGCCAGGACTGACTTAGGTGTTCCTTGAGGAAGAAAATGACAGGACTCAAACAAGATTGTTGTGATTTATGACAGGCTCCATTGTTGTTATGTCAGGTTCTACTACATTCATAACTACCTGTAAACAAGGGTAGAGACTGAATTGCAGGATTCAATCTTGGTTGGTAATAATAATAATACCACCACCAACAACAACAACAACAACAATAATAATAGTAATAAAATTGGAAGGGACCTTGGAGGTCATCTAGTCCAACCCCCTGCTCAGACAGGAAACCCTATACCGGGGTAGGCAACCTTGGCTCTTTTATGACTCATGAATTTCAACTCCCAGAATTCCTGAACCAGCATGGCTCAGCTTGGAAACCTCTCCCTTTCCCCTCAGCATGGCTGGCTCAGGAATTCTTTCTTCTGCCAAGTCTTCACGTCATTGCATTTAACCTATTGCCAACCCGTGGTTGAGCTCCAGAAAGCTACAAGGAAGTCCTTGACTTACGACCGCAACGGAGAGCCCCAAATTTCTGTGGCTAAGTGAGGCAGTTATTAGTAAGTTTTGCCCTGCTTTATGACTGCTCTTGCCACAGTTGTCGGAATCTCTCTGGGAAAGTCGCAAATGATGATCACCTGTACGCTGTAACCATTATAAATACATGCCGGTTGCCAAGTGCCCTAATTCTGATCACATGGCCGTGCGGATGCTGTAATGGTCGTAAGTGCGAGGACAAGTCACAAGTCACATTTTTCAGTGCTGTTGTAACTTCAAACAGTTGCTAAATGAATGGTTGTAAGTTGAGGACTACCTGTATAATTTAGCTGCTGACTAGACATAACATCTATGTACCATCTCCTGGGAAATTCTATTTAGACCTATTAGGTGAAATGTAATCTTCAAACAACATTTCTTGTCATGTTTGATTAGAGAGGGTCTATTACTACAGATCTGGACAGCAAGGAAAGTCCTCAACTCTCTGCATGTTTGTGCATGCATAGATTAGTGTATTTTTTTAGTTTATCTGGTTCACCTTAAGACAGTCGCAAATAAAGTTCCGTAATTCTGTATTTATATTTCTGTATCTATCAGTTTATACCGCTGGACATCTTAATCAGGAAACAAAAACAACCAAATGCTAAAGTTGAGCAAATGCCACACACAGAAAATGCTCTTGGCTATTTGTTCCGACACCCTTGTCAGTCCATTTTGTTAATGCATCGCCTTGAGGACAAAATTGTGGTGTCATTCACTTTGCAATACCATAACTCTTTAAAAACAAGACATGAACGTCATGTCATGTAGGATAGTTTTTCCTTAAGGCTGTCCTTGGATGCAGTGGATTTTTCCTCTCTGAATTTCTTCTCTTGTCTGTAACAAATTAAAACCCAACAAATTTTAAACCGGCTTTAATCCCTGCATGCAACTTTCTATAGCTTTGCTGGCCTCATCTTTCCTCCAGAAAATTTATTTTAATAAATTTATTTTAGATTAAATTACATGACAGCCTGACAACATGTCACGATAAAAGATGTTCCACTGTGTTATTCTTTAGGGGAGAGGTCCCCAACCTTTTGGGTGCCAGGGACTGGTTCCATGGAGAGAGGTTTTTCCATGGACCAGAGGGAGTGTGGTATTGTGTGCTGCCTGCATCTCGTGGATGGGGCTTTGCTTGTTTGTGCGGACTGGTTGTTGGCACGCTGCGGCCTGGTACTGGTCTACAGACTGGGGATTGGGGACCCTTGCTTTAGGAGAAACCCAAAGAGGTTCCGGATATTAGCTTTAGATTAGGCCTCTGTACAGTAGTCCTTGACTTATGACAGAAATTGAGAGTCAGGGTCAAAAAGTGTCAAGATGGCATCTACAACTATGTGAATTTCCCTGCTGGAATCTCTGAGAAACTAGGAGCCACATTCTGGTTTCCCATCTCAGAAGCCACCAGAACTGCTGAGAAATCATAGGAAGATTCTAGGCCAGTGGTTCTCAACCTGTGGTCCATGGTCCATGGACCCCCTTGGGGGCCGCGATGTCATCACAGAGGGTCCACGAATGCTTGAAGAAATGTCATGATTTAAATCTTGAGTTAAGCCTTGGGGGTCCGTGGCCATGATCTGTGGCCCCAAAAGGTATTTAAAGGTTGAGAACCACTACCCTAGGCCATGCTGGCTGGGGAATTCTGGGAGTTGAAGTCCACAAGTCTTAAAGATGCCAAGGTTGGACACCTCTGTTCTAGGCCACCCAGTTTGGGTGTTCCATACCTGGAGGAGTTGGCTGAATTCATTGGCGCGTGATAAATGCTCTCTGTGATTCTTTGGTGAAGCTGGCTTGCTTCTGTTACAGAAAAAGAAGGAAAAACAAAATGAATATTTCATTTCTACACTTACTGGAACAAATAAGCTTGTTGATAAGGTCTTTGTAGACTTTTTTTTTAAAAAATAGATTCCTTAGTTATGTTTTTATTTATTTTTTATTCACCACTCATAGTTCCATTTTTATACATGGGGCTTTATACATTGGCTAAGTAAAGAAATACATAGCATACCCTATCCCAGGGGTAGGCAACCTTGGCTCTTTTATGACTCATGGACTTCAACTCCCAGAATTTCTGAGCCAACCTGGCTCAGCTTGGAAACCTCTCCCTTTCCCCTCAGCATGGCTGGCTCAGGAATTCTGGGAGTTGAAGTCCACGAGTCATAAAAGAGCCAAGGTTGCCTACCCCTGCCCTATACCATTTCAGACAAGTGGCTGTCCAGTTTCCTCTTAAAAACTTCAAGTGTTGGAGCATTCACCGCTTCTGGGGGCAGGTTGTTCCACTGGTTAATTGCTCTAACTGTCAGGAAGTTTCTCCTTAGTTCTAGGTTGCTTCTCTCCTTGGTTGGTCATTGGGAGCAGAGGTGTAGTTTTCCGGGCTTTTGGACTCGTGCTGGAGCCAATCCTCAGGGAATTTCTGTCTACCAGAAAGTTCCACATATTCTGGTAGAGAGCAGTTCCTGAGGATGGGCTCCAGCATGAATCCAATAACTCAGAAGGTTAAACTTCTGAGCGACCCAGATTGGATCCTGCAACGTTATCCTGGAATACAATATATTTGCCTTCAATTCGTGAGAGGTTGAATTGCTAATGACACACCAAGACTGTACAATAGCTGTCTGAACTATCCTCTGGCAAACACACTATACATCTCTGTGGCTGGAACAATGGAAGTTCTAGAAGAGGGGAACAAAGGCATTCTGCATGTCAGCAAAATGAATGATCTTTGCAAGTTAGCATCCAAATCTCTTGGCAGGAAAGGAATGGCAATTGGACATGTACTGTGCTGAAAGAGACAGATCACTCAGATGAACTGCTGCATACTTTTCCTTCTTGTAGCAAGTCAGTCTTAACTTCTGGTGACTGCCTGGACAAACCTCTGCAGTTTTCTTGGCAACCTTTTCAAACTTGGTTCGCTCTTACCTTCCTCTTAGGGCTGACAGGAAACGACTAGCCCAGGGGTGTCAAACTCAATTTCATTGAGGGCCGCATCAGCATTGTGGTTGCCCTCGGGGGGGCCGGGTGGGTGCGGCCAGGGTGGGTATGGCCTACTGGGTGAGCATGGATGGAGTGGGGTGGCCTACTGGGTGGGCATGGCCAGGTCTACATCGTTCGCGTCAAGGGTGCCTGTGGGGGCCTGGGCAGGAGTGGGACAGATCTGAGGGTTTCTGGCAAAGGGGGTGGGACCGGGGCAAGCGCCATGGCATGGTCCATTTCTTCATTCCTCACAAAGGGTGACATCCCCCCAGCATGTACCCAGGGGACGAGGCCGACACGGCAGGGACTGGTTCCTCGCTGTTTCCAGATGGCCTTGTGGAGCTAAGACTGAATGCATTTCAGTATAGATGGCCACCACAAAATTGTACATTGGCTCCTGGCCGGCCAGGGCCAAGGCAGCAGGGGCCGTTCCCTCACTGTTTCCAGGATGGCTTTGCAGGCCACATGAAACCACTTCGTGAGCCATATCTGGCCCCCGGGCCTTGTGTTTGACATGTCTGGACTAGCCCAAGGTCACCCAGCTGACTTTGAATCTAAGTTAGGATTAGAACTACAGTTCTCCTGGTTCTAGTCTGATTACCTTTAACTGCTACATCAAACTGACTCTCATATTACACATTAATATATATATATATATTTGTACCAGTGTGCTATAGTCTCTGGAGATTCTTTCTTAGTCATCCAGGTCATGGTTGTCCCAAAGGTGCTTTTTCAAAAGACAACTGGACTTTTTCTTGAAGACATTTCACTTCTCATGCAAGAAGCATCTTCAGTTCACACTGAATGCTGGAGAATGGAAGGATTTATATCCTTTGCAGTCATCTGGTTGTTAGCACTTGGAAGGTGGGTCATTAGCTCTCTAATTCCCCAGCATTCAGTCAGACCTGAGAATGCTTCTTGGATGAGAAGCGAAACATCTTCAAGAAAAAAAAAACCAAAGAAAGTCCAGTTGCTTTTTGAAAAAGCCCCCTTGGGCCAGTGTGCTATTTGTTTCCTAATATTGTCTAATCTCCCTAAGATATGCAAAACTGCTCTTCTGTAAGACAGAATCATCTTTTTTTATATCGACCATGGGAATATCCCAAGACATTAGGCTTATAAAAGCAAAAAGAGTATTAGCTTTTAAAAAATTAAATTTGTAATTTATTTCTTAGTGTAGCCAGTTAGATCAGTAGCATTTCATTCTCTCTTTTCCTTACGTTTTTTTTCAGGAGTGTCAGAGGAAATTAGATCATAAGCTTTCCCTTGATGCTTATCTTTTAAAACCAGTCCAGAGGATTACCAAATATCAGTTGCTTCTGAAGGTAAGACTCCTCAGAACGGGTTTATCTGCTAATAAAAGCACCATATTTTTGCAGCATTTGATTGCACAAAAGGGGGAGCAATTATTCAGTCCATTCTAAAAGTGTGTTGATGCTAAATGAGGGAAAAAACGGTTTTCAAATGAATGAAACAGAATAACAAGAGTTGGAAGGGACCTTAGAGATCATCTAATCCAACCCCCTGCTGTATCCGATTCAGACAAGTGGCTGTCCTGTCTCTTCTTAAAAACCTCCAATGATGGAGCACCCACAACTTCTGAAAGCAAATCGTTCCAGTGGTTAATTGTTCTCTCCGCCAGGAAATTTCTCCTTAATTCTGTCCTTGATTAGTTTCCATTCATTGTTTCTTGTCTTGCCTTCTGGTGCTTCAGAGACTAAGTTCATCTCCTCTTCTTTGTGGCAGCTCCTCAAATATTGGATTTATTTTATTTTATATTATTGAGTGGATTTACAAATGATCAGGCCCAAGAAACCAAGAGCAACATGGGGATTTGCTTTGGAGTGGTTTCTTTATTGTTGCTTGCAAAAATATACAGGAATAAAGAAACGGAAATAAACAAATACAGATACCTAACTTTTACCAGACTAAAGCGCTTATATTCATAATCGTTAGATCAGTGGTGGCGAACCTATGGCACGGGTGCCAGAGGCGGCACTCGGAGCCCTCTCTGTGGGCACACGTGCCGTTGCCCCAGCCTTGCCTCCACCCGCGACCCCCTCCTCACCAGCAGCCTCCCTGGAGGAGAGTCTCCCCTGAGCGTGGCCCACACGGAGCAGCGCAGCCAAGGACATGGCTGCCAGGCAGCGTAGACAAGACTGCCCTCATGCCCCAACGCGCACAGTTGATGCTGTGGGGGGGCAGAGGACGGGGCCCCCATGGCGTTGCTGGGCTGCCTGGGCGATCTGCGGCGGGCCCTGGAGGCAGTGAGTGGCCCTGCAGGCAGGCACGGTGGGGCGGAGTGGGAGCAGGGCAGGGAGTGGAGTGGGGGCAGGGCAGGGCGTGGAGCAGGGGCGGGGCCAGTTTTTGGGCAATCGGTCTCTAAAAGGTTCGCCATCACTGCACTAGATATACCCGGCGGAGACCTGGTGTCAGGCACCAAAGATCAGATCCACACATGAAGGTCAAATTAAACTGATGTATTGCTACTCATGCTTATGCACAGGAATATTCTCAGCTAATGGTTAGCACTTGCTAATTCATTGGGGCAAGGATGGATTTGAATTCTTTGTGGCAACGCAAGAGTTCTAAACTGATGATGTGTTTAACTCTGCCACTCAGCTCTGCCTACTCTTCTCCTTCTCCTATTCAAAAGGCAATAGGCAGTGTTTGAGACTACTGTATGTATGGATGTTGTGAAAGCAAGGAGGGTTTGCAAGGGTAGAAAAATATGCAGAGGTATAGTGAATACCATTAGAGTAAACAAAGTTTAATTGTATTTTCTTTTTTATCTAAAGCTTAGCTTATTCCTTCTTGTATCTGCGCTCTGCACATTTTTTGTGTGTATGTGTGTGCACGCAAGTACGCCTTCGAGTCAGTGTTGACTCCTGGTGACTGACTGACAAATCCCTCCCATTTTCTTGGCAACATTTTCAGACGTGGTTTGCCATTGCTTCCTTCCTATGGCTTAAAAAAAAAAAAGACTGGCCCAGGTTTACCCAGCTGGCTTTGTACCTAACATAGGACTAGAACTGTACAGTAGCTTGCCCTGCCAATGTTTGTGGGAGTGTGGTTTTTCTCTTGATTGTCTCTTGATTAGGATATTGTTTTCCCCTTGCTTGTATGTCTGGTATTAATCCCTGGGTGTAGGCTGCTGAAGAGGATGTGTTTCTTTTTGCTTCCTCCTTAACATTTTTAAATGCCTCTTTTGAATGGTGTGTAAATCTGGTTTATCTCTGTGTGTGTATTGATGGCTGATTTGTCTGAATGCAGTGATTCCAGAAATCCCCTAGCGTTTTTTGATTTGGCTTGGTCTAGAACAGTGGTTCTCAACCTGTCAATCACGGATCCCTGGGGGTGTTTGTCGCAATATCATTGTAATGTATGCTGATAGTGTACATTTAAAGTAACAATAAAGTTTCTATTCTATTCTATTCTATTCTATTCTATTCTATTCTATTCTATTCTATTCTATTCTATTATTATCCAACATAGAAGAAATTAAACAGGGAAATAAAAAACTGGTCCTGGCAATTTAGAATCTGTAACAGATTGTAAATAGGAGGAGAGATTGGATAAACTATTTCCTATTTCAGAAATCTCTGGCCTTTAAAACTGTTCACAAAGGAAAATAGAAAATGGAAAATTCCCCACAGAGGAGGGGGGGGTCCCACCTCTTCTCCAAAGCACCTGAAGGGTGGACAAGAAGCAATGGATGGAAACTCATTCTATGTCATGCTATGATTCTGTAAGGGTCTCCTGCTCGAGCAGGGAGTTGGACTAGATCAGGGCTTTTCAACCAGTGGTACGGGTACCACCTGTGGTACATTGCCACCTGGCAGGTGGTACGCGACCATCCTAGAAAAGTGGTAGCGGGGGAGGGGGCTGAACCGGTGACAGCACCGTACAAGCCTGAGCGAGAGATGGCTGGAGCTGCAGAACTGTCAGGGCTCAGTGGAAGCGCCAGGATCAGCGCCAGGCTCCAGCTGAAGCTCGGCGCTACTCCTTGTAAAGACGCTAAGAGAAAGATGCAGGCATGTCTTGAGCAGAGGTTTGAAGCTGCAGGACACAGCTTTGAAGCTGCAGGACACAGCTTGACAAACTCTTGAGTTTATTGCTTCTTATATATTTGTTATATACATAGGCTTTACCATTAAATGTTGACATTTTACATTCATAAGTTTAACCATTAGATGCTGACATAAAGTTTCTTCATTGGAAAATTCCTTCATGTAAGCAACTATTTTCTAGTAACATATTATCTGTTCAAAGACCAGATAAAAACAAATACAGGGAGATGAAAAGCAGAAGGAACTAACAAAGACAGGAAGAGATAGGATGGAACTTAAGCATATTATTTATTTAGGTAGGTGAGGTATTAAGTCAAAAGGGGATGACCTTCTGGCTGCTTCATTAGGACAAAGAGTATCAAAAGGTTATGAGGTTTGTGGGGGGGGGAGCATGGCAATTTGCTGCGCGTGCATTTTCCCCTACATCTCACTCTTCTCTATTTTATTAGAGAGGACATTATCCTAAGCTGGAGTAGTTAGTGGGTCTTAGTTTAGTATGGAAGATTGAAAATTGAAAGTAGAGAAAAAAAGACATTGAATAACCACATATGTGCATAATTAAAGGATACCTCTTGAAAGGAGGTACAATTTAAAATTCTTTAACTGACATGTATACAATGAGGTTTTTTAGATGAAGTAGTACAATTGACAATTTTTGCACAAGTAAGATTTGTAGGCACAGCTACAATTGGTGTATGCAAAACAATAGCATCAAGGGGTAACATATAAGAGGCATGACCCTAGTTTGACATAGTTGCATAATGAAATTCATTGTCTGATAGAAAATTGCTTAAACTAGTATAATTTTTTTTTTAAACTGAAGCTGGAACACACAAAGGTATAAGACAGGTAGAGAGTAGATTTTCCATATCATATGATTCAAAAATACAAAAGTCTGTCACTTGTGTTACATTAGCTAATTGCACCCAAATATTATATTTCATCTGTGATTCTAAAGGATGTTAGGTTTTTCACATTGCCCCAAGTTGTTGGTCAACTGCAATGGTGAGAGCGAAAGGGACATTGTGCTGTCTGAAGAGTCACCTGCTTCATTTCCAGTATTGGGTTCTGGACTTGATGCCATGACATCTTTGGCTGGTCGCACACACCGGGCTGGAATCCAGAGAGGGCCTGTAGGAGCAAGCACAGCAGCATAGCCTTGCCCCCAAGTTAACAAGGGAATTGGACCTAACCAGGTTTTATCAGGCAATTGCGTTGGCAGGATATAACATACCAATGGATTAGGGAGCACAGCTTTCTGCTGAAAGCGATGCTGGTAGGCAGTAGTTTTTTGAAAAGAGATATTTAGCTGATTTAAAGTTATTAGGACTTTATTGACTTGATGAGTTATGCATGCCAAATTAGGTACCCTTGATCCCTCCTTTTTTATTTGTTTGTGAAGGCAGTCCTTAAAGGACCGATGCGTATGTGAGAAACAAAGGGTAGCTGCTGTAAAGTTAAAAACAAAGCCATAAGATTGGGGTCGATCCTGGGCGTGATGTAAGCACCTGAAAAATTAAAAATAAGTTGGCACACATAATGAGAGTCAGAGATTAAGTTAAAAGTCTATTGAGAAAAGGTGTGGAAAGCTAAAATAGCAGCAGAAGAGATAAGTTATTCTGAAAATAAAATTGAAAATCAGATTTTGGGATAGGAAGAACAATATTAATTAAATCAGTCCCATTTCAAGGACAAGCTTGATTGTGTCCTAAGGTTATTATTTCAGCAACAGCCTGGATAAAAGATAAAATATTTTGGGATGGGATAAGTAAAGCCATTCAGTACAATATACTTTTTGCACTTCTAACGCAGCTAATACTCCTTTAAGTAGCTTACTAGTAAGAAATATCAAAAGTGTTAAGTGACAATTTTTATGTGGAATTCTGTCCACAAATTGAGTACTCAAGTACTTAATTTGCTCAACTGTGGTAAATGCTGGAACTACAAATGAGATCTCCAGGTTGTTTCCCTTTGGTCAATAAGTTAAATTCCAAGTTAATCAAATACCATTCAGATGGAAACAAATTTCTATTAAGTAGGTTAAACATTTACAAATCTAAGCAAAACAATTCAGAGTCATTTCTTTTGGTTGAAATATAGGTCTAACTAAACAATTTAAACTCAACAATTTCCCCCCCAAAAAATTTGTCCAACAATTACTGTCTCTTCTTTCGAGTAAAACTTTGTAATCTGAAACTGCAAGAGTGGGCATTAAATTTCATCTTCATTCGCAAACCGGAATTCTAAGCAGAGAGGAAAAAAAGTTTAAAACGAACAGTTTCCCCCCCCCCCTTTCTTTCTTTCTTTCTTTCTTTCTTTCGGTCTCTCTTGCTCTTAAAACAACACAGCCAGTTGAAAAAACAAAAGAGACAGGAAAATTTTTTGTTACAAACTTCTCACCACTAAAAAATAGTTTTCTCTCCTTCACATGCATTTTCCATAAATTCTCTCACACATTCTCCATGGATACAAATATTTTGTTTCATACTTTCTCCAGGCAAACCATTTATTTTTAAATAAGGCCTTTTTGTGTGATGTTAGAGGATTTTGACCCTCTTCCAAGTCTTGGAAATAACACAGAACAACACAGACAAACATATATACACAAATACTATTAAAACAACATTTATTTAGACGTATGGCTTGTCCTACAAGAAGCAAAAAAAATCATGAGATGATTCCAACCAAACATGTGGTTTTTAACCATCTCCTATTTTTCTCACCATTTCAAGCCCAAGCATAATGTTCTGGGTGGCCACCCATATACATAAACAAAACACACACAAATCAATTTGGGGTTTGAGGCTAAAACAGGTTTCCCCTTTTAATTAAAAAGAAGGGGAACATTTATGGTTACTTCCAATTTATCCCAGCAACTTCAAAAGACATTGGGGAAAGACTAAAAGGAATATTGAAGGTGTGAAGGGTGAGGGAAAAGTAGCAGCCTCCTCTCCTCACCTCTGACAAAGGGGAATTGAATAGAGCCAGATTAAAAGGGGAAAAGGGGAAGAAAAAAAACTTACTTTCAGTTCTTTGAATTTTCTTTTCTTTTTCTTCCGTGGCTTTAGTTGTTATCAGATAAACTAGCCAACCGGAGGTTTACAAAGTTTTTCAATGTTGTCTTGTTAAAGATTATTTATACTTCTACACATCAACTCAAAGCACTACCAAACATTGTCTGACAGGGTTAAACTTAACAGCTACCTGAAGTTTCAAAACATCCCAATTGTTCAAAACACATTGCAAAGAAGTACATTTTGATTCGTTTCTTTACATTCCTTTGATGATTCCCCATATATATTTTTTCTACTTCAAGATTGTTCCTCTAATACTTCCCTTACGGGCGTATATGATGGCCGTAAGGAGGTAAAAGAATTAGCCTCTTCAGAAGGAGCTGAAAATCCAATTAAAGATGCTTTAGGAGGCACAGTTTTTACTTGATCCTAATCAGGTGTGGGGCTTGTAGTTAATTGTTGCCCTGCTGAAGCATCTGAGCCAAATTTTTCCACTGCTTGATGACACTGATGCCATTGAAGTAATACCTGTACTGGAGCCCGAAATTCAAAATGTAAAGTATGCCCTATCTTTTCCCAATCTCATCACTGGACGCTTAGGATATCAAGGGGAATGTTTCCTACCTCATCCACCAGCTTCCTTACGTCAGCCTCAGGCTCTTTCATGCCTGATTTGTGTACCAGGAATCTGAGTTCCTGTACCAGGAATCTGAGTTCCTATACATGTTTCTGCTGGTGCTGAGATAGATTGCAACCCTT
Organism: Bothrops alternatus; assembly: GCA_034064705.1. Classification (NCBI taxonomy): domain Eukaryota; kingdom Metazoa; phylum Chordata; class Lepidosauria; order Squamata; family Viperidae; genus Bothrops; species Bothrops alternatus. Next base: position 479,304 of record JARGCV010000239.1, read on the forward strand.
ACTTACCATTGAGGGGTCCCGTAGGATGAAAGTGCACTTAGGGGGTCTATTCCAGACGTTGGTAAGTAAGTTGGCTGATGCTTCCTCGAAAGGGGGGGCTGTCCAGTTGCTCCATGGGGGGCTGTCCCTGTTCAGGTGCCAGATGTAAAGACGCTAAGAGAAAGATGCAGGCATGTCTTGAGCAGAGGTTTGAAGCTGCAGGACACAGCTTTGAAACTGCAGGACACAGCTTGACAAACTCTGAGTTTATTGCTTCTTATATACTTGTTACATACATAGGCTTTACCATTAAATGCTGACATTTTACATTCATAAGTTTAACCATTAGATGCTGACATAAAGTTTCTTCATTGGAAAATTCCTTCATATAAGCAACTATTTTCTAGTAACATATTATCTGTTCAAAGACCAGGTAAAAACAAATACAGGGAGATGAAAAGCAGAAGGAACTAACAAAGACAGGAAGAGATAGGATGGAACTTAAGCATATTATTTATTTAGGTAGGTGAAGTATTAATTCAAAAGGGGATGACCTTCTGGCTGCTTCATTAGGACAAAGGGTATCAAAAGGTTATGAGGTTTGTGGGGGGGAAAGCATGGCAGTTTGCTGCGTGTGCATTTCCCCCCACAACTCCTGGCGCTTCTGCTGAGCCCAGAAGAAGCGCTGATCAGCTGGAATGTTGCAGCATCGCCAGGGTCTTGTGATTTACATTCAGATGCTTGGCAACTGATTCATATTTATGACGGTCACAGTGTCCCAGGGTCATGTGAAGTGACCAAAACCTGCTGCAACTACCCAGCAGACGGGGGGAATAAAAACCAAACACCCCCCCATCCCACCCCCGCTGCCAATCCGCAACAGAAATGCTCACAACAATGAAAACCTCGGATAGGAGGAAGAGCGCCGCTGGGCGGACAGGCAAGTGTAACTTCGAACAGTCACTAAGCAAACTGTTGTAATACCTGTAGTTTATCACTTTTTTCTTTTTTTTCTTTTTTTTTGGTCATCACGTTTTTGACACCTTTCTAAGCGACTGGTGGTATTCGGATGTTGCCATATCCTAAAAGTGATACAATGGGTGAAAAGGTTGAAAAGCCCTGGACTAGATGACCTCCAGGGTCCCTTCCAACTCTGTCATTCCATGATTCTGTAAGCGTCTCCTGCTGGAGCAGGGGGTTGGACTAGAAGACCTCCAGGGTCCATTCTATGGTTCTATGAAATCTGAAGTCTTGCTTTTTTACAACCAGGAAATGATAAAATGCAGCAAGAATTCCGAAGGCACTGCTGAACTTGAAGAAGCTCTCGCAACAGTTCTTGATATCATCAAGTCGGCGAACGATTCCATGCACCAAATAGCAATTACAGGCTATGAGGTGGGCCTTGCCAAAATTTAAAAAACAACAACAGTGTTTCTCAACCTTAGCAACTTTAAGATGTGTGGATTCCAACACCCAGAATTCCAAATGTTGGCTGGGGAAAAATTGGGAACGTTGATGTTATATATGTTGATGGCAGCGAGACTACTCCATGCACAAAAGTGGAAGGACACTTTAATCCCCACAATGGATGAATGGTTGCAAAAGCTGATGGAGTTAGCAGACATGGCTAAATTGACTGCTTCGATTAAAAAAACCCCAAAACAAAATAGCAAGTACTTTTGTTTCTACTTGGAAACCGCTTCTGGACTTTGTGCTTGAGGTGGGAAAAAAAATGAAACTTTGATTTTGGGTTTTACTGATAGAGCTGTTGTTATAGAAATGGCTAGTTTATACTACTAGATCAGGGTAGGCAACCTTTGCTCTTTTGTGACTCGTGGACTTCAACTCCCAGAAATCCTGAGCCAGCATAGCTGGCTCAGGAATTCTGGGAGTTGAAGTCCACGAGTCACAAAAGAGCAAAGGTTGCCTGCCCTACACTAGATAAAAGTAAAAAATTGAGGTTTGATGTTACTTCTTATTCTACTGCAGCGGTTCTCAACCTGTGGGTCGCGACCCCATTTGGGGTCGAACGACCGTTTCACGGGGGTCGCCAACCACCGCAGTCCGCCATTTTTTCCCCCATTTCCCCTCGGCCGTCGCACATGCGCGATTTGGCCCGTCGCGCCGCGCATGCGCGATTCGGCCCATCGTGCGTGCACCGTGCATGCACGGTTCGGCCCGTTGTGCCGCGCATGCGCGGTTTAGCCCGTCGCGCGTGCAGCATGCATGCGCAGTTAGGCCCGTCACACCGCGCATGCACAGTTCGGGTCGTCACGCCGCGCATGCGCGGTTCAGGCCGTCGCGCCGTGCATGCGCAGCGCAGGTCGGGGTCGCGCCGCACATGGGCGGCACAGGTGGGGTCTCGGCCTGAAAAAGGTTGAGAACCGCTGTTCTACTGCACCAAAAGGAGTTGGAAATCAGTGCCTTTTTTTCCTTTGTCCCTTCTTTACACTTTTCTCTTCCCTTTTTCCTCCCCTACTTTTCCTATTATTTCCTTTTGTATTTTTATATCTTATATTAGAAATTAATTTTTAAAAAAAGAGGTTTCTCTTTTTCTGAAATACCTTATTCTTGCTTTTAAAATGGAAACTGTCCCGAGTCGTTCGAAGCTGGAGTCTCCAAAATAAATAAATAAAAATCTATAAAGACAAGACTTCTTTTTTGCTGGCAATAGAGTACAAGTAATCCTTGACTTACCGCCACTTCTTAGTGGTTGTAATGGTGCAAAGGTGCTTATAACCCAGTTTTGAAGTTTTGATGGTCTCTCTCCAAGTCCTGTGACCTCATTTTGGGTGCTTGTCAACTGCCCTGCGTTTATGGCTGTTTGCAGCGTCCCGCGATCACATGACCCCCCGTTTATAAGTTTTTCGCTGAAAAGTTGCCCCTTAGTGAACAGTGGGTATGCTTAACAACTACAGCAAACAAAAGGTCATTAAACCAGGTTGGTCATGTGACGGCCCACTTTAAAATCATCATGACTTACAACCGTAATTGGCAGGCTCCATTACGCTTGTAAGACAGACTTCTTGCACGACTATCCATCTGGAAACCAAATATGAAATTGTATTGAGACTAAGATAGTTGAGGTGTGTGGATGTAGCGAAAGGCTAGAATTAAATCCTTGTTTTATGCGTGTTATTTCTCCTGTCCCGTTTCTCTCTTTCTCTAGGGAGATGTGGCTGAGCTGGGTAAATTGCTCCTGCAGGGCTCCTTCAATATCTGGACCGATCACAAAAAGGGACACAACAAAGTGAAAGATTTGGCCAGGTTCAAGCCGATGCAGAGGCATCTCTTCTTATATGCCAAAATCCTACTTTTTTGCAAGAAACGGGAAGAGAACACAGATGCTCACGAGAAGTCTCCTTCCTACAGCTTTAAAAATTCCCTGAAGGTAAGCCATCTCTTACAGTGGAAGGGAGAGATGTTTGAAATTAAAGGACGGACGAACATCAAGCACTTATCCCAGAATTTCAGGCGTGTTCATTTGTCAACGGCAGACAAGGATAGATCTTTTCAAGCAGGTTCAAAGGAATCGTGACCACGGTAAATTCAACCTATTGCCCTTGGGGAACAATTTCTGCGTCGAGAGGAAAAAGCTTTATACCAGTGGTTCTCAACCTGTGGGTCGCGACCCCATTTGGGGTCGAACGACCATTTCACAGGGGTCGCCAAACACCGCAGTCCGCCATTTTTTCCCCTTTTTCCCTCGGCCGCCGCAGGGGGCAGCACCGCACATGCGCGATGTGGGACGCCGTGACGCGCATACACGATGCGGGCCGCCGCGCATGCGCAATGTGGGCTGCCACGCCACGCACGCGTGGTGTGGGCTGCCGCGCCACACACGCACGATGTGGGCCGTCCCGCGCATGCGCGATGCGGACCGTCCCGCGCATGCGTGATGCAGGCCGTCGTGCCATGCATGTGTGATGCGGGCCGTCGTGCCGTACATGCGCAATGCGAGCCGTCGCGCATGTGCCGCGCATGCGCGATGCAGGCCATCGTGCCGCGCATGCGCGGTGCAGGTCAGGGTCGCAGCCTGAAAAAGGTTGAGAACTGCTGCTTTATACCAAACATAAGAACGAGTTTTTCCAAAAACTAGGGGGAGAAAATGCAGTGCTACAGGTGGCAGATTATATGGCTTGAAACAAAACCGCAGATGGATTCAGAACTTCAACCCTAAAAGAGAAAAATAAATTGAGCGTGAATGCCTTAGAAACACAAGCTGAAAATAATAGAGTAGCATTTATTACAGACAAAGACCAACTTATGCAGACACAGCATAGATTGGCAAGAGCATATGTGAAAAAGGTCTTGGGATAGCAATCTGAATACGAGTCAGAAATGTGATGCCATTTTAAAAAAAAAGCAAATTTAAATTTAGGCTTCATCAACACAATATAGTTTCCAAATGTTGGGAAGTCATGATTCCATTTAACTGATCAGATTTCCCCCCTTCAGAATTGTGTCCATTGCTACCATCACACTTTCAGATCTTCTTCTTGTGCCCTATCCATTATCGGACGTTGGCTATCATGTTGGCGATCCTGTTCTTATCAGCAGCCGCATGAAAAAGTGCTGCTGAGTTTTGTCCAAACCAGTCCCTTAGATTTTGAAGCCACGATGTTCTTCTTCTGCCTGGACTTTGTTTGCCTTCAATCTTTCCCTGGAGGATTAAATGGAGTATGCCGTATTTTTCTGGGTGTCGCATCACATGTCCGGAATATTCTAATTTTCATTTTTTAATTGTTTTGATGATTTCCCGTGGCTTTCCCAGGTGGCTGATCACCTCCTCATTTCTGATCTTGTCAACCCAGCTTATACGTAACAGTTGCCTGTAAATCCACATTTCAAATGCTTCTAGTCGCTTCAGGTGGCCTTCTGTCGGAGACCAGCTCTCTCTACTCCACAGAGCAGGATAGAAAAAACATAGCATCTGACAAGCCTGATTTTCAGTCTGAGGCTTATGTCGTGACTGCAGAAGACCTTTTTCATTTTGAAGAATGCTGTTCGGGCTTTCTCTTTCCTTGCCTTTACTTCAGTGGTCATGTCCCAGCTTTCATGTAAATTAGAACCGAGGTGCGTGATCTTTTCAACTTTTTCTAGTGGTATTCCTTCGTTAAAGTAATCCACTTTAAGATGGATTCAGACAAACAGAAAGAGCTTCAGAGAATGGCAATGAAGATGATCAGGGAACTAAAAAGTAAGATCTATGAAGAAACGTTGAAGGAATTAGGAAGGATGAGAGAAGATGGGGTTAGATATAACACGATTCTGGTCAAGATTAGACAGCTGCAAGATTACACTTCAAATAGAATCCAGAATAAACATATTACTCTTTATTTTTCATCTTTTTTTTTTAAGTGGGATCATCCTTAACACTCTTCCAGGCTCCCACCACATTCTAGTTTTAACCTATTTGACTCTTTATTGCATTTATATTACTACCAAACATTTTTTTAACCTTCCATGAGTCTCTTCTCACAGAAACTTCATAGGTGTTGTGGTTTGTGATTTATATCATCATGGGTTTTGAACTCTAGATACACAGAACAAGAGAATGTCTGCATAAGGGAGGGGTCTTCAAACTTGGCCCTTTTATGACTTGTGGACTTCAACTCCCAGAATTCCTCAGCCAGGCACACGTCCACAAGTCATAAAAGGGCCAAGTTTGAAGACTCCTGGCATAAGAATTCCATGGCATAGACTGTAATGAAGTGGAAATCAAAGCAATCCACATTGAGAGGATTGTCATCTTCTTAAATTTTAGTGGATTCAGCATTTTGTTCAGTCGTTATTCATGTCCAACTCTTTACGATCCTCTGTCCTCCACTGTCTCCCGGAGTTTGCCCAAATTCCTGTTCATGGCATCTCACCCTCTGCCATCCCCTTCTCCTTTTGCTTTCCATCTATCCCAACAACAGGCCTTTTCCCAGTGAGTCCTCTCTTCTCCTTTGGTGGCCAAAGTATTTGAGCTTCAGTTTCAGTATCTGTCCTTCCAAAGAGCAAGATTGATGGACTTGATCTCCTTGCAGTCCAAGGGACTCTCGTTTTGAAAGCAGGATTCAACATTCTTCTCTTTTATTGTATCCTCCTAACATGAGCAAGGTTGAACCTCTGCTTGGCAGGTGCTTGGAAATTTAGCATCTTTGTGACTTTTGTAGTGCTTCTGTATTACCTGTGGCATACAGGAGTGAGTATTGTTAACAAGGAACATTCCCTGTGCCATCTCTCTGCTATATTTGTACCTCCCACCCGCCCACCCCAGGGCTGAATGTTAATGCAACCTTTAACTCTAGACCAGTGGTGGCGAACCTATGGCATGCGTGCCAGAGGCAGCACTCAGAGCCCTTTCTGTGGGCACACGTGCCATACCCCGGAGATGGCAACCGTCCCTTTTCAACCAGCCGCCCGCTAACTCGCTGAGGTCCCATGTGGCCGGATGCATCCCAGCATGGGTGGTTTCCGTTTCCCCCCTCCCATCCCTCCTGGCCTCGCATGCTCTCCTTTTCCCGGGCACGACCCACTGCATTGCCTCCTCAGCTGTCGGCCAGCCGTCCAATTCAGAGGCGGCTTCTCTGAACTGCTGGCGGCAGGCTGCGGAGCCCCAGAGTGCGCTGCTAATGGACCCTGTCGGCCCCCATGCGCTCACTGGCCTCTGTGTGCGGGGGCTGATGGTGTCAGGCAGCAGCCGCCCAGCCCCTGCCTTGCCTTGCCCTGTGACAATGGCACCCCCACCCTGCCTTGCCTTGCCTTGCCTCACCCTGCAGGACGAGCTTCCTGCCCACCGCCCCACTGCCAGAGACCCCCTGGATCTCCCCCAACCTTGCCCAGCCCCCACAGGCATCCCTCCCACAAGCAACATCGAGGTGACCCTGCCCACCTTGGCCACACCCATCCAGTCTGCCATGACCACCACAGCCATGCCCACCCAGTGGGCCACGCCCACCTGACACCCAGCGATAAATAAGTGGGTTTTGGATTGCAGTTTGGGCACTCGGTCTCTAAAAGGTTCGCCATCACTGCTCTAGACCAAGTTAAAATATCACCCTGCCTTGCTGCCACACCATAAATCCTCATTGTTGTAATGTCAGGTACCGTTGCTATAACTGAGGAACTGTGTCCTTCATGGAAGACAGCTTCTGAAGTGGGGCTTGGTGCAAAATCCCCATTAAAGGCTTTTTCTTGTGTCGTTAGTACTCTAAGTGACCTTGCACTTATTTAGGAGAAATCAAACTGCATGAACATTCCATGCATCCATTGAACCTGGCAATGCCGGGACAAAGGTTGTGAGCCACTTATAGGCTGGAAACAGATTTCCATCTGAGTGGACTTGGTTTCATCCTACAACTGAAGGACTTCTTGTTTTCTGCATGGTTGTTGTTTACTTGTTTGATTTTTATCCTCCCCCCCCCTATTACTTTATAAGTAACTCAAAGCAGTGAACATAGATAATGTCCTTCGTCCTTCTATTTTCTCCATATCAATACCCGTGAGGAGGGTTGGGTTGAAAGAGAGGGGCTGGTCCAAAGTCATCAAGTTGGTTTTCATGCCTAATGCGGGACTAGAACTCACACTCGTGATTGTTCCACTGTGGGCCTCCTGGTGATTGGCCCAAAGTCACCCAGCTGGCTTTCCTGCCTAAGGCAAGACTAGAACTCACAGTCTCCTAGTGATGCGCTCAAAGTCACCCAACTGGCTTTCATGCCTAAGGTGGGACTAGAACTCACAATCTCCTGGTTTCTAGGCCAGCCTCTTAACCACTATCGCAAACTGCCTCGTGTGCTTTTAAGGTAAAGAGAACAAAATGTCTTGCAGTGACCAATGATCATGTCCTGTTATTCAAACTTCTCTTTCAAACAGATGAGCACTGTTGGTATTACTGAAAATGTCAAAGGTGATCATAAGAAATTTGAGATCTGGTACAATGGCAGAGAAGAGGTCTATATTATTCAGGTATTGCAGTTATAGATTTTTCTTTTCCTGCTCATATATTATTCATATTCTTGATTATTCAGAATTACAGGAGAAAATAAACCTTGGGGCCATAGCGAGACTAAAAAAAAACAAACCAAGATTTTGCTTCCTCCCTTTTTTTAAGATTAATATTTGTTTCCTAGCCAGCAAGTCCTGGTTCACAATTTGTTGCAACCAGTAATTCATTGAGCAGCTTTTACAAGTTACTCTGCAGTAAGTGTCCCTACAAGCAGAAAATTGAAAGAGTGCTTAGATTTCCAGAACTAAGGAGAAATTTCCTGGCAGTCAGAGCAATTAATCAGTGGAACAATTTGCCTTCAGAAATTGTGGGTGCTCCATCCCTGGAGGTTTTTAAGAAGAGATTGGACAACCATTTGTCTGAAATGGTATAGGTTCTCCTGCTTGAGCACGGGGTTGGTCTAGAAGACCTTCAAGTCTTCAAGATCTTCCAACTCTGCTGTTCTGTAGGTGAAGATATTTAGATCTCCAAAGGGATAAAAATGGCCAAGCACATAGGAAGGGAAGGAATGGCAAACCTATTAGATGCAAAACTGTTTAGCTGAACCCTTGCCTGAATTTCTTGCCATTGCTAAGTATGAGGGTGGAGGTTTGTTCTCCGAGGTTGTGGGTTGGTTTCTGAATTTTTCGTTACCAGACCAGGTAACACCTTCAGTGGAATTTAGGGAATGTCATTGTTGGTGTTCTTCTGCTTATAAGGACTTCATGTGGTCAGTAGGTCTTGTGATGGGAAGGTCATGTCAGGTAAGGTCTTTTGATGGCTCTAGTGATGGGTCTTGTGAGGCGACAGTGTGGGTCACAACAGGTGAGGAACTTGTGATGGCTCAGATGTGGGTCACATCTTGTGATGGATGGGTCTTGTGAGGGGTCAGGTGTTGGTCACATTGGATGAGAGTGTGGTGATGGGGAGATCATGTCAAGTGAGGATCATTGGGAGGTGAAATGCTGGTTTGGGAGATGAGTGTTTGGGTTGGTTGAAGGTCGGTTGAGCCCTTATAAGCAGAAGAACACAGACATCCCCTAAACTCCGCTGAAGATGTTACTTAGCCTGGTAACAAAACGTTTGGAAACTAACCCACAAGCTCAGAGAACGAACCTCCACCCTCATCTTACACCTGAGCTACAGGTGTTCACCACTACTGCATTGCTAAGTATCCTGTTGCAACTGTAACTGTAACTGCAATTGTACCCTGTTTTTTCAGGCAGCATCTATGGAACTGAAGAACACATGGGTGTCAGAGATCAGGAAAGTCCTAACAGGACAACTGGAAGCTTGCAGAGGTAGGACTGTAGCTGGGAGACACATCAACATTGCACATTCTTTCCCTCTCTGAAAGGTTGTAAAAACATGTCCCAAACAAACGTCACTGGAGTGCATCGAGGAGCCTCAAGAGAACCGCTAAGTATGCCTAAAATATATATAAATCAGTTGTATTCTTAGTCATCCCTTGGAACCCACCGAAGGAGCACAGAGGAATCAGCCGCTCTCTCCTTATATGAGAGAGATGCAGAAGATAAGATAAGATAAGATAAGATAAGATAACCTTTATTGTCATTTTGCCTTCTTTATTGTCAGAAGGCAAATGACCCCTGGTCTTGTGTCCTCACCACACTGGTATGCCATGGCAGTGCTGCAACCAGCCAGGAAGTAAGTAGGCAGTTACATTTTGTGAAGCTGATGTTTCCGGATAGTCTTCAAGGACAGGCCTGTGTAAAAAAAATATAGAAGTCTAACTATGAGATGACAAACATGTGAGGGGCTATCTTCAGTATATCTTGAGGTGAGGCTCCCAGCCCTGCCTTCTGACCCTAGCTTCTACCAACTCATAAATACATACATACATACATACATACATACATACATACATACATACATACATACATACATATTGATACAGTTGAAGTATAGAAAATTAGAATATAAAAGACAAGAAAGATACAAAAAGAAAAGTGAAAAGAGTTAGAAAAACATATTATCACTTCCGCCCTTCTTTCCTTCAAAGGCTTGCCCTCTTAACTTTCCCCTTCCTCTTTAACCTTTTTTAATCCCCAGAGCCATAAATCTTCAGTCTTTTCTTCTTTCAGTAAAAAAGTCATAAACTTCCACCAACTGTTCCAAGTGATTGTTGTTGTTGTTAGTTGCGAAGTCATGTCCGACCCGTCGCGACTCCATGGACAACGTTCCTCCAGGCCTTCCTGTCTCCCACCATCTTCTGGAGTCCATTTAAGCTCACGCCTCCTGCTTCAGTGACTCCATCCAGCCACCTCATTCTCTGTCGTCCCCTTCTTCTCTTGCCCTCCATCTTTCCCAGCATCAGGCTCTTCTCCAGTCAGTCCTTCCTTCTCATTAGGTGGCCAAAGTACTTGAGTTTCAACTTCAGGATCTGGCCTTCTAAAGAGCAGTCAGGGTTGATCTCCTCTAGTGATTACTGCTATGTGTGGGGCATCACATCTAGCAGCATTTTTTTTTTTTTGGCTTGCTTCCTCCACCTTAGACTACCTTCTCCACTGCAGTCTTCCTCTGAGGCAATAAGAATTCGTGATGCTGCCGAGTTGACTTTTCCCCCCCTCTGTAAATATTTCTATTGTGTGGAGTACAAGACGCTGATCTGTCCCCTGTGTTTCCTTCTCTCCTTTCTTTTGAGACCAGGCAGCCTTTGGGACCGATGTTTAGCCAAGATGCAGCTGCTCAGATATTCTGCATTGTGCTGACTGTTATCTTGATCCTGTACCAGCTGTGGCAAAGTGGGAGGAGGGTCCTCTCTGCCCTTCCCTCCTACATCCGTCCCCTAGGAATAAATGCTAAGGCAATCTCAGAAGTCACAGGCAAGGGATCCTTATTGTGAAGACATCCCTCTCCGTGGGATCCTTGGCACTCTCTGAGCTTGGTTGTTTTCTTTCAGGCATTACACTACCAAACTAGATAACATTATCAGTGCTAAAGGGAGTGGTGTCTGCTCTCTTTTTATATACTAGTGGCTTGCCCAACACACCTCCCTGCCAGAAATCAACACCCAGATTAGCAGAGATTAACATCAAGATTAACCCTAGACTAACAATCAAGAAGTAAACAATATCCCAATTAAGGAACTACCAATGCAGACAAACAAACTAACAGGAAACAAGCACCTAATCAAGGAACTACGGTATCAAGATGACTCCCATCAACACTGACAGGGCAAGTTACTGTACAGCAGGGGTCTTCAAACTTGGCCCTTTTAGGACTTGTGGACTTCAACTCCCAGAATTCCTCAGCCAGGCATGCGTGCCTTTTTTTTTTAACCCATGGCAGAGGAGGAAAATCTTTCAGGCTTTTAAGATTCTATTATAAAGTAGAATTCCTGTAATTCTTGCAGTGCCTTTTTCATGACTATCAACCTCAACGGACTGACATATGGCACTGCATCAGTTACTAAATTTTCCTAGGAACTGTTTGCTCTAGTGATTAAGGCAACAGGCTGGAAACCAGGAGACTAGTCCCGCCTCAGGCATGAAAGCCAGCTGGTTGACTTTGGACCAATCACCAAGAGACAGTTCTAGTCCCACCTTAGGTATGAAAGCTAGGTGGGTGTATGTGGATCAGTCACCAAGAAACAGTGAGTTCTAGTCCCGCCTTAGGCATGAAAGCTTGCTGGGTGACTTTGGGTCAGTGACTCTCAGATAGAAGAAGGAAGGAGTGTTAGTATGTTCTCGCTTCCCTGTTCATCGCTTCAATTCATGCTAAAGTTGCAATAGGATAGGGCAGGGGTAGGCAACCTTGGCTCTTTTATGACTCGTGGACTTCAACTCCCAGAATTCCTGAGCCAGCCATGCTGAGGGGAAAGGGAGAGGTTTCCAAGCTGAGCCAGGCTGGCTCAGAAATTCTGGGAGTTGAAGTCCATGAGTCATAAAAGAGCCAAGGTTGCCTACCCCTGGGATAGGGTATGCTATGTATTTCTTTACTTAGCCAATGTATAAAGCCCCATGTATAAAAATGGAACTATGAGTGGTGAATAAAAAATAAATAAAAACATAACTAAGGAATCTATTTTTTTTAAAAAAAGTCTACAAAGACCTTATCAACAAGCTTATTTGTTCCAGTAAGTGTAGAAATGAAATATTCATTTTGTTTTTCCTTCTTTTTCTGTAACAGAAGCAAGCCAGCTTCACCAAAGAATCACAGAGAGCGTTTATCACGCGCCAATGAATTCAGCCAACTCCTCCAGGTATGGAACACCCAAACTGGGTGGCCTAGAACAGAGGTGTCCAACCTTGGCATCTTTAAGACTTGTGGACTTCAACTCCCAGAATTCCCCAGCCAGCATGGCCTAGGGTAGTGGTTCTCAACCTTTAAATACCTTTTGGGGCCACGGATCATGGCCACAGACCCCCAAGGCTTAACTCAAGATTTAAATCATGACATTTCTTCAAGCATTCGTGGACCCTCTGTGATGACATCGCGGCCCTCAAGGGGGTCCATGGACCATGGACCACAGGTTGAGAACCACTGGCCTAGAATCTTCCTATGATTTCTCAGCAGTTCTGGTGGCTTCTGAGATGGGAAACCAGAATGTGGCTCCTACGGTAGTTTCTCAGAGATTCCAGCAGGGAAATTCACATAGTTGTAGATGCCATCTTGACAATTTTTGACCCTGACTCTCAATTTCTGTCATAGGTCAAGGACTACTGTATAGAGGCCTAATCTAAAGCTAATATCCGGAACCTCTTTGGGTTTCTCCTAAAGCAAGGGCCCCCAATCCCCAGTGTGTGGACCAGTACCAGGCCGCAGAGTGCCAACAACCAGTCCGCACAAACAAGCAAAGCGCCATCCACGAGATGCAGGCAGCACACAATACCACACTCCCTCTGGTCCATGGAAAAACCTCTCTCCATGGAACCCGTCCCTGGCGCCCAAAAGGTTGGGGACCTCTCCCCTAAAGAATAACACAGTGGAACATCTTTTATCGTGACATGTCGTCAGGCTGTCATGTAATTTAATCTAAAATAAATACAAAAGTTCTGGAGGAAAGATGAGGCCAGCAAAGCTATAGAAAGTTGCATGCAGGGATTAAAGCCGGTTTAAAATTTGCTGGGTTTTGATTTGTTACAGACAAGAGAAGAAATTCAGAGAGGAAAAATCCACTGCAACCAAGGACAGCCTTAAGGAAAAACTATCCTACATGACATGACGTTCATGTCTTGTTTTTAAAGAGTTATGGTATTGCAAAGTGAATGACACCACAATTTTGTCCTGAAGGCGATGCATTAATAAAAGGGACTGACAAGGGTGTGGGAACAAATAGCCAAGAGCATTTTCTGTGTGTGGCATTTGCTCAACTTTAGCATTTGGTTGTTTTTGTTTCCTGATTAAGATGTCCAGAGGTATAAACTGATAGATACAGAAATATAAATACAGAATTACGGAACTTTATTTGCGACTGTCTTAAGGTGGACCAGATAAACTAAAAAAATACACTAATCTATGCATGCACAAACATGCAGAGAGGTGAGGACTTTCCTTGCTGTCCAGATCAGTAGTAATAGACCCTCTCTAATCAAACATGACAAGAAATGTTGTTTGAAGATTACATTTCACCTAATAGGTCTAAATAGAATTTCCCAGGAGATGGTACATAGATGTTATGTCTAGTCAGCCGCTGAATTATACAGGTAGTCCTCAACTTACAACCATTCATTTAGCAACTGTTTGAAGTTACAACAGCACTGAAAAATGTGACTTGTGACTTGTCCTCGCACTTACGACCATTACAGCATCCGCACGGCCGTGTGATCAGAATTAGGGCACTTGGCAACCGGCATGTATTTATAATGGTTGCAGCGTACAGGTGAGCATCATTTGCGACTTTCCTAGGGAGATTCTGACAATTGTGGCAAGAGCAGTCATAAAGCAGGGCAAAACTTACTAATAACTGCCTCGCTTAGCCACAGAAATTTGGGGCTCTCCGTTGCGGTCGTAAGTCAAGGACTTCCTTGTAGCTCTCTGGAGCTCAACCGCGGGTTGGCAATTGGTTAAATGCAATGACGTGAAGACTTGGCAGAAGAAAGAGGTTGCCAGGCATGGCAGCACTTGAGTTAGGGGGATGTGAGAAAGAACATTCCAGGCCTCATCTCGTTGCTTCAACTTCTTAGTTTAGTCCAGGGGTAGGCAACCTCGGCTCTTTTATGACTCGTGGACTTCGACTCCCAGAATTCCTGAGCCAGCCATGCTGAGGGGAAAGGGAGAGGTTGCCAAGCTGAGCCAAGCTGGCTCAGGAATTCTGGGAGTTGAAGTCCACAAGTCATAAAAGAGCCAAGATTGCCTACCTCTGGCCTAGGCCTAGGCCTAGGCCACTTCATGACTCGTGGACTTCAACTCCCAGAATTCCTCAGCCAGCATGGCTAAGCTTGGAAACCTCTCCCTTTCCCCTCAGCATGGCTGGCTCAGGAATTCTGGGAGTTGAAGTCCACGAGTCATAAAAGTGCCAAGGTTGCCTACCCCTGGTCTAGTCTATCTAGTGAAAAAGAGGACCAGGGGTGACATGACAGCAGTCTTCCAATATCTGAAGGGTTGTCCCAAAGAAGAGGGGGGTCAAACTATTCTCCAAAGCACCAAAGGCAGGAGAAGAAGCAACGGATGGCAACTAATCAAGGAGCGAACCAACCTAGAACTAAGGAGGAATTTTCTGACTGTTAGAACGACTTGCCTCCAGAAGTTGTGGGTGCTCATCACTGAAGGCTTTGAAGAAAAGACCGTAATGTTGTAGAGTTCCCTGCTTCAGCAAGGGTTGGACTAGAAGACCTCCAAGGTCCCTTCCAACTCTGTTATTCTCTTATTCTGTTAAATGCAACTTCAACTTGTCCTTGGCACTTTTCAGGTGCAATTGTTGTCCCCTCTCTTCCTGGAACCATTTCTGCTGTGGATATAATCTAGTATGCCTCAATGAAAAAGAACGATTGCCATCTGCCCATCTCCTATTGGACTGTTGGATTACTGGTGGCCTCTTATGAAGAACTAGGACCCCAGATAAAAAAGATTTTTTTTAAAAAAATGTCATGGGGTTGTGGGAACCAAATGTATATTTTGCAAAGAGGACCAGTTGCTGGCAATCTGTTACCAATGAAGATGTTCCCCTTCCCCTTTCTGACCTCTGGAATTGCCCTCCATGGTCATTTTGGCTTAGCTACAGGAAAGGTCGGGCATCCAGCTGCCTTTTTGATGCCTGACTGGTGCTTCCCCGTAGCGTTTGTCAGATTTTACACAGCTTGAGAGGGGAATGGGATAACGTGCCGCAGATGTGGGACAACTCACTGCGGAACAGTTTAAAATTCTATTCAGTTATTTAAAATAAATAAAAAAATTATTTTATCTGTTGTTGATTACATTGCATTCTGTCCCTCCTTTTGCATGCATCTTTTCTTTAATGATTCAATTCCATCATTTCTTTGTTATTAGTGTAACTTTTGTCCAGCAATGAGTTGTCTTGTGGCAAGTCGGCCATGGTGAGTTGGCCATGGTGAGTAGGCCATGGTGAGTTGTCTATGATGAGTTGGCCGTGGTGAGTAGGCCATGGTGAGTTGTCCATGGTGAGTTGACCGTGGTGAGTAGGCCGTGGTGAGTTGGCTGTGGTGAGTAGGCCGTGGTGAGTTGGCCGTGGTGAGTAGGCCATGGTGAGTTGTCTATGATGAGTTGGCCGTGGTGAGTAGGCCATGGTGAGTTGTCCATGGTGAGTTGGCCGTGGTGAGTAGGCCATGGTGAGTTGGCCGTGGTGAGTAGGCCGTGGTGAGTTGGCTGTGGTGAGTAGGCCATGGTGAGTTGGCCGTGGTGAGTAGGCCGTGGTGAGTTGTCCATGGTGAGTTGGCCGTGGCGAGTAGGCCATGGTGAGTTGGCCGTGGTGAGTAGGCCACGGTGAGTTGGCCGTGGTGAGTAGGCCACGGTGAGTTGGCCATGGTGAGTAGGCCACGGTGAGTTGGCCGTGGTGAGTAGGCCGTGGTGAGTTGTCCATGATGAGTTGGCCGTGGTGAGTTGGCCGTGGTGAGTAGGCCGTGGTGAGTTGGCCGTGGTGAGTTGGCTGTGGTGAGTAGGCCGTGGTGAGTTGGCCATGGTGAGTTGGCCGTGGTGAGTAGGCCGTGGTGAGTTGGCCATGGTGAATTGACCGTGGAGAGTGTTTCAACTGTTGATCAGTATTTTTCAAACTCTGCAACTTTAAGATGCGTGGACTACAACCCCCAGAATTCCCCAGAAAGAATTCTGCGAGTTCCTCTCCACAGATCTCAAAGTTGCCAACTCCAAGAAATCTCAAATTGGCAGACTGGTGATGTAATTCTTTCCATTTGGTTCTTCAGTGTGGGTTGTTCAGCGAAACATCACATGACACAACTTGCAATTTTTACTGCCAGCTTCTCCGCTGACTCTGCTTGTCGGGAGCCAACTGAAGTGCACAAATGGTAATCACATGACTGAGGGGATGCTGCTATGGTCATAAAGGCGAGGACCGGTGGGAAGTTTACTTTTTCAACACTGCTGTAACTTTGAATGGTTGGTAAACAAGGCAGTTGCTAAGCGAGGTACACATATACACTCAGATCCATGTTGAGAGGAATGTCTGTCCCAGTAAGAACAGACTTGAGATGCTCTGCTTGTTGCAACAGATCTCTTTCAATGTGTTAACAGTCACCTAACCATGTTTTTTTGTTTTTGTTTCTTTATAAATGTATTTTATTAGATTTTTATATGGGTAGGGAAAGATGGGGTCGGGAGGGATACAGGGAAACCGGGATAAAGGGGACCGGGTGTGGATAATAACAATAGATATGTGATTCAACGAACAAGCTGTTGTCCGGGTCTTCATATTGAATATTATTATTTATATAATACTAAACGTTTATAAAAGTAAATCGGTATAATTACAACAAACTTTTGGTAAAGCGATAATATTCCTTTAAATAATTAGCACAATTAATAGCATAGCAACTATTTCTAAACATCAAGCTTAATACTTAATATACTAAATCTCTAATATCTCTTCTTATTCTAATGTATTTCAACCCACTGATAAAATTTCCCCCAAGTTTTATAAAAGATTAAATCCCCTTTCTCCTTCATCTCTAACGTTAATCTGTCCATTTCTGCACAATCTAGAATTTTCAAAATTATAATCTGATCTGATGGTAAGTTTTCATTTTTCCAAAACTGGGCGAAAACTATTCTTGCAGCTGTCAATACATGTAGTATTAAATAATCATTTTCTTTACCATAGTTAGGTCTTAATATACCTAACAAGAACAGTTCTGGTTTAAATTCTATCTGAATTTTCATCATTTTTACTAACCATCTATGAATCTTAGACCAATATTTTTTTGCGATAGAACATGTCCACCAGGCGTGATAATAAATACCCAGTTTTTGCTTACATTTCCAGCATGTATCTGATAAATTTTTAAACATTTTCGCTAAATGAACTGGTGTCATATGCCACCTATAAAACATTTTATATAAGTTATGTTACCACTTTAGTAAGTTTAATATTTTTATCCCACAATTTTTGCCAATCTTCTAATTCTATAGAATATTCAAAGTTCTTCGCCCATACTATCATTGTCTCTTTTACTTGTTCTTCTTCCATTTTCCAATTTAATAAATGTTTATAAAGTTTCTTAATCAAATATTCATCTGTTGTTAAAAGTATTTTATCAAGTGGAGTCGGCTCTTTGTAAAATCCCATTGTTTTTATGTCTTTTTCATATCTTGTTTGAATTTGCAAATAGGACCACCATGTTAAGTCAATACCTTGTTGTTGAAGGGTTTGCCTGTCTTTGAGTTTTCCATCCTTGTCCAAAATGTCTTTATAACTAACAAGTTTATCGTAATTAATCAAATTCAGATAAGCAAATGCTTCCATCGTTGAAAGCCACTCAGGAATTTTCATGTACATTTTATGTCTAACTTTCCCCCATTCAAAGAGTAAAGCATTTCTTATAGCATGGTTTTGAAAGTACTTGTGTATTTTAGCTTTCTCATACCATAAAAGGGCATGCCAGCCTAGTTGAAGATCATATCCCTCTAAATAGAGAATTCGCTTATTTCTCAGAGTAATCCATTCTTTAAGCCAAAGCAAAATAGCTGCTTGATAATAAAGTCTCCAATCTGGAAGTCCAAAACCCCCTCTATCTTTCAAATCTTGTAGAAATTTACATTTAATTCTTGCTTTCTTTCTTTGCCATATAAATCTTAATATCATTGCATTTAAATTGTCAAAAAAATTCTTACCCAACTTTACAGGAACTGTTTGAAATAAAAAAAATAGTTTTGGTAAAATGTTCATTTTAACAGTCGCTATTCTTCCTAACAATGATAATTGGAGATTTTCCCATTTTTCCAGGTCGATTTTTATTTGTTTTATTAGTCTCTCATAATTATCCTCTTTTAATGATGAATATTTCGCCGTAAGATAGATACCTAAATATTTAACTTTTTTAGCTATTTGAAGATTTGTCTTTTTGGCGAGTTGAGTTTTTTGTTTATCAGTTAAATTTTTTGTTAACACTTTAGTTTTTTCCCTATTTATTTTCAATCCAGCCACTTCTCCAAATTTTTCAATTTTCTGCAAAAGTTTAGGGGCTGTTTCCAAAGGGTCCTCTAAGATAAAGACCAGATCGTCCACAAAAGCCTGTAATTTATATTTCTGGTCTTTAATATCAAGATGTTTAATTTCAATATCTTGCCTGATGCTTCTAGTCAATACCTCCAGAGTCAAAATAAATAGCAAGGGAGAAAGTGGACATCCCTGTCTCGTGCCTTTTTTAATATCAAAGCTCTCTGTATAGTCTCCATTTATAAGTATCCTTGCTGATTGTTTCTTGTAGATCGCTTGAATTGCTTTAATAAAGTTTTCACCAAAGTCCATTTCCTGTAATTGTTGAAACATAAATTGCCAATTTAAATTATCATGCTTTTTGTGTATCAAGAAATATAAGTGCCATCTGGTTCCCTGGATGATTTTCATAATACTCCAAAACATTTAAAATAATCCTTAAATTGTTCTTTATCTGTCTTTTAGGAAGAAAGCCATTTTGGTCTGGATGAATAAATTCTATTAAAAAGCTTTTCATTCTTTCTGCCAAAATTGCAGCAAAGATTTTATAATCCACATTTAGTAACGATATTGGCCTATAGTTTTTAATTTGTGTAGAATCTGTGTCTTCTTTAGGTATCAAGGTAATATTAGCTTCAGTCCATGAATTTGGAATTTTTGTCTGTATAAAAGTTTCATTATACAAGTCCTTCAAAAAAGGAGTCACGGTATCTTGTAAGGCTGTGTAAAATTCTGCAGGTAGTCCGTCCGGCCCCGGTCTTATCTTTCTTTTGTCTTTTAATTACCTCTATGATCTCCATCATTGATATTTTCTCATTTAACCTCTGTCGCATATTTTCTGATATTTTTAGGAGATTTGCTTTTTTTAAATAATCCTGAATTGCCTCTTCAGAGATCGTCTCAGCCTTATAAAGTAGTTCATAAAAGGCCTTAACAATTTTTTTGATACCGTCATTATGACAGTGTATTTCATCCTTTTCGTCCAATAATTTACTTGTTGATCTTTTTTCTCTTTCTTTTTTCAGTCTATATGCAAGCCATCTACCAGGTTTGTTAGCATTTTCAAAAAAGTTCTGTTTGGCTCGTTTAATCTGTTGTGCCATAGTATCAGTCTCAAGTAGGTTTAATTTATGTTTTATTAAATCCATTTGTATCTTCACATTTTTCTTTTATGGATCAGTTTGTAATTCCAGCTCCAACATACCAAGCTGTTTTTTCAATTTGGACTGTGAAATTCTCTTTTCTTTATTCTTTTTAGCAATATAGGTTATAGCTAAACCTCTAAAGTATGCTTTTGCCGTGTCCCAAACATTTTAGATAGAAGTATCTTCCTTTTTATTGATCTTAAAAAAAATTCCATTTCTTTTATTGCTAATTGTAAAAATTCTTTTTTCTTCAAAATAGCTTTATTCAGAGACCATCTCAATCTTTTCTTATATCCTTTCCATGTCATTTTAATTGGGTTATGATCTGCCCAAATATTTGGTTCAATTTCAACTTCCTGTATCATGGTCTTCAGATCATGGGAGATCCATATCATGTCTATTCTTGACCAAGAGTTATGCCTATTAGAGTAAAAGGTATATTGTATCTTTTCTGGATTCATCTCTCGCCGTATATCCTGCAAGCATAGTTCATCTTTCATTTTTAAACAAGATTTAGATAAAACATTACTTCCTTTCTTCCCTTGTTTATGGCTTTTGTAGTCTCGAACTGCATCCACAATTGCATTAAAGTCTCCCAATATACAAAGACTATGATAATTTAAATCCACAAGTTTGTCATATAGTTGTTGAAAGAATAGCTCTTGTTTCTCATTGGGGGCATATATTGCCACCAACAGTATTTGTTTTTGATTCCATGAAATCTCCACCATCACTATTCTTCTTTCCTCATCAGAATAAATTTGTTTTGGATTCAACTTTTCTTTTATATATATCACTATCTCTCTTTTCTTTTGTAATGCCGAAGAAAAATAGAATTTGCCTAATTTTGGCTGTTCTAAAATTCTAGAGTGTTGTCTCTTAATATGAGTCTCTTGTAAACAAATTATGTCCATTTTAAGTTTCTGTAGCCTATGGAATATTTTACTCCTTTTGGATGGAGAGTTGAGACCATTTATATTTATTGAATATATTCCAATTTCCTCCATAATTTCAATTATTTCGATATCTCAATCTTCTAGGTGAACTTATCTGTCTCTGATCTTTAGGTCTAACGTCTTCTTCTGATTGCGTCTTTTTTGGTATCTCCTCCTCTGTTTGCTTGGAAGTCTCTACAGTAGGCATTCTCTCTGATCTCTTAAGTTCCATATCACCTTTCTCCAAGAAGGCTTTGTGCTTGTTGAAAAATTCCTCTGCTTGGAATGGAGTGTCCAGTCTGTATCTTTTAGAGTCCCAAAAAATCAGTAGCCCTTCTGGAATCAACCATCTGAAATTCACTCCTCTATCAATCAGTTTCCTTGTTAAAAATTGATAATCTCTCCGTGCTTCCCTTATTTTTCTAGGAATCTGTTTAAGAACTACCAGCTCTTTATCTTTATACTTCATAGGTTGGTCCCTTACAATTCTCAAAATTTCATCTCGTCGGTTTCTTTTAAGAAATCTGACATGGATCTCCCTGGGCACTCTGTTCCTTCTTGCATAATTAGAATTAACTCTAAAAACCTGGTCCAGTTCCCTATTCATTTCGTCCTTTTCAATTCCAAGTAAATCCGCCAGTAGTTCACTCATCAGGTATAATAAGTTCTCATCTTTCTCTTCTATCACATTTTGAAATCTTAAGAAGTACGATGACCGTTCCATCTCTATGACCGCCATATTTCCTTCCAATTCTGCATTAGATTGTGCCAATCTCTGGTTTTCCTCTTGTAGAGCTACTAATTTCTCATCTACCACTGCTGACTTGTCTTCAATTTTCTGCATTCTTTGTTGTGTATCTATCATCGCCTGTTGAAATGCTTCCATTCTTTGGTCCATCTTATGGATATCGTTCTTCAGGTCTTCATAGTTTCTCTCTTAAGTCCTTTTTCATATCCATTCTAGAATCCGCAATTGCCTGGAGTATGGCCTGTGTGTCTTTTTGTTGGGTTTCCTGCTGTAAAAATGTAGTAATAGATTTTTGGGGCGCTGGGCTCACCGAAGTTGAAGCGGGGGCTGAAGAGCCCTTTTTTTACCCCTTTCGCCAAATTTAGTGTACGCATCTTCAAGTTATTATAGTTGTAATTTGTAATCCAATAACAGGCCCAATAGCCAATTTATTTGTAATCCAACATGGAGGCCCACTGGCCAATTATAATCCACCAAAATGCGCAAAAAAGGATAAAAGAAATAGTCCAGTGCCCTCCTAATATCAGGAGACAAGGCCAAAGTATTTAAAAAAATAATAATAAGCAAAAAAATTAAAAACCAAAAGAAAAAATGAAAATTATCCAAAAATAATAATAATGATAATAATAATAGTAATATCAAGGAGCCCTAAAAAAGGAAAAAAGAAGATATGAATAAAAAAGCATCCAAAGTCTCTAGAAAAAAAGTAAAAAAAAAAGGAAGAAAAAAAAAGCCAGGAAGAAAAAAGAAAGAAAAAGCCAAGCCTATAAGGCAACAATAACCAAGTTTTAATTCAATTGCAGCTTTGCAAAATCTTCATATGTAGTTTCCTTACTACAGAGATTACAAGCAGTCACAGATAGCAAAGCCAAACTAGACAAAAACAAAAACAAAAACAAAAGCCAAAAAACTGGTTTTTGAAGGTCTCCAAAAGATAAGAGTGTCTGGGCACACAGCCAAGTGTCTGGGCATTGAGCCAAACTATACAACTATACAGCGATGTATCTACTGTTCCTTTCCCCTTTGTTTGAATAGGACGGGGAAAAGAATTTAAAAAGTAAAACAGTAAATTAAAGTTCCATAGCAAGGCACTTAAGCTGGTTTCTTCCAAATAAAAAGAGTATATATCATAGCAATCTTGCTTTTCCATCCATAATAAAATATAGTAAGATCTTCTATTTTAATTCCATTAAAAAAGAGTTCAGAAGTTTTATAATAAAGCTTAAACTGCCGCTTTACGGGAGGGGGGAATTAAAAACCCCTTGTCACTCCCTTAAGCTTTCAGCTTCAGTTCAAAGGCAGACAATTTGTTTCAAAAGGTCCAATTTGCCATAAATATTGAAGTTATCTCACCCGGAACAGTTGCTTGTTCTCAAATAGCTGTCTTCTGTCTCCGACGATCAGCTGGAGATGGCGGCAATCGCAGAAGCACTCCGCCCTTCTTTTGCCGGTTCCAGGGGCTATTTTGAGTTCAAAGAGCCGGCTACCACCGGCTCTCCTTCCTCAAAGGTTCACCCCTCGGTGGCCACCCCTCCAGGGTGGCATTCAGCCCATATGGGCCCGGCAGCGAAAGAAAGCCGGACCCTGGCGACGGAGAAACCTCTCCAGGGTCTATAGTCAGCTCCTCATCGGTGA
The DNA here is from genome assembly GCA_034064705.1 of Bothrops alternatus. NCBI lineage: Eukaryota > Metazoa > Chordata > Lepidosauria > Squamata > Viperidae > Bothrops > Bothrops alternatus. The sequence continues at coordinate 502,309 of JARGCV010000239.1, forward strand.
CATCACTCACCTAACCATGTTTGTTACCTCTCTTTTGACTCCACAAGGTATGGCAGAAAATCCATGAGTTTGTGCGAAAATAAATCTGAACTTTCAAGATTGGAAACATCAAACAACCGGAACATGAGCCCCAGCACCAGGCAGAAAAGAGGTAGGCTGTGCACAAGACCCTCCTACTGAAAGGCTAGAAGACAAGGGGTCACGGGACAGAGGCGCTTGGGCCGTTGGGCTATCAAAATAGGGACTAATGCAGTGAAATTGTTGACTCTTATCTTGCTCTTGTAGAATAAGCGACTTCTCTGTTATAGGCCTTGCATTCAGTTGGGACACAACTCATATGGGCAGTTGGAACATGGAAAGGATCAACCTTGATTTTTTTAAAAAAGCTTTGATATAAAGCTTCAATATAAAGAAGACATTGAGACCCTAAAAAAGAGTGCAGAGAAGAGCAATGAAGATGATTAGGGGACTGGAGGCTAAAACATATGAAGAACAATTGCAGGAATTGGGTATGGCTTGTCTAGAGCAGTGGTTCTCAACCTTTTTAATGCCGCGACCCCCAACCGGTCGTAAGTCGAGGACTTCCTAACTGGTTGTAAGTCGAGGACTTCCCAACCGGTCGTAAGTCGAGGACTTTTCCTGCCCGGGAGCACCACGCATGCATGGTGCTGCCCCCTGCGCCGGCCGAGGCGTAGCTGGCAAGGGGCAACGACGGCGCAGGGCGACCACCGACTGGGCCACCAGCTGGCCCAGCCCAAGGGAGTTAAGGCACCCACCGGGCCCCATGCATGCCAGCAACCCTCCCTGCGCCCGCCGGCCTCCCACCTCCCACCCCTGGCCCTCTTTTACTTACATTTTTAGTACTTGCTCAGCAGGGAGGGGTGGAAACTTCTAGACAGCTCACCTTCGCTGCAGACAACTTGCAGCACCGTTTGCAGACTGGGACTTTTGGTGGGCTCAGCAGGGCAGAGACAGCCTGGACAATTCCTATTGGCTTTTGAAAGCCAACACAATTAGACTCTATTCAAGAGAGTCTATTCTATTGGCTTTCAAAAGCCAATAGAATAAGAGGGAGTAGCACAGCTAAGGAAAAGGGGAAAAGAAATGGCGGACAGTGTTGTTTGGCGACCCCCATGAAATGGTCATTCGACCCCAAATGGGGTCGCGACCCACCGGTTGAGAACCGCTGGTCTAGAGAAAAGAAGGAATGGGGGGGGACATGATAGCGGTCTTCCAATATTTCAGGGGTTGCCACAAAAAAGAGGGGGTCAGCCTATTGTCCAAAGCACCAGAAGGCAGGACAAAAAGCAACGGATGGAAACTAATCAAGGAGAGAACCAATCTAGAACTAAGGAGAAATTTCCTGATAGTTAGAACAATTAATCAGTGGAACGACTTGCCTCCAGAGGTTGTGGGTGCTCCATCATTGGAAGTTTTTAAGAAGAGATTGGGCAGCCATTTGTCTGAAATGATACAGAGTCTCTTGCTTGAGCAAGGGGCTAGACTAGAAGACCTCTAAGATCCCTTCCAACTCTGTTATTTTGTATTCTGTATTGATCTCTCCTCATATGATGTACTGAATGCTTAAGCTGGCTAAGGATAGGGGAATCCGGTGATGCAGTGATCAATATCTGTAGGCAGGTACAGCACAATTTTTGTATTATCTGCAACTTGACTATTTGCTGAAGATGGAACATGGGGCCTTTGGTATGAAAAGCAGACACCAAGAGTGGAGATCACCCAAGAGTGATTGATTGATGATAGGCCATCATCGTGTTTACTCTTAGCAACCACACAGATATTCTCCTGGTGATCGTTTCCTAAGCCAGACTGGCAGTTCTTAATCTGATTGAATAATTACTAAAATAATTTTAAAATGGAAATTTAAGAGTGATGGAGAACATGGCAACATCACCACCCCTGGAGAGAGTTTAGCTTTCTTTTGAGATATGAGAGATTGCAGAGGAAAAAATGCTGATAACTTTATTCTAGGAGAGGCTGTTGTGACCTAAGCATCAACCAAGATTGTACAATGCCACTCAGACTGAAGCGATCACCAATTGCTAATGTAAACAGCCAATTGAGAAAAACATGAAGCTATCCATTACTGTCAGCTACTGACTTTGTAGATTGTATGACTCCCCCACAGAATGTTTTTCCCAGTGAAGTAAATACACAGTGCACTCTTAAGTTGCTTGGTTGCTGTTGTATACTACAGCTGAAAATGAAGCCTGAATAAGAAATTACTTTCTGGATTTCAATCACTTCCTCTTTGGGCTCTGGTGATGATGGGTGATATTCTGTCTGCCTGATTGGGGAATCTCTTTGCTTGTTGATCCCCAATTACAGGGCTCTTCAAACTTGGCCCTTTTATGACTTGTGGACTTCAACTCCCAGAATTCCTCAGCCAGGCATGCTGGCTGAGGAATTCTGAGAGTTGAAGTCCACAAGTCATAAAAGGGCCAAGGTTGAAGACTCCTGTCATATTAGGAGAGCAAGTACCAGTCGCTTTACTTTAAGAGGTGGGCCTATGAATGGGATTTGTAATATAGACCTTTTGTGCTAGCCCAGCTGCTGATCTGCCCTTGTACTTGATTGGGTGGGTGGATGGATGGATGGATGGATAGATAGAAGATTAGCAGAACTTTTGTCAATTTTACCTGGATGATATTAATAGACAAAAGATCCATCGTTTCACCATTCTAACATAAACAAAAAACCCTCAAGACGTCCACCAGTGACAAGGAAAACAACAATTGCAACTATAACAATCGCTGAGGTTCATCCTCAACATTCTTTCAGAAGAGGCAACCAGCCTAGCAGCCCAGAATACATCACCATGGAGGGCAGCAACTGGTGACACAAAGGAGAAAGCATGTCTACCACAATGTAGATTTGCCACCTGGAGAGGACACATTACTTCTACCTCACCAGGTCAAAAAAAACCGCTACCTCTGATGCACAACAAGAAGAGAGGAAGAAGGGAGGTTATTTTTGCATAGGCTAGTGGCAGGTAAAGGCAGTTAGGCTAGTAGCCTTGAGAAGCAGTTGATCTGAACTCATGCCGGGACAACCTGTTCAGGCAGATCCGCCTGGAGTCAATTTCATTAAGCTAAAACATCCTCTAAATCAGGTGTGTCCAACCTTGGCAGCTTTAAGACATGCGGACCTCAAACTCCCAGAATTCTCCAGCCAGGATGAATGGATGGCTGGGGAATTCTGGGAATTGAAGTCCATGTGTCTTAAAGTTGCCAAGGTTGGAGACCCCTGTTCTAAATGGGAAAATAGGAGTGTCCTTTTCATGTCTCCCAGCTCCTCATCTTGAAAGCCTCTAGAAAGCTGCGGTTAGAACAAAATGAAACAGCAGAACCCAGCTAGATAGCTTCTTCCCTAAGTTTTCATGGGCTTAAGTTGGACTCTTTTTTTACAAATACTGTATAACTAACAAGCAAGTCCTGGAGCGCATAACACCAGACATGTCACCAGAAGGCAAACCGCGTTTCACTAACTTTGACCATGTCATACTGGGGAATTCACTGGAGAAAGCAATTATGTTGGGAAGAGTTAGCGATCATAGGAAACCAGGCCGTCCAAGTACATGGTGGCTGGATACCATCAAAGCTGACACCAGCCAGAGCATAGACAAGTTCAAAGAAGTAGTGCAAAATCAGAAGAGGTGGAGAAACCTGGCCCACCGAATCACCAAGAGTTGGACACGACTAAATGGATAACATTACCACAGCATCTCTTGTGCACCCCCTGCTGGCTGAGGAGAAATTCTACTATGGTTTAATGTTAAGTATTTTCAATCGCCACCTAAGACAGGGATCCCCAACACACACCCCGTCCGTGGACCGGGCCGGGTCATGGCCTACCAGTAACCGGGCCGTGCAAGCAAGTGAAGCCCCATTGACTGGATGGAGGCAGCGCACGAAACCATGCCCCCTCTGGTCCACGGAAAAACCTCTCTCCACAGAACTGCTCCCTGGTGCTCAAAAGGTTGGGGGCCTCTGACCTACGGCATGCCTGCTCATATTTCAGCAATAGAAATGGAGATATATATTTCCCAGAATCCGGTGCACAAACATTTTTGCCCTTCCTTCTCCTTACCCAATGCATCTTTCAGCTCCTGTATAATTCCAGCCAAATAAGCCATCCAGACAAGAATATATTTCATGATGCTTATAGAACAGCGGTTCTCAACCTGTGGGTCGCGACCCCATTTGGGGTCGAACGACCATTTCACGGGGGTCGCCAAGCACCGCAGTCCGCCATTTTTATTTTATTTTATTTTTTTGGTCGGCCATTTTTTTTTGGTCGGCCATTTTTTTTCCCTATCGCGATGCGGGCTGCCGCGCATGCGCAATGCACCCCGTCGCGCCACGCATGCGCGGTGTGGGCCCACCATTTTTTTTGGGGTCGGCCATTTTTTTTTCCTATCGCGATGTGGGCCGTCGTGCCGCGCATGCGCGATGCGGGCCAGGGTCGCACCGCGCTGGCGCGGCGCGGGCCAGGGTCGAGCCCCGGAAAAGGTTGAGAACCGCTGTTATAGAAGGACAGAAAATCTTACCTCTCCCAGTTCCAGGAGAGGTTTCAAGGACCACATTCCAGTTGAGACGGGGACAAAGTTAAAAGTGAATAGAACAAGAATTTAAAAATAAAAAGACTATCAAAGTTAGCAGAGGCATCAGTGGCTCGTGTCTTTCTACTGTGTCTACTCTGAAGTAAGCAAGGGCCAGACATTTGGAGGAACAGTATGAAACTGGACAAAGTAAATTTATTCATTTCACCTGTTTTGGAATCTGGTAAATCTTTAGGAAGGGTTTTATGGCATGATTGCAACTCTCCTTGGTAAATACATCAGAAGCGAGAAACAAATAGTTTGTACCGGAGTGACTCAGTTTCCAGGTGTGAAATGAGGATAAACAAGATTGTTGGGGCTTTTTTTAGAATGATGATTACTAGGTACATGAGAATAATAGCGAGCCTGGGATGAGTTGCCTAAGTGACATCGTTAAATTTCTTCCATCCTTCAGAAACTCTTGTCTTAATTGTATGATGAAGACCGAATAGCTGAATTGGTTTGGAGGACTAATCTCATTGTTTGAACATCAACAAGCTAAAGCAGGATTTTTAGATATAAAAGCTTATATCCCTGTTTCCTTCCTTCCTATTTCTAATCCGGAGTACATGTGTCATTGAATAGGAATCGGTAGAACCAGGGCTTTTTTTGTCATGAATGCCCAAAACGCAGTTCCGGCACCTTTTTTGGATGGAACCTTGTAAGGTAGGCAAGGCGGGTTGTATGACGTCTGTGAGTTTCGTCACTTTTTTTTTTTACAAAAAAAAGCACTGATAGAGCAAATCAACAGAAAAACACAGCAACAAAGCCATGTTACTTTGAAGACAAGAAGGGATATGATAGCCGTGTTCCAATATCTCAGGGGCTGCCCCAAAGAAGAGGAAGTCAAGCTATTCTCCAAAGCCCCTGAAGGCAGGACAAGAAGCAACGGGTGGGAACTAATCAAGGAGAGAAGCAACCTAGAACTAAGGAGAAACTTCCTGACAGTTAGAACAATTCACCAGTGGAACAACTTGCCTCCAGAAGCGGTGAATGCTCCAACACTGGAAGTTTTAAAGAAGAGACTGGACAGCCATTTGTCCGAAATGGTATAGGGTTTCCTGCCTGAGCATGGGGTTGGACTAGATGACCTCCAAGGTCCCTTCCAACTTAATTATTATTATTATTACTTATTTCCTTAATTTTCTTTAATCTCAATTTCAGTTCCTGCACTTAGTCACTTTACAAAAAGTGAGGTGTTTTAATTTTTTTAATGTAATGAATTAAAGTCCAAACATGTTTAATTTTTTTCCAGAAACATATTTTTACCGTGCTCAAAGTTCAAATCCCTTCCTTTGATTCTGGATTGCAAATTAATCTAGCCCTTGTCCAAGATACTGTGGGGTTTACCGAAGTTGTTGTGCATGCAAAACATGAATTTATTGGGATAAAGAAAAAATCTTGTTTGCTTCCCAGCTGACAAATTTGGCAGATTTAAGAAAGCTAATTGAGACCACCAGGGAAGCCTCAGGACTGGCGTGGAAGTCAAAAAAAGTATCTTAGGAGGTGAAATTAATAGAAAACTTCCAAGAAAGATGCCTAGAGAAGTCCATGTAGTAGTCCTCAGGAACTGAGCTCAACTCAAAGGAGACTTTCCTTTAAACTCGTTTTGTTATTTTTCTGCTAGCATTAGCACAACTACTAACTGAAACGTGTACTTTTTCTACTAGACCACAGTTGTCAAACTCGCAACATCATGTGACGTGTCGTGACGTATCGCGACTTTTTTTCCATTGCCGGCAATGGGGTGGGCACGGTTTTGCCATGACACTTCCGGCCGCGGGCCAGCAGTTTGATACCCCTGCACTAGACTAACATTATGTTCAACAAAATGCTTTGTATTTGTTAATTTAAGCGATCTTTAATAGCATTTTGGGAGGGTGCAGAGGCCTAGTGGTTAAAATGCTTGTTGACTGGAAGGTTGGTAGTTCGAGATCCAAGTACTGCATGATTGGGTTAGCTCCCGTTACTTGCTCTACCTCCAGCCAACATAGCAGTTCGAAAGCATGCGGATGAGAGTAGATCAGCGGTTCTCAACCTGTGGGTCGCGACCCCATTTGGGGTCGAACGACCATTTCACGGGGGTCGCCAAACACCGCAGTCCGCCATTTTATTTTTTTTTGGTCGGCCATTTTTTGGGGGGGGTCCGCCATTTTTTTCCCCTTTGCGATGCAGGCCGCCGCGCATGCGCGATGCGGGCCCGCCATTTTTTTTTGGGTCGGCCATTTTTTTTGGTCCACCATTTTTTCCCCTTTGCAATGCGGGCCGTCGCGCTGTGCATGCGTGATGCGCCCATCGCGCCACGCATGCGCGATGCGGGGCCACCATTTTTATTTTTTTTGGGTTGGCCATTTTTTGTTTTGGTCCACCATTTTTTTCCCCTTTACGATGCGGGCCATCGCGATGTGCATGCGCGATGTGCCTGTCGCGCCACGCATGCGCGATGCGGGCCGGGGTCGCACCCCAGAAAAGGTTGAGAACCGCTGGAGTAGATAAATAGGTACCACTTCGGTGGAAAGGTACCAGCATTCTGTGTACCTTTGCCGTATAGTCATGCTGGCCACATGACCACGGAAGTGTCTTCACTGGCTCCCTTGGCTCGGAAACAGAGATGAGCATCGCCGCCACCCCCCCCCCCAGAGTTGGATTAGACTGGTCAGGGGAAACCTTTACCTTTAAGAACATTTCATTATTTTTGAGAAAACTGTTGTTGTTCCAGTCTGCCATGTTTGTTTTCTTAAGCTGAAAAGTTATTCTGATATTTAGTAAATGAATGGGTGCTGCGGAAGTCCTGTCATAGGACTACTGTCAGCTAGCAGCTTCGACTACATTGTGAAGATTCAATAGGCAAAATTCATGCCTTTTTTTTGTTCCACTAGTGCTCCTCTTTAAACCAAGAACTCTCGTATACAAACTAACGATAATTTTGTGACGGCTGCCGTGTAAAACATGACTGCATGTAATTCCAATGTCCGCACTGGGATATTTTGTGGGCACGGACGTTCGCTTTTTTTTTAATTACTTTGCACTGAGTTGTCCTTTCAAAAGATTGCAAATCCCCCCCTCCCCTTTCCATTTTGCTCACTAACGAAGCCCAGCTACTAAAACCCATTTTCCAGTGCATGAGAACACCAGTTTGGCTCAGCTGGTTTGACTCCTTGATTCCGCAGTTCTTTTCCTTCCTGGTTCCCTTCTCCATAGCCATGGGCTTAAACTGCCCAGCCATTCTCGGTCCCTTCCCTGGCTTCCTCAAGCTTGAACCTTGGGCTGTCTTCCTGAGCTGCCAGATTAACTCCTTCTGCCTTCCTTCTCTCCTCCTTCTGCCTTCTCTCCTAGCCGATTCTTCCACCAGCCTTAACCTTGAGCGCTCAGCTCTTGCTAGGAAGCGGTTTACATTACAAGGGCTTTCCAACCGCAGAGCTCTACCCAAAGGTAAAAATGCCTCTCCAGCTGTCTCCATTCCATTCTGCCATCCGCCATCACCGCTGTGGCTTCATTCCCACATTACTTGGTTTGTCTCATGCCCCCATCCTTCGTGCACTGCAGTAAGGCTTTCTCTCCGACAGCCACCTCTTCTGTTTTGGCTGGCTGTGCATCCGTGCCTTTCACAGCAGGCTGATACACATGCATGGATCAAACAAGGGGTGTTTCCCCATGCGTGCAGGTAAGCGATGGAAAAGCTACACCCATTTCAAGCCTGGAATGAAAATCAAGACCCCTTTTAGACAATACAGGTAGTCCTCGACTTACAACTGTTTGTTTAGTGACCGTTCAAAGTTACTACAGCACTGAAAAAAGGGACTTACGACCGTTTTTCACACTTACGACCCACTGCAGTATCCCCATGGTCACGTGATCCAAATTCAGACCTTTTGAAAACTGGTTCATGATGGTTGCAGTGTCCTGGGGTCCTGTGATCCCCTTTTGTGACCAACTGACAATGGGGAAGCCAGATTCACTTAACAACTGTGTTAGTAGCTTAACAGCTGCAGTGATTCACTCAACAACAGAGGCAAAATTGATTGAACTGTTGGACTCAATTGTGAAGGTAAGTCGAGGACTACCTGTATTTCTAGAAGGAGTGAAATATGGAGAAATGGACTTCCTAGATTAGCTTAGCTGTAGATAGGTCTCCAGCCGAGACAGTGAGCAATATTCTCCATTCAGTGTAAGGCAACTAAAGGAAGAAGATGTCGTCTGCTCCACTTGTAGACTGTGTTGTTATGTCTTCTTGAATTGTAAAGCTTTGTAAGTCAGGGGTCCCCAACCCCTAGGCCAGGGGTAGGCAACCTTGGTTCTTTTAGGACTCGTGGACTTCAGCTCCCAGAATTCCTGAGCCACCATGGCTCAGCTTGGAAACTCTCCCATTCCCTTCAGCATGGCTGGCTCAGGAATTCTGGGAGTTGAAGTCCACGAGTCATAAAAGAGCCAAGGCTGCCTACCCCTGCCCTAGGCCACGGTCACAGGCCGCAGCCAATTCGGAATCGGGCTGTGCAAGTGGCAGGTGCTCGTGCTTGAAGCTCCACTTGTGCGAATGATGGGCACACATAGAACCATCCCTTTTAACCCCACCCCTCCCTCCAGTCCACCAAGCTGGAAAGGTTGGGGACTACTGTTGTAAGTCACATCTCTAGATGTAACACTGGAGAGCCAGAAAGTCTCATATAGCAAAGTCTCATATGACATGATAGCAGAGTTCCAATATCTCAGGGGCTGCCACAAAGAAGAGGGAGTCAAGCTGTTCTCCAAAGCACCTGAAGACAGGACAAGAAGCAATGGATGGAAACCAAAGAGAGAAGCAACCTAGAACTAAGGAGAAATTTTCTGACAGAACAATTAACTTACCTCCAGAAGTTGTGAGTGCTCCAACACCGGAAGTTTTTAAGAAGAGACCGGACAGCCATTTGTCTGAAATGGTATAGGGTTTCCTTTCTGAGTAGGCGGTTGGACTAGATGACCTCCAAGGTCCCTTCTATTATTATTATTATTATTATTATTATTATTATTATTATTATTATTATTATTATCTGTTCTTTGCTGGCTATGACCTAATACTGAGATTGAGATGAATTTGAACTAGTACAGAACGAGAACCACTAGAAGTTACAACTAAGACTTGATGACAGGAATTCTAGGATTAGAACAGACCAACTCAAGAATATAGTTATATTTTTGAAACAATAGGAAACAATAGAAATGGAGGGGAACTGGGCTGTATCTTCGAAGTACTTGCAACTTCTTAGAGAGAAGAGAACATCCGGATTAAAATCGGTAGAGGAATTAATAAAAAAACAACCCTGTTACTGGTGTTTACTAATGTCCAACTAACCAAGAAGAGGATTTAATGGAAGCTTTCCAGAAGCAAAAGAGATATAATTCAAAGTGTAACGTAGCAATGACAGGAGATATTGTATTACTTCAACAGCTGCTAGAAAACAAACCTTCCAAATATGGTCCTTTCAGGATATTCCTGACTGTGTCCCCAACATCTTTTTTCTTTAAAGATGGAGGCGATACAAGAGAACTGGCTATTTTTGATTTGGGACTAATCGATAGAGAATATTAAAGATGAAGAAATGAAAATAGCAGGAACATTGAGAGGGCAGCCATATAAAGCTGAAATTCTGAAGTGGAACGAAAACTAAAATTAAGTGTGGTTGAAAAACTCTAATTTGGACTTCACAAAATGGATTATAATAAATTCTGACAATTCATTAAGCAGAAAGAGCTAATAGGAGAAGATACACAAGATACTCTGTGTTCAGACAACACATTTAACTTGGTTATAATTTAGAAACACATTAACCCATAAACTTACCAAACAGTTTGGATTTGCATGATGAATTAAGCCCTCCACCACTTATAAACTAACTACGGCTGAGAACCAAGCATGTGTTTGCTAGATTTTTTTTATTAATTATCTTATGGAAACATTACCATATCTGGGCTGTAAAACTCTATATAACCACTAGATGGCAGCAACTAATTCCACATTTAAGGAGCTCATTGCTACCTGTTAGTGAGATTCTGGCATATTGCAGCTAAGGTTTAGTTGTTCTAGTGAACACTTTTATGGGCAATAAAATGTGTCTTTATTAGTGATTTGGCATCACAGCAATTGGTGGAGATGCTATAAGATATTATGAATCAAAAATGAGGAAAATTCTACTTGAAGCCCACATCATCTGAAGGGCACCAAGGCTGGGCAGATTTTCTTTCAATTTATTTATTCCTTTTTGCATGTTTTTACCTCATCTTTAACCTGCATCTATCTGCTCTCCCAGATCCAGACTCTAAAGAGAGAGATGTTCCCCGTCGCTTTTCCTTAGCTTCCTCCATCAACACCACAACTAACACATCTTCTCTAACCAAAGGTATGGACACACTAACCCGTTAGCTGCTTAACTTCCTCTACATACATTGCTGCAAATACTGTGAAAATTATAAGCAGAGCCGGTGTCCCGCCTTGTAAGGCAGAGAAATGGGTTACTGTAGTAGCAAGAGTTTTATTTCCAGTGGAACGATCTGCCTCCAGAAGTTGTGAATGCTCCAACACTGGAAGTTTTTAAGAAGAGACTGGACAGTCATTTGTCTGAAATGGTATAGGGTTTCCTGCCTGAGCAGGGGGTTGGACTAGAAGACCTCCAAGATCCCTTCCAACTCTGTTGTTGTTATTGTTGTTATTATTATTATCTTTTATTCATTAGACATGAATCTCAGTCAACTGAACATTTAAATTGGCTGATGATAATAATAATAATAATAATAATGGCATAACACTGCCATCTGTGTAGTTGCACCAGCAGATTAATACTCCAATGAAGCAACTCTATTTGCTAAACAACTAGTCTTTGACTTACAACTACAATCGGAACCAGATTATTTTGTTGCCAAGCATGGCGCTTGTTAAGTGAGCTGTGTCCTTTTTGCCACAGTTGTCCCAAAGATGCTTTTTTTTTTTCACGAGACAACTGGACTGTCTTCTTTTTCTTTGAAGATCTTTCACTTCTCATCCAAGACAGCAAAGTCCACATTTTGGACAGGGAGGACCGCTGGTTTGAAAGGGGTCAAACAGGTCATCTATTCTGTGTCAAAACTGAACAGACCTCCCTCAACAGAGGGGGAGGGATACGACATCATTTATCTCCAGCCTACAACTCCTTTCAGCAGTTCCAAGAAGGCTTCACACCCATTTGCACCACTCAGGTGACCCTGAGGACACACCTCCAAGTGGGCCTCAACGACTCTCTCAAAGAATGCAAATGACCAGCTGTCTGCAAGGAGTATAAATCCTTCCATTCCCCACCATCCAGTCAGAGCTGATGAAGCTTCTTGGATGAGAAGCGAAACATCTTCAAAGGAAAACAAGAAAGCCCAGTTGCCTCATGAAAAAAGCATCTTTGGGAGAACCATGACCTGGATGACGGAGAATCTCCATAGACATTTTACCCCAGTTATTAAGTGAATCGCTGCAATGTGGTTGTTAAGCAAATCTGACTTTCCCCATTGGCTTGCTTCTCGGAAGCCTCCTCAAAAGGTCACAAATAGCAACCACACGACTGACTATTGTAAACACATGCCTGTGGCCAAGTGTCCGAATTTTGATCACATGACCGTGGGAATGCTCTGGCAGTTGTAAATGCAAGTCGCTTTTTACTATGTGTTTTAACATCGAACGGTCACTGAACGAAAGGATGTAAGTCGAGGACTACCTGTAATGCTGTGATATAATCTTCTGATACGAAACAAGCCTGGGAGAAAAGAGAGCAACTCTTTGATTTTGATGCAGAATTCTGTATTTGCACAGTGTTGATTGGTTGGGTCTTATGACAGTCATAAATAATGCTTCCTCCTCCAGAACTCGGCTTTGCAAATAAGAACATAAGAAGAGCCATGCTGAATCAGGCCAAAGCCCATCGAGTCCAGCATTCTGTGTCACACAGTGGCCCACCAATTGTACATGGGGATCTTGAGCAGAAAGAGAAGGCAAAACCCTCCCTTTCCCTTGACCCCCAACAAATGGTACTCAAGGGAATCCTGCCTGCCTCAACCAACATAGAGGTTGATCCGTTTTCTTTTTTTTTTTTTACAAAAATTTTATTGGTTTTTTTTAATTTTTACAACAAAATGCTCAAAGCACACCATGGTGTTAGGGTAAACAATTATCCACAAGCAAAACATTTATACATACTTCAATCAATACCTCTCTTTCCCCTTAACTAACATAGTTTATTTAAAATAGTTCAATCTGGTTTAAATTTAGTCAACCTATACCTGCTTCTAACACTTTAAAAAATTTGTACAACCATAATCAAATTAGCTTTAAATACAAACTCTATCAGTTCGGGTATTCCTTCCAAATATATTCTGGTACCTTAGTTTTCATTGCAAATCCCATTTAACTCTTCTTCCACCAATATCCCCCAATTAAACTAAAACATTAAACTATCCTATACATATCCAATCTATCAACTAATCAATCTCTTATAGCTAACAAATACAATCAAATCTTAAATTTTTTCAATCCATTAAACATAATTCAGTTCATGTCCAATTAAATTGTCATAACCAATGACATCAATCTTATCAAGCAAAAATCATCTTATTAGGTTAGTTCAAGATTACATAATAATTTTCTTACAAATAACCCTATTATCCTAAACAAAAACAAAGAAAAGAAAAGAAAAAAGAACCATTCTTAAAGGATTTAATATGTATTTCATTAGTCACTCCTTTTTTCTCATATATCTCTTTTTTAAACTAAAGTATTAATCTATCCTAAAGCTATATAAACCATCAATCGACTTTAAACAAGATAACATCAAACTTTAAGATATTTCAATTCATTAATCATCAAACAGGTAAATCACTTATAATCTTGGTCCTTAAGTCAGTCCATAGTTCTAGATTGCCTTTAGTCCATTACTCAAAACTTTAACTTTCATTTTTAAAAAAAATCTTATTCTAGGTTTTTTCAAATGCCAAGTAGGTTTCCATAGCAAAGCTTCCTTTCCAACAGATAAGTCTCTCTTTGTTGCTTGAAATATCTTTTGAATCAGTGAGAACCATCTTGACCTCTGAATTGGCCTTCTGGTGTTTTTTTTTTTTGCTTTTTTTTACTTTTCCTGATTCTCAACGCCATAACTGAGTTGCATATAACAGAGTCAATTTCTCTTTGTTCTCAGTTAGGTCTTCTTTTTGTAGAGTCTGTTTAATAGAAGAATCAGGTGCAATCTGAAAGTCAGTTTTAAAGTTTGAGGAAGAGATTCTGATTCTTAGTTCTGTAGTAAGCTCTTTCATTGTATCACATATTTCCTCTTTAGTCTCATAAATTTTCTCCAGAATAAGTTTGCAATTTAAATGTGAGTACAGCCCCATTTTAGAAAAAAAATTCAAACATCCAGTTAACTTTCATATGAAAAAATCATCTCCTCTCCAATTGCAATATTACTTTTTAACTCAGAAAGCTAAAAAAAAAATCCATTTTCCCCCAAAATCATTTCACTTTTCATTCCTCTTTCTTTACTCAAAAAAACAACAACAACATAGGCTAATAATAAATTTCGTGAAAAGTTTTTCTGATACCCCAAAGTACTTATATGAAAAAAGCAACCTAATTTCTAAAACTTTACTTTGTTCCTTTGTTCGCGTTTCTTCCCCAACGAGTAAAAGCTGCCTTTCCAAGCTGGGGAAATCTTTCCAACACAGCTCTTACAGGCAAAAAACAAACAAAAAAAATGAACAGAGGAAAAAAAAAAAGGAAAGGTCTCACCCGGATTCACCACGATGGGTCTGCAGGTTAGATGTTCTTTGGACTTGCGGTTTCTTGCGGCAGAGCGATCGGCCATTTTATTGGCCGATCTTCTTCTCCGTCGGCCCTTGGAGTTCCGTCCGGACAGCTGGAGGAGCCGCCGCTCCTCTGCTGCCGGAACGCTGCCTCCTCGTAGGAAAGTTGCACCCTCCAGGGCGACTTTGGACCCACATAAGGGTCCACCGATGGAGGGAAAACTAGTCGGCGGGGAGAGCAATCTCCCCACTCAACTAGCGAAGCCGCAACCGGAACTGGAAGTCCGGTTGATCTGTTTTCTATGCCGATCCCGCCTCTTGTGACATGTCAGTCAGTTAGAAAAGCCAAAGGAAAGTAGTACCGTAAGCCTACCAATTAATATTCTGGATACACAGAAAGGCAATGAAGCCAAGATCCAACTTTGTAACACTGTATGGAAAACCTTTGGATTTCCAAAATATTAGTTTCTCCTGGAAACCTATGATTCAGTTTCTATCATGATATTCAGCCTGTTATCAATGCTTAACTAAGTTTAGTGGGTCTCTGAAGTTAAGTGGGGTCAGCCTGGTTAACCCTTGAATGGGAAAGTTCCAGAAAACACCAGGGCTGTCAGCTAGACTGGGAAATAAAAAACACATCCTAGAACAGATATGTCAAACACAAGACCTGCAGGACTCAGCAGCCCGCGCACCACAGGTGGGTCCAAGCACCGCAACCACTGGGCCGGCTCTCCAAGCAGCAGGTGGAGGCAGAGATGTGTGGGGTAGGCACGCGATCCAGTCTGCTGGATGCACCTGGCGGCTGTGCGGCCTCCTTCCCCATCCCAGCCATGGTAGCAAAGACAGATGGGGCTGTGGTGATGCGGCCCAGCCTGTCTCTGCCATACCGCAGCTCCTTGGGTGCTCAGCCCCCGTTGTTCAATCTCGTCTCCAGCGAGCGCCCGGGGAGCTCAAGGGCTGACTAGGGCACCTGCTGCTGTCCAGGGGCTCCCCGCATGGTCCAAGAGGGTTGGCAAGGCTCCTCCAGTGGATCAGTCCCCAGCACCATCCTGGTCACGACTCCCTTCGCCAGAGAACCCTGGATCACCCCCCGGGCCCCCAGGCGTCCCCCAACACAGGCAACACAGCTGCCACCGGTTCAGCTCATTCCCCTCCCCTGCTACCACTTTTCTAGGATGGTTGCGTACCACCTGCCAGGTGCCAATGTACCACAGGTGGTACCCGTACCACTGGTTGAAAAGCCCTGATCTAGAGATCTGGGCCCAAGTCCCTTGGTAGGAATCCTATAGTTCTATTGATAAGCAGAAATAATTGATAAAAACAAGCCATTGAGTGGTTTGTTGCTGCTCTCACAATATATTTCTTCCATCGACTGCTAAACCCTTTGCCATGCCAAGCGATCAGGTCTGGCATCTAACTGTATTTCCATTCTGTCTCTCTGCAAAATTCACACAGGTCCCCTTGTTCCTGCGGTTAAAGTCAAGAGGCATGAAATCAAAAGTGATCCAACTCCTCTAGGTTTTGAAGGTACAGCTCCTGAGTTCATGCATGCATGCTGTTGACTTGTAGATTGTCCTTTCTCACATCACCACTAACATTTCAAACCATTCTCTGAAACACTGCATTGGATGAGATTTGTTGATTGTCAGTTGATGTGTTTTACCTGTTGTATCTATCGCTGAAGACTCAAAGGTGCTTTCTCAAGAGTGCAGAGAAGAACAACAAAGATGATCAGGGGACTGGAGGCTAAAACATATAAGGAACGGTTGTTGGAATTGGGAATGTCTAGTTTAATGAAGAGAAGGACGAGGGGGGATATGACAGCAGCCTTCCAATATCTCAGGGGCTGCCACAAAGAAGAGGGAGTCAAGCTATTTTCCAAAGCTCCTGAAGGCAGAACAAGAAGCAACGGTTGGAAACTGATCAAAGAGAGAAACAACCTAGAACTAAGGAGAAATATCCTGAAAGTTAGAACAATTAACCAGTGGAACAACCTGCCTCCAGAAGTTATGAATGCTCCAACACTGGAAGTTTTTAAGAAGAGACTGGACAACATTTGTCTGAAATGGTATAGAGTTTCCTGCCTGAGCAGGGGGTTGGACTCGATGACCTCCAAGGTCCCTTCCAACTTTTTATTATTATTATTATGAGGCATCTGGACTTTCTTTGTTTTTCCCTTGAAGAAGGGAAGTGAGCATATCAATTAGTTAAATTTATGGGTTTTTTTTTAAAAAGCAATCACATTTCTTCTTGTGCGGTCTCCATATCTCTCATTGTTTTGATATGAAATGCTGAAATGACATGATCAAAGGCAGCCTTAGCCTAAAAAAAAAAAATCTACTTTTGTTCGTGGTTCAATTCATTCTACTTTTATCTATTCCTAATCTTCTCCATCCATCATATTTGAATGAATACAGCTCTGTCCTCATTTGTCTTTGAGATTGCTAACTCCTGGTGATTTTGACCGCGTGCTTCCCCTGTCTGATTTGAGTAGGGCCAACCTTTTTACCTGTGCTGTGGTTGGTTAATGCTCATCTTGTTTAATTTGCTAGTCAGTAATCAGGCTACATGTGTTGGCAGTCTTTTGATTACAGATCATCAGATATAAAAGGGAAATAATTCTGAGGAAATTGATTGATTCTAAACGGTGCCCTATTGGACTGCACTTTTGAACTGCATGCTTTCCACATCCAAATAACATTGGCATCTAACCTCTGACATGCTTTATATTCTCTTTTAAAGCCAAAAATGTAAAATTACAGCATTCACTTAGCGTGGAAGAGCGTGGATATAAAATTACTTTCGGCATAGGAGAGTTTTAATATCACTACTCCCTCTAGTGACAGAAAAGTTCTGTTGGTGACACCTCAAGTTATCCTTTTTGCGATGCCTGGCCTCTCCGTAGTTTGACTTAGCCATGGCACCATTTCCAGACAGGAGGAGTAAGTAGTCCTGAAGATGCCTGTTTTCCTTAACACAATGTTTGAAATTTGTCAAGGAAGGTTTGCATGCTCACCATTTCATCTTTTAAGATGGATGCCAACGAGCGTTTTTAAAATTATAGAATACTCTGCTTCCTATCCCAGATGCCTTTGAAAGCACCTTCTTGGCTCAAGCTAACTCCAACGCTGTTTCCTATACAAGAATGGTACCCAGATCAGCTTCACAGACAGGTAAAAAGAAATCAGAGTATTCTTTTTAAGATCAGATGTGCATGCTGTTAAGAACATCTTTGGGTGGGAGGGAAAGATCTGGTACAGAGGAAATTTATCTGGGTTAGCCCCATGAAATGGACTGGAACTCGTTTACACAAGAAGAAGCCTTAGTTTCTTAGATGTGCTCTCAGCACTTGATGGGGGTTTGTGCCAGAAGCCTCCAGATTGATTAAAGCATGAAAATCATTTTTATTTCCTGTTAACCACCTAAACTCTTTTTTCTACCATCGACTTCAGTTGTATTCTATTTATACTTCCTTTTTTTCCTCTCCCCACTTTGAAAATCATAAACTCTTCAGAGTGTTGATTTATCTGTGTCGCTTCATGAGTCCAGTTGATTCCTGGTGACTTCATGAATTCCATGCAGTTTTCTTGACAACGCTGTTGAAATTGTTTGCTATTGTTTTCTTCTGGAATGTTTTTTTCTAACTTCCCAGTGTTGCTCACAGCCTCTGGGATCCTCTGAGGTCTCCCATCCAAATATTAACAACTGGCTGAACCCAAAAAAGGTCAAGCAGAGGTTGTCATTTTCAGAATACACCTCATGCATTGCTGATATTCTCATTATGCTGTCATGATTAAAAGACGCCGGTGGCTTGAGTCCTACCACCATGAGTCGGAGTGAGCTCCCATCACTTGCCTGAGCTTCTGCCAACCTAGCAGTTTGAAAGCATGTAAATGCAAGTAGATAAATAGGTACCACTTCAGTGGGAGGATAACAATGTTCTGTGTTCCACCATATGCTTTGTGCTGCAGCATGATGTCATGCTAGCCACATGACTGCGGAAATGTCTGAACAGTGCTGGCTCAATGGCTTAAAGAAACAGAGATGAGAACTGCCCTCTAAAGTTGGCTACGACTAGTGGAATAAAACCTACAGGGACACCTTTACGTTTTGTCACGATTATGACTTTCAGAAGAAATACCTATTTTGATTCAGACACAATGGCCTTCAATAAGGTGATGTTCTCCAGGTGTGTTTAACTGCCTGACTGAGCCAATATAGGATGGGACACAACTCCTTTTAAATCATCTCCTCTTCCAAAAATTCCTAAATATTATATGTCACATGTTTTAGAAGCTGGCCGACAAATCAACTGTCTAACTTTGATGGACTGACGTTGGTTTTTTGTTTTTTAAAAAAACAATCTTCTAAACAAAAGCAACAAGTTAGCACTATATAAGATCTCTACGTTCTCTATTATTATTATTTTTTTTTTGAAAATATATTTTAATTTTTACAGAAAGAAAAAACTACTCAAATCAAATCATAGTGTTAAAATAAACAATCATCCATAAACAAAACATAAGTACATTTTCAATACCTCTAATACTAATAACTCAACTGAAAATAATCATACCAAACAATTAACATTACTGCTCGGTACCCCCACCATCACATTCCCCCGACCCTAACCTTCCCCCCTCACTTACCAACTTACTACCTACTTTCCTCCCTCCTTCTCTACTTCTCTATACTCCACCCTCCTTTCTACTTTCTTTCTACTTTCCTCCCTCCTTCTCCATCTCCGTCCTACTCTTCCCCCTTCTTATCAACTTCCACTTACATCAGCCTTCACTCCTCCTTCCTCTTTCCATCAGATGTGGTGCCCAGAGGCCACCGAGCAACCCCTTAATAACAGTAATTACATATTCTTACATCCACCCCAATTACAGTTGAGAAAACATCGTATATAAAATTATAAACCCTCCCTAACCCTCCCTCCCGACTTCCCAGAGTGAATACAGGGTAAAACAAAAGAAAACCCACTACATCAAACGAAATTATTATATAATCCTAACAAGAATTTTAAACTATATACTATATACAATCTCTAAATCATTTCAATCCATTAAACAAAACAAACAAATCATCTTGTTAAGAATAATAATTTTCATTTACATATCTAAACCATCAATCTAAGTCAAACCTTAAATCACTTCAATCCATTGAGAGGTTATATAAAATCACCCAAACAATCAAGTTTTATATACATCTTCCAGTAATCAACCTCTTTCAAACCATTGAACATCAAATAAAAAAAAATTTCATCTTTTTAGAAAAATAAATAATATCAATAAACCCCTCAATTAAAAAAAATGTTCTTAAACAATTTAATATATCTTCCGTTAAACATCCTCTCTTACATCTTACTTATAAAATTGGTCTTTAATTCAGCCCATAATCTTAGATTAGCCTTAATTCCTTACATTTAATTTTAAATTTCACTTCTTCAATCGACTTCTGGGCTTTCTCATCTGTCAAATAAACCTCCATAACAAATACAATCTATTTATTCCATTTCTAACTTACATTCCTACAACCTTATCAAATCACATAATGCTTATCTATCCCATCAATCAATCAATCTAATGTCAAACCTAGATCATTTCATAGCAAATACATTCTTCATCAATTTAATTATATCTTCCATTAATCATCTTCTCTTACATCTTACTCATAATCTTAGTCCTTAAATCAGTCCATAATTTTGAATTACCCATAATTCCTTGCATACAATTTTAAATTTCACTCCTTCAGTCGAATTCTAGGTTTTTTCTTCAACCAGGTAAACCTCCATAACGAGGCCTCCCTTCCAAATAATAAGTCTCTCTTCTTTACTTGCAATATCATTTGAGTCCAAATAAACCATCTTAACCTTTGCATTAGTCCTCTGTTACTCTTAGCCATAAACTTTTGTTGAGATAACAATTCAAATCTCTGTCTTTGCTTTTTCTGATCCTCAGCCCCATAAATAAGTTGCTTCTTAAACTGAATCAATGTCTCTTTTTTCTCAATTAAATCCTCTTCTTGCTGCTTATCTAAAAGGAATAACCATCCCCTCCTTTCTTGAAACAAATCCTCTTCCTCCTCTCCATAGATGAACTGTTTATCAAGCAAGGTCCATTTCCCTTTATTCTCTTTATTCTCAGTACTGTCCTCTTCTTGTTCTTGTTCTTCTTCTTGTTTAGATTGTATTATAAAATATTCAGCAGTTGGTTGTAAATCAGTTTCATTTGGAAGAAAGAATCTGGTAAATATTTCTGTAATAGTCTCTTTCAGTATTGCTTTAATCTCTTTCACTATTGCACGCCTTTCTTCTTGAGATTCATCAATATGATCCAAAATAGATTTAACATTTGAATGTAAATTCCACTCCATTTTAAATTTAAAACAATCACTCTGGCTTTAATACAATTCCTACAGCCGTCTCTCTAGCTTCGCTTACGAGAACAAGGAGAGAGAAAAAAAATGGAGAATTCACTTTCACTTTCAAACACTTTCCTTTAACAGTGAAAGCAGTGAAAGCTATACGCCATTTTGAAAGCATTATGTTGATTGTAGAAGTTAGAAATATATAGCCAGAAAACAATAAAAAAAATACTTGTAATCCAATAAGAACTCCTGTATTCACTCAGTCTGCTTACAGTCTCTCTTGTGTTCTATTTTTATAAGCAGAAGCGGTCGCGGCGTCTTTCTCTGTCTGATGACAGAAGCGTCTCTGGGCAGGAGCGTCCTCAGGAGCTTAGGGAGCTATCACTCTTGATCCCTGAAAACTTTTTCCAGGGATTTAAGAGGTGCTCAACCCTGCTCCTGATGCTCTACACCTCTTCTTTGCCCGAAGAGGGGATTTTTCACCGCAAAAAAACAGCTGATGTACGCTGTTTTTTGCGGCTTTACAAACCCAGGGAACGGAGCCTCACAGAGGAGACTCTAGCGACGCCGGCGGAGCCACCGGAACCGTTCTCTATTATTTTTAAAGTGAAGAGGCTATTATGATATTTACCTTGCTATAATTTTGTTCTGCATCTCTTCTTTTCTTGCGTTCGTCTTTCTTTTCTTTCAGTTTTTAGTTCAGAATCTTATAATTTGATGGCTAGAAATCAAACGGGTAATTAAAATGTGTAAATTGTGGGAAGGTTTATATAAAATATATTTCAATGGGTTGTTTAAAAAAAGTGAATTTATCATTGGCGGAAAATGAACAGAGTCTGTTCCCTTTTAATAAACTGGGATGCATTTTGTCACCTCAAGGCCTTCTGCCAATAGGAATTGTCTCCAAAGTTCTCCGCTGATTTGCATTCTAATGTTTTTTGACATCTTTATCAAGAGATTCAGTTGGCTTCTTTCCATTTCCTTGACACATGAATAAACTTAATCTGCCACCTATATAATCTGTGAGGAAAAGGATTTGTATCGTTCACCAAAATAGCTGCTAAATCAATCTAGAAATAGTGCCCCTTGTTAACAATATTACTCAGGCGATAGATAGGCAGTTTGAATTTTTTGTGAGTGCAAATGAGTCATAGCTTTCCTACCACGAAAATGATATTATTTTGTGCTCCTCTGATTCCACAAGTAAGCCTGGAGTAAGACATCGTCACTTTGGGTGCTTTTGTGCAAATGAGTGTGCAGACTAAGAATGCTGTGATTCAAAATATTGGTTACTGGCAATCAACATACAGCATACCGTGTCAACAGACAGGCCTTCTTTTGCAGGGCTTCTAGGTTGTAGGATACACTTCCTAATCTTCTCCACCCATTGTTGGGAAAGATCACAAAAACAACAACAACAACAGATCTTCCACTGAGATACTAATTTCTCTTATCTCAATGTTATAATTGAATTCTGATTTGAATTATATTAAGATTGGGTTAACTGATATTTTGTAATGTATGGTGGTTAAGGTGCTAGCCTAGAAACCTGGAGACTGAGTTCTAGTCTTGCCTTAGGCATGAAAGCTGACTGGGCGACTTTGGGCCAATCATCAGGAGACTGAGAGTTCTAGTCCCACCTTTGGCATGTAAGCCAGCTGGGTGACTTTGGGCCAATCACCAGGAGACTGGGAGTTCTAGTCCCGCCTTTGGCATGTAAGCCAGCTGGGTGACTTTGTGCCAATCACCAGGAGACTGGGAGTTCTAGTCCCACCTTTGGCATGTAAGCCAGCTGGGTGACTTTAGGCCAATCACCAGGAGACTGGGAGTTCTAATCCTGCCTTTGGCATGTAAGCCAGCTGGGTGACTTTGGACCAATCATTAGGAGACTGGGAGTTCCAGCCCCGCCTTAGACACGAAAGCCAGCTGGGTGACTTTAGGCCAGTCACTTTCTCTCAGCCCAACCCACTTCACATGGTTATTGTGGGGAAAATAAGAGGCGGAACAAGTATCATACGTTATACTTTAAGTTGCTTATAAAATAATAAAGGCAGGATTTTTTAAAAAATCTTGTTGTGAGCCGCCCTGGGTCTTCGGAGAAGGGCGGCATATAAGTGTGAATAAACTAAACTAAACTAATAAATAAACCCACCTTGGCTGTGGAAGAAACAGGTTAGAAATTAAGTCAGTCAATCAATTATTTAAAAAAGGTGAAAAGCCAAATAATGTCCACTGGGAAAGACATTTCACTTCCTTTCATGATAGAGAATACCTTATCCTCTGGATTCATCCTTTCCTGTTTTGCATGGACGGAAGCTCTCATTTTTTTTAATTGTTGGGTTTTAAGCCTTGTGCATCAGCCAGAGTCACTGCTGTGACATGGGCAACCATAGGAATTATTTCAGTAAAGAAAGAATCAAATTACTTTCATAAATGAGTGCATATTGTTAAGCACCCCTAGAGTCAGAGGAGAACGTTGGCTAATCTCGTTCATCAAGAACGGAAGAAATAAAAACAGGAATGTAGCCAGACTTAGACACTAAGGCTTAAGCAGCACAGAAACCCCAGCAGCAACCCAGGAAGCTTTGAGCAACACAAGGCATGCAATACTGATTTGGGGAATTGAATTTGGGGCTGCAATTATTGTTATTTTTACAAAACTCCTTCTATCTCAGCGGTTCTCAACCTGTGGGTCGCGACCCCATTTGGGGTCGAACGACCATTTCACGGGGGTCGCCAAACACCGCAGTCCGCCATTTTTTTTTTCGGTCGGCCATTTTTTTTTTGGTCGGCCATTTTTTTCCCCCTTTGCAATGCGGGCCGTCACGCCGCGCATGCGCGATGCAGGCCTGCCATTTTTTTTTTGGTCGGCCATTTTTTTCCCCTTTGCAATGCGGGCCGCCGCGCATGCGCGATGCGGGCCTGCCATTTTTTTTTTGGTCGGCCATTTTTTGGGGGGGGTTGGCCATTTTTTTCCCCTTTGCGATGCGGGCCGCCGCGCCGCGCATGCGCGATGCGGGCCCACCATTTTTTTTTAAATTTTGGTCGGCCATTTTTTTTTGGTCAGCCATTTTTTTCCCTTTGCGATGCGGGCCGTCGTGCCGCGCATGCGTGATGCGCCCCGTCACGCCGCGCATGCGCATGCGCGATGCGGGCCGGGGTCGAGCCCCGGAAAAGGTTGAGAACCGCTGTTCTATCTTATCTAAAACACAACAGGAGACAATGCCAACTGTTGTGTTTTGGTTTTTTTTAATGAAGGTTGGCCTAGCAGACAGATGCCATCGCTAGATACATTTGAAGACTTCGAAGCCATTCCATCCAGCACTGAGGACCTCTCAAACTCTTCAGACCTGGAGGAAGACAGCCACCCTTCTAATGTAGGTAACATCCTTCTGACCTTTGCGCAAGATCTAGACCAGGGGTCTTCAAACTTAGCAACTTTAAGACTTTTGGACTCAGCCCTAGTTGGCTGAGGAACTCTGGGAGTTGAAGTCCACAAGTCTTAAAGTTGCCAAGTTTGGAGACCCCAGATCTAGACATGTCAGAAAAACTAGTTTTGCACACTCAGTGCTACAGGGCTGTTTCCAAGATCATTTTGGGTTGGGTACTTCAGGGACCTTTATTAATAGAGGCAGTTCTTGCTTTCACTGGAAAAAGCAATTATGTTTGGAAGAGTTAGCGGTAAAAGGAAATTAGGCCGCCAAAAAACACAGTGGGTGGACACCAGCAAATATTCTTATACCTCCCTTCTATTTTTCTTATATTAATGAACATTTGCAGTGCAACAATAAAATACCACTGGCTACTTTTGGGAATAATCATCTGTGGCTTGGTTTTATTCATTTTTAGGGATCAAATCTATACCGGGTAGAAGGAAGTTTTGACACCTGTTTCCCAGACTCCCTTACTTTAGAGGAGGGAGATCTAGTGGAGTTTATTCAAGAAGGAGAGAATGGGCAATGGTAAGTAAATGATACACCTGCTCGTAGAATTTTTAAATCATAATTAAAGGGGAAAAAATACTTTCCTCTGGGTTCTTGGCTGAATCTTGGAAAAAACACAAATGGAAAGAGAAGGCAGAAAGGAATGATTATTTTATCTGGAAGAAAAGTTTCTTTAATGATATTAGATGAATTTATCATTAATTTTGGACGTGTCTCTGAACATTTCCCAACCTCTGATTGCTTTCTGCAACAAGTATTTTTATGTGGACTAACTTTATAATCCTATATTAACTCAGAAAGATTGCATGCTATACAGTACATGTAAAAAAAAAGGAAATTGTTTTTTTCTTCTTCTCTAAACTCAGGTTAGTAAAGAAGCTAGTTTCGGAAAAAACAGACTGGATACCTTCCAGTCTGTTACAACCAGCAGAAGCTGAAGCCAACAGCACTTGTAGAAACAGCAATTCAGGTAACCCATAGGAAAGTTTGAAAAGTTTTATATTTCTTATTTAATTGTGCGCACTCGACTTCCTATGCAATAAAAAATTCTGGCCTATTGTTTCTTCGGGAAGACAGAACATTGGTGACTGGACTATTCTTATCATATTAATGTGCTTATTATCCCCAAACTGAAGGGATACAGATAGGCACCTCAAATTAACAAATTAACATCAGTAAGCCAACAGGTTCAGACTCAATCCCGACAAGACGGAGTGGCTATGGGTTCTGCCTCCCAAGGACAATTCCACCTGTCCGTCCATCACCCTGGGGGGAGAAGTTTTGTCCCCGTCAGAGAGGGTTCATAACTTGGGTGTCCTCCTCGATCCACAGCTAAGTTTAGAACACCATCTTTTGGCTGTGGCAAGGGGGCCATTCGCCCAGGTTTGCCTGGTGCGTCAGTTGCGGCCCTATTTGGACCGGGAGTCACTCCTCACAGTCACCCATGCCCTTGTCACCTCGAGATTCGACTACTGTAATGCTCTCTACATGGGGCAACCTTTGAAGAATGTCCGGAGACTGCAAGTAGTCCAGAATGCTGCCGCGGGAGCCGTCTTGGGTCTCCCAAGACATGCTCATATCACTCCAGCCCTCCGTGAGCTGCACTCGCTACCAATTGGTCTCCGAACACAATTCAAAGTGTTGGTTATGACCTATAAAGCCCTTTATGGCAATGGGCCAGGATACTTGCGGGACCGTCTTCTGCCTCATGAATCCCAGCGACCGGTTAGGGCACATAGGGTTGGCCTCCTACGAGTCCCGTCTGCTAAACAATGTTGTCTGGCGGGGCCTAGGGCAAGGGCCTTCTCTGTTGCTGCCCCAGCCCTCTGGAACCAGCTTCCCTCAGAGGTTCGTACTGCTCCCTCCCTCCTAGCTTTCCGAAAACTCTTGAAAACACAGTTATGCAGACAGGTTTGGGGCGTGTGAGCTGCGCTCTGCCCCTGGGCCTTTGATTGTGACTGTGTGTTGTATAAGTAAAATTGATTGCTTGTTTTTTACACTGTGAATTGATAGTTTTAATTGATTTTATGTTATACTTGTATTTTTGTTGTGAGCCGCCCTGAGTCTTGGGAGAAGGGCGGCATATAAGTCTAATAAAATCAATCAAATCAAATCAAGCCCCAGACCTTTCCTCATCCATCCTCATCCAGGTCCCCTCAACAAAATTGCTCATGGAAGCCAAATCCAAAATCTTAAACCTGTCTTGCCATCTTCACTCAATAATCTATTGTTTTCAAATTCTGCTTTCCAAGTTAATAGACCTAAAATGTCCTTCAGCTTTTTGGAGAAGTAAATTATGCTGGTAGACCTTTACTAACCATGAAGAACATGTAAGGATTTAAGAAAGGAGGGTACAGAACTCTTCTGTTGCAGGTGAGATACGAATGGGAGGGAAGAAAGAGGCAATGTGATGGAATATTAAGGAAAAATGCAACGTTATACGGGTAGTCCCGGACTTACAGCCATTCATTTAATGAAACGAACAGCACTGAAAAAAGTGACTTAGGATCGCTTCCCAGCCTTATGACCTTTGCAGCATCTCCATAATCATGTGATCAAAATTCAGATGCTTGGCAACAGGTTCATATTTAGGACTATTGCAGTGTCCTGGGATCAGGTGATCCCTTTTTGTGACTTTCTACAAAATCAGTCGGGAAGCCAGATTCACTAAACAACTGTGTTACCAACTGAACAGCTGCAGCGATTCGCTTAACAAAATTGACAAGACAGGTCATAAAGTGGGGCAAGGCCCACTTAACAACTCTCTCACTTAGCAACATAAATTTTGAGCTCAATTGTGGTTGTCGGTCAAGGACTACCTGCATTGTGAGCATCTTTCAATTGAAGAAGAATTTCAAGATTGTGTTTTGGTGATTTATGACCTAGTTCAGGCGTAGGCAACCCAAAACATTCAAAGAGCCACTTGGACCCGTTTCCCACCGAAAACAAAACACCGGGAGCCGCAAAACCGTTTTGATATCTAAAATGAAGATAACACTGCAGATATCCTTTTTACCTTTATTATAAGTGTGTGTGTGTGTGTGTGTGTGTGTATATATAAAATAAAGGTAAAAAGGATATATGCAGTATTAGCTTCATTTTAGATGTCAGAAGGGTCTCTGTCTCTGTGTGTGTGTGTGTGTGTGTGTCTTTTTTTTTCTCCCTCTCTCTCTCTCTCCCCCCTCTCTCTCCCTCTCTCCCATCTTCTGCTTACCTGGCAAGCTGGCTTCAAGCTGTTCTCCAACAAACTCGGGTAGGCAACCTTGGCTCTTTTATGACTCATGGACTTCAACTCCCAGAATTCCTGAGTCAGCACAGCTGGGCTAGCTAGCTCTCTCCCACCCTTCCTGTTTCCTGCTTCCTGCAGAGAGGCAGCAAAGGGAGGAGCTCAGCCCAATAAGCTTTTCAGCTCCTCAGAGAACACTGTGAGTCCACTCTCTTTTTTACAGAGAGAGAGAGAGAGAGAGAGAGAGAGAGAGAGAGAGAGAGAGAAGCAGGGAAGCGCAAGTGCCTCTCTCTGTCTCTGTATCTCTCTCTGCAAATGGCAGAGGAGGCTGGGAGCCGCAGGGGAAGGCTCAAAGAGCCACATGCGACTCCGGAGCCGCAGGTTGCCGACCTGTGACCTAGAAGGAATCTCTGGCAGAAAATTGATACCAGGGACTGCTTCCACATAGGTATCTTTAAAAATTAAATCAGTATTATTGATACTGTTGGTGCATTCCCTTTCCAGATGTCTACAGCGATACCCACAGCTCTGCATCCACAAACTCAGAAATGAAGGTGGGAGAGCTGAACAGAAGCTTAACAGCTGGACAGAAAGCTGGAAGCTGAGCAGACCAGGAAACATCTCCTCAGGGTTCAATCTTCTCTGTTTACCTGCAGATGCTGGACCAAATTGCCTTTTCCCAAAACTCCGGATTTCACAATTCAATATTTTGTCAACGTGAAATAGATTAAAAGAAAATTAAAAAAAGAAGTCTTGCCGAGCTAGTAAATTTCAAAATAAGTTAAACTTCAAAGATGTCGACAAAACACACCCATTGTATGCTTTTTTTTTTGCACTGCATTTCTGAACGTCGAAATTAGCCTAAATTAGATGGACAACAACAGATCGTTATACACCCACAGCCTCGGGGCCGGGAGTGCTGGATTCTTGAAACTCGGATCACCAACGATCCTCAAGATGATGCTCTGTTGGGCGGAATGCCTTGTGTTCCTTCGTCAGTTTGGATCAGCTGCTCGGCCAGCTTTCCGTGGCTCGATCTACTTACGTGGCTATTATTTCAAGACAATCAGAAACAGGGCAGGGCCAAAAGGAGGAAGCTGAGCAACAATGAAGAAAGTGCAATTCTTGAATCTGAGCCAAAGGTTACACTTTTGCACCAACAGCGAAAGGTGTAACTCGCTTTGGGTTATGTGTAATCTTTTTGTCTACAGGGTGTTTTGGATGCTAACCGGAAGCAAATAAGTAGCTTGAAACTCAAAAAAGGGGACGAGGAAAGGGCTTTCATGAAGGCAATTATGGGATGTGGCATCAACAAGGCAGCTTTGTCCCCTCCAGAGGTTTTGCATCCAATGTTGAGAGTTCTGTCAATGCTGCATTTCAGTGTTTTACACTTATGTAGAATGCATTCGGGCATTTTTTTTATGCTGGGCTCTGGATTAGAATACAGAGTTTCTTCCCCATCCCACCCCACCCCAATATTTAATGCACCCCAGATAATGTTCCCCCTCCCCGCAACATTGAGGTACTTGCAAAGGGAATGATTGCCAAGGAGAATATGTTGTCTTTTGAAAGTTTCTGGTCATATTTCAGGGGGGAAAAACAAGCATTGCAGCCATCTGAACAATATCATGAGTTGCCATAGGCATACAATGAAATCAGCTTGGTCCAATTTAAAGCTTCAGAACCTGTCATCTTGCTTGTAGAATACAGAAGTTGGAAGGGGCCTTGGAGGTCTTCTAGTCCAACCCCCTATAGGGGACTCTATCCAGTGTTTCTCAATCTTGGCTGGCTGTGGAATTCTGGGAGTTGAAGTCCACACATCTTCAAGCAGCCAAGGTTGAGAAAAATGGCTGTCCGACCTCTTCTTAAAAACCTCCAGTTTTTAATTTAAACCTCTAGGCCAGGGGTCTTCAAACTTGGCCCTTTTATGACTTGTGGACCTCAACTTCCAGAATTCCTCAGCCAGCGTGCCTGGCTGAAGAATTCTGGGAGTTGAAGTCCACAAGTCATAAAAGGGCCAAGTTTGAAGACCCTTGCTCTAGGCCAGACATGTCAAACTCACGACGTCACGTGACGTCGTGCAACGTATCGGAGCTTTTTCCCCATTGCCGGCAATGGGGTGGGCACAGTTTCCCGGTGACGCCTCCGGTCCACGGGCCAGCAGTTTGACACCCCTGCTCTAGGCCTTGCAGTTTGCAAAATTCAAGGCACGTGTCAGCACCAGAGGGAGGAAATTACATGTGAAAGTGTTTTGCATGAAGACTTCAGTTTGACAGCAAAGGGGAAAATTAGGTTCTACAAATCAGCTGGTAGCGTCATGTTCAAAACATTTTTTTAAACATAGGAGTGGGGTGACTTGAGTCTAGTCAATCAAGAGAAATGCAAAGATTCTTATCCAATCTTGGAATGTGGTAACACCACATAATCTGAAAGTTGCATTTCTGGGCTCTTAGCAATGGCCCAAGCGATGCGCCTTTCAGATTGCATGCCTCTTGGTAGGTTTGGTTGATTGTGGAATCCCACCATAAACGCTCAAGAACTTCCATGGAATAATGCTTTGTCCTGCAAGGCTATGCTGAAACGTTAGGCCATTTTCCTGCTAACAGAATAATAGAGTTGGAAGGGGCCTTGGTGGTCTTCTAGTCCAACCCCCTGCTCAAGTAGGAAACCCTATACCGTTTCAGACAAATGGTTGTCCAATTTCTTCTTAACATTTTACAATGTTGGAGCACCCATAACTTCTGGAGGCAACTCCTTCCACTGATTAACTGTTTTCACTGTCAGGAAATTTCTCCTTAGTTCTAGGTTGCTTCCCTCTTTGATTAATTTCTCAGTCACTCATGCCCTAATCACCTCATATCTTGATTATTACGATGTGTTCTACATGGGGCTACCTTTGAACAGGGCTTTTGAACCTTTTCACCCATTGTACCACTTTTAGGATATGGCGACATCCTAGTACCACCAGTCGCCTAGCAAGGTGTCGAAAACTTGATGACCAACAAAAGAAAAAAAAAAGAAAAGAAGTGATAAAGTACAGGTAGTCCTCGACTTACAACAGTTCGCTTAGTGACTGTTCGAAGTTACAATGGCACTGAAAAAGTGTCCCCCAAGCCACAGCCGAGCAAGACACCTGCCTGCCCGCCCGGCGGCGCTCTTCCTCCTGTCCGAGGTTTTCATTGTTGTGAGCATTTCTGTTGAGGATTGGCAGCGGGGGTGGGGTGGAGGGTGTTTGGTTTTTATTCCCTCCGTCTGTTGGGTGGTTGCAGCAGGTTTTGGTCACTTCACATGACCCTGGAACACTGACCATCATAAATATGAATCAGTTGCCAAGCATCTGAATGTAAATCACAAGACCCTGGAGATGCTGAAACATTCCAGCTGATCGGCGGTTCTTCTGGGCTCAGCAGAAGGGCCAGGACCAGTGCTGCTTTCCAGCTTATTGGTGCTTCTTCGGGGCTCAGCGGAAGCACCAAGATCAGTGCCGGGCTCCAGCTGGAGCCAGGCGCTGATCCTGGTGCTTCCACTGAGCCCTGACAGCCCCGAAGAAGCGCCGATTAGTTGGAAAGTGGCACTGATCCTGGCGCTTCCGCTGAGCCCTGACAGCCCTGCAGCTCCAGCCGTCTCTTGCTCAGGCTTGTGCCACCAGTTCAGCTCACTCCCCTCCCCCGCTACTTTTCTAGGATGGTTGTGTACCACCTGCCAGGTGCCAATGTACCACAGGTGGTACCCGTACCACTGGTTGAAAAGCCCTGCGTTTGAAGACTACTGACTACCCCAGAATAACAGAGATGGAAGGGGCCTTGAAGATCTTCTAGTTCAATCCTCTGCTGGAGCAGGAAACCCTATACCAGTGATGGCGAACCTTTTAGAGATCGAGTGCCCAAAAACTGGCCCCGCCCCCACTCCACTCCCTGCCCGCCTGCCCCCGCCCCGCTTGCCTGCAGGGCCATTCACCACTTCCAGGGCCCACCGCAGATCGCTCAGGCAGCCCAGCAGCACCATGGTGGCCACACCCTCTGCCAGCGCCCCACAGCATCAACTGTGCACGATGGGGCGTGAAGGCAGAGTCTTGTCTACGCTGCTGGCTGCCATGTCCTTGGCTGCGCTGCTCCGTGTGGGCCACGCTCAGGGGCGATTCTCCTCCAGGAGCTGCTGGTGAGGAGGGGGTCGCAGGGGGAGGCAAGGCTGGGACAACGGCACGTGTGCCCACAGAGAGGGCTCTGAGTGCCACCTCTGGCACCCGTGCCATAGGTTCGCCACCACCATTTTAGACAAATAGTTGTCCAATCTCTTCTTAAAGAGCACTCACAACTTCTGCAGGCAGGTCATTCCACAGATCGATTGTTCTCCATGTCAGGAAATTTCTCCTTAGTGCTTGGTTGGTTCTGTCCTTGATTACATCCATTGTCCTGCCTTCAGGAGCTTTGGAGAATAGCTTGACCCCTTCTTTCTGCTAAATTTAGTTTAAGGCAGTGGTTCCTCAAACCCTTCAGCTCATCGACCCCTTCATGAAGTTTATGACCATTTATCAATCCCCAAACATTTATTATATGAAAATAATGAATACAACTTTAATTAGTAGTGCTACAAGTAATAATAATAGTAGCTAGGGCAGCAATTCTCTGGATAATTCCATCAACCCTTGGAGGTCAATCCTGACCACTTTGGAACCTTGGTTTAGGGCAGGGATTTCCAACTTGTTAACTTTAAGACTTGAGACCTTCACGTAGAATTCCTCAGCCAGCCACGTTGCTGCAAGAATTCTGGGAGTTCAAGTTCACAGGTCGTAAAGGAGCCATATTTGCCCACTCCTGGGCTAGTGGAACCGGGAAGCCTTGCTAATGCTTGCCTGGTGCAAGGGTTCATGGGATACCACATGTTCCTGGAGAAAGAAGGTGGGGACTTTGTCATCCTAAAGTGGGTGCTGGAGACAAAGAGAAGCTGAGAAATACTAGCTAGGCGATTCTGTGAGTTGAAGTCTACGAGTCTTAAAAGTTGCCAAGGTTGGACACCTCTGTTTTAGGAGTTTTAAGATCCAGATGGTCACTGGTACGGTATTTCCTTCAAGCAAACTGAGCCAAACAGTATGAGACAACAATGTAGTCTTGTGATATAAACTGGTTCTTTAAACCAAGGGTCTCCAACCTTGGCAACTTTTAAGACTTGCGGACTTCAACTCCCAGAATTCCCTCAGCGAACTATGCTGGCTGAGGAATTCTGGGATTTGAAGTCCAGAAGTCTCACAGTTGCTCAAGTTGGAGACTCCTGCTTTAAATCAGGCATGTATGGTAAGACTTGTAATGATAGATTGTAACTTTAAAGCAGTGCTTGTCAACCTCAACAACTTTAAGACAACCCAGCAAGCGGGAATTCTGGGAGTTGGAGTCCACCCATCTTAAACTTGCTGAGGTTAACAAACACTGATCTAAACAATGGGAATTCCCATTGGGGTGTCTTTCAACTTCTGATCTGCTTTCCTAACTACTACACCAATTGATCAGGATTCACACCGACAACAATCTTGAGGCATGTGAAAAGCAAAGAAAAGAAAAAGATTGCTTCGGCAAGAGAAGCCTGTGTGCAAATGCCTGGTTTTCTGTGTGTTCGCATTTGTAAGAGGATGCCTATTACACACACACACATATCCCAGGGCCCTTTTGTGTTTCCTGGATCAGGAGACTCTTTGTCATATTGGTTTTAAAAAAAACAACAACAACCTTATACTGCCCACTTTTTGTGACATGATTAGGAGGTTTTAAATTTGCAAAAATTGGCAATGAAATTGAACCCGGTGTTCATTACAAGGCATATTTCTGCCCTTACAGAAGGGAGACGGTACTCAGACACAATGGATAGATTCAGGTAGAACAGACTTTAGCACCTTCTAGCTAGATTTGCATTATAATCCCTAGCTTTCCCTTTCTTTCCTTAAATACACCGAACAGCTCCAAAAAAACATCTGGGGATTAGATACCACGCTACAGGTGATCCTCTACTTCAGGGGTCTTCAAACTTGGCCCTTTTATGACTTGTGGAGTTCAACTCCCAGAATTGCCTGGCTGAGGAATTCTGGGAGTTGAAGTCCACAATCATAAAAGGGCCAAGTTTGAAGACCCCTGCTCTACTTAACAACCATGTGTTTAGCAGCCATTCAAAGTTACAACAGTACTGAAAAATGTGATTTCCGACCGGGCCTCACACTTACGACCATTGCAAACATCCCCACATCACATGGTCAAAATTCGGGTGCTAGGCAGCCTGCATATATATTCGTAATAGTTGTAACCTCCTGGAATAACTTAAAGTCAATAAGGGAAGCCGGATTAACTTAACAACTGTGTGATTCCCTTAACAAGTGCAGTGATTCACTTAACAACCATGGGAAAAAATGGTAAAATCAGAGCAGGAATTGCTTAACAACCACTCTGCTTATCAATGGATATGGTCACAAGCTGAGAACTACCTGTATTTAAAATCCTCTTCTATACTGCGAATGTTAGTCCCAGAGCTGCTAAATTCTGCTGCTAAAACTCCTTCTGCAAATGTTATTTTCAGGGGCCTTCTGTGGGAAAGGAGGATTTAAAAAAAAAGAAAGACCAAGATGGCGGCCATGGTCTCCTAATCAAAGCCCCCTCCCCTTTTTAGACATATCCCATATAAAAGGGGCGGGGCTTTGGTTGCATCCTCTGGATGGCCACCCTCTTGACTTAGTTATCTCTTCTCTGCAGATGCCCTTGATTACGTGGCCCGGGATTTGTAATTTTTAAATTTGTTTTCCACATTGAAGATAATGTTGTTTGTGGTTCATCATTGCTGGAAGAGAGGCAGGGAGATTCTGCTTTCTTCTCTCATTTCTTGTATCAGGACCGAATGTATGAATGTACTTCGAAAATGTGTGTTTGTGTGAAGCTGAACTTTCTGTAAATAGACCATTATGAACTGTGTCAAACCAGCCCTTGTTTTGACTTTCTAAGAATTATAAATACCATGTTACAAAATCTCTTGTGATCTTTTTCCTTACTTTTAAGTGTGACATGAAGCAAAGATCAATCCACCTCAGAAGATAAAATCAAAACATAAAGAAGCAAAGGAGATTGGTGTTAATCAACCGAATCCATCGTTTCTTTTTATCTTTTGTTAAATGCAACAGCAAGATTATTGGGAGGGTAGGCAGGTACCTTGGCCTTTTGCCCGTTTTTGAAAGAAAAATCTTTCTGAAAGCTAAACTTTGATTAGGAGAAGCCTATTTAACAAAAAAA
Organism: Bothrops alternatus; assembly: GCA_034064705.1. Lineage (NCBI taxonomy): Eukaryota > Metazoa > Chordata > Lepidosauria > Squamata > Viperidae > Bothrops > Bothrops alternatus. Next base: position 537,019 of record JARGCV010000239.1, read on the forward strand.
TATGTAAATACCGCTGTCATTATGAAAACATGATAGCAACAAATTACATCCCAGAGTTTTGAAGGAGTTGGCAGATGTTATCTCAGAACCGTTGCACCACATCTGTTTAAAATGTAGTTGGTTCATAGTTAAACTTGGATATATGGAGCGAAGAAGGTCTACAAATTTAAAATGATTGTATAGAACTGAATGGCTTTAACTTGAAATTATTATTTTTTCTTTCTTCTTTGATGATGATTGGAAAAAGGCTGATGTGGTTCCCATCTTCAAGAAAGGAAAAAAAAACAGACCCAGGAAATACAGACCAATCAGTTTAACATCAATACCTGGGAAGATCCTAGAAAAGATAATCAAAAAAACAGATCTGCGAACTACTAGAAGCAAACAAAGTTATAGCTAGTAGCCAGCACAAGTTTGTTAAAAACAGATCATGCCAAACCAATCTTATTTCATTCTGCGATAAAGTGACTAAACTGGTAGACCAGCGAAATGCTGTGGACATAGTATACTTAGATTTCAGTAAGGCATTTGATAAAGTAGACCAGCGGTTCTCAACCTATGGGTCGCGACCCCATTTGGGGTCGAACGACCATTTCACGGGGGTCGCCAAACACTGCAGTCCGCCATTTTTTTCCCCTTTTCCCCTCGGCCGGTGCAGGGGGCAGCACCGCAAATGCGTGGGGTAGCACCGCACATGCGCGATGCGGGCCATCGGGCCGCGCATGCGCGATGCGGGCCGTCATGTGCGCGCCACGCATGCGTGATACGGGCCGTCACACCGCTCATGCGCGGTGCAGGTTGGGGTTGCAGCCTGCAAAAGGTTGAGAACCGCTGAAGTAGACCTTGGTAAGCTAGAAAAAGGTGGAATACACAACATCACCACCAGATGGATCTGTAGCTGGCTGGCAAACCATACTCAAGGAGTAGTCTTCAATGGTACTACATTCACATGGAGAGAAGTAAACAGTGGGGTACCACAAGGTTCCGTCTTAGGCCCAGTACTCTTCAATATCTTCATAAATGACTTAAATGAGGGAACTTGAAGGGGAACTCATCAAATTTGCAGATGACATCAAACTGACAGGAGTAGCCAATACCCCAGAAGACAAACTCAGGATCCAAAAAGATCTTGACAACTTGAACAATGGGCTCTATCCAACAAAATGAGTTTCAATGTGGAGAAAAGCAAAGTTTTAGGCAGGAAAAATCAAAGGTACAAGTACAGATTAGGTGAGATCTGGCTTAAAAAAACAGTAACTGTGAGAAGGACCTTGGACTCCTAGTGGATGATCACTTGACTATGAGCCAGCAGTGTGCAGCAGCAACCAAAAAAGCTGTATAAACAGAGGCATAGAATCAAGATCATGCAAAGTATTAGTTCCGCTCTATAAAATCCTAGTAAGACCACACCTGGAATACTGCAGCCAATTTTAGTCACCATATCACAAAAAAGATGTTGAGAGTTTGGAAAAAATTCAGAGAAGAGCAACTAAGATGGTCAAAGGCCTGGAGACTAAAACATACAAAGAACAACTGCAGGACTTGGGTTTGGCTAGTCTAAAGAAAAGAAGAAATAGGGGAGACATGATAGCAGCATTCCAGTATTTGAGGGGCTGCCACAAGGAAGAGGGGGTCACATTATTCTCCAAAGCACCAGAGGGCAGGACAGGAAACAATGGTTGGAAACTGATCAAAGAGAGGAGCAACCTGGAATTAAAGAGAATCCTCCTAACAGTGAGGACAATTAACCAGTGGAACAGCTTGCCTCCAGAAATCATGGGCGCTCCATCACTGGAGATTTTCAAAAAGAGGCTAGACAGACACCTGTCTAAGATGGTATATGTTGTCCTGCTTGAGCAGGGGGCTGCACTAGACCTCCAAGGTCCCGTTCACCTCTATTCTATTCGATTCTATTGCAGTTTAGCATGTAAAATTAGTCAGAAGTATGCTATGATTCATTGTTCTGCCAAGTGTCAGAGCAGTGATCAGATGCCCAGGCAATTGGTTCTTTTGGATCCAGAGACAATGAACTTTTCAATAATTAAAGGAATTTTAAGCTTTATTAATTCTAGTAAATAGATTTAAAAGCAAAACATAAAACATATACGCAAGCAAGTTAATATCCAAATTTCATACAACATGTCAGGAGCTCCTTAATAACAACAACAGAGATACCCCGAAGGGGGTCAGTTTCCACAAACCCAGGGCTCGGTTCTGTGCAGAAGTTCCCAATAATCAACAATAACCCCGAAGTTTTATCAAAACTTGACAGAATGACTTCAGGGCCCTGCTTTTATAGTCACAGGACTGCAAGACTTGATTGACCTTGACTGGGTAGCATGTGATAATGGGGTGGGAACTTAAGGTGTGAGATTTTCACAGGTTTTATCCAACAAGCAAAAGGGAAAAACAAGCAGGAAAGGTTTCTTAACAGGAAGGAGAAGTAAAAATTGTCACTAATCTTCTTGCGATAACAAATGGTGTTTGGCATTGCCACTACATCAATCCATTTAAATAATAATAATTTTAGTTATTGAAAAATCATATCAGAAACCAAAGCCGGCGACTAGATCAGAATTATATTACTATCTTCTTGTGTAAGATACTGTATGTAACTCCAGTAGTATAAACTCACATTAGTTCTTTGTTATTGTCCAGTCAATAAAACTCAGAACATATTTATTACGGCTTTTTTATTATGTTGGAATGACCGTAGCTAACATGCTACAAAAGTGTGAACATTAAATATCAAGCTGTACAACAAAGACCCTAGTCAAAAGATTATTTCTTTTTTTTTTAATCCTTAATAGATTTTTCTGGTAAGAAATAAACAAAAAGAAGCATTGCTAGAAAATGCATGGATGTTAAAAGTGGGAAGCAATGACTAAGAATAGCCTCTAAAATTCAGTGAATTAAGCAAGGAAATGGCAAGAGCAAAGCTTTGGAAGCCTTTAAAGCAGCGGTTCTCAACCTGTGGGTCGCGACCCCATTTGGGGTCGAACGATCATTTCACAGGGGTCGCCAAACACCGCAGTCCGCCATTTTTTTCCCCTTTTCCCCTCGGCCGGCGCAGGGGGCAGCACCGCGCATGCGCGGTGTTGCACCGCGCAGGCGCGATGTGGGCCATCGTGCCGGGCATGCGCGATGCGGGCCATCACATGCACGCCGCGCATGCGCGATGCGGGCCATCGCGCCGCCCCACGCATGTGCGATGCGGACCGTCGCACCGCGCATGCGCGATGCGGGCCGCTGCGCCGTGCATGCACGGTGCAATCGGGGTCGCGGCCTGAAAAAGGTTGAGAACCGCTGCTTTAAAGAAATCAACCAAGTAGAGTTACTGTAAAGTGCTAAAACTTCATGCAATGCTAATTTTGCCCACAAGGAGGCAAGATGGTTTTAGGATAGATTAATGTAAATTTGGGGTGTATTATTTCACTAAAGGAAGCTTCCGCACATTGCCACAACAGAAATTGTTCACAAGAGGTAGTATGTGGCAACTAACTTCTCTCCATTCTAGAAATTTTATCTCTTCACTTACTCTGATTAGAAATAGAAAAGTTCCACAAATTGTGGAAAATTTCCATGTCTGGAAAAGAAAAAAAAATGTGATTTTGTGCTGAACATTTATCAGGTCTATAAGGAAAAATACTAATATTGGGAGAGTTTTTTTAAAAAAAAATTTCAAGATAAAATGCAGCCTTTTTATACTGGCAAAATATATTTCTTTCAATATGGCTGTGAAGAATACCATTAATGAATCTTATTCTTTCTACAGTTTAAGACTTCTTAAGTAAAGACAAACAATTAATGAAATCAAATGTCAATAACTTTTTTTAAAAAAAACTTGTTTCTGGTAACTATTTAAAAACTAAACTAGTGCTGCCGTGTCATTTTTTTTCTGCTTGATAACCTCGCCTATGATTAAAGGTAAGGAATACTTTTTTATTATGATTAAAATTCTGCAGGAATCCATCTTGGTTTCAATTGACCACTATTGGAAAGAAGGTTCCCCTAATCCAGGGGTAGGCAATCTTGGCTCTTTTATGACTCGTGGACTTCAACTCCCAGAATTCCTGAGCCAGCCATGCTGAGGGGAAAAGGAGAGGTTACCAAGCTGAGCCATGCTGGCTCAGGAATTCTGGGAGTTGAAGTCCACGAGTCATAAAAGAGCCCAGGTTGCCTATCCCTGCCCTAATCTCAAAGGATTTGAGTAGGATGGGGAATACCACAAGGCTTTTTATACTTTTCTTTCTGCTTCTGAGAATCAGCAAGATGGTTCTTGATTAGTGTTGCTCAATCTCAACAACTTTAAGATATGTGGACTTCAACTCCCAGAATTCACTAGCCAGCCATGCTGGCTGGGGAATTTTGGGAACTGAAGTTTACATATCTTAAAAGTGATTAAGGTTGAATACCACTGTCCCAGATCAGGGGTAGGCAACCTTGGTTCTTTTATGACTTGTGGACTTCAACTCCCAGAATTCCTGAGCCAGCCACGCTGAGGGGAAAGGGAGAGTTTCCAAGCTGAGCCATGCTGGCTCAGGAATTCTGGGAGTTGGAAGTCCACGAGTCATAAAAGAGCCCAGGTTGCCTACCCCTGTCCTAGCTCATCCGGATGGATCCATTTGTCTCTGGAATCCATTCTTCTGCTCAGATTGAAATGCCTATTGCAGAATTTTAACAAAGAAAGTGAAAGTAACTGGCCATAGCATCTGCAATCTTGCTCTTAATTTCAATTCCACACTGACTTTTTAAAAAGCACCCTCACATGTTTCAAAGATGCTTTTTCTCCACCCTTTCCTTTTCACATGTGACTTACCAACTGCCTATATAACTCAGAGATTTCACTCTTCTTGCGCACTACTTCCTCTTTACTCAAAACTCTTCATCAGGGAACAGTAAACTTCTTGTTCACCAGAGAAGTGGCCGAGTGAACCTGCTAGTAGGGAAGGAAAAAAGCACCAGGATCATTGTGGCTTCTTAAGGACCAAAACGTGGCATTAATCCAATCCCTCTTCTACCACAATAATTCAGTTTAAAGTGGTTGCATCATGAGTCGGTGGAAGCCATTAATTGAATTTCTTCTAATCACAGCTGGAGGTGAGTAGACATCTACAGAGCTGGCTACATGTTACATTTTATTTGCCTGTGTTAGAATTATGTTTGCATGCAAGTGAAGGTTCAATTTTGGCTATCCGGGAAGTAGCTAGAGATTAAGGTAATCAACTGATGTGGGGGGGGAAATCTGCTGTGAAATAACTTTTATCCAACCTTTTGTTCTTGACTTGCAACCATTTGTTTAGTGACCCTTCTAAGTTCCATCATTGAAAAAAGTGATTTGTGACCATTTTTCATACTTAACGATGGTTGCAGCATCCCCATGGTCATGTAATCATGATTCAGATGCTTGGCAACTGGCTCATATTTATGACGGTTGTAGTGTCCCAGGGATCACGTGATCCCCTTTTGCGACCTTCTGACAAGCAAAGTCAATGGGGAAGCCAGATTCACTTCACAACTGTGTTACTAACTTAAAAGCTGCAGTGATTCACTTAAGAACTCTGGCAAGAAAGGTCGTAAAAATGGGAGAAAACTCATTTAGCAACTGTCTCGTTTAACAATGGAAATTTTGGGCTCAGTTGTGATCATGAGTCGAGGACTGCCTGAATTTAATCCGAAGATGTTGGGACTGAGAACAACATACACATTTTCCCCTCTTTGGATTTTTGTAATGAGTGTTGCAGTTCTTAAGCAATCTTGGGATCCTAAGTCAGCAGTTCCCAACCTGTGGGTCGTGACCCCATTTGGGGTCGAACGACCATTTCACGGGGGTTGCCAAACACCACAGTCCGCCATTTTTTTTCTCCTTTTCCCCTCGGCCGGCGCAGGGGGCAGCACCGCGCATGCGTGATGCGGGCCGTCGCGCTGCGCATGCGTGCTACAGGCCATCACGTGAGCACCGCGCATGCACGATACGGGGCGCCACGCATGCGCGATGCAGGGCGCCACGCCGTGCATGCACAGTACGGGCCGTCGAACGCGCGTCGCGCATGCGCATTGCGGGCTGTCGCGCCGCGCATGCACGGTGATGCCATTGCGCCACGCATGTGCGGTGCAGGTTGTGGTCGCGGACTGGAAAAGATTGAGAACCGCTGTCCTAAGTGGTGCAAAAGAGAGAGCTCATTTTAGATCCAAGATTCAGTGCTTTTTTTCTAAAAAAAAAAAAAAAAGGTGCCGGAGCTCACACACATCATACAACCCGCCTTGCCTACTGTTCTGTTTCAGGAAAAGAGGCATTGAGACGAAGCAACGAGTTCCAACAGTTCTCCTTTATTGCAAACACCAACAGAACAGCTTTTAAAATGGCGCGGCCCCCTTTTATAGCCCCCCTGCACAATATCTTGCTGGCCAATCATTGCAAAGGCTGGAAGCAGCCTTTCTTGTCCCGGGCATCCACATGGTCTGCCCGGGCCAATCGCTGCAGCCTGTACCTGCCAGCCCACCTACCCTTCAAGATTCCATCCAAAAAAGGTGCCAGAACTCCGTTCTGGACGTTCTATGAGACAAAAAAGCCCTGCCAAGATTTATCAAATCCACCGTGGCAAAGGGTCACTGGCTGTGGCCCCACTTGACCAAACTATGGCACAGTTAAGTTCTGCTAACCCTCAACGCCCTCATCCTGTGCTTGCCCTCTCATCCCCAGTCCAAGAGCAAAACAAACTGGCCTTGAGTGGTAATAACATGAACGCTTTCTTTTATTTTGATATTGTCCCAGGGCACCCTCAGCTGGTGCATCTTCTATTAATGCTGGTTAGCCAGAATCTTAGAGAGAAATTAGGGGCTTGCAGTGAGTAAATATAGATGTAATTGCAGCAGGATAGCCAACGGCAATAGGCACAGCACATTTCATGGTAGTTTTTCGTTCCGTGCAAAAATGAGCAGGCAAACGCTTTCAGCTCATGGAAAAAACCCTATGATGGGAGAGTGAGAAACAGGAAATTGAAGACTCTTGTATGACTCTATTTCACAATTGAAACAAATACCCCAAAGAAATAGACTTAGCAAATTGATTCATAAAACTGTATGTTTGAGACATTCTGAAAGGATTTCAAGATGCTAACTGTAAAGCAATCTCCTCCTCCTCCTCTCAATAGCAGAAACTCTAACAGAATAACAGAGATGGAAGAGACTTTAGAGGTCTAGTCCAGGGGTAGGCAACCTTGGCTCTTTTATGACTCGTGGACTTCAACTCCCAGAATTCCTGAGCCAGCATGGGGGAATTACGGCCCCTTCATGACTCGTGGACTTCAACTCCCAGAATTCCTGAGCCAGCATGGCTCAGCTTGGTAACCTCTCCCTTTCCCCTCAGCATGGCTGGCTCAGGAATTCTGGGAGTTGAAGTCCACGCGTCATAAAAGAGCCAAGGTTGCCTACCTCTGGTCTAGTCCAACCCTCTGCTCAAGCACCATTTCAGACAAACGGTTGTCCAATCATTTCTTAAAACTTCCAGTGATGGAGCACTCAAAACGTCTGGAGGCAGGTTGTTCCACTGGCTAATTGTTCTCACTGTCAGGAAATTTCTCCTTAGTTCTAGGTTGCTTCTCTCCTTGATTAGTTTCCATCCATTGCTTCTTGTTCTGCCTTCAGGTGCTTTGGAGAATAGGTTGACCCTCTCTTCTTTGTGGCAGCCCCTCAGATATTGGAACTCTGCTATCATGTCACCGCTAGTCTTTCTTTTCACTAGACCGCACATACCCAATTCTTGCAATCGTTCTTCATATGTTTTAGTCTCCAGGCTCCTGTTCATCTTTGTTGCTCTTCTCTGCACTCTTTCCAAAGTCTCAACATCTTTTTTTATGTTGCAGTGACCAGAACTAGATGCAGTATTCCAAGTGTGGTCTTAGTAAGGCTTTGCAAAGCAGTAATAATAAAGATTATAAACCTTCCATAATTACAGTTCCATAATGGTGATCAAATTCAGAACGTACACTAAGAACTTAGGCTAAGGAGAAAGGACTTGATTTTTTTCTTGAGGTACATAAAGAAGTTCAGGGACATGCATAATAATTAAAGCTGGTTAAAAACAAGACTAACTCTCTTTTCTGTGCACAGCAGTTTTTTCTTGCACTGGTAACATGCTGGATAAAGAGGCATCAAACAGGACAAACCTACGACCCACCTCATTTCTGCAGGCAGCATTTCCTGACAGCTCCACCCCTTCCCATTCCCAAGCCATGATTCGTCCATATAGTCATTCACAAGCATTGGCTAATCGATTAGGCCATGGAATAACACAAGGAATTTCTTCAGCGCCTACAGCTAAGGCAGAATCCATCCCATTGACAGAATTACAGGCTTTGTGGGAATCCATAGTGGCTGCAGGGACAACAGTTTTGCCATCTGACACACAAACTGATTGGACCAAAACCCACAAAGCCTTAAAAACAAGAACAGTGTCTGAAGAAACAACCTCAAAACTGCGACTATCAGCTAGTCGAAAAAAAGTGACTCTTGTTTTGAGCACAACTAAGGAAAATGTATATAAGACTCTCTCCAGGGTTACTGACCAGCACACCACAAAGCTGAGGAAACACACAACCGCTGAGAAAACAAGTTCTGCAGCACACAAGAGCATGACATCCGCCCAGGCCACTTCGCCTGTACCAACAAGTCAAACTGGACCAAGATTGGCACTTCAACCATCACCAGCTATTACGGGCACTTACAGTGTTTCCAACGGAACTGCAGATTGCATTAAAGCCTTAACTGGCTTGACAATGATTGTTACGAACACAAAAACGGTAAGTGGCTAGTGTAGCTCTCCCACCCTCTTTCCTTGTTTTTGTTCCTTGTATGGTCAGAAAGAGTTTAATCCAGCCTTCCCAATCTGGTTCCAGTCAGGTGACCCTAAAAATGAAGTTTTTTACAAATGTATTGCTCTAAATTGGTAAGCAATAATAATTTCTTTGTTGAAATTAATGCACTGGTGTCTTGCCTATTTCACAGGGCGAACTAGGATATTTTAATATTGATCCCAATGCCACACAGACTGCAGGATATTGCGGATATAGCCAATCAATGCTCAACATCTCGTTTGATGGTGGCTTCGTAAAATTTATTTTTACTAAGGTAAGATTTTCTTTAGAGATGGTACAGATAGCCAGTAGTGGGATTCAAACCAGTTCTCTATGTGGATGCCGCTTCCGGAAGTCCATTCTGGGCCTGGGCAACAAAAAATTAGCTATCGGTCCTGCTGAAGTGGTGCAAACTGGCTGGATCCCACCGCTGCAGGTAGCTCTTGAACTTACAACAGTTCATTTAGTGACCATTAAAGTTACAGCGGCCACTGAAAAAGTAACTTATGACCATTTTTCACACTTATGACCATTGCAGCATCCCCCATGGGTTACGTGATCAAAATTCGGACACTTAGCAATTGATTCATGTTTACGACGGTTGCAGCGTGCTGGATCACCTTTTGTGACCTTCTGACAAGCAAAGTCAATGGAGAAGCCAGATGCACCTAACAACCCTGTTCCTAACTTAACAACTGCAGTGATTCACTTAACAACTGTGGCAAGAAAGGTCGTGAAATAGGGCAAAACTCACTTAACAAATGTTACACTTAACAACAGAAATTTTGGGTTCAAACTGTGGTCGTAAGTCAAGGACTACCTGTATATTGGAGAATTGAGAGCTGTGGAATCCTCTTCAAAGAAATGACTCAATGAGCATGTCACAATCCATGGTTAACAAAATCATGACTAATACAATTGATACTTCTATAGGTCTCAGTCATTATCTTTGCTTTGCTGAAGTTAGGTCAAGTTTCCTATGACACCTAATGGTGTATCCAGCAGGCAGAAAATGCAACACACACACACACACACAATGAACTAGCCAAACTAACCACAAGGATTATATTCATATTGACTTTCTACTTCTCACTTTAGTGTTGTGAAATGCTTGGCTTTAGTTTTATGTTCTTTCATGTTCTTTCAAGAGAAGAATGTTCTTTCAAGAGAAGTACTCAGATCATGGTTATCTACACACATATATCACCTTGCATATGCCAACAGCCCCAGTGAAGGGGCTAAAATAAATGCAGACATCATATTTAATTTTAAAAGTCCAAACCATTGTAAATTCAGCCTTCTCAAACAGAAAATTGATCATAGCTAGCTTCCCTAAGTCTTGCTTTGAACATTTGTGAATTGGTTACAAGCTTAGGCACAGAATAAAAACAAGTAAGAATAAGCCACAAAGCTTTCACTTCTTGGAATTAGCAAACCAACATTAAACAGGTTTCTAAGCTGATGTTTCCTTCCCTTAACCAAGCCATGTTTTTTATTCACTGAATCAGTTCTGCATATCACATAAAACTGGGAAGAATAGGATATGGGAAACCAGAATACATACAACGTGAAATACAGCCACACAATATATCTCTTTAATAGAAAGGTAGCTTATAAATTTCTGGGAAGGAAAAATATGTTGTGTCATTGGGGAATGGTAAGACAAAACGTGTAAATAAAACAATGCAATACATCCTCATTGCAGGTAATTACTAGTTGTGTCGCTGTGACTTTAACCTTTTCTCCTTCCAATTTTCCCTCATGTGATTTCCTTTCAATTTTTAATGTGGCAATTCCACGCCGCTATTTTAATTTCTCATGGTTCATGGATTACGCTGAATCATAATGCCTTTCTTTAGTTCTGGGAGTGTAGGGTTGTAATCCATGATTGGTGGCTTGTTGAAATGCATCCACTCTGGAATATCTGCAGAGAAGATAAAAATAACACATGAGCAGACAAGGGGCTTCAATTACAGTTGTGTGTAGCATCTTTACTTTACGATAGTTAGCCCCGCAGATTAGACTATGTCAGTCCAACTAGTTCTGGCTCACTTAGCGTGCTACAGCTTAGCACTGCCCGTTGACCCACTCTTTGCACTCTTTGAGATTTGGGCAGCCTTGAAACTAAGAGAAAACACGAGTAATGAATTAGTAAATAATTATTTTTGCTTTACTGAAGTTAGGTCAGTTTCTAAGGCACAAAATTGGCGTGTATGCAAACACACATGCGTACAGACCTGATAACAAGGCTACAAATAGTCCTTGAGTTATGACTGCAATTGGGACCAAATGTTCTTTTGCTAAGCAAGGCCCTTGTTAAGTCAGCCACGCCCAATTTTGCAATTTTGTTTTACCCATGGTTATTAAGTGAATCTTTGCAGTTATTAAGTGATTCGTGTAGTTGTTAAACTTTCCCCCATTGGTTCTGCTTTTGCTGGAACCCGGTTGGGAAGGTCGCAAATGGCGATCACATGATCCCCGGACACGGCAACCATTTGTAAATACATGCTAGTTGTCAAGCACCTGAATTTTGATCATGTAACCATAGGGATGCTGCAACAGTTGTATATGTGAGGACCGGTTATAGCAGGGGTCCCCAACCTCCGATCCGTGGACCAGTATTGGTCCACGCCGTGCCAGAAACCAGTCCACGCAAACAAGCGAAGCTCCCATCCGCAGGATGTAGGCAGCATGCGAAAGCACGTTCCCACCAATCTCTGGGAAAACCTCTCTCCACGGAACCCATTCCTGGGGCCCATAAGGTTGGGGGCTGCCTTTGTACCTTTGTACAGTCGCTAAATGAGTGGTTATAAGTCAAGGACTACCTGTATCAGACAGTTCCAGATTTCACGACAGATCGGAGAAAAATGAAAAGACTGTCTCTGTCTTTCACACGGACATAAATTACTGTACAGCATACGCTCTATGAGCCCCTCCCCACCTCTCCAACCCCCTTCCTTTCAAATAAAGCAGGGGTGTCAAACTGCCCGCCCGCCGGCCGGTTGCATCACACAGAGGCCATGCCCAGCCCAGCTCCGGCAGTGCAAAAAAAGGCACGATATGTCGCGACATGTCCCCTGACGTGGCCAGTTTGACAACCGGGAAATAAAGGCTCAGCTTCTAAGTGTTTGTTCTATCTCTTTGCTTCTCTACAAGTGATGTATTATTTCACTCAAGTAAGATCTGAGGAAGGGCTGTGCAGTTGAGAGGCACATTAATGGCTGTGGTGAAACAATGGTGCAAATTGTTTCTCCTTAGTTCTAGGTTGCTTTTCTCCTTGATTAGTTTCCATCCATTGCTTCTTGTGCTGCCTTCTCCGAAGCACCTGAGGGCAGGTCAAGAAGCAAGGGATGGAAACTAATCAAGCAGAGAAACAGCCTAGAACTAAGAAGAAAGTTCCTGACAGTTAGAACAATTAGTGGAACAACGTGCCTCCAGAAGCTGTGAATGCTCCAACACTGGAAGTTTTAAAGAAGAGACTGGACAACCATTTGTCTGAAATGGTATAGGGTTTCCTGCCTGAGCAGGGGACTGGACTAGATGACCTCCAAGATCCATTCTATTCTGTTCTGTTCTGTTCTATTCTATTCTATTCTATTCTATTCTGTTCTGTTCTGTTCTGTTCTGTTCTGTTCTGTTCTGTTCTGTTCTGTTCTGTTCTGTTCCGTTCCGTTCCGTTCCGTTCCGTTCCGTTCCGTTCCATTCCACTCCACTCCACTCCACTCCACTCTATTCTAAATTTTGAATTGCCTAATCCTTCCCACTGCCTTCCATGGCCAGTATTGCTAAAGATACTGCATTGCATAATCCGATCCTTTCATGATACGAGAGGAAGGTCAAATCTGCTCCTTCAAATATGAGTACATATGAAGTTTTTCTCCCACTTCCTCAAGAAGCATGTTTACCAACCAGAATCCGAGTTACTGGATTCCTAGTATTTAGGTGCTGTTTAATTTTCCTTCTTTATTGGCACTCAAAAAAGGAAAAAAAGACTTGAAAAGGTTTGGAAAGAGCTGGCCATACCATAAATATTCTTACTTGGTGGCATGCACACAATGGGGGGGGTGTTGTGTACTTCGTTTGCATGCGAATGATGAAGACACATGGCGATGCTGAACAAATACTTTATTCTCCTTCTACAACAACCAAAACAAAAGCAAAAGGCACGCAGGCCTTTTTATATGGCCAGAAACCCAGACAGTGTCAACCAATAGGAACAGAGCGTTTTCGCGCCTTGCGCATGCGCGCAAGGCCAGCGCCGCTCTGTCTGGTCCCCGGGCAGCTTTTGGAATGCCTGGGACCAATGCAACGTCCCGAGCCTGCTTTTGCAGGCTCAGGACACAACAGAGGGTAATAACAATAACAATGATAATAATTTTTATTTTTTCCCTATATTCTGTTTTATTTTCTGTAAATTGTGAGTGAATATGTGGCTATATCAATTTTCCAAAATAAATAAATACATACCTATAATCAGACTGCTGAATTAACCTTGGTTCTGAGTTGTGTGAAACTTGGAATCATAAACCCACCAAATGGACTGGTTTTTATACAAAGAAGGTGGAGAGAAAAAGATTGGTCTTAATCATGCTTAGCCAAAGCATTTGAAAAGACCTTCCCCAATCTGGTGAAGGATGTGATATGAATGCAGCCGTCAATTTAAGAAAAAGACTCAAATTCACTCTCACGTTAAGCTCTAATATGGTGGTTTACTTTGGGCTTTATTTGTTACAGGAGTGCAATCCTGGGTGTGCCAGGTATGGAGGTTATGTATGCTGTATTTTGAATTTGCAGAAATGCCATAATTTATGTACCTGCTTCACACATCAGAAACACACAATAGCGGCATTTGCTTCAGGATGTCACCTGGTAGAGGTGAATCTGTTCCTTATCTTCAGTCTTTATGAGGCTCAGCGTGATATGTGAATCTAATCACTGTGGACTATAAGCCATACTTTATGCACAGGTAATCCTCAATTTATGACCACAACTGAGTTCAAAACTTCTGTTGAGTGAGACAACTGTTAAGTGAATTTTGCCCCATTTTAGGACCTTTCTTGCGCCAGTTGTTAAATGAATCACTGCAATTGTTAAGTTAGTAACACGGTTGTTAAGTGAATCTTTCTTCTCTATTGATTTTGCTTGTCAGAAGGTCACAAAAGGGGATCACCTGACCCCGGGACCCTGCAACCGTCATAAATATGGACTGATTGCCAAACGTCTGAATTTTGATCACGTGACCCCCGGGGATGCTGTAATGGTCATAAGTGAGAAAGATGATCATAAGCCACTTTTTCCAGTGCCATTGTAACTTTGAACAGTCACTAAATGAATTGTTGTAAATTGAGGATTACCTGTAGCTTGTTGAATCTGATGAATAGGTGGCATAAAGAATTTGCCATAAAGAAATAATAAACTGGTGTAAATAAATAGTAAAACACATTTTGCTTATCTGTAATTTGCAGAGTAAAGCACCATCAGTTGGGTTCACGCAGACTTACACATTCCTATAGTTTATAAATTACATTGGCTGGAGATTCAAATAACATGCTAAGCTTGAATGAAACTAGCCATATGAAGCCAACATGAGGTAGCAATGAAAGTGCTGGGCACACAAGGTCAGCCTTGAAAAATATAAAGGCATAATGTGATGCATGAATCCTAGCTAATTCCCTAAAAAGTCATTGGGATTTAAAAATGCTACAAAACCTTTATCTCTCCTTCTATTACTACTTGCAGAAAGAAATGGTCTATTATACCAGCATGATTGAAGCTTCTTTGGCAGTTGTATCACAAGGTAGGTACTAGGGTGTCTACATTCAGATGATCGCTAAAGTGGCATCCATCTCTCCCTGAGATACTGGCACAACTAAATGCTGGGTTACAAATAGAACATGGAATCATAGGATTGGAAGGGACCTCATTCTCACTATCAGAAAATTTCTCCTAACTTCTCTATTGGATCTCTCTTTAACAAGCTTCCACCCGTTATTTCTTTTCCTGCTCTCTGGTGCTTTGAAGACAGCCCCTCAAGTACTGGAAGGCAGCTATCATGCCCCCCCCCTCAATCTTTCTGTTTGATAGGTTAGACCAGGGGTAGGCAACCTTGGCTCTGTTATGACTCGTGGACTTCAACTCCCAGAATTATTTATTTGTTTGTTTGTTTGTTTGTTTGTTTGTTTGTTTATTGGATTTCTATGCCGCCCTATTCCAGGAACTCAGGGCGGCTCACAACATGGATAGAAATCTAACATTAAAATACTTTATAAGAAAAACCCCTTAATTAAAAAACAATCATCCAAACAAACATGCACACAAACATACATGGCTAGGGGCAAGATGTTAACTCCCAGAATTCCTGAGCCAGCTATGCTGAGGGGAAAGGGAGAGGTTTCCAAGCTGAGCCATGCTGGCTCAGGAATTCTGGGAGTTAAAGTCCACGAGTCATGAAGTGGCCTAGGCCTAGGCCAGAAGTAGGCAACCTTGGCTCTTTTATGACTCGTGGACTTCAACTCCCAGAATTCCTGAGCCAGCTATGCTGAGGGGAAAGGGAGAGGTTTCCAAGCTGAGCCATGCTGGCTCAGGAATTCTGGGAGTTAAAGTCCACGAGTCATGAAGTGGCCTAGGCCTAGGCCAGAAGTAGGCAACCTTGGCTCTTTTATGACTCGTGGACTTCAACTCCCAGAATTCCTGAGCCAGCTATGCTGAGGGGAAAGGGAGAGGTTTCCAAGCTGAGCCATGCTGGCTCAGGAATTCTGGGAGTTAAAGTCCACGAGTCATGAAGTGGCCTAGGCCTAGGCCAGAAGTAGGCAACCTTGACTCTTTTATGACTCGTGGACTTCAACTCCCAGAATTCCTGAGCCAGCATGGCTCAGCTTGGAAACCTCTCCCTTTCCCCTCAGCATAGCTGGCTCAGGAATTCTGGGAGTTGAAGTCCACGAGTCATAAAAGAGCCAAGGTTGCCTACCCCTGGGTTAGACATACCTAACTCTCCTCAACTGTTCATCATATGATTTAGCCTCTAGACCCTTCATTATCTTGGTTGCTTTTCTCTGCCCATTTTCTAGAGTCTTAGCATCTCTTGTATCATGGTGACCAGAACTGAAGCAGAAAAGCAATAAAGAACTAAACTCTAGAGACAACTAGCTGATCTTTTCAGATTAGCCCAAGTCCAGCAACTTCAAAACATATCTCTTCCCCTAGTCCACAGTCCACCTCTGCAAGAAAGTTGAGAGTTTGGTGAACTGGTGTAAGGAAAACAGCCTAGTTTTAAATACTGGAAAAACCAAAGAGAGCATTGTCGATTTCAGAAAAGGCAGGCACAGCCATACTTCTCTGTGCATTAATGATTCACTTGTGGAGATGGTTACCCGCATCAAATTCCTGGGTGTGCAGTTAACATGTAGGCTGGCTTGGTCACTCTGCAGCGAGACACTGGTGAAGCGGGCACAGCAGTGCCTGCATTTTCTGCATCATGTGAGAAAAGCACATCTTCCTTCTCCTATCCTTACTACTTTCTAGAGAGGGATGATCGAGAGCATCTTGTCATGCAGCATCACCATCTGGTTTAGAAGCATCACTGCTTCAGACAGGAAGGCGGTGCAGAGAGTGGTGAGAATGGCCGAAAAGATCATTGGCAGTTCCCTCCCTTCCATCCAGGACATGGCCCAGAAGCGTTGCTTGAGGAGGGTCCGTAAGATTGTCTGGGACGCTACACATCCTCCTCATGACTTGTTTTCCTTGTTCCCTTCTGGGAGGAGGGGCTTCCGTGGTATCCGAAGCAGAACATCCAGATTCAGTCACAGTTTTGTTCCATACAGTATTAACCTTATGAACTCTCAAGCTTCCTCCTTCCGCTATGTCAGTGTTTCTCAACCTTGACAATTTTAAGGCATGTGGACTTCAACTCCCAGAATTCCACAGCCAGCAACGCTGGCTGTGGAATTCTGGGAGTTGAAGTCCACATGCCTTAAAATTGTCAAGGTTGAGAAACACTGCGCTATGTATTCAAGTTGGACAGTGATTAGTATTTATATGTTGCTTATATGTAAGGGTGTAGGTCTATACATATGTTGTATATAGTGTGTTTAAATGTGTGTTATGTATATGTACACTTTGAGAGAAAGCAACTAAATTTCATTTTTAATATGTGCCATTGTGCCCACAGTAAAAAATGACAATAAAGGTTATTTATCTATCTATCTATCTATTAGTGGGGATTGTTTTTCTCACTGGCATGGGACACTTTTATGGAACATTTTAGGAATTCCACTAATTTATCCTGCATTAAAGCTGTAAGGATATTACCCTCAATACTAAAGCAGAACAGAGTTCAGGCATTGAGATCCCTCCCATTTCATACCAGCATATTTGTCAGACAGCTCAAGACCTGGAAGACTGCAGATTAACATAGCCTGGAAACATAGCCAAACCAACTGTATCTTAGAATCACCCAATGTTTCTCAACCTCGACCACTTTTAAGATGTGTGGACTTCAACCTTCATGATGGCAGAGGAATTCTGGGAGTTGAAGTCCACATATCCTAAAGTGGCCAAGGTTGAGACACATTGGCCTAGTTCAGGGGTCTCCAAAGTTGGCAACTTTAAGACTTGTGGACTTCAACTCCCAGAATCCCCCATGCTGGCTGGGTAATTCTGAGAGTTGAAGTTTAACTTTGGAGACCCCTGGACTAGTCTATCATATCAGAAGTCCCCAACCTTTTGGGCACCAGGGACCAGTTCCGTGGATAAAGGTTTTTCCACGGACTGAAGAGTGCCTGGTTTTATGTGCTGCCTGCATCCCACGGATGGGGCTTTGCTTGTTTGTGTGGACCGGTTGCTGGCATGCCACGGCCCAGTACAGGTCCACGGATCGGGGGATTGGGAACCCCTGTATTATATGACTCCAACCAGGACATCTACAGCACAGCTCAGTGTTGGGCAAAAAACAGGGCATTAGTTTTAGGATTTAGTATTGCACAGACACAGAGATATCCCAGAGAGAAAATTAGCCACAAAGATCAGCAATGATGTGTCTTTCTCTGCAAACTTCAGGTTTTGTGTACAACGGAATTAAAAACGAGCAGCTCTTTTCCACAGCTGTGGGAAACGCCTTCAAATGTCTCAGTAAGCAAATGGTGAGCTTGGCCAGCAACTTTCAACTGCAGGTTGCCAATTCCCAGCTTCAAGCTTTTGATATCGTAAACAACCAATTTGGAAAAGGTTAGTAAATGCAACCTTTGGGGGGGCGGTCCTATGAGTAAGAGTTTTCCTGCAAAGGAACATTTTCACACCATAGATCTTGGGCTAGATGCCAAGCGATGAAGATTTCACCGATTCTCTCTCAGTGTGCTGCATTTAATCCAAGCCAATTGATATGCATGCATATAAATATGTGCATAGGACTCCCGCCTTTAATAAATTCCCCAGTAGCCCCCCCCAAAGAACAAATGCTTTTATAATTTTCAGATGTACTGACCACCAGGAGGCAGCATTATTTATTCATTATTTTTATCATGCCTTTATGGTTTATATAAATAACTGAAGGGAACATATCCAACACACCTTCCTCCTCCTATTTTCATCACAACAACAACCTTGTGAGGCGGGTTGGGCTAAGAGAGAGTGACTGGCTGAAAGTCAGCCAACCAGCATTCATCCCTAAGGCGGGACTGGAACTCATGGTCTACTGCAGGGGTCTTCAAACTTGGCCCTTTTATGACTTGTGGACTTCAGCTCCCAGAATTCCTCAGCCAGCGTGCCTGGCTGGCTGAGGAATTCTGGGAGTTGAAGTCCACAAGTCATAAAAGGGCCAAGTTTGAAGACCTCTGGTCTACTGGCTTTCTAGCCTGGTGTCTTAACCACTAAACCAAACTGCCTCTTTAAAAGTTTCCCATAATTCAGATGATTTCAACTCATACAAAGATAACTTTTACATAGGGTGCTCACAAGGTCTGGGATAATTCTCTATAGCTTTATTTGACTATGATGAAAATCACCGTGGAATCATATGATGCTTCTTTATTGAAGTCTAATGTTCTTTTTCCCCCCAAATTGCAGAAGAGGAGTGCACTTTGGATAGAAACAAGAGGCTGATCCCAGCAACAATTGGCTTCAGTCTGTCGGGATTAATCATCATCATCCTGTTCTCCTGTGTGCTTTATAGAAGGAAAACTCACTCTGGATACAGCCGTATCTGAATCCCGAAGTTTATTTATGAATGGGTCTAGAGCAGGGGCCTTCAAACTTGGCCCTTTTATGACTTGTGGACTTCAACTCCCAGAATTCCTCAGCCAGCCAAGCTGGCTGAGGAATTCTGGGAGTTGAAGTCCACAAGTCATAAAAGGGCCAAGTTTGAAGGCCCCTGGTATAGAGCAACAAATGATAAGAACAGCAAGAATGGGGGATTCTACTTGCTTTGCTGTGTCAATCAGATATGCCAATAGCAGTTGAGCATCTTTAAATGATTTTTAAATTTCTGACACTTTTAACAATCAGAAATTAATCAGCTCAATGCATGAGCATACATGTCTATTATCTATATACAACAGCAGCAAAGTATTTATTTGCTTGGGCGTTATTGGTTTTTTTTTAATTCACTTGCATGTATTTGCAATTGTAATCCATGAATTCAATTAAGATTAATACTGTAGTAATAATGTGTGTGTCCCTTTATCGCAATTTATCAGACAGATCTGTCTGCAGTAGACACATTGTAAGGGATGCTTAGGCAAAAACTTCAACAAACATTATGCTCTGCATTTTAATAACAGTTTTGTCACACATTGAGGGCAAGACAAGAAGCAACGGGTGGAAGTTTATCAGAGGGAAATTCAACCTGGAACTAAGGAGGAATTTCCTGCCAGCAAGAACAATTAATCAGTGGAACAGCTTGCCGCTCAGAGTTGTGGGTGCTCCAACACTGGAAGTTTTTAAGAAGAGACTGGAGAGCTATTTCTCTAGGATGGGATAAAGACTACTGTCTTGAGCAGGGGGTTGGACTAGAACAGGGGTTCTCAACCTTGGCAACTTTAAGACTTGTGGACTTCAACTCCCAGAATTCCTCAGCCAGCAAAGCTAGCTGAGGAATTCTGGGAGTTGAAGTCCACAAGTCTTAAAGTTGCCAAGGTTGAGAACCCCTGGACTAGAAGACTTTCTTCCAGGCCTATGAGTCAATGGTTTTATGACTGAAATTAATTATTTTACATTACTCCTTAGTTTAGGGATAGGATGTCAGCCCTTCTCTAGTTTCTGAATGTAGGATATTTTCAAAATTAACCCCATGCCAACTTATCACTCACAGATCATTATTTCACATCTGCTGCCAACTTCAAGTTTATAATAATGAGTGGATACACCCTTTATACCAGCGGTTCTCAACCTATGGGTCGCGACCCCATTTGGGGTCGAACGACCGTTTCGCGGGGGTCGCCGGACACCGCGGTCCGCCATTTTGTTTTGTGTTTTTTTTGTTTTTTTGCCCGTCGTGCGCGCGCCGCGCATGCGCGGTTCGGGCTGTCGCACGCGCACCGTGCATGCGCGGATCGGCGCGCTGCACATGCGTGGATCGGGCCATCGCGCACGTGCTGCGCATGCGCAGATCGGGCCGTCGCGCGCGCGTGTGCGGCGCAGGACAGGGTCGCGGCGCGCATGGGCGGCGCAAGTGGGGTCTTAACCTGAAAAAGGTTGAGAACCACTGCTTTATACTAAGTCATGACTTCATCATGGCTTACTGAGTAGCCATTAACTGGCTTAGTAATAAATACTGGTTTATAAAACAGGCTGGTTTTTTTTCCACATTGTGCTGAGCTAAAACCAAAACCATGTTATGGCATATCATAGCACAGTGGTGGCGAACCTATGGCACATGCCAGAGGCAGCACTCGGAGCCCTCTCTGTGGGCATGCACACCATCACCCCAGCCCCACCTCATCCACTGCCCCCTTCTCCCCAGCAGCCCCCCCAGAGGAGAGTTACCCCCAGGTGCGGCCCGCGCGGAACAGCACAGCCAAGCACATGGCAGCTGGGCAGCAGATGATGCGGTGGGGCATGGGCGAAGGGCGTGGCCACCATGGCGCTGCAGGGCTGCCTGGGTGATCTGCAGCGGGCCGTGGATGGCCCTGAGGGCGGGCGGACTGAGGGCGGAGCAGGGTGGGTGGAACGGGGGCAGGCCAGGGGTGGGGCAGTGTTTGGGCACTCGGTCTCTAAAAGGTTCGCCATCATTGCCATAGCATGTGAATTCAACCACCTCTGCAGGCTTTCTCACATACAGATTGTTGCTTCACAATATGCTTGGCCAGAATGCTTAGATTTGTAGCTCACTGCATTGTACAAACCCAGGAATCTGAAATACTTAAATAAGCCATGTTTCAGTTAACCACAGATTGGTTCAAAATGCATTATCTGTCTCATGTAATTCAAGCTACCTCAGGGGTTCTCAACCTTGGCAACTTTAAGACTTGTGGACTTCAACTCCCAAAGCTGGCTGAGTAATTCTGGGAGTTGAAGTCCACAAGTCTTAAAGTTGCCAAGGTTGAGAACCCCTGAGCTACCTAATCTGATTTTCAAACTGATGAAACATAGAATGGAAAAGGCCAAGCAAATTCTGCTAATCAGTTACACAGCCTTGTTACACAGAATTGTATTTACTGGTATTAGAGGTTACACAGTCTTGTATTTACTGGTATTTTATCAATTATTCCTTATTCAATAAAAAGTATAACCTCCCTGCAGCTCAGCCTAAATTTTCTTGGCAGAGAATAGAGGTGATCTGCCACTCCTTTGTTTTGAGATGTGTTTTGGACTTCTGACGCTCAGAAAAAACATTGTAATAAAAGACAATGGTTTTCCAAGTCAACTTTTTCTGCACAAAATATTCCTCTTTAGGCAAATTTTAGCTTTCAAAAGTTGTGAGATGCTTGTTTTTCAGGTGCTTTGTCTAAACCAGGGGTCTTCAAACTTGGCCCTTTTATGCCTTGTGGACGTCAACTCCCAGAATTCCTCAGCCAGCATGCCTGGCTGAGGAATTCTGGGAGTTGACGTCCACAAGGCATAAAAGGGCCACGTTTGAAGATCCCTGGTCTAAATTGTAGGGAAACTAGAAGTACATTGCAATTACAAGCTATTTCTTTTGGTGTCTAAGAACATTGCCACTGCCTTGTAGCCTCCTAGCATTTGCATTTTTTATATTTACCTTTTTTTTTACTTGGAAGTTTTAATCTGATTTTAATTTATGCTTTTATTTATGTGTTTATATGGTTTTATTATGATGTTGTAAACAATCCAGAATTGTTTAGATGAGATGGCTGGTATAGAAATTTAATTAATTAGTTTTTCTGTTTACAGTAAACAGTACTGTTTACAACCTCAGTACTGTTTCCAACATTTCATTTTTTTTCTACACACGCCAAAGCTTTGTTCCTTTATTGGTGCTATTTGTTGTTGTTAGTTGCGAAGTCATATCCGACCCATCGCGACCCCATGGACAATGTTCCTCCAGGCCTTCCTGTCCTCTACCATCTTCTGGAGTCCATTTAAGCTCACACCTACTGCTTCAGTGACTCCATCCAGCCAACTCATTCTCTGAGGCTACACTGAATTTTCTTCACATCAAATAATGTAGCCCAAATATCTATGCACAATCTGGATTCTGAGATGACAATGCTAGTCAGAAAAATATGTATTTGTAAAAGGAAAAAAATTCTGTTTCAAAATTTTCTGGAAGGCTAATTTATGGTCCATGTCTTGCATCCATTACCAACCAGATCCAAACATGGTTAGTTTTCAAAGTCAGACAACTACTGCCACCTACTGAGGCTTGGTGAAGATGGTGGATCAGGTACCTTCCTAAGAGAAGGTAGTGGCCAGAATACTATAAATCTACTTAGTTAAAAACAAATCTCAAACTCCAAAAGATGGAGGGAAACGTTTACAAAATAGCTTTAAATTCATAGCCCAAATTTTTTGCCCCTAATAATTATGAGTTTTCATTCCCAGTACTTTTCTCTGAAGAAAAAAATGCTCTATGTACAGAATCTTCCAAGAGGCCAAAAACAGAATTCAGAATCCTCAGATTAGACACATCTCTGTGCTATGATTCCCATCAATAAAATGGGCCATCTATCCGGACCCTGAAAGTGGGGGGCCTGTCCTTGGGAGGAGCATTCCCCCCCTCCCACACACACACAATTTATGTTGCTGCCATTCTGATGATGTCCCCAAACTCTTTAAAAATACAGCTGTTCTCCCAGGTCTTGAGAACATAGAGATACATCTGATGGGTGTATTTTTTCCACATGAAGTTTGTTTTTTTTCTAGACACACAGGGCTTATTTTATTGTTTTTTTTTCTCCAGATCATTTTGGAATTGGGCAGCCTTTAAAACTAACTGATCTATCCGTACACAGCTAGACTACAATGGAGCACAAAATTTCCACTGCTAAGCAAGACACTTGTTGAATTTTGCCCCATTTTAAGACCTTTTTGCTGCAAGTAAGTGAATCACAGCAGCTGTTAAGTGAGTCATGAAGTCATTAAGCAAATCCAGCTTCCCCCATTGATTTTGCTTGTCAGAAGCCAGCTGGGAAGGTTACAAATTGGGATCAGATAACCCTGTGTTGAAGGAAAAAGTCTTCATCATGGTTCAGTCCAAGCCGGGGATAAACAACATGGCGACTGCTTTAGAAAGAAGGTTGCAGTTTATTGAAGAGGAGAGCCAGACAGAAAGATGTTTCTGGCAGGAAAGAGGAGAGAAAAAAAAGGGTCTGAGCACATGTAGGGAGTGGGCTTTTATACCCTCTGGAGTCTTTTGTTTTGAGTTGTTTCCTGTTCCTGTGGCATGAACTTTGACCTGAGTCTGAGCGTGCTTTTCTGGTATTCTGATGGTGATGGGTTAATCCTATTATGTCCCAAAGGTCATATCCTGCTTCCCTGGTGCTGGTTGAGGAATTCTGGGAGTTGAAGTCCACAAGTCATAAAAGGGCCAGGTTTGAAGAAACTTCCTATTTATAAGTCCATACGCCCAATCCATCAATTTCAAGCCTGTTGCTGATACCTACGCAAAGGATGCGAAGTGTGGCACCCTTAACACTTTGCCAAAGGGCGTTCTTGACTTATGAACTCAACTGAGCCCAACATTTCTGTTGCAAAGTGAGATAGTGGTTAAGTGAGCTTTGCCCCACTTTACAACTTTTCTTGCCACAGTTGTTAAGTAAATCACTGCGGCTGTCAATTTAGTACACAGTTGTTAAGTGAATCTGGCTTCCCCATTGACTTTGCTTATCAGAAGGTCACGAGAGGGGATTGCCTGATGATCCCAGGACACTGCAACCCCTCATAAATATGAACCAGTTTTCAGTGCCTTCTAGCTTTGAATGGTCACTAAGCAAATAGGGTGCAAGTTGAGGTCTACCTGTGTTGTTTCTCTGGGCCACATATGTGTGCATATGCGTGCAAGTTGAGGTCTACCTGTGTTGTTTCTCTGGGCCACATATGTGTGCATATGTGTGCATATGCATAACTGATTTTATTTATTTTTGTTAAGTTTATGCAGTGTATATTGGAAGTGGTTACCTTTTGAGAGCTGTACGCAATGAAATCTTATTTTAATATATGCGGATTAGTGTACATTTAAACTGACAATATTCTATTCTATTCTATTCTATTCTATTCTATTCTATTCTATTCTATTCTATTCTATTCTATTCTATTCTATTATTCTATTCTATATTCTCTCTTCTCTTCTAATTTTCTATTTTCTATCTCGGGAACTGGGTTCACCCAAGCCATCGATTCCAGGCCTCTCGCCAACGCCGGTGCAAGGAGAGCGAATCTTGCTTGGCCGGGAGGGGGGGCTGCTTTAGAAGCGCCCCCAACTCCTTCCTCGCCTTTGCCAAAGCCCTGCACAAACCCAGTTAGAAAACTGGCTAACCAGACCTATCTTCAATGGGAAGGAAGCCATGAGGATAAAAAACACGGGGCTGGGCTGGGCAGGGTAAGGCGGGGCAGCGGCAGCTGGAAAAGCCCCGGACGGGGCGCGCCCTGCTTTTGTCCTTGGCGAAAGTTGAGAAGTTTTCCACCGGCTGGGAAGCTACCCGGCATCTCCGCCGCTTCCTCCGCCCGAGCCCAGCCTCCTTTCCGAACTCGCTGATAGGCCCAAACGCCGTCGCTAGCCCGGCTCTAGTCCCCGCCTGTCTTCAGCTCCGGCGCAGCGATGGCGGCCTCGGCCTTGGCGCTGGGCGGCGAGGGGCCACGGCAGCTCCGGCAGAGCCTGTGAGTGCGCCGGGCGAGGAAGAGGGGCGCGGGCGGGAAGCCCCCTCCCCGACTCCGTTCGGGGTTCCCACGGGAGGCTGGGAGAGGAGAAGGCCGCTTTCCCCCTTCGGGTGGGGAGCTCCGCGCCTGTGCCGAGCCGCCCGCTTGCAGGGCGCCACCGTTTGGCTGGCGGTCTCGAATTAAAGGGGGACCCCGCCGTCCCCCTTCCTGGAGTGGGAGGAATGTTTTTGAGGTCGCCCTTTGTAACTGCTGCTGGAAATCAACCTGCACGTTTGGATTTGGGTCTGACGCGCGTCTGGGCTTTCACGCGGCCTCTCCCCCACATAACATGGAGCAACTGGAGCATGGCTAAATGTCTGTGGAGATTCCCAGTCATCCAGGTCATGGTTGTGCCAAAGGTACTTTTTCAAGAGGCAACTGGACTTCCTTGTTTTTCTTTGAAGACCTTTCGCCTCTCATACCAAGAAGCTTCTTCACCTAACAGCTGAAGAAGCTTCTTAGATGAGAAGCGAAATGTCTTCAAGCAAGGAAGTCCAGTTGCCTCCTGAAAAAGCACCTTTGGGACAACTGGACCACTAGTGGTAATAGGTGATTTGTCATTTGTCAGCTGTTTGTCCCCGACATATGGCAGAAATTGCCTCCACTGTATTGCAAAAGGGGATCTTGTCCAACCCCCTGTTCAAGGGGGAGACCTTATATACCATTTCAGACAAGGGTTGTCTAATCTCCTTTTAAAAAGCATTGTTGTTCTTTGAGAAGGGCTGTATCATGCCTGGGGAATTGTGTTCACACAATACACTGAACTACAAAGTGAATCCTCTCTAGAAGCAAGCTTGAATTTCCCCCAGGAACTACAGGGTTGGATCCAGGTTGTTCCCTTGTCAACAGTATAGAATGGATTTGCCAAAGCTGCTTTTGGGATTTTGTCAAATCTCCTGGTGGTCTCCCATTCAGGTTTGAACAAGCTCTCATCCTTGCTTAGCTGTCCCAAGTTCACACAAGGTCGCTTTTTTTTAATGTTATCTTCTGCAAGCTGATTTAGGAATGGGTCAAAATGTTATTTGAGCTCCAAAAATGTGTTTATTGAGAAAAACAGTAGTAGAACTAACAATGGGAAAGTATATTACACAAACCAGAGTTAATGGTTGGAGCTGCTGGCAAGGGGTGGAGTCTTTGAATGTTTCTGGAATATCTTATGCCTAGAAAATGTTTGTAAATCATTCCTTCGGTACTTTTTGGAGTGTCAGTGGGCTAACTTAAGAATGCAGCTAGTCCTCAACTTACGACTACAGTTGAGACTAGAATTTCCATCGTTAAGCAAAAGTGGTTGTTAAATTAATCACACCCAGTTTTATGATCATTAAGTGAATCGGCTTCTCTTATTGATTTTGCTTGTCAGAAGCCGGCTTGTAAGGTCACAAATGGCAATGGTGCAATTTATACCAATTTACAATGGTGTAAATACATGCCACTTGCCAAGTGTGCAAATAATGATCACGTGGCTGCGGGGATGCTGCAATATGACTATTCAACAGAACTGAAAAAAATTATTTATAACCAGTCCTTGCACTTATAAGGACTGGTTATAAATCATTTTTTTCAGTTCTGTTGTAGCTTTAAATGGTCGCTAAATGAATATTAAATTCCTGTTTGGATTTTTGACAATGTTCTTTTCCTTTCACAGAAAATGGCTTTGGGCTTTGTGTACCAGAGAATATTCTTTTGTAACAGGTAAATTATTTGGCTCATTTTCTTTATGGGAAATTTTCTAGATTTTTTTTATGATTAACATATCTATAATACCTAGAAAATGAACTTGCAGTCAGATAAAAATAATGACATTATTCCGGCATTCTGCTCTGCAAGTTAGTAGTAACAGGATATTGGCATAATTATTGCAGACCTTGAAATGCTTTTTATTTGAAAAACAGGTCAAAGGAATATCGAGAAAGTCCTCGTGGCAAACCGAGGAGAGATTGCCTGCAGGGTGATGCGGACAGCCCGAAAGATGGGGGTGAAGTCGGTGGCAGTTTACAGTGAGGCTGACCGGAATTCAATGCATGTAGCCATGGTAAAACTCATCAGCTGACACTCTTAAGGACTGAACTTAAAGGAGCCAAATTATGGAGCCAAATAATCTTGAATGAATAATGCGTTCACTTATCATACTTGGTGATATTGTAGTTGGCTTGCTTTAGAATGCTCACAGTACAGTTAGACCTCAACTTAAAGCCATTTGTTTAGTGACTGTTCAAAGTAACAACAGCACTGAAAAAAGTAACATGACTGTTTTTAATCTAAATGATCTTTGCAGGATCTCCATGGACATGTAATTAAAATTTGGACACTTGGCAATTGGTTCATGTTTATGACAGTTGCGGTGTCCTGGGTCATGGGATCACCTTTTGTGGCCTTCTGACAAGTGAAATCAACAGGGAAACCAGATTCACTTAACAACCACATTTTTAACAACTACAGTGATTCATTAACAGCTGAGGCAAGAAAGATTATAAAATGGGGCAAAACTCATTTAACAATCATCTTGCTTAGCAATATACATTTTGGGTTCAATTGTGGCCGTAAGTTGAAGACTACCTATATGCAAACTTAATCATGGTGGTTTGCACAATGTTTAGAAGACAATAAGTTCAGGCTTTAAAATAATCATGGCTTAGCTCAGTGTTTTTCAACCTTGGCAATTTAAAGATATGTGGACTATTACTCCCAGAATTCCTGCATTGCTGGCTGGGGAATTCTGGGAGTTGAAATCCACATATCATTAAGTTGCTAAGGTTGAAAAATACTGTAATTCAGTGCATAGGGTTTAATCACGTTTCAGATCTAAATAAAGCAATGTTTATAATCAGTATTCAAACTTTAATGTGAAGTCCTATGCAAGGGGTGTCCACAGCAGTGGTCAAAAAAATCAAGATGGTGGCTTTGAAGAATTGAAGCCCTGTCTCTGTTTTTTTAACCAGTGTTAGCTCACAAATTATAAAGGGTTGGGCCTTTATTAGCATGGTTCAGCTGCCATTTTGTTAAGCTACCTTCTAACTAATCCAGTTCAACCCTCTACTGCCTGAGTTTGTACTTCAAAGATGTATCAAAATATTGTGGAAAAATTAGCCTGAAACATAACACCATAATAAAATGAAGGCGTTTTCTTGTAGGCTGATGAAGCCTATTGCATTGGCCCAGCACCAGCTCAGCAGAGTTACTTATCCATGGAAAAAATAATACAGGTGGCCATAAAGTCTGCAGCACAGGTACAGATTCTGCTTTGTATCAACTAATTTTTTACCTAAAATTGGGTTAGTGCAACATAACATAAGAGTCTGTGTGTAAGAAACTAAGCTCACACATTGCAGTCTTTGATATTCTGATTTTTTTTAAAAAAAAAGTTTAATTTTAATCAGCAATTCTCCTATTTTAAATGGTCTCATTTCCCACAAATTTCGTTAAATATTCTGCTAATGCCCCAACTCTTTCTGTGGTTAAGCTCTGTGCCGTAATATGCCTGCTAATTGTAGAGGTTCAGCCATCCTAACAACATGTAACTATGCTACTATTCCATAGGTATTTTAAGTGCAGCAGAAGGATAGTGCCTGGATGGCTTTGCGGATCACTCATAGCAATTGATCAGATTTTTTACTGGTCACATACAGTGGCAATTGTTAGGTGGGCGTAGTGGGCACTAACTAACCTTTGCATTCTCCTATTGGTCAGCTGAAGAAATGACCAATTGATGATAGTATTCTGAAGTCGGTGGCAAATTATTTGAAGACACATCTTTGCCGACAGGCCTGGGGCAGTTAACACCTTGCCCCAGCCAGTGTATGTTTGTTTGCATGTCTGTCTTGGATGATTGGTTTTTAATTAAGGGGTTTTTATAATGTATTTTAATGATAGATTTCTTTATGTTAGTATCCATGTTGTAAGCCGCCCTGAGTTTTTGGAATAGGGCGGCATAGAAATCTAATTAAATAAATAAATAAAGGGAAAAGATTGCAAGTAGCTTCAATCTGCTTTTGAGAGGTTGGCAAACGGAAGCAGCAGTGCAGAAATTTCTGCATTTTGGAGGTCAGATGCAGCTTCTGTAGACCTGCTAGAACAGCAGAAGCATCAAGGAGCCTTAAAGCCTCACACTCTGCCCTCGATATTTCCTCTTTTAGGCTATCCATCCAGGCTATGGTTTCCTATCCGAAAACACAGAATTTGCTGAATTGTGTAACCAAGAAGGGATAATTTTCATAGGTCCTCCTTCGTCTGCAATCAGAGATATGGGCATTAAGAGGTATTCTGTGTTATTGCATGGCTAAATTTATTATGAAGAGATTCTTTTGTTGGAACTACTAAATTGTTCCTTGTATTTGACTTGGGCTGCCCTCTTTGGTAAATGCAGCAAATTGACCCTTCGATCCTTTAATATTCTGAGAATTATGGTCTCCAATGAAATAGGGTCAGCGCAGAACACCCAAATGTAATACAGGTAGCCCTTGACTTACAACAGTTCATTCAGTGACCATTCAAAGTTACAACAGCACTGAAAAAAGTGACTTATGACGATTTTTCACACTTGGGACCATTGCAGCATCCCCACGGTCACGTGATCAAAATTCAGACACTCGGCAACTGATTCATATTTATGACGACTGCAGGGTCCCGGGGTCATGTGATCACCTTTTGCGACCTTCTGACAAGCAAAGTCAATGGTTAACAACTGTGTTATTAACAGCTGAAGGCGTTCACTTAAATGGGAGTAGATAAATAGGTACCACTTCAGAGGTAAGATAACCATGCTCCATGATGTCATGTTGGCCACATGACCGTAGAAATTTCTTCGGACAGCCCTGGCTCAATGGCTTTGAAATGGAGATGAGCACTGTCCCCTAGAATCGGCAACGATCAGCAGAGTAAAATCCACAGGGGACTGCTTTATATAATTTAATTGAGGTTAAATTAGAGATGGAAAGGGAAGAAATCAAGATGTAATATTGGTTGATTTACAGGCATCAATCAGTCTTGACACTTGGTGGAGCCATAGATTTTCCCCTTGATCAAAATGGTGGAGCCATAGATTTTCCCCTTGATCAAAATTTCTCAATACTGTAAGGCCCTTTTAGGACTTGTGGGCTTCAGCTGGCTGAGGAATTCTGGGAGTTGAAGTCCACAAGTCCTAAAAGGGCTGAGTTTGAAGACCCCTGCTGTAAGGAAAGTGCATCAGTTGAAAGAAAGGTGGGTTGTGAGAGTGAAAAGCTTTCTTGCCCGGTTCCTTCTGTTGTTGACACTGAACATGAAGGTGTGTTCCCTTGAAGTACTTCTAAGGCCATCATGTCGGCGGCTGGAGTTCCTGTGGTGGAAGGTTACCATGGTGAAGACCAGTCGGATAGGTTTCTGGAAGAGCAAGCCAGAAGGATCGGCTACCCAGTTATGATCAAAGCTGTCCGTGGAGGTGGAGGAAAGGTAGCATCCATTGGATGATATTTCATCAATTAGTTTGCAGTTTGTTGCATCTCTGCTTAGGACAGAGGTAGGCAACTTTGGCTCTTTTATGACTCGTGGACTTCAACTCCCAGAATTCTGGGAGTTGAAGTCCACGAGTCATAAAAGAGCCAAGGTTGCCTACCCCTGGCTTATGATATAATCTCCTACCTCTGAATTGGTGCAGGAGTTAATCTGTGTGCTCACAGTACATTCATGCTGGCTTAGGAACTCTGGGATTGTAGTCCACAAGCCTTAAAGTTGCCAAGTTGGGAGACCCCCCCCCACAATAAACATGTTTAAATACAGGTAGTCCTCGACTTAAAACAGTTCATTTAGTGACCATTCAAAGTTACAACGGCACTGAAAAAAAGTGGCTTATGACTCTTTTTCATACTTATAAGTGTTGCAGCATTCCCATGGTCACGTGATTAAAATTCCGCTTGGCAACTGACCCATATTTACGAGGGTTGCAGGGTCCCGGGGTCATGTGATCCCCTTTTGCGACCTTCTGATAAAGTCAGTGAGAAAACCAGATTCACTTAACAACTTGTTACTAACTTAACAATTGCTGTGATTCACTTAGCATCTGTGGCAAGATATGTCGTAAATGGAGCAAAATTCACTTAACAGATGTCTTGCTTAGCACAGAAATTTTGGGTTCAGTTGTGGTCATAAGTCAAGGACCACCTGACCATTTGTTAAACAAGCTGGACGTGGATAAGCAATCACAGTATATAATTTATTTTGTTAACATGATGCTAACCCAAAACTGACTTAAGGGTTCCTGTTGCTTGTGTGAACTGAGTGTAGATTGTTGTGAAAGAACACACTCATGTGCAACAATGGACTATAAATAAGCCTGGGGGAACCAAGTTGTAGACTGCAAAGTTGCATTGCATTTTATCACTTGGTTTTTATTTTTATGTATGTTGCCATCTATTTTTAATAAGTTTAGAAAGCCAAAGATGAATTGATTTTGCAGTCTCATCTCAAGTGCCCTACGTAGCCCTTAAAGAATTTTTATAAAATATAGGCACCAGGTCAATCCTTCTTTATGGCTACCAGGAATATAAATAATCTATGTATGTGTGTGTGTGTGTGTATAACTTTTTTTCCAGAGTAATTTATTTAATTCTTTTGCTAATATTAGTTTTATCATGGATTTCCCCTAGGGAATGAGAATAGCATTTACTGAAAAAGAATTTCAGGAGCAATTAGAATCAGCTCGAAGAGAAGCAAAGAAGTCTTTTAACGATGATGCCATGTTGATAGAAAAGTTTGTTGACAATCCAAGGTAACACAACAATCTTTTGGGCAGCTCTTTATCACCCCCTTTGATAGCTCCACTACTACGCAGGAAGGACATTGTAGATGATCTTGAAGAAAATATGCAGCAACCGTTTATAGAACGTAAGCAGTGTCAGCCATACAAGGTAGGCCAGACAGGAAACAACAACAGATTAATGGAGTTGGAAGGGACCTTGGAGGTCTTCTAGTCCAGCCCACTGATCAAGCAAGAAACGCTATACCATTTCAGACAAATGGTTGTCCAGTCTCTTCTTAAAAACCTCCAGTGTTGGAGCATTCACAACTTCGGGAGGCAAGCCGTTCCACTGATTAATTGTTCCAGCTGTCAGGAAATTTCTCCTTAGTTCTAAGCTGGTTCTCTCCTTGATTAGTTTCCATCCACTGCTTTTCGTTCTGCCTTCAGGTACTTTGGAAAATATTTATTTTTATTCATTTTGTAAACTTTTATACCGCCCCTCTCCCGTAGGACTCAGGGCGGTTTGCAGCCAAATTAAAACATAACAATAATAATAATAAATATTTAAAACTGAATTAAATTACCTAGGCTGTCACTAAAAACCAAATTAAAATCCCATACTAAAACCCTAACTACTTTATTTAAAATTTACGTAAAAAAAACCCCGAGGAGCTCTAGGCCAGGCCGGCTTGATTGAAGAGATGAGTCTTCAGTTCTCTTCTGAAGGTGCGGAGATCATGACACGTCCGGAGTTCCAGGGGGAGCTCGTTCCGCATCGTCGGTGCCCCCACAGAAAAGGCTCTCCCCCTGGGCGCCACCAGCCAACATTGCTTAGCCGATGGCACCCTGAGGAGGCCCTCCCTGTGGGAGCGAACTGGTCGGTGGGAGGTAGATTGACCCCCTCTTTTTTGTGTCGATCCCTTAGATATTGGAACATAGCTGTCATGTCAGCCCTAGTCCTTCTTTTCATTAGACTAGACATACCCAATTCCTGCAACTATTGTTCGTATGTTTTATCCTCTGGGCCCCTAATCATCTTTGTTGCTCTTCTCTGCATGGCTAGATGAGCCAATTCTACTTTATTGAAGGTTACATTAATAGAATCTTGCACGTTTGAAAATATCTCTCTCCCTGGGAACAATTTACAACCCCCAAACTAAGAATGGTTTCTTCTGAGCTCTTGCCCTCCTTACATTCTTGCTGTGGACTTAGCTGCCTTTCATCTAACTGTTCTCTTGATGGTGTCTCATTGCCCTGCTAAGGTCATTCCCACAAAGCATTGCAGCTTACCCCTGGAAAATAGGAAAGCATGAGAAAGAAACATGGTATTGCCAGCGTTGATTCTCTTTCATATTAAAAGGGAAGAAAAAAGAAATATCTTCGGGATGTCAGGATTCCATTTTTACAGCAATATTCATAAAGTTCTAGAACAGCGGTTCTCAACCTATGGGTCATGACCCCATTTGGGGTCGAACGACTGTTTCACAGGGGTTGCCAAACACGGCAGTCCCTCATTTTCCCCCCCCATTTCCCCTCGGGCCGTCACGCACACGCCGCGTATGCGCGATTCGGGCCGTCATACCGCACATGCGCGGTTCGGGCCATCGCGCGCGCCACACATGCACGATTTTGCCCGCCGCGCATGCGCGGTTCGGCCCGTCACGCACGCGCATGCGCATGCAGGCCATTGAGCCGCACATGCGCGGTGCAGGTCGGGGTCATACCGCGCATGGGCGGCGCAGGTGGGGTCTCGGCCTGAAAAAGGTTGAAAACCGCTGTTCTAGAATCTAGATTCTTGTGCCTTTTTTTTCTGACTTGGCCTTCCTTGAAGGGCTGACATAAATATCTATGCGATAAGCCGTAAAATGCATGAAGGCAATTGAAAAAAAAAACAAAAAAAAGAAAATTGTTCCACATCCTCTCATCCAAATAGCAAACTGAAAATCCCAGTTTTGACACATTTGAGGTATGGATTCCTTCCCTCCTCATAATATATTTAACGCCATGAGGCTTATTCATTTTCTGCTATCTTCATTTCTATATCTAAAAAATTAAAGTATCTCCAAAGTATCTGATGGATTTTGTTAGTCATGTTAAAAAATTAAAAAAAAATTGGGATTAGGTATAAGCATCGATGGACAATATTATGGTCCCACTTAACAAATTTTAAAATGTGAAACAGGCACGTAGAAGTTCAGGTGTTTGGAGACCAACATGGCAATGCCGTCTACCTGTTTGAAAGAGATTGCAGTGTACAGAGAAGACATCAAAAAATTATTGAGGAAGCCCCAGGGGTAAGTAGTCAGCTCTTGAAAGATAATTCAAGTAGCCATGATTCTTGTGTTTACTGTGTTAGTGTAATGTTTGTTTTTATGCATGCTGTTAAGGCAGTCTCAGTCCAGTATTTCTGCAGAAAATAATACCTTTTTCAAGGTCCTGAAATTCTCAAAGCATATTAATTTTCTTTGTACCGTACTGAACAGAGTGCAGTTTCCTTACAAATGCAGCTATCCTTCCTTTGTTTTTATTTATTTTTATTTATTTTCCGATTTCTATACCGCCCCTCTCCCGAAGGACTCCGGGCAGTGTACAGCCCGAAATTAAAAACATATAAATATACAAATTAAAATAATTAAAAATAAATTAAACAATTTGGCCATAAATCCCATTTAAAACCCAATACATTATAGATCTTAAAAATAACTCAATCCCCTAAAACAATTTTAACCTTGCTGGAACCGGAGCTTCTATGCCAGGCCGGCCTGTCGAAAAAGGAATGTTTTCAATTCCCGACGGAAGGTACGTAAATCCGTCATCGTACGGAGTTCGGGGGGGAGCTCGTTCCAAAGCGTAGGAGCTCCCACAGAGAAGGCTCTCCCCCTGGGGGTCGCCAGCCGACATTGTCTGGCCGACGGCACCCTGAAGAGGCCCTCTCTGTGGGAGCGTACCGGACGGCGGGAGGTATTTGCTAGCAGTAGGCAGTCCTGTAAGTAGCGTGGAAGGGCTTGCTTTTTTTTTTAGAAAGTTCTTACTGGCTTTATTTTCTGCCTCATGTGTTCCTAACATGCATTTAAATGGTTATGATGTCTCAGCATAAGTTGGGCTGAACTATGTTGCCCATTATTTGCAAGTCATTTGTATATTTTGAATGTTTCATATACGTTAAGCTTTCTGTCAATATATACTACTTCAGTTAAAAGAATTTAACGTTGCTCTTTCCAAAATGCTGGAAAGTTGATGAAGTTGAGTTAATTGGGACTGTAATGGGATTTAAATGGCTATTAAGAAATACAGGTAGTCCTCAGCTTAACCAGCTGTTTAGCAACTGTTCAAAGTTATAATGGGCGTACCTTGGGGCTACTTAAAATTTGAATTTCCAACAGTTACCCCCCCCAATAGTCACATGACTGAGCTTTGGGCACTCAGCAACCAACCCACTTTTATGGCTGTTTGCAGCATGGTCATGTGACCACATTTATTTATTTATTAAATGTATTTTCCTCCCATCTCGCTGCCAGGTGACTGTGCTTTGCAGAAAACTTGCATTTGCTTTGAGTTTTTGGTAAAATTGCACCCGTATTGGGTTTGCTTAAGGTCCACAGCATTTCCTTAATGACTGCGGCATTTGCATAACAATCGCCGCCAAAAAAAAAGAAGGTAAAATTGACTTGTTTTTATGACCGTCACAACTCACAGCCCTGATCAGCAGGCTCCATTATGTTCATAAGTTGCAGACTACCTGTAAGGAAAAACTTTAATACCCGTTGTCCAGAGTGAATGTGCAGTCAGTAAAAAGGCAAGGGTGTCTTGATGCGTTGCGTGAACCTAACATAATATTATTGCTATCCTTGTTAGCCAGGAATTAAGCCTGAAGTGAGAAGGAAGCTTGGAGAGGCTGCTGTTAGAGCAGCCAAAGCCGTGAACTACGTAGGAGCAGGTATCGCAAACCCAACTTCCTTTTAATGCTGAACACAGGTTCATAGGGAAAGGTATTTCTCCTTTTTATTCTTTCCATGCTTGGAAAGAAATTACGTAAAGAATCTTGGGACTCTTTCTAGCCATCAGCAGGTTAACTCCCCTGACAACTGAATAGGATTGGACCAAATTTAGTATATAGGGGGAAAGAAACCTCAAGTTCAAAAATGATCAAGTTCCGCCTTGGGACTCCAAAGAAAAACATTTTAGGAGAAATTTCCCAGTGTGTCTCCAGCAGGAGCAGCAGTTTGATTGACAGTTCAGAAGGACAGATGGACACATTCCAAATTTCCCTCCTGCTCCTCCCACCACCTCCTGGTCACATGACTCTGTGTGGTGCTGCTAATAGGAGCTGGAAAGAAGTCTAAAAGCCTTATCTCTATAGGTCAAGTATTTCTCAACCTTGGTGGCTTGAAGAAGTGTGGACTTTGACTCCCAGAATACCCCAGCCAGCATAGCTAGCCGGAGAATTCTGGGAATTGAAGTCCATGCATCTTAAAGTTGCCAAGGTTGAGAAACTCTGTTTTAGCCTCTCACACATAGAGCAGGTTCCCCAAAAAGAATTAAAAGGTATCAGGAGGGTGTGATGAAAAAAGTCAAAATGGCACCCACAACAGACTAATCAAAGCACGTAAATGCACATAAAACCAGGCAGAGCTTTAACTGCACTGTTATGGCTACCATATTGACTTTTTTTTTACACTCTTGACTGAAATCAACAGTCTGCTATAAAATAAGATACTTGGCTGCCGTAACCTCAGTTTAACTCAGCTTAAAGGAGGGCATACCCATGCTGGCTAAGTAATTCTGGGAGTTGAAGTTCCTACATTTTAAAGCAACCAAGATTGAGAAACACTGCTATAGGTTTTTTCTACCTTATTTGCATTTTGGAGAGCTCAGATTCCAATTCAACAAAACATGTTGCAATATATCTGAGCCTAATAGTTTTTAAGGCTTTTTTTGAAGGAGCTACATGTTAATTAAACTGAGAAATGTTCTTTCTGAAGGATTTCTCAGGTATACATAGAGATAAATAATTTTAACCATTAGTTTGATTTACAATGCTTACTTTAGAGAGTGAATCGCAGGGACAATGAAACTATACTGGTATTGTATTCATTTGCAGTTTTAATATTCCGACCTTTGTATACTATGCCTTTGTTAAATGTTTTAGGAACTGTGGAGTTTATCATGGACAGTGCGCATAATTTTTATTTCATGGAAATGAATACCAGGCTGCAGGTAGAGCATCCGGTTACAGAGATGATCACAGGGACTGACTTGGTGGAATGGCAATTGAAGGTAAGAAGTAGTAAAGCATAGGAGTTCTGTTGGATTCTCAAGAAGCAAGACTGTTCTTTCACTTGGGACTATTAATTATATTATTTCTGTAGAAATATTCAGAGAAGGAGTTTGGGAATTATTTTTTTCTTGTTAGGCTTGGGCAGAGGGTGGCACCGTGCATATCCATTCTCCCCCATTTAATTATACTGTCATAGTTTTGATACTGTCATAGTTTTGACAGATGAAACTCTTCAAAAGAACTCCGAGGCATTGTTTACCTTAATTTTTTTTTATTTGAGTAACATAATATCGGCACTGCATAATTGAAGCCAAAAACTGAATTCCCCTCCCCTGGGCACATAGTATCAAAGGACAATTTCCTCCTCTAATTAACAGTCATAAATCACATTCCCCAGTTAGCTTAAAGCACGGGCTTCCTCTCCAGCTCTCCAGCCCATCAATTCTTTATCAGCTCTGGGCTCAATAACCTTGATTCTCACGCTAAGTTTAGTGTTGTTATGTCTAGCTAGACTCTCACTCACATCCCCCCCCCCGCAGCATCATCTAACTCTAAAAGCGAAAGGTGAAAGATGGCTACATTTCCATCTGTTGTTAATGCAAAAACATCCGGCGTTAGCAGCGTTGACATATACACTCTCACATGTGCATTGTGTGAGGTTCGGGGCTTTGTGAGTTTCTGCATTATGAAAATGAAGGATGGAAAGTTTAGCTGGTTTACAATATCTTTGGGACAGAATTCCGCTCGTAGTCCTTGAGAGGCACAGATTCCCAACGGAAAAACAAAATTTGGGAGAGCACCAGAGGTTTTGGAAACATTTAATGATTAGAGATTGTCAGCAGATAAGGAATTCACAAATGTATTTATGAGAGCAGGGTTTTTTTCAGCAGCAGCTAGCGCCTTCATACCTACGCAAACCGGGCCGCTAATGTTGTGCGGGTGCACGTGGCCCTGTTTCGGCTGCTCTCTTTCCCTCCGGGATCTCAGCATGAAAAGGTTGGTGACCTCTGGCTTAGAGAGTGCCGTAAAGCGGTATATAAGTCTAAGTGCTATTGCTTTAAGCTATGGGTTGTTTTTGCAGATTTGTCTTTAATTTTTTGGAATTCTATCTAAGCATCAAACAAGAAATTTGTGACTTGACTATTCCTTTCTACCTTCTATTAGAAATGCTGTCGTTAAATTATGGACAGAGTTAGAGGAAACAATTTCATGCAGGTTGCTTTCTGTCAATTAGCTTTTTTCCAGAAGCCTTTTCGTTCCCTTGGCCGGTGATCAAATATTTTTTCTTGAAGTTTTTTTTTATATTCCGATTCCCTAATAATCTACTCCAAATTTTGCAGGTTTCAATTCTTCGATCACATATTAGGTAAACTTTTCTGGGATGTTCCCTTCTTTGTTTATCTTATTATTTGTGATTATGATTTTTTTTGATGTTTTAATTATATTTTGACACTGTTGTAAGCCCGCCAGAGTCACTTGACAATGCGATGGACAGCATATACATTTCATAAATAAAAATAAATAAGTCCTTGTGCAGAGATAATGAGCAGTGCTGTTCTTTTTTTTAAAAAAAAAGTTTTTATTTATAATACAGTTAAAAACAAAAATGGACATAACGTGACATTCCAAAATAAATATTCCTAACAATTTGTTCCTCTTGATACATATAATTAATACATAATTCTTGATCTCTATATAAGCATATTCTTCTATACAATACAGTTATATATACAGTTATATATAATTCTATCTTAACACTAATTTAAAACCCGAGCAGTTCTCCTTGATTCACACCAGTGATAAAATTTGTCCCAGATCTCGAAATAGTCTGATTCTGTCTTATCCTTCATTTCCATTGTGAGCCTATCCATTTCAGCACACGATAAAATTTTATATATAATCTCTTCTTCTGTTGGAATTCCTTTATTTCTCCAGTTTTGAGCATACACCAATCTAGCAGCCGTGAGAATGTGTAACATCAAATAAAACACTCCTTTGTTGTATTTCTGCATGGTTATGCCTAGTAAAAAGAGTTCTGGTTTTAACTCTACCACTAACTTTAATATTTCTTCCAGCCATTTTTTAATCTTATTCCAAAAGTCACGGGCTCGTGGGCACT
Source organism: Bothrops alternatus (assembly GCA_034064705.1). Lineage (NCBI taxonomy): Eukaryota > Metazoa > Chordata > Lepidosauria > Squamata > Viperidae > Bothrops > Bothrops alternatus. Next base: position 576,288 of record JARGCV010000239.1, read on the forward strand.
CCCACCACATATGATAGTATGTCCCTTTTGCCAATTTGCATTTCCAACATTTGGAGGAAACATTTGGACCCATTTTGGCTAATCTTACGGGTGGGAGATGCCACCTGTAGAATATTTTGTAGAGATTTTCTTTGTAAGAGGTGGCCAGAGTAAGCTTCCTTTTCTTACCCATAATTCCTGCCAGATGTGCAGATCAAAATTGAGATCAAAATCCCTGCTCCACGTTAACATGGTCTCTTTTACCTGTTCCTCATACATTGCCTGATCTAACAAACTGATATAGTTTTTTAATAATTTTATCCTCCGTGCCTAATAATATTTTGTCCAGCCCAATCGGTTCTAATTTTATACCTAACTCTTTTTTATCTTTCCAATATCTCGCCTGTAATTGAAGGTATGCCCACCATTCTAATTCTATTCCTTCATCTTGAAGAATTTTCCTGGGTTTCAATTCCCCTCTCTCATCTAGGATATTTTTATATGTTATAATCTTTCCCAGCTGGATAAACTTTGGGTGTACATGCATTTCTAACGATGAGATCCAACTGGCAACTTGGGTATAATTTGGTTGCCCATTTTAACCCATACATCAATTAAAACTTGTCTGATATAGTGCCTTTGGAAATATTTATGTGTCTTATATTTATGATCCCACAACATAGCGTGCCAACCTATTTGTAGGTCATGACCTTCTAAACATAATAATCTTCTATTCTTTAGTAATATCCAATCTCTTACCCATAATAATACTATGGCCTGATAATATTTTTCCAGGTCAGGGAGGCCAAGTCCCCCTCTTTCCTTTGAATCCTGCAGTAATTTTAATTTGATCTTTGCTCTTTTTCCTCACCAGATGAATTTGAGTATAATTTTGTTAAAGTTTTGAAAAAATTTCTTATCCAGTTTTATGGGTGTACATTGGAACAAAAATAAAATTTTCAGTACCACATTCATTTTGATTACAGCGATTCTGCCCATGAAGGAGAGCTGTAGGTTGGTTCAAATATCTAAATCTTTTTTAATCTGTTCAATTAACTTATCATAGTTGTCTCTTTTGAGTGTAATGCATCTAGCAGTTAATTGTATCCCCAGATACCTTATTTTGTTCGTGATTTGAATACCTATTCTGTCAACCAGTTCATTTTTCTGTATTTTGGTCATATTTTTGACGAACATTTTAGTTTTTTCTTTATTTATCTTCAAACCTGCTATTTCCCCATATTTACTTAGTGTTTCCATCAATCTTGTCCCTGATTATGAAAACTAAATCGTCTGCAAAAGCTTGTGTTTTAAATGTTTCTCTCTTGATCTCTAAACCTTTAATTTGTTCATCTTGCCGAATTACTCTAATCAATACCTCGAGAGATAATATGAACAACAGTGGCGATAACGGACAACCTTGCCTCATGCCTTTTTGAATTTGGAAGCTGTCGGTCATTTCTCCATTAATTACTACTTTTGCTGCCTGTTTAGAATAAACTGATTTGAACATATTTAAAAATTTTCCCCCAAAATCCATATACAATAATTGATTGAACATAAAATCCCATTTCACATTGTCGAATGCTTTTTGTGCGTTGAGGAAAATTAAACGCATTTTCTTTTCATTGTGCACTTCATAATACTGCAATATGTCCAAAACAATCCTGACATTATTTCTTATGTATCTTTTGGATAGAAAGCCATTTTGATCAGAACGAATAAAATCTGCTAGGAATCTTTCAAGCCTTTGCGCCATTTTAGCCATGAAGATCTTATAATCCGAATTTAATAGAGAAATAGGTATATAGTTCTTAATATGCGCCAAGTCTGAATTTTCCTTAGGAATCAAAGTGAGAAGGGCTTCTTCCCATGAGGCTGGTATTTTAGCTTTGGTTAGGACCTCATTGAATAGATCTAACAACATTGGGCTTAAAGATTCTTGTGCAATTTTATACATTTCTACAGGTATACCATCTGGCCCAGGTGCTTTATTATTATTTTTGTTTCTTAATTGCCTCCAAGAGTTCTGGAGGTGTTATCTCTTTGTTCAACAGAGTTCTAAATTCTTCTGGCACTTTCGGTAAGTCAGCTGATTGTAAATACTGTACAATATCATAATTGTTTCTCCATTCATCATCTTTGTATAAATTCTTGTAGAATTCATATGCCACTAATTTCTTTCCCTCATTCTGGTACACCATATCGCCTTCTGCATTGTAAAGTTTAGTAATCCTCGGCTTATTATTATGTTTTTTAATTTTATAAGCCAGCCATCTCCCTGGTTTATTGGCATTTTCGAAGAAATTTTGTTTAGTACGTTTTATCTGCTGTCCTAATTCTTCCTTCCCAATAATATTCATCCTATGCTTAATTAAATCTATCTGTTGCCTCAAGTCGCGTCTTCGTGGATCCTTTTGTAAGTTTTCCTCAACTCTACTTAGTTCTTCTTCTAAATGTCTTTGCCGTTGTGTTTTGATTTTATGTTCCCTAGCCATGTAAGAAATTGCAATGCCTCTCATATAGGCTTTGGCTGTTATCCCATAAGTTTTGGCAATTCGTATCTTTTTATTTGTCTTAAAAAACAGGTCCATTTGTTCTTCCAATTTCAATTTCAATTCTTTATGTTTTAGGATTGCTCTTTTCAGAGTCCATCTCATATTTTTTTGCCCTTTCCATCAGAATATGGTCAGCCCATGAATTCGTATCAATTACAATCTCCTCTACCTCTGAATTTAAGTCTGCTGACATCCACACCATATCGATTCTGGACCATGATTGATGACGTCCAGAGTAGAATGTAAACTGTTTGTTTTCTGAATTCCTCTCTCTCCAAGAATCCTGAATATTGAGCTTATCTGCCATTTTTAGGAATGTATCAGGTATTGTTCCTCTGGTTCTTTTTCTACTCTTTCCACATTTATAATCTAGGTTTCTATCCACAATTGCGTTATAATCTCCCATTGTACAAATGTTATCATATTCCAATTGATTAATAATGTTGTGGAGTTTTTTATAGAATTGTTTTTGCCCCTCATTCGGGGCATAAATTCCCACCAGGAGAATTTTAATTTTATTCAAAATTGCTTCCACCATTAAAATTCTACCCTCTTCGTCCTTATAAATTTGCTTTGCCAGAATTTCCTGTTTAATATATGCTACCACTCCTCTTTTCTTGTATTGCGAAAGAGCTGCAAACATGTTTCCCAATTTAGGGCAGTTTAATAAATATTGATGTTGGTTTTTTTATATGAACTTCTTGTAGCATAATTATATCTAAGTTCATCTTGTTAAGCTTATTTAAGAATGTTTTCCTTTTTTGTTGGAGAGTTGAGGCCGTTAATATTGATGGATATGGATTCAACACCTTTTTTCTCCTCCTTATCTATGTTTAGATCTGGTTACTATTGCTGGTCTAGACTCTTGAGTTTGTAAATCCCTTCTTTCCACTAACTGTCTTGTCGGTCTAGCCTCTTTAATTTCTTTAAGTCTATTCTCCTCATAGTTCCCTTCATTTTTCCCATTGTCAATATCTTCTCTGAACTCGACTTGTTTACCTTTAGATTCGCTGGTTTGAACTAGAGTCTCTCCTTCCTCTCTTACCTCTCTTTCAACTAGATCTTCCTCGCTACCAAAAGTTTTCCTATAAAATTCCTCTGCTTTATCTATTGAGTCTAAGCGGAACTTTTTCTCTTGCCATGGAACCAGAATCCCTTCCGGGGTCAACCATCTAAAGTTAATATTTTTCTTCATCAGTTTGAAAGTTTGAAACAACACAGTGCTGTTTTTTACAGGTTGCTGCAGGAGAGAAGGTTCCTCTGACTCAGGAAGAGATTGTCCTCAAGGGACATGCATTTGAAGCTAGGATCTACGCTGAAGATCCCAACAACAACTTCATGCCAGGAGCTGGGCCCTTACTGCATCTGTCGACACCATCTGCTGACAGCTGCACCAGGATAGAAACTGGGGTAAGACAAGGTAAAATGAAGCCCTCTCACTAGGATTGGCAGAAATGTCTTCTGGTTTTAAAAGGCAACCTGCTGACAGTTGCCTTTGTTGAAACGTGGGACGGGTGACCAACGTTGTTGGTTTCCTCCTACAGTACCAAATCAAGGGTCTACGACAGTGATGTCGAACCTTTTAGAGACCGAGTGCCCCAAAATTGCCCTGCTCTGCCTGCTTGCAGGACCACCCACCGCCTCCACGGCCACCACAGATTGCCCAGGCGGCCCAGCAACGGCGTGGCTGCCACATCCTCTGCCCGCACGCTGCAGCATTATCTGTGCGCGATGGGGCACGAGGGCAGAGTCTTGTCCCCACTGCCCAGCTGCCATGTCCTTGGCTGTGCTGCTCTGCGCAGACTGTGCCCGGGAGCGACTCTCCTCTGGGGGGGGGCTGCTGGTGAAGAGTGGGCTGCAGGAGGAGGCGGGGCCGAGGCGACAGCACATGTACCCACAGAGAGGACTCTGAGTGCCGCCTATGGCACGTGTGCCATAGGTTCGCCACCACTGGTCTTATGACAACTCGCTGCAGCCAACTCGTCGCAATGAACGTGCGGCGGGAGAATCCGCCGTGGACAACTTGCCGTGGGACAAGAGTTACACTAATATCGAAGAAATAGTGGAATAGAATCGTTAAAGGAAGGATGCCAAAGGAGGGACAAAATGAAAGGTGAATGACAAAAATTAAAATATTTTTAAAATTGTTTTAAATAATTAAACTGAAATGTTGAATTGTCCCGTGCCAAGTTGTCCCATGGTGAGTTGGCCCTGTTGAGTTGTCCTGCAGTGAGTTGACCGTGGTGAAGTGGCCATGACGAGCTGTCCCATTCCCCGAAAATCCAAGTTCTCTTTTATTCAGATGTTGAGGTTCAGCTTCATGTCTCTCGTTGCCACCAATTTCAATAATACCTTCTCCGAGAGTTGGATTCTGAAACATTCTGCAATTTTTCAGCAGAATCTCAGTACGGGTAATCCTCGAATGACGACCACAGTTGAGCCCCAAATTTCTATTGCTAAGTGTTGTTAAATTGAATTTTGCCTCATTTTACGACCTTTCTTGCCACGGTTGTTAAGTGAATCTTTGGAGTTGTTAAGTTAGTTAACACGGTTGTTAAGTGAATCTGGCTTCCCCATTGACTTTGCTTGTCAGAAGGTTGCAAAAAACGATCACATGAGCCCGGGACATGGCAACCGTCATAAATGTGAGTCAGTTGCTAAGGGTCTGAATTTTGATCACATGATGCTGCAATGGCTTAGGGGTGAAAAAAGGTCATGAGACTTTTTTTTCCAGTGACATTGCAACTATGAACAGTCATTAAATGAACTGTTATTTATTTATTTGGATTTGTATGCCGCTCCTCTCCGAAGACTCGGAGCGGCTCACAACATATACAAAACATCAGAAATATAAATCCAATCAAAATATTAAAAATAAACCCCCAACACACATACAACTTACAAACACAATCAACAATCATCCCCAGGCCTGCCAGCAAAGATAAGTTTTAAGGTTCTTCCGGAAGGCCGGGAAAGTGGGAGAAACGCGGACTTCAAGGGGCAGTTGGTTCCAGAGGGTGGGCGCCACAACAGAGAAGGCCCTCCCCCTAGGGCCCGCCAGACGGCATTGTTTCGCTGACGGGACCCGGAGGAGGCCGACCCTGTGCGCTCTCACCGGTCATAGGGAAGTATGTGGCAGAAGGCGGTCCCGTAAGTCGAAGACTACCTATAACATGCTTCTGTGGGGTAGAAGTACTTCATTGCTAATCTAGAATGATTCTTTCTAGTGTCAACATTACAGTTGATATTGTTGATCTAGAATAGTTTCTAGACCTGTTCTTCCAAGCTGCAAAAACATTCATACAGAACTGTGAGTAGCTTGCCTGAAAAGTGTTGCTTAGTTTACTGCAAATGTCTTAAGCTGCGACAACATGGAAAATCCAGTGGCTCCTTCTGAGGGAGATGGGCAGTTCAAAAATGTGAAATATAAATAAATATTTATTCTGGCAAATAATTTTTTCTCTGTGTTTCTATTTCAGGGGATGAGGTTTCTATACACTATGATCCGATGATTGCTAAATTAGTTGTTTGGGCAGAAAATCGCCCAGCTGCTTTAAGGAAATTAAGATACTGCCTTCAACAATACAACGTAAGTGCAAAACTCTGTTAGGTGTTTAAAATGACATCACTGATAAAAACATTTTCCAGATTTCCCTTCTCTGATGCTATCAGGCCTGTAGAGATTATGACTCCCAGAATCATCAGCCAAGAGAGCTAAAGGTCCAATGTTATGTTGGAAAACAGCAAATTGGGGAAGATTGTTGTACATAGTATTATATTGTGTCTTCAGGCATTGACAGATGTACGTGTGTGTCTGTCTGTCTCTGTCTGTCTGTTTGTCTATCTGTCTATATCTATCTATCTATCTATCTATCTATCTATCTATCTATCTATCTATCTATCTATCTATCTAGAGATAGATAGATAGATAGATAGACAGATAGACAGACAGACAGACAGACAGACAGACAGACAGATATAGTTGTGCCTTTAAGACAGTTTTGACTGGACTAATCCCTGCAGTTTTCTTGGCAAGATTTCAAAAATGGTTTGCTATTGCCTCCTTCCTAGGGCTGAGAGAGAGTGATGGCCCAAGATCTTGTACCTGAGACAGGACTAGAATTCATGGTTTCCAAGTTTCTAGCCTGGTGCCTGAACCACTACACCAAAGTGACTCTTCAGATGTAGTTACACAAAATCTCACCACTACAACAGGTGAAAGCCAGAAATTGGGTTGATGGAAACCATCCTGAGACATTGTTCGTGGATTGCTCAGGGACTCAAGTCATACCCTGTAGATGTTGATTAGTCTCCTTCCTCCCCTCCCCCATCCTTGCAATCTAGACATTGGCTACTGTTCTTCTCTGCTACCTGCTACTCAAGTGTTGAGCACACCTTCAGAATATCCATCCTTGAGAGATTTCCACAAAATATGGAAGGCTATGGAATATACTATCAGTCTTTGGCGTTGAGATTTCCCCCCCATTCATTTTAAAAGTTGCTTAAGACCAAAGGTTTTCTGTCAGTTGGAGAATAGGTCACTGTCACCATCTTAGCACATTTACATTTTCAAGTTTATTCCTTTGTTTTGCTTTTGTACTTTGGTGGTATACTTGTACCTCTTCATTAGCATTAGAATATATTTTCTGGAACTATTGCCTTATTTTTTTTCATGGTAGATATTTTAGTTGAATGGTTGTGCACCTGTATAGTTATACATGATCACGAGGCTTTACCAACATAGCAGTATGCAAGCTGAATTGATGAACTAATCTTTAGGTCTTCCATACCTTGCTGCAGATTTATTAATTTGTTAGTTAGGACCAAAGAGCATCTGTTGGCTGATTTGCCTTTTTCTGGTGCATTTCTTCCTCCCATGACAGATTGTTGGACTGAGCACCAATGTGGATTTCTTATTGAATCTCTCAGCCCATCCAAATTTTGAGGCTGGGAAGGTTCACACCAATTTTATCCCTCAACACCACAGTGAGCTCTTTCCCCCCAAACGATCAATTTCAAAAGTGACTTTGTGTCAGGCAGCTCTTGGGCTCATTTTGAAAGAGAATCTGATGACTGATACCTTCAGACTCCAGACAGAAGGTAAGAAGGCTGCAGCTTTTCCTGTTTTATTGCTGAAAAATGTGCTTTACGTATTACTTGCATACAGTGTATATCAGTGTTTCTCAATCTTGGCAACTGTGGACTTCAAACTCATTCTGCCTGGGAAATTCTGGGAATTGAAATCCACATATCTTAAAAGCTGCCCCAGTTGAGAAACATTCATGTACTTTAAAAACTGCCGGTGTTTCTGTGCATCCTGTTTAATTATTTTTCATTTGATTGTCTTGGGGGTAGCTGCTAAATGGAACAGAACACATAACCTTAGAAGCATACCATCAAATTGCAAGATTTGATTGTATCTTGACTTGCTGGGATTCAGAGTCTGTTTTGCAAGCATTTGAGTCTGATTCATTAACAGATGTTCTGATCCAGTGTTGATTCTCATAGATGGAGACTTTGAGCAATTTGGATAAAAAAAGGTTCCCAGTTTCGTTGCATGGAAAATTCTAGTTTGAACAGTTGCCCACAAATAACAAATTTGTGCTGAGAAGTTCCTGTGTGCATGGTCTCCATGCGTGCAGCGTTAGGCAAAGTAATGTATCAAATTGCAAGCAGGTTTTGATATTGCTAGCATTGTCCAATTCAGCAGAAATATGTATTAAATATGTATCTTTTTCTGTATACATTTAATATTCTAGATAAGTTCTCTCCATTTGCATCCAGCAGTGGCAAGAGAATAAATATCCTCTACGTTAGAAACATCACTCTTCTGGATAATGAAAAAAGTAAGTGGATGAACTGTAAATAAATAATGGAAAATTACTTACAAAATGATAATGAAAGTTTCTTAACTGTGTTACTGTGTAGCTGAAAAGGGCCAAAAGATATAAAATGTGTGATTAGGTTGGATGTGAAGTAGCCTATTGTGCAAACTGGCTGGGATATTCTGGGAACTGAAGCCCACCAGTCTTAAAGTTGTTGAGATTAATTATGAGTTACTGGGTTTTGTATTGGGGTTTCATTTCTCTGCTATGAGTTGAGTGACCATATAATGGAGACTTCTTTACTGAGACTTCTTTACTGTTGATGTGTCAGGTTAACTATATATGCTTCGTGTTGGATTTATAATGTTCTCTAACCCTTGAATTAATTTAAATCTTTATTTTTACACCAGATGTGAATATTGCCATACAGTACAATCACAATGGATCTTATGACATGCTGGTAAACCTCTTCATAATAATGTATTCAACAACTTAAGCCCTGTGTTATTCAGCCCATTCAATCTACTGTATAAAAAAATGTAACAGCACATATTTATTGGGCCCAGGCTCATTTCTGGACAGAATTAAGAGGGGAAAACAGTTCAATGACTGTGAAATAGTGTTACTATTTTGTGCTGTTTTTATTGAGTGTCATTATTGATTAATGTTGTCAGTTACTCAGCTTGCTTGCAGAGAAAAATGGGAGTGTGGGGAAAGAAAATGATCTCTTTTTTTTTTTGCTTTCCAGTTTTTTTCTTCTTTCCCATGAAAGATATCCAGAGTTTATTCTATTTATTCCTTCTCTGCCCTGTCTTGAGACCTTTTAAGCTTTACAACAGTGCATTTTTTGAGCAAGGAAGCTTATGATAAGTCCAAATATGCTGGCTTCCAAAGATAATAGTATGAAGAGAGAAACATTTCTTCCTTGTTGATTTATAAAACTTAGCTTCTTTTTTTTTAAAAAAAAACACATCACTGTTTCTCAAAGTTAATTTTGTACAGATTTGTGGATAGGAAAAACATCTGAAGTACATCGGAAGACTTATGGCATAGTTTGAACAGATGGACATGTTTTTAACATAGAAAGTTGATTGACTCCATTGCAGCTGCCAAGATACATTAAAAAATAAATTGAGTGGGATTCTCCTAAAATACAAGTTATATTTGATATTTTCTCGAGTTTCAGGAAAAAAAAGGGAAGAGAAAACAAGACTTGAGAAGCTTCTGATTTCTAAGAAACACGGATTTTTGTCCTTGTTTTTGTTCTTTTCAGTTTTTTCCCCCTCAAAAACATTCCCTTAGAAAACAGTGTGCTTTTTCCTCTCTCAGGTTGATTTTCCTCTGGAATGGTGTATAAACCCTTGTAAATCTATTTCAGATAGAAGATCAGCTTTTCCATGTTTCTGGCTGCCTGATGATGGATGATGGCATAGAATATATAAGATGTTCAGTGAATGGAGTTGTATACCAGTGCAAATTAGTAGTCCTGGATACTGCCATCCACCTCTTTTCGTCGGTAATATGTTCTATTTTATTTGCATGGGGAATAAAATTAACAAAAAAACTAACTTTTAAAAAAGCAGCATTGACTTCTAACCTATTATTTCTGTAAATATTAGGGCAGGGCTTTTCAACCAGTGGTACAGGTACCACCTGTGGTACATTGGCACCTGGCAGGTGGTACGCGATCATCCTAGAAAAGTGGTAGTGGGGGAGGGGAATGAGCTGAACCGGTGGCAGCACTGCACAAGCCTGAGCGAGAGACAGCTGGAGCTGCAGGGCTGTCAGGGCTCAGCGGAAGCGCCAGGATCAGCGCCAGGCTCCAGCTGGAGCTTGGCGCTGATCCTGGTGCTTCTGCTGAGCCCTGAAGACGCACCAATCAGCTGGAAAGCAGCACTGATCCTGGAGCTTCCGCTGAGCCCAGAAGAAGCGCCGATCACCTGGAATGTTGCAGCATCTCCAGGGTCTTGTGATTTACATTCAGATGCTTGGCAACTGATTTATATTTATGATGGTCACAGTGTCCCAGGGTCATGTGAAGTGACCAAAGCCTGCTGCAACCACCCAGCAGATGTGGGGAATAAAAACCAAACACCCTCCACCCCACCCCTGCTGCCAATCCTCAACAGAAATGCTCACAACAATGAAAACCTCAGACAGGAGGAAGAGCGCCACCGGGCGGGCAGGCAGGTGTCTTGCTCGGCTGTGGCTTGGGGGGCACTTTTTCAGTGCCATTGTAACTTTGAACAGTCACTAAGCAAACTGTTGTAAGTCAAGGACTACCTGTACTTTATCACTTTTTTTCTTTCTTTTTTTTTTTTTGGCCATCAAGTTTTTGACACCTTGCTAGGCGACTGATGGTACTCGGATGTTACCAAATCCTAAAAGTTGTACAATGGGTGAAAAGGTTGAAACGCCCTGTATTAGGGATAGGGAATCTCTGGCTGTGGCTAGTATGCAGGTCCTTGTCAGGCTCAAAAAGATCAGGACCAAATGTTAACTTGCAATTCAGATTATTGCTCACGCCTGTACACAAGAATTTAGTCAACTAATGGTCAGCTCTAAATCGTGCTTGATAAGAGTCAACTGAATTCAAGGAGAGCGGGACTTGGATGGCTTGTGGCAACGTAATGACTCTAAGCTGATGATGCCCTTAATTCCACCTCCCGTTCTGCCTGCTTTTCGCCCACAGTCCTTTTTATACTTCCTGAAGCCACCTGAAATCTCAGTTCTAAATTTTAATGACAAATGTTTTAATATTAATTTTTCGACATTGTTTTACTTATCGGTTGTACAGGTAATCATCAGCTTGCAACAGTTGATTTAGAGACCATTCAAAGTTACAACATCAGTGAAAAAAGGGGCTTATGACCATGTTTCACACTTACGATCGTTGCAGCGTCTCCATGGTAACGTGATCAAAATCTGGATGCTTGGCAACTGGCTCATATTTAGGATGGTTGTCATGTTCTGGGATCATGTGATCCCCTTTTGTGACCTTTGGCGAGCAAAGTCAATGGGGAAGCCAGATTCACTTAACAACCGTTTTACTAACTTAACAACTGCAGTGGTTCACTTATCAACTGTGTCAGGAAAGATCGTAAAATGGGGCAAAAAAATCACTTAAGAACCGTCTCATTTAGCAACAAATGTTGGGCTCAATTGTGGTCATAAATCGAGGACTGTCTGTATTATATTGTATACCACCCAGAGCTCCTCTTTGAAAGAGATGGGAAGTTTAGAAATATGAATTATCAATAAATACATACCTAAACCAGCAAAACTTAAATTTCCTCCACATCTTCTTTATGCATCATACCCAAAATATGTGTCCAGTTAGGGAGGGTGGCTTAGAGGTCATATTCAACCCCAGGGATTCCACTGTCAGAATTTGGCTGTAAAAATGGCAATTTAGATGGATGGGTTCGCAACTTGGGTGTCCTCCTCGATCCACAGCTAAGTTTAGAATACCATCTTTCGGCTGTGGCGAGGGGGGCATTCGCCCAGGTTCGCCTGGTGCGTCAGTTGCGGCCCTATTTGGACCGGGAGTCACTCCTCACAGTCACCCATGCCCTTGTCACCTCGAGACTCGACTACTGTAATGCTCTCTACATGGGGCAACCTTTGAAGAATGTCCGGAGACTGCAGGTGGTTCAGAATGCGGCCGCGCCAGCCGTCTTGGGTCTCCCAAGACATGCTCATGTCACTCCAGCCCTCCGTGAGCTGCACTGGCTGCCAATTGGTCTCCGAACACAATTCAAAGTGTTGGTTATGACCTATAAAGCCCTATATGGCAATGGGCCAGGATACTTGCGGGACTGTCTTCTGCCCCATGAATCCCAGCGACCGGTTAGGGCACATAGGGTTGGCCTCCTACGGGTCCTGTCTGTTAGACAGTGCCGTCTGACGGGACCTAGGGTTATGGCCTTCTCTGTTGCTGCCCCAGCCCTCTGGAATCAACTTCCCTCAGAGGTTCGTACTGCTCCTTCCCTCCTAGCTTTCCGTAAACTTTTAAAAACACATCTATGCAGACAGGCTTGGGGCGTGTGAGCTGCGCTCTGCCCCTGGGCCTTTGATTGGGAGTGTATGCTGTATGAGTGAGTATAGTTTTTACAGTTTTACAGTTTTTATATTGTACCATTATTTTAAGTGACTTATATATTTCTGTACTTATATTTCTGTTGTGAGCCGCCCTGAGTCTGGGGAGAAGGGTGGCATATAAGTCGAAATAAAGATAAAGATAAAGATAAAGATAAATGTCTTTTTGGTCGAATTAAACTGTAAAATAAGTGCACTCGGCCTCGGATGGCTTAGGGTACTCATCTTGTTTAAATACTTCCAAGCTACCTCTTTTGGTAAAAGAGCCAAGAATCTAATCTCTGGTTGTACTGTTGAAATAACTTCCACGTTTCTTGCAACTTTTAGCAGACTGGATCTAAAACTATGCAAACTGGCTTGCTGCCCACATCTTGATTCTTCTTTTATATTACTGTTTCCACCGTTTGCAGATCAATAAGCCTAAGCAGGCTTGGAAATAAGTTATTCTGAAGGTAGCATGTTGTCTTGGCAGTTTTTACATTACAGGTAGTCCTCAACATATGACCGCAGCTGAGCCCAATATTCATGTTGCTAAGTGAGACACTTGTTAATTGAGCTTTGCCCCATTTTACGTTAAGTGAATCATTGCAGTTGTTAAGTTAGAAACACAGTTGTTAAGTGAATCTGGCTTCCCTATTGACTTTGTTTGTCAGAAACTTACCAAAGAGGATCACAAGAATCAGGACGCTGGACCTGTCATAAATATGAGTCAGTTGCCGAGCATCTGAACATTGATCACATGACCGTGGGGATGCGGCAGCTCTGGTAAGTGTGAAAAATGGTCATAAAGCCCTATTTTCAGGGCCACAGTAACTTGAAACCATCATTATACCAATGGTTGTAAGTCAACTATCTGTATACAGTATCAGCAATTTTAATTTATTTATATGAATAAAAGGAATGCTATGACGGTCCTAGAATGCAATTGGAGATCCATGGCTACTATTTTTATCCTAAGAAGTCACCCATTAAATTATTGTAAGATATTTTTTTATGGTTTGTGGAATTATTTAGGCTTTTAAATAGTTGCAAATGGAAACTTCATATTACATGGTTGATTTTGTTTTCTCTAGGAACGTCATGAGCAGATTGGTCTTCCGGTGCCAAAATATTTAACCAGCAAGAGTTCAGGAGGGGACCACATTGGGCCTGTCGCACCCATGACAGGCACAATAGAAAAGGTAATTCTGAGCATGACCCTTATGAAACATTTGTTAAAGGACATTTTTTAAAAAAAAAAAGAGTATGGAAGACATGGAAATGATTCAGAAAGGCTAGCATACAGGTCGGCAACCTGCGGCTCCAGAGCTGCATGCGGCTCTTTGAGCCTTCCCCTATGGCTCCCAGCCTCCTCTGCCATTTGCAGAGAGAGACAGAGACAGAGAGAGGCACTTGCTCTCTCTATCTCTCTCCCCCCCCCTCTCTGTGTGTGTGTAAAAAAGAGTGGACTCACGGTATTCTCCGACGAGCTGAAAAGCTTATTTGGCCGGAGCTCCTCCCTTTGCTGCGTCTCTGCAGGAAGCAGGAAGCAGGAAGCAGGAGAGAGCTAGCTAGCCCAGCTATGCTGACTCAGGAATTCTGGGAATTTAAGTCCATGAGTCATAAAAGAGCTGAAGTTGCCCACCCCTGAGCTTGTTGGAGAACAGCTTGAAGCCAGCTTGCCAGGTGAGCAGAAGATCAAAGAAAGGGAGGGGGGAGAGAGAGAGAGGGAGAGAGAGAAAGAGGGGGAGAGGAGAGAAAGAGGGAGAGGGAGAGGAAAGAGGGAAAGGAAAGAGAAAGAGGGAGAGGGAGGGAGGGAGGGAAAGAGACAGAGAGAGACCCTTTTGACATCTAAAATGAAGATAACACTGCATATATCCTTTTTTATCTTTATACATACACACACACACACACACAAAATAAAGGTAAAAAAGGATATATGCAGTGTTATCTTCATTTTAGATATCAAAAGGGTTTTGTGGCTCCCAGTGTTTTGTTTTCGGTGGGAAATGGGTCCAAGTGGCTCTTTCAGTGTTTGGGTTGCCTACCCCTGGGCTAGTATATCACCACTTATTTCAGGCTGTTTACCATTTCTTACCTCACTACCTGGATAGTTTTCAGATATGTGAAGTTCAATTCCCAGAATTCTCCATCCAATATGGCTGCAGGTGAGCTTCTGGGAGTTGAAGACCATTCATTTGTAAGTGGCTCATATTGGGAAACACTGCATTCAGATTGTGGTTTCTTTTGGCATTTGATATATCCCTGACATTCATTTACTTGTTTTCTCCATTGTAATTTTGATTTTAAGTGAGTTTTTAATTAGATTTTTAAAGGGAGTTGTGGTATTTTACAGAGTTTGGGATTTCTTTTTGTTCGTTATAATTATGTGAGCTGCTCAGAGTCACAAGCATGATGTGGGCGACTGTACAAATTGAATGAAAGAACGAAAAATATATTTGAGTTGACAATCGAACAGGCATTATCTTTAAATAGCCTGCTGGGGAAAAAAGCTCCAAAAATAAAAGCAGCAGGTTTCCATTCTTCGGTTTTGCCCAGAGAATAATTTTGTTTTCTTTTGCTATCTGTGAATCTATAGGAAATGCAATCCTAATGAAGTTCGTTGGGGGAGGAATGGAACACCCTACTCAGTTCTCCTTTGCTTTTCCATTTTTAGGTGTTTGTGAAACCTGGAGATAAAGTTCAAAAGAAAGACGCCCTTATGGTGATGACAGCTATGAAAATGGAGGTATCTTTAGAAGACATGTTTTTGTACTGGCAGAGGAATCTCATGCTTATTGGGATCTGGTTTAATATCATTTGCATACCATCTAAAATGTTTAGATAAAATGTTTCAGAATGTTGCTCTATTTTTCAAATAATGTCTTGATTGTAACTGTCCTTAATGTTGTCCAGAAGTGAATATTCCATTATGGCTCCATAAAGGATAGGATAGGATGGGATGGGATGGGATGGAATGGAATATGGAATGGATATGGAATATGGAATGGATATGGAATATGGAATGGAATATGGAATGGAATATGGAATGCAATAAATATGGAATGCAATAGAATATGGAATGGAATAAGAATAGAATGGAATGGAATGTGAAATATGGAATACAGAATATGGAATAGAATAGGATATGGAATGGAATGGAATGGAATAGAATAGAACAGAAGAACAGAACAGAACAGAATAGAATAGCAGAATTGGAAGGGACCTTCTACTCCACTCCCCTGCTTCTCTAGGTTGCTTCTCCCCTTGATTAGTTTCCATCCATTGCTTCTTGTCCTGCCCTCGGGTGCTTTGGAGAAAAGCTTGACTCCCTCTTCTTTGTGGCAGCCCATGAGATATTGGAAACGTTGGATGATCTTTCAAAATATACTATATTTATTTATTTATTTATTTATTTATTTATTTATTTATTTATTTATTTATTTATTTATTTATTTATTTATTTATTTGACTTATATGCCACCCTTCTCCCAAGACTCAGGGTGGTTCACAGCAAAAAATACAAGTACAAAAATTATAGTATAAATCAATTAAAATACTAATTTACAATGTAAAAACTATAAAACTATTTCCACTCATACAACACACAGTCACAATCAGAGGCCCAGGGGCAGAGTGCAACTCACATGCCCTAAACCTGCCTGCATAAATGTGTTTTTAAGAGTTTTCGGAAAGCTAGGAGGGAGGGAGCAGTACGAACCTCTGAGGGAAGCTGGTTCCAGAGGGCTGGGGCAGCAACGGAGAAGGCCCTAACCCTAGATCCCGCCAGACGGCACTGTCTAACAGACGGGACCCGTAGGAGGCCAACCCTGTGTGCCCTAACCGGTCGCTGGGATTCATGGGGCAGAAGACAGTCCCGCAAGTATCCTGGCCCATTGCCATAAAGGGCTTTATAGGTCATAACCAATACTTTGAATTGTGTTCGGAGACCAATTGGCAGCCAGTGCAGCTCAAGGAGGGCTGGAGTGATATGAGCATGTCTTGGGAGACCCAAGACGGCTCGCGTGGCCGCATTCTGGACTACCTGCAGTCTCCGGACATTCTTCAAAGGTTGCCCCATGTAGAGAGCATTACAGTAGTCGAATCTCGAGGTGACAAGGGCATGGGTGACTGTGAGGAGTGACTCCCGGTCCAAATAGGGCTGCAACTGACGCACCAGGCGAACCATAGGTTGGAGAAAAGGTCTACTATACTAGTGTTTCCCAACCTTAACCATTTTATGCTGTGTGAACTTCAACTCCCAGAATACCCGTCAACAATGCTGGTTGGGATATTCTGGGAGTTGAAGTCCACACATCGTAAAATAGGCAACATTGGGAAACACTGCACTGTATCCAGTCAGGACAGGCTGCCCTTGACTTAAGACCACACTTGAGCCCCAATTTTTTGTCGCTAAGTGAAACATTCGTTAAGTGATTTTTTTTTCTTTTTGCTCCATTTTAACGACCTTTCGTGCCACAGTTGTTAAGCGGATCCCTGCACATGTTAAGTTAGTAACAGAGCTGTTAAGTGAATCTGGCTTCCCCATTGACTTTGCTTGTCAGAAGGGTCACAAAAGGGGATCACGTGACCCCGAGACACTGCAACCGTCATAAATATGAACCAGTTGCCAAACGTCTGAATGTTGATCACGTGACCCCCTGGGGATGCTGCAGCAATCGTATGAAAAACAGTCTTAAGTCCCTTTTTTTTCAGCAGAATGGTCACTGAACGGTCACTGAACAAAGGGTTATAAGCCGAGGACTATCTGTATTTTTTCTTTTTTGGTACTCTTCTGACATTTTCGGCTTACTGTCTTGTAAGCTAAAGACTATTTGTAGAAGGGAATTATGCCAGCTGTAGTCTAAGACATGACAAAATTGCATTGGAAATGAAATCATGTAGTCTCAAAACAAGCAGGGGATGAATTCCGTGTGAGTTTTCCAAAGTCAGGGCCTTCTTTGCCATTGGAGTGATAATATCTATACATGTAGTCCTTGACATGGCATCCGGCCCTCTCAATTCCTGGCAAATAGATGGGGAAGAAATGGAGGTAGTGACAGATTTTATCTTCCTGGGCTGCAAGATCACCGCAGATGGGGACTGCAGCCAAGAAATTAAAAGATGCTTGCTCCTGGGGAGGGAAGCTATGGCAAATCTAGACAGCACACTAAAAAGCAGAGACATCACCCTGCCAACAAAAGTACGTATAGTCAAGGCCATGGTTTCCCCAGTTGCAATGTATGGCTGTGAAAGTTGGACCATAAGAAAGGCTGAGCGCCAAAAAATGGAGGCCTTTGAACTACGATGCTGGAGAAGACCCCTGCGAGTCCCCTGGACTGCAAGGCATTCAAACTGATCAGTCCTAGAGGAGATCAACCCTGACTGCTCTTTAGAAGGCCAGATCCTGAAGTTGAAACTCAAGTACTTTGGCCACCTAATGAGAAGGAAGGACTCACTGGAGAAGAGCCTAATGCTGGGAAAGATGGAGGGCAAGAGAAGAAGGGGACGACAGAGAGTGAGGTGGCTGGATGGAGTCATTGAAGCAGTAGGCGTGAGCTTAAATGGACTCCAGGAGATGGTAGAGGACAGGAAGGCCTGGAGGAAGGTTGTCCATGGGGGTCGCGATGGGTCGGACATGATTTCGCAACTAACAACAACCAAGTCCTTGGCTTATTATTGTACTTAAGCTTGGCAATCATGGTTGTAAGTCATGATGGTGATACGATAGGTGACCATGTGACCAGACCCAATTTTACAACCTTTTTTTTTGCTGTGGTCACTAAGTGAATGCCGCAGTTGTTAAGCAAACCCATTACTTGCTATGGACTGGTTTTTGTCAGAAACCAGTCGCAAATGCTGCAAAATCATGGTAAATCATGGTGACTTGACTGGTGTGCTGCAAACGGCCATAAATGACTCGTGTGATTGCATGACACGACTGCAGGGGAGGCCCAATCTCAGGAATTTGAAACTGGGTTACAAATGGGGGTCCATTGTAGCTTTGAGTGGTCGCAAGTCAAGAAATATTTACAGGTGAGTGTTTCTCAGCCTTGCCAATTTCAAGATGGGTAAGAATCTGAGAGTTGGAGGACCTTAAAGTGATTGAGGTGGAGGAACTCTGTACGGATGATGTTCCAGTATGCATTGGGATGGCAGCCTCACAAAGCATGTCTTAATTTAAAATTAAAACTTCTCTTGAAAGCTTCACATTTTTATTAGAGAAGATAGCCATCGGTTTAGGACAGGGATCTTCAAACTTGCCAGCTTTAAGACTTGTGGACTTCAACTAACAGAATTCATCAGCCAGCGTGAGGTCCACGTCGTAAAGCTGGCAAGTTTGGACACCCCTGGTTTAGGACGTGGATTCTGTTGGGTTCGATCCTGAAGTCATTTCAAATTTGGAATTAAGATGTATATAATGTGCCTTTGAAACTATGTGGACTAAACCAGTAGCATGTCTTTTGTCTGCAGCATATTATCCGGGCTAACAACGCAGGGATAATAAAGAAAGTTCTTTATCAGGAAGGTTCCCAGGTCAAGAGAAACGCTCTGCTTGTTGAAATAGCAGAGGAAGATGATTCAGAATAATCCCCAGTGATTGGAGGTAAGGCATTTTGCCTCTCAGCTGTTCTTTTTCCCATTTCTCAAGAATCCATATTTATTTCTTATTTACTGACTAGATTGTTAAATGTATCTTTTCTACAGGTAGTTCTGGATTTACGACCACAATTGAGCCCAAAATTTTCATTGCTAAGCGAAACAGTTGTTCAGTGAGTTTGGCCCCATTTTATGACCTTTCTTGGCACTCTTGTTAAGTGAGCCACTGCAGTTGTTAATAACATGGTTGTAAAGTGAATCCCCGTTAACTTTGCTTGCCAGAAGGGTCACAAAAGGGGATCACATGACCCCGAGACACTGCAACCGTCATCAATATGAACCAGTTGTCAAACCTCCGAATTTTGATCACCTGAACTCATGGGGATGCTGCAACAGTCGTATGAAAAACAGTCTTAAGTCACTTTTTTCAGCGCCATTGTAACTTTGAACGGTCATTGAGCAAATGGTTATAAGTCGAGGACTATCTGTATTTTGTGTTTTTGGTACTCTTCTGATGTTTTCTCAGTTTCAGGAAGAACTGCCTCCAAATTCTTTACTCATGAGAACGAAAGAGAAGAGTCCAAGGATTTTCCTCAGCACAGCCATGTTTGATGGTCCTCATTGTTTAAAACAATCCTTTTTAATTGCTGGATTTCTTAGCAGCTGCTGATTCTCCATGAAAGCAAAAATGGTCTCCACTGAAAAATATTTTAAACCACCACCTGAGAGGCTGCCCGTTACCGTAGAAACTGTAATGCCTGCCTGGGCACTTGAAAAGTTTGTGATTACATTTTCATTTAGCCAGCAGTGTAATCTGATAGTCCTGGACAAGCTGAGTTCTCACATCTCCATTGGTATAATAATAGCTTGACCCAGGGAGGTCAGCGTGGATGAAAAAAATTCTGGATTGAGTGCACTAAAGAACAGAAGACAAGAGAAGTAATGTACCTTTCCAGCCTCTGTACTCAATTGAGGGATCAATGGTAGCCAGAAAAATAATAGAAAAAAACACTATACGAACACTTTTTGTCCCTCGTCTTCCTTAGCATGTGTTGTCTCTTTGGAAAACAGCTGCAGTGACTATTTACAGCTTCTGGTCTGATTCAATTGTTGCATTGTTTTAAAATATTTTGAGAGCTGTGGTTGGGAATGACAAATTTGTCATTTAATTTGTTATTCTCAACCGGCACGGTTTGTTCTAATCTCCCTTTGTCCTGCGTTTGGTTGTCTGATTATGGAATTTCTAATACCAGATCTCCACATTTTATACAGTACATTTAAAAGGCTAACTAATATGTGGTAATACAGCTCTCCCAAGTATTTTTCTTATATTTTCATTGTCTTATTTTGATTTGTAGAATCCTTGAGTGGAAATAAGTATTTGCATATGAGTTCCTGCAACTTAGATTGGATGTATATTTGAATGTGGAAGCCATTTTTCCAATAATTTCAGCAGTTTGAACAAACAGATGAACTTAGGTTTGAGAGCAATTCTGTGGAAAAAGAGGACTGTTGAAGTTAGAGGTACATTGACCTGTGCCTGATCTGTTGTTTCCTCTCCCCAACTCAGATCAGAGAAATGGCCTAAACAAACGATCACTTTCTGAGCTGTTTTTCTAACAACCCTAAAGCACTAACTGCATTTAACAAGCTCAGTTCTATGATTTAGATTAATTAATAGAACTTCCCAACCAGCTTGTGCTGCTATATGAAACTAACTAGACCCTAATCAGTTTCACACAAAAGGTTTATTTTTGTCTCCTAAGTGCAACCAATGCTTACCATTCCTTTTGATGTATGTTATTATTATTATTTTATTATTATTTATTTAATTTCTATGCCGCCCTATTCCAAAGAACTCAGGGCGGCTCACAGCATGATAGAAATTACAATAAACACATATCTATAAAAAACCCTTGAGCTAAAAGAAACCAATCACTCCACAAACATACACAGAAACATACACTGGCTAGGGGCAAGGTGTTAGCTGCCCCAGGCCTGCCGGCAAAAGTATGTTTTAAGCAATCTACGAAAGGCGAAGAGGGTGGGGGCGACACGGATCTCCGGGGGAAGTTGGTTCCAGAGGGCCGGGGCCGCAACAGAGAAGGCCCTTCCCCTAGGCCCCGCCAGGCGACACTGGCTGACGGGACCTGGAGAAGGCCCACTCTGTGGGCCCTAACCGGCCGCTGGGATTCATGGGGCAGCAGACGGTCCCGTAAATAACCTGGTCCAATGCCATGTAGGGCTTTATAGGTCAATGTTCCTCATTGACTACTTACTCTCTTACAATCCCTTCCTCTCCAATGAATGTAAATACAAATATCAATTCTCTTCTGGTTAATGATCACATCTTTCATGATCACATTATCATGAGCATTCCAAAGGACAAGAGCTTAGAGAAAGAGGACTATAGTATTTGCCCTTTTACCCAGTTATCTTGTGAGTTGAGTTAGAGTAGAGTATAGAGTAGAGTAGAATAGAATAGAAAGTTTATTGTTACTTTAAATGTACACTATCAGCATACATTAAAATGAAATTTTGTTGCATTCAGCTCTCAAAAAAATACCCACATACACACACACATATGACACAGAGAAACATCAGTCTAATTTGGATGTATACATATACATGGCGGGGAAAAAAAGAATCCTGAACATTTTCAAGATGGATAGTATAAGGAACAAAGCTGTTGCAGAACCTAGTAGTTCTGCTATAAATACTTTGAAACCTCCTCCCAGAAGAGAGCAACAGAAACAGACCATAAAGTGAGTGTGTGGGGTCTCTAACAATACTTCGAGCTCTAAGCACATAGTCCTTATAAGCGGTATCCTCTCTGTATGGACCATCTATCTGAGGCACTGCTACCACCAAACCAGACCGTGATGTAGTTTGTTAAAACGCTCTCAGTCGTACCTCTGTAAAAATTTCCTGGAAACCTTCCCCAACATTTGAGTTCCCATGAGGTGGTATCTTTTTGATGCTGTAAAGCAAAGCAAAGCTGAAGTGAAACCTTAAGCACTGTGATGTTTATGTGATTTTTCACTTAGCAACTGCTTCATTCAATGACCAGGTCATCAGAACCAATTGTTGCTAAATGAGGACCAGTTGTATATGCATCATACTGAACATAGACTTTGCTCAACAAGGAATTATCCACTGAGGGAAGAGTATGAAATAGATGGATAAAAAATAATGAGCTGTCTCTATACTTAACTGCTGACTTCAAAATCCACGGACTAAAAGAAAATATGTTAATAAAAGTGCTCATCTTATTTTATTCCCAAACTCCTGGTTATTTGCACAACTTGTCCTATGAATTTTAATGACATTTAAATTTAGGTAGCCTAGTTTCTACAGGACATTTGTTTGTCCCTGGATGTTTTCCAGGAAGTATTGACCATGTTTTTTGGAGACAAGTGCATCATGCTTAACTATTCCACAATCCAATCAGATCTAATACTGATTTAAAGCACTTATATTCTACCTATTAATCTCAAAGCGGGAAGAGCCAATCACAGTATAATAAAAATCAAGATCGTTCCTGACCTGAAGCATATAAGTCTGTTAATACAACTTCCCAAATGATAAAACAGGAGACTATATCTCCTTGGCTTCTCCTGCTCCTCTCTGAATTACTTGTATATTTACAGACAAGAAGTAAATGATGGAAACGTTATCAAGGAGTGGAACAATTAATCAGTGGAACAACTTGCCTCCACAAGTTGAGGGTGCTCCATTGCTGGATGTTTATAAGAAGAGATTGGAAAGCCACTTGTCCAGAATGGCTTAGGGCAGAGGTAGGCATCCTTGGCTCTTTTATGACTCGTGGACTTCAACTCCCAGAATTCCTGAGCCAGCATGGCTCAGCTTGGAAACCTCTCCCTTTCCCCTCAGCGTGGCATGGCTCAGGAATTCTGGGAGTTGAAGTCCACGAGTCATAAAAGAGCCAAGGTTGCCTACCCCTGGTTTAGGGTCTCCTGCTTGAGCAGGGGGTTGGACTAGGTTGAACCAGAAGACCCCAAAGGTCACTTTAGCTCTGTTGTTCTGTTATTTTTCTTGGGAGAAGCGTCCCAGTTCTCAGCAAGACACCCACCCGTTATTTTTATTTTAATCCTTTCACCTAAGGATATCATTGATAAATATTCAGAGAGACTGTCTTGGAAATAAAAATGGTGGCAATTTATTTTGTTATGTGTGGGTGTGTATAAATACACAGATACACAGGCATACATACCTTTTCTACAAGCAACCAAGAAGCTAAATAGAGTCAGGGTTCTTTTATTTATTTTTTTTAAAAAGAAAATCAAACTGAGTTTGATCCCTGGCGACTTCATGGACAGTTACAATTTTTGAAAACAATATGGAAATAATTTGTCTTTTTAAGGATTTTTCCCAACTTTCCAATCTAGCACTTTGGGTAGAGGTAGTCCTCGACTTATGATCACTATGGACCCCACAATTTCTATTGCTCAGTGTACATTTATTGAGGGAGTTTTGCCCCATTTCTTGCCACTGTTGTTAAGTGAACGACTGCAGTTGTTAAGTTAGTGACACGGTTAAGCAAATTTGGCTTCCCCATTGACTTTGTTTGTCAGAAGGTTGCAAAAGGGAATCATGTGACACCGGGGTGCTGCAACCGTCATAAATATGAACCAGTTGTCAAACTTTGAATTT